>JAVJGI010000062.1:74918685-74942599 GCA_035590275.1 Ibycter americanus
CCCCGGAGCCTTCTCTTCCCCAGGCTGAGCCAGCCCAGCTCTCTCAGCCTGTCCCCACAGCAGAGCTGCTCCAGCCCACTGATGACCTTTGTGGTCCTCCTCAACACCAATGTGACATCAGCAAGGTAGATGCCAACATGCAAAGCCTTTCTATAGGTGTTACGTGCTTTTCAAACCCAGGGTCACTGGCAGGCAGCAGACTGGTTATGTTACTAAATCAGACTTCAGTGACACAAACGCTGGCTTGAGGTAGCACACTGTGTCAATAATTATGGGGTTGTGTCTTCTCATAGCTCTTTCATTTGCTCCAAGTAGGAGTGCAAAAGTGTGTTTGTGGGCTGGGGAAATAAAGAACAAATTGGAGCGAGGCCAATAACCCAGAAGAAACTACCAACTTCAAAAAGATAAAAGTTTACAACACAGTTAGTAAAAGAGTGATTTATGCTCAAAGGGATCATTTTGTTGTATCAGACCATACCTAAACCCTTGTGCCGCATATAACATGCTTTAACAAGATGTTTCAGGACTCCCTTTGAAAAAGACAACCCTTATAAAGAGACAAAGTGGAAAAAGGGATAGCTCCTTACAAAGGAAAGGGCCAAACCAGAGCAATTTCATCATCTGTCTGTGTAACAGATGATGAAATGAGCCCCAAATTGCTGCCATCTGTTAGTAACCTTTGCCCAGTGAAATGAATTTCATGTGAGGTCAAGAAATCCCAAACTGCCATTTCCTCATTACTATTAATAAGGGCCAGGTGCCATATAAACCAACACTGGATCCAGATGTCCTTCATGTGGCTTTGATTACCCTCCTAGGCTTGGATAATGATAGGAGGGAAAGTATTACAGATGCACACACAGAAACACGTTTAATATTAATTTCTCTGCAATTGAATTACGGGGCATTAACAGCATTATACACCTTCCACCCTGCTGAATGTCTGCAGGTCAGCTATGTGGATGGCACCCCTGCAAGGTGCAGAGCAGGCAGTCCTTCAGGATGAAGTCACAGCATCTGCAGTTGCAACATGGGCTTCTGCCATGTTTGTCACGATTGTATACGAGAAGCAATCCCTTCTACAAGTGACAGCCAAGATACAGGCAACAGCTCTCATCTGAATTTCATCAACATCTTGTTGGATAGCCTTGAATGTCTAAAAAAGCATCGGTTTTCCCTGTCTCTGAAATGGACACATTCAATTTAATACAGAAAGATGTGAAAATGTATGGTTCTGTAGTTTGGTTAGGATAAAAATGCTATGGAAAAGCTGCGCGTATCCACTATTTATGGCATCAATCAGTTGTATCTGGGTGCCAACCCAGTGCTACAGCACAATAGAAGGAATTAGTAATTGTCGAGAATTAAGCATTACGCTGGATGGTGTCCTGACGGAGGAGTGTGCATGCACTGTCTGCACACTCTTAAGCTTATTTACATACTAGAGCAGGTCCTTGACTACAAAGTGAAGAAAACATTGTTTTAGAAGAGTCAGCATGGCTATGAAATTAAGCAGGGAAGGAATAAATATTGCACATCCTGGACTTTGCAAGAATAATAAAAAAAAATTTAACCAGTTACAACCCATCCTCAAAGAAAATATGGCAAAATCAATTATTCCAGAATTCTGTCTTCTAGCTTTCAGTCTTGCCAAACTCATCATCAGCATCACATTTCTTAGGGACTAAACAAACATCAAGCAAAATTAGATCTTGCCAAAATAAATGCAAATCTTTGTAGTACATCTCTCCAGTCATCTTAACGATACCTCCACAACAGAACCACAACATCTATAGGCTCACGAATATCTATCCCCAAATGTGGCAACAAATGCTTTGCTGGAAACATCTATGTGAAATGAAAACCACCAACACACCACAGTGAATTCCCATGGACAAGTGACAAAGGATGGAAACACCCATGCAGTGGGAGAATATCTTCAACAAATCCCCCCCTGCCCCCCTAAAAAAACCACCACCCCTTGCATATGAGATCTTGTATGGTGACCAATGAAATATTCCTGTAGTATAAGCCTAAGCACTGAATTCATGGTTCTAAGTCATCACCCACCCTGGAGAGACATTGCTCATCAGCCTTTACAACCTTCCTTCTGATCTGCTGCTACACAAACCATCCTTTTCTCTTACTGCTCTGAAGGGGCATGTACCTTGCCACGTCCCTGCTGCTGCTGCGCCTTCCCCAACCCACAGGTGCTCGCTGCCTATTTCCTGCCAAGAAGCTTAAATGGTTGACACAAAAAGATCAGCCTCGATCTTTTTGCATCCAGCTTTTTCCAGTTTGGATCTGTATTTCTCGACGATACGATGCAAGGTCAACGAAGGTGTAGTTACAAGACCTTTTGGCTTCACATTTTTTCTAGGAATGCCGTTTTTAAGTAGGATGATTTCAGGGCCCTGATTTGTAGCACGGCCCCACAAAAACTGTATGAGCATATCTGCTGCAGTGAATACTGGCACAGGACAAGGAATGTTTCAAGCTGGCTTTGCTGCCAAAGGCAGCTTATTGTAAAGCTGAACCCTGGGCTTTTGACAAATATATCTGAGTATTTGAAAAATATCACTAAACTGCCAAGAAGTAAAATTTCTCATATAAGTGACTTGTAGAATAAAGCTGTTACTGGTACAGCCCAAACCGACAGCCCATGCTCAGACACCTC
This sequence comes from Ibycter americanus, assembly GCA_035590275.1. NCBI lineage: Eukaryota > Metazoa > Chordata > Aves > Falconiformes > Falconidae > Ibycter > Ibycter americanus. The sequence goes on from JAVJGI010000062.1 coordinate 74,921,363, forward strand.
TCGGACGCTGTTCTTACTTTGTGGTCTCTGGGGCATCATCCAAACTACAGCTTGTTCACATCAAAGATGCAGAGACAGCTCAGATCTGGTGGTGGTTATTAGCTCAAGTGCTGTTCCCATGCACCTCTACGTCCAAGGTAAGTTTAGGCTTGAAGACACGCAGCTCTTGTGTGCTGACTACTGCTTTGGCACAACACCCCATGGGTGACCCCATGACGTCCAGCCTGGGCACCCCAGTGCTGGGCTCCCACAAGTGGGTGCTGGGTGACGGTGCTGGCAGTTCTGCAGGTCTAATGGGATTATTAGTCCCAGCAGGTCAGACCCAGGCTAAGTCTGAGCAAAGCCATGGTTTCTGCAGCAGTTCCCCTCCACCTGCGCATTTATCTCTTGTGGTACATGGCGATGCCTGTGCTGGCTCTGTGCGCCTGCGCTACGCTGGTGCTAAAGGAGCCCCTGGGCTTCCTGGGGAGTGCAGGAGCAAACCACCAGATCTGCTGGAGTTACCTTGGAGCCGGCAGGATGGGCGCTGGACCTGCACTGGGGAGGTTGGCATAGTGCTAGGACATGAGGCTGCCTCTGCACCACCTCCCCATTGCATGACCTGGGTTCTGCTGGTGCTTGGGGCACCCCAGGGCCCGCTGCAGGAATAAGGGAGCACTGGCTGTATTTACCGTCCTGAAGAGACCTACAAAACGGGCACTACATTATATATTATATAAAGCTTTCACAGACTTCGCTACATACAACCTCCCTCCAAAGATGTGCACCTCGCTCCCACTCCCCAGGGCAGAGGGTCTCTTGGGATGGGATGTCCCTACAATTCCTGCAACGAGCCAGGAGCCTGCAGGTAGGAACTCCAACCGAAGAGATGTGTGAACCAGAGTCTCGGTCATTCCACCCAAGTGAAACGCGCCTCAACACTTTCCCTTCCACTGCTGTCAGCCAGCAGCGCGGCCAGGGGACAGCAGAGCTGCCATGTCCAGGGGTGCACCACGTGCCTTCTCAAAGCAAGGACGCTCCTCTCTGGCAGCTGCTGTGTTTCAAATTTATTAACATCAAAATGGGATATCAGGAGGGGGGAAATATGCTGAACACAAAAATACACTCCCGGGGCTCTTGGAGCCCTTCTGAGCATGTGGCACACGACCAAGACTTGACTTTCCATATAACCACCCAGGATAAATCTATAGGAACTGCTGCGTGCGAGTACTGCGTGTCCTGGTGTAAACACTCCAGCACCACTTAATTTCTAATCCTCTTTTCACGAATAATGCGCATTAAAACAAAGAAGTATGCAAATAAACAGAAATCTCTAGAAGCTAAAAATGAAAAATTTTCACACTGGGCAGCCTCTTGACAGAGGATCTGCTTAGAAAATCAACTCAACCCCTTCAGCTGGTTTTGAAGTACACTAGGACGAATAGGCGTATTTTTTTCCCCAAGTCAAAAGCAAGTGTAGCCGCAATGCTTTTGCACAGAGCTTTGTTAAAAATGGTAGCGGCTTAAAAGTTGGAACTTGGCACACATCCTTCTCGGCGAAGGCAGGACTTGGAAGACAAGAAACTGAACAAACTCCTGCCTGTTTCGAGCTGTGCAATCCAAAACGTGATTAAGTACAGAGGAATGCGATTCAGGGAAGGCATGAATGGAGCGGGACTCTGCAGAAACTGTCTGCCCTATGGCTGTTACCTCTTCATGGGACAGCGGGAGCACAGGAAAAACCACGCTCCTCCCTGACAACTTTCTCAACTGCTATTTTGGAAAATATCTCTGGTTACTACAACTCAAGATTAAAAACATCTAAGTGCTCTCTACTGTTTCAGTTTGTGTTTGACAGCACTTACTCCCTTGTGCTCTTTGTGTGCCCTCCAAAATGGGACAGGATGACTAGATCCCCTCCGGACTGATGGCAATGGGCTGCCAAGTCACCATGGAGCACCGGGAGAGGCTCTTGCACCTCTTCACTGCTCTCCTCCAGCAGCAGGTTTATGCAAAGCCACCAGACCCAGCCACTGCAGGTCTGCGTTTATTTGGGAAAGCTCTGGCAGCGTTTGGCCTCCACCACCCACTGGACACAGCATTAGAGAGAAAAGCAGCAACCCACTTTCCTCTGCTGCTGACCGAGCCATGCTCAATCCTCTTAGCTCTGCCCGCCGAGCTTGGCACAGATGGCAACAGGCAGCAGGGGAGGGCTGCGTGAGCCTGGAGAAACTCACTAATGCTCTGCTAAGTGTGGGGAGAGGGATTTTCCTTCTCTCCAGACAGAAACCAGGTCTTCTGCACCCATCAGCTCTGCCCCGCGGTCTACGCTTCAGCGTGTTCATCCCGCTGCGATAGGAAGCACCGCCACATTACTCGGGGATTTGTCTCTTACCTGTCACTCGGCCGCCATAGGACAGTGTGATCCACCAGACCAAATGGACTTCCAAGGAAGCAATCCTGATGCATATCCATGGCTATTCCCTGCCAAACCTTCCTCCACATATCCGAAAAAGTCATCTGCTAGGGGCAGTGCTGCCAACTAAAGAGCAGGGTAAGGTCTTCTTCACCTCCCACCAGCCTCCCTTTCCAAAATGTCTACTGAGAGATAAACTCCGTAGGTACAGCAGTCTGGTCCCCTACATGACTTTAAATCTTTAACATCTAAATAGCTCTCTTAGGAGCCTTTCTAGGTTTGATATCCTCCAGGAGGCCCATGAACATGACTCTTACTGTGGAGGCACCAACTCAAAGCTTATTCTAAAGCTATGCCTGTCTATATTAGTGAGTTGAACCATATGCAGGAGTGTTTCTGGCACTGGAACAAGAGAATTTACAGTATCTAAGCGTTAGAACGCTCCCTGGCAGGGTTGTGACACATTCCAGCTAGCACATTCCCCGGCAGTTCCCAGGCACACCGATCCCAACACTGCATGCAGCCACCAGGTCTTGGAGGCTAAGAAAATCTGCTAGTGTGGAGGCAGGCATCATCATGCCATTTGCCTTCAGTGGCAGAGAATTTTTCCGTGTGCATTTACTAGCACAGACATATGCTACAATACTTGTCTGCTTAACCAGATCAGGCATTTCAGGCTGCCAGCATGGTGGGCAACCAGATTCGGTCCATTCCTTAAATTTATCCTGAATAGGCAATTTTGTCTTATTCTACTTTACACTACTTGGGCTGTTCACTCCTACCCTCCAGAAGGTAGTCTTCCACTTACTGCAGAAAAGTTTGTCAGTTATGAGTGTAAGTGAATGTCATTCCAGCAAGTTGGGTCACATTAGCTATACGGCTGGCAGACATAATCCATCAACACTGAGAGCTTGCTAATCATCCCCAGAGACCGAAGGCACACGCTGCAGCTGAACGAGGCTGTGCAGTATAAGAAGCTGACTTGCAGCATTGAGGCATTAGGAGGAATTCCATAGTTTTGTTAAAATTCATCAGCACGTGATGGTGGGAGTCACCCAGACGTGCATTGGTGACCCACTCCGGAGAAGCGTACAGGACCTTTGGCTGATGCAAAAATGGATGCAGAACTGAACAGCAGTCTAGGAGTTGGATATCAACACGACGGGACTTCTTCAGCTGTTACGGCACTCTTCAAAGTTAGGAATTCCCCTCCTGCAGGTTTCTGCATCTCTTGGGAAAGGACGCGGGTATCAGCCTAGCTTGCTGTCTGGCCTCAGCTGTGCTGTTGCCACTGGTTAAGTGGCACTGCTGCCCTTGCCCTTCTCAAGTGGACTGAAAGGTATCATCTATATACTCTGAATCTGAACGATGGGAGGAAAACAGCAACTCCCGACCCCCTCTCCATGGGGTTAAGGAGCAACCCTCCCACGATTGCCATGACTCCATGAGGACTGTTGGGTGAGAGCACGTCCACTTTTTCTGATTGGTAGCGTAACCTCAAAATTCATGAACCCAAACTGCTCTGCTGTGTTGTATGGTTCCCACCATCTTCTGAAGGGAAAAGATTTCCACCCCAGTGTTTAAACATTCCCATGTGAGCTCCTCTGCTGTGAAGCCATTTCTGTGCCTGTTTGGCATTACAGAAGTTCTCTTGTGTTGGAGTACAAGCGCCTGACGCTCTTCTGGATTTGTTGCATGAACTGTACTACACGCCAAAGACATCATACATGTGATGTACATCTTTGTGAACTCCTTTAGCGTTCTTCTCAATATTGAACAGTACAGCTCCAATGGTTGTTCATTTGACTATAAAACAAAGAGGTTTTAATATTTAGCAGATTATTCAAGCCTCTCACCAGCTGTGACATGAAAATGGTCCTGTTGTAAATTAGGATCTACGCTGGCAAAGATCTTTATTAGCTGGGACACAACAATTTTAGCAGTAGTAGAGAAGAGCGTGGTGGACTATGAATACCATGTGGGTTAATATGCCATTACTGGAATAATATCTGTACACAGCGGACTGTTCCTCAGGTGTGTGAGCAGGACTAGCCCCATCGATCCCAAGGGGCAGTGCTGCAAAGGGAAAGACACTACAGAAACTTTCAAAATCTTGATAGGAGCTCAACTCTGAACACAGGGCACAGAAGTTGCTGGATTTTCCTGTAAATACCAGGCACTCCCTTAGAGCTTGCCATGATTTTCTGACCAAGACTGGCCAAGAGACAGCGGCTTCTAGGCCTTCTGAGGACATCTTCTTGCCTGGAGTTTTGTCTCTCAGCTGCCACTGTGCTCACCTAGTCTTTTGCTGGAGGTGAAAGTCAGTTATCACACAGTTTTCTGTAAGCACTTGGTGGTAACCTCAGCAGCCAAGTAACTTCTTCTTAGCCTCCCAGGAGCAGGAACGATCTCTACTCAATAGACGGGCAACCACTCTGGCTGCAAAGGCATGAACAAACTGCCCCACCGGGTTAGGTGTCGTGCTGCACTAGGTGCAATGCTGGCTCACGATGGCAGTCAAGCCATTCAAAAGGGCCACGCTAACCTGGGCACCCTCAGTCACTGGAATACAGCGTGTGACACCTCGGTTAAATGCAGGACGAACAAGGCAGCTTTTTGGTCAGGAAGCCTTTTTTGCTTGTCAAGCAACTTGCTTGAACGTAGCCAAGGCGGCTGATCCTCTTTTGCTCATCTCTGTAAATCTTAGTAGCAATATGGAGAAGGCAGAATGGGACTTGCAGCCTTAGCAGTGAAGGGAAATCGGAGATTCCTAAAGTGGACGCTGATGCTATTGCTCTTGATGTGCTGCCAGTGCTGGCTGCATCAGTGATTGTTATTCTGCTTGTTATTTACCTTAACCCTTCATGTAAATTCATGTTGCCACCACATAATCAATCCATCTCGTCAAGGGTTGAGCAGATAGTCACTTCAGATCACTAAGACACTTAGGCCTTCTCTTCCACAGGACCCAGATGGTGCTTCACATTTCACCTCATACATAGTCCTGCTGCTTCTGGACTAGTCTATAGACCTTTGTGAGGTACTAACCAGACCAGGCTCTTCTCTAACTTCTTTTTCCAAGACACATGCCTGCAGACACAAGGATGGGGCTGGCCGAGCACACAGTAGACTGCTACCCTTTCCTAGCTCCTGTAGGGTTTTATACACAGTATAAAAATGTGTAGGAAGATGTGACTCTAGAGCCACCAAAACTGGTAGAGGTTCTAAAGGCCAGTGGGATGTTTGATACTAATTTTACAGTACTTCAGTTGGCTGTGTTTCTTCAACCCACACTCTCACAGCCACTCAGCCATTTATTCAGCTATTTCTGCTATTGCAGTACATTGATGACCATGAGGTCCCGAAGACATTTGGAAGCCAGTGTATGGTCCAGTGACTTCTTCTGGACATCAGGCTGGAGATATGCCATTACCTCCCTCCCAGAACAGTGCAGATACCAATACAGTGTGCGATGTGTAGGGCTGTTATCAGCCACATGAAGTCTAGCTGGAGGCCGGTTACCAGTGGTGCGTCTCAAGACAGTTAAACAACTTCTTTAGTAACAGCCTAGATGATAGGACAGCATGCAACCTCAACAAGCTTGCGGACAATGCAAAACTGGGAGGAGTGGACAATATATCAGATGGTTGTGCTGCCATTCAGAGGGGCTTTGAAATGCTGGAGAAATCATAGAATCATTTCAGTTGGTGAAGACCTTTGAGATCATCAAGTCCAGCTGTTAACCCAGCACTGCCAGGCCCACCACTAACCCATGTTCCTATAAGCACTGCACCTATGTGTTTTTTAAAGACTTCCAGGGATGGTGACTCCACCACCTCCCTGGGCAGCCTGTTCCAGTGTTTGGAAGGGCAGATAGGGACCTCACCAAGTTCAACACGGGGTGCAAAGTCCTGTTCCTAGGAAGGAATAACCCTGTATATCAACTGCACTCTGGGGGCTGACTGGCTGGAAGACAGCTTGGCAGAAAAAGATGCTGAGGTCCTGCAGAGAAGTTGAACACGAGCCAGCAATGTACCCTTCCAGCAAAGAATGTCAACAGCTTTCTGGGCTGTGTTGGGAAGAGTGCTGGCAGCAGGTCAAGGGAGGTGATCCTTCCCCCTGACTCAGCACTGGTGACGCCACGTCTGGAGTGTTGGGTCCGGTTCTGGACAACCCACTACAAGAAAGATTTGGAGCAAGACTGGAGCAAGTCCAAGGAACAGCCAGAAAGATGATTAAGGAACCAGCATATCGGCCATACGAGGAGAGGATGAAAGAGCTGGGACCATTTAGCTTCAAGAAGAGAAGGCTGGGGGGGATCTTATCAACACACACAAATCCCTAATGCAAGAAAGTAAAGAAAACAGAGCTAAAGCCTTCTCAGTGGTATCCACTGATGGGACCAGAGGCAACGCAATGGAAATACAGGCACAAATGGAAATACAGGAAATTCCATTTAAAAATAAAGAAAAAACTTTCCTATGGTGAGGGCACTGAAGCACTAGAACCAGTTGCCCTGAGAGGTTGTGGAGTTTCCATCTCTGGAGATACTCAAAACACGATGGGGCAAATTCCTGAGCAGCCTGCTCTAGCTGACTCTGCTTTGAGCCTGGGGGGTGGATGAGATGACCTCCAGAGCTGTCTTCCCACCTCAGCTAATCTGTGATTTCTGTGTGTTTCTCAGTCAAGTGGAGCATTGTACCCTGTGTTTCCCAGCGTTTTCAGGCTGCACCTTTATGGTTAAGAGCAGAGCATTTCAGGCTACTTCAGTCCATGCAAATGTAAGGATGTAAAGTTTTAATTCCTGCGGATCAGCGATGTGTCCTTTGGTTGGTCAAAATCTGCCTTCTTGAGTTTCAAATCCTTCTTGGCTCATTCATCATTGATTCCAACAGAATGGGACTAGACAGAATGTCAATGTGTTGATATTATTTTAGCAGTCAGTTTTGGCTCTCTTATTCTCCTGCTAACATAGTGTTCCAGGAAAAGAAGGGAGGCAGAATTGGGCAATTTCTTAATTTGATCTCATATTTACCCTTTTTCTATATCCATAATCCAGATGAAGAGAACAGCACAGGAAAAATGAGCCAATATAAGTTGCACTTCCATGCAAATGATTATTCCTAGCAATGATGCTGGGTAAGAGAGTGACATATGATACAGCATTCCACTTGCACAGTTAGAAGTTGGAGGACAGGGATGGTGGTGACTTGGTTGTTTTCCTTCCTTCAGGAAGTTCCTTGAAGATCACTGCCACACACTGCAATCTGGTCCCTTCGTTAAGCCAAATAATTTTTGCAAGGTGCCTTAGCAAGCCCAGGGATAAACCTTCACTGGCAGCATCAACTAAAGATGAACTGGGCTCCAACAGACGATGCACACTTACCACCATCTTCTTTTCACATTGATGGCAGAAGTTTAATACCAGGAGTCACCAAAAGCCGATTTCAGCACATATAGAACTGAGATGTTTTCAGCAATAGAAGTTACCCCAAAATAAATATTTCCTTACAAAAAAATAAGTAACCAGAAATTCCTACTCATTTATGCAATATCCAATCTGAGTATCTGACAAACAACATGTAAAAAACCCCCAACAATGGGAAACACAAGATTAGTCTTCATTAAAGCCTTGTGTATAAAGAAAACCATGTTCAAAAATGCTGAAAATTTGTTCTGCTGGAGAGAAGACATTGAACATCTGGCTCTTCCCGAGAAAAGCAAAAGGGCTCCCTCTGGAGTGGATTCCGAAACCAACACAAGATTCAGATTTTAATAGGTGGGCAAAGAAAACGAAAATCAGTAACAAAGCAAATGCATTCTTGTCTCTTGTTAGTTTACTCATCCTGTTTACAATGAGCATACTGGGACTAATTCAAGGAAACTATATCATGACTGAATGATATGGATCCATGCCCAGAATATTAAGTCATTAATTAGTTTTCATGCATGGACTTGTATGTGGCAAGGAGGCAAATTAAAAGATTCCTGAAGAGACAAGAAAGCTTTCTTAGCATGTGAAATACTCCAAAGAATCTCCAACAAAATAAATTATGAAGCCAGCTGAGAATGCACATTTCCAACCCTGGATGGCCATGCACAATTCTATAAAAACTAATGAATACAGCCACTGGTTGTGCACCCATGGCGATAAACTTAATTTGAAAGGGAGAGAGGAATAACTTTAAGGACATACACAAAAACATGCTCTACCGGAAAGCATGAAGGCTGCTTTCAAATTTGCAAGTGAGAAAGACCCCACATTCCCATGGTTTATTTGCATACAAGCCAATTAACAGAAAATTGTTTTCATGCAGAAAGAAAAAAGAGATCACCTACAAAGTGAAGTCAACTTACTGCCTGCTTTTGCTCTTCTTCCTATAAACGGTGGCAAAAGAAAAAGGTGAAGAGAGAAACAGGACAGATTAATTATCATATGAAAAGGAAACACACATGCAAAATACACAACACACGCAACGGAAGAACAGAACATGGTAAATTGTAGAAACATCTATAGCCATGGAAGGAAACAAAGAGGTTAGACACAGCCGCCGTGGTGGGAAAGCAAAGGTGTCCTTTGGTCCATTTTCAAAAGAAGACCCCTGTCTAAAATGGCCTGCCATGTTGGCAAAAGCTGAACATATGGGATGGATGTCACACTATGGGTATCTTGGATATAGGACAGGATATCCAATGGATATCTTTTCTTTTACGCAGGATTCTTTTACGCAGGACCTTTACTGGCTTCTCTTCCCACCCCAGACTCAGGAATGCCTCTCTAGCGATCCTCAAGGCAAGAAATATCAGGCTACCATCCTTGAAAGTCTGGAAATACCATCGGGAGTGTGCAACTGCTGCACGGCATTCGGTTCCCTGTGTGCACAAACCTGCTGTCACAGAGACCCAAACCATCACCACCTGAGAGGCGAACACTCACCTTTTTGGTCAGAGAGCGCCCATTGCCACCGGGCACGCAGTTACCTCTGCAGATGGGATTCAAAAGGGCAAATGAACGAGTGGCAGGCAACCACGTCTGGAATGGGAGGGGAGAAACTGGGAGGCAAAAGCCCCAAGGCTGCGGAAAAAGGCAAAAGATGCGGGGAAAACAACCCCTTTGTTGCAATGCAACGTTTGCCTGCACGGACCACTACTATCTGAAAGTTGAAAAAATGTGAAATATGGATTAATTTATCCTCTTTTGAAGCAGGAAAACATACACTGTGATCCTGCCAGGCCAGCGAGGTCACATTCCATCTTCAGCTACAGGAGCATTCCTGGGAATGAGCAAAATGTCCCGTAGTCAAGAGTTCCTTTCATAATTCAGAAGTTGTCGTATGTTTTGTCCTCACATACACCACAGCCGTTATGAGTCCTGCGGGCTCACGTCGTGCGGGCTCGGTTGCGTGGAGAGGCACGGCACTTGTGGTGCAGGCAGCAACACTGTGCATTAAAAAAAAGGTTGGCGGCATGTTTTGGATGACTCTCATCTACGCAGATACAGCAATTACAGCCTTTCCAGGGTAACAGTGTCTGTTCCCTCCAGTGGTGGCTTTCCATGGCCTGCCAGTGCAGAGGGCAGCAGGATGTCTCCCCAGAAATTCAAGTCACGGAATGAAAATTCACGGAATAAAAGCTCCTTCTGGTCCTGAACACCATGAGCCCATTTATCCACCTTCTCTCATTTATTTCCCATCTGAGTAGGATTAACCAGAACCTGTCCCTTAATTTAAAGCAGCTTCTTCTCACCGACCACTGTACTAAAAGATGTTTTCCTAACTGCACGCTGAGGGCACGGCACAGATATCTAGGAATGACTCCCACATTTCTGACCAGATACTTTTGGTTCTTTTCTCCCAAGACTTGGGTTTTTTTCAGGTGTGTATTTAGACACTGGTGTAGCAGATGTAGGGTATGACTCCACTCAACCACGGCTCAACATCAGCAGCGGAGGCCAGTGCTGCCCTCCCCACACTCCCAGATGTTTCCAGTTGTTGGGACTTGCAGGACCAGATGGTGAGCCAGGTCAGGGGAAATATCTCAAATGATCTCCACTCTACAAAAAAGTTGTTAGTTTGAAAAATGAGGCTTTAGCATTAACTACAGATGTGGAAAATAAAAATATCTCAAGAGGCATGGAGCTTTGCTAGAAGGACTGAGTTATTAGATAAATCATCAGATCAGCTAGTGAGGAAATTACCATTGAGGAAATGGAAAAAGTGAAATGGGATATGTCTGCTGAATATCCGCATGGCTGAAAGCAAAAGCTCTGCAAGAAGGCAGACAACCATCGCTGCGGACTAAGTAGTCTGCAGTCATTGTGAGAAGAGTGCCAGCTAAATGGCACTAGGTGATCACCGAAGACTCCAGGACAAAAGGGAAACCTAAGCCAATGGTCTGGATGAGGAAAAGAAGATAAAAAATATTGGAAGAAAGTCGCTGATGGCAGTACTGACAGGTCACTGGCCACTGTCCAGCCCAGACGGACAGGCTGCCTCTCACAGGCAAGGGGCTCGATCTGCTTAACTGGCGGCTGGTGGAGCAGCCAGGAGGACAGGAGGCTGCCAGCCCATGGGCAGCCCTGCGGTGGCCGCTGCAGCAGCCCAGCCAGCTCGGTGGCTACGGCGCTAAACTGAATTGTGCAGCTGTTCTCCAGCACAACCTGCACACGTCCACGCTGTTAAAATCCCTTATCACCCTGACCAGGGTGGCCTTGCCCAAACTGCCCCTCAGGAACAGGTCTGGGCACCTGACACCTCTGGGTAGTGGTTGGAGATGGTTTGGGAAAGGGCGGGCAGCTCCGATCCAAAAGCACGTCGGTGACCACCCCACCGGCCGTAGGCGTGCAGCGCCTGCCCGCGGAATGCTGCCCCAGCGAGCGCACCCGGGCAGATGCAGCCGGGGCGGCGCAGCAGAGGGTACCAGCGACAGCACTTCATGAAGAGCCCAACAACCAGAACATCTCCTTCGGGGAAAACCACCAACAAACATCTGTAACTGAAACCTCCTACCAGGAGTGTCAACACATGTCGGCAGCAACAAGGTGTGGAAGGACACTGGATGAAAAAAACAACCTTAACTCCAAATTGCAATGGCATGGGTAGGTCACTGTGTGGGCTAATAAACATCAATCAAGGCGTTTTGATTACGTCTGCACTAGTAACCAAAATAGTCGAGGGTTTTCCTCCGCTCCAGCTATCACAGCATGGCTCACAACAGGGAAAAAAGGACAACCCTCCAGAGAACAACTATGTCCTTCCAAATACAGGCTTTCCCCTCTCTCCTTTTTGCAGGGGGAGCGGAGGTACCAAACTTTCACATAACCAAAGTTAGGTAAGCTGAATCCAGCTCTAAACGGCGAAATGAAGGCAGCATTAAAAATGTAAAAAATACTGCATAAGAAAATGGAAAAAACCATAAAAGCTTAACAGCTGATGTAAATTATAAATGAAAATTTTTGAAGTGCACCAAATGATGAGAGGAGCTAAAAGCTCGCGGGAAAAATTTGTGTCTGGCAGGGCTAAAACCACCAAAAAGGAGACTTTGAAATGAACACAAATATCAGAAACAAAACAAAGCCTTGAGCTTTGTATACTGCTTCTGGATAGTCATGGTAAAATTCTTAATATGGGAAGTGGAATTAGCATTTCTGCTCTGTTTGACTACTAGTACTTTCCCCTTGTAGTTTCTATCAGCAATCAGTGAAGTACTTTCCACTAATAATGAGAAAAGGTGTTAAAAAGTATCTACTAGAAATAATATTTTTAGGTCAGCAAGCCTGGGTAGCTTGCAGCTGGGATTCTTACAATAATTCCGTGAGAGGTTATCCAGTCCAGTGAAGGTAATTTTAAAAAGATCTTGGAATACCCAGGCCTGGAATGGGCTGATACTCAAAAAGGGAAGTAACACAACTTAAATAAGCATACACATCTTACCCTGCCGTTAGTTTATTCAAAGCAACAGAAATGCTGATACAAGACTGAACCGGTAAGTAATAAACAAAGCATTACAACTTCATGGAGAAGAGGTCTTGTCAAATAAATCTGATTTTGTTATTTGAATGTTTCACAGGTTTGGCTTCTAAAGGAACTGCACAGATGTAATATATTTTCATATGAGAGGATTTACTCATGACATTCTCATTAACCCTTTAGCACTATATGAAATAAATAAAGCACTTTGCAGGGAGTAAGAGCTGGGTAACTGACAGCTTTCAAAAAGTACTCACTGGTGCAAATAGACACAAAAAGAAAAACAGAGGTGAAGAGTAGGGAAACTCCTCCTGTAACTCTCTGCATAGTGTTGCTAAGGTTCAGAGAAGAATTCAACACACAATTTGTTTTTTCCCAATTTAAAAAACGATACTAACAATCTGGAGGAGGCAAAGAAATCAACCATTAAAAAGACTGAAGTAAAGTATTGTGAGCAGCTTAGCAGAGCCCTACCTGTTTTACTGATTTGGAAATCAAGACTGAGAAGTGCCTTCACCGAGATGAGTAAGTATCTGCATAGGAAAAAACCAGGGGTGCTAATGTACTCCTTAATTTAATGGAGGGAGAACCACATGTACCAGAGCCAATGGGTGTAAACTGAAGCTAAATACATTAAAACTGAAAATGAGGCATAATTTTTTAACTGTGCAAGCAAATTTGCATTGGCAGTGAATTTTCCACTTTTGATTTCTTCAGCTGAAGAACAGATGTCTTTCTGGAAGATGCTTTAATCAAAGAGAAGCTGCCAGGCTCCATAGAAAGCTCTTAAGGGGAAATGCAAAGAACCGTATTATGCAACATACAGAACTGAATAATTACAATAGACACAGGCTCATAGGGCAGTTTGGCTTGGAAGGGACCTCAGGAGGTCTCTAGTCCATCCTCCTACTCAGAACAGGGTCAACATCTCAGACCAAGTTGCTTAGAGCTCCATCCAGTCGAGTCTTGAAAATTTCCAAGGATGGGGGTGGCGCAACCTCTCTGGGTCCCTGTGCCACTGCTTGAGCATCCTCACAGGGAAGAAGTTTCTCCTTACATCCAGTCCTATTTGCCCTTATAGTTTTTGAACGATTTTGGGAACTGGGGGAGTTAAAGATGCTAGACTTATAAATGAAAAGCCTAGTAAGAGCCAGCTTCTAAACTAACCTTCTGTGTGATACAGCCTAGAAGATGTCATTAATGTTTCTATCAAGCTCATAACTGAACTGCATGATTCAACTTAATGAATGGGTCCGAAAAACAAGAGTTTATCAAATGTGAGTCAGTTACGGCTCCCTTCTCTCTTCTGCATTCCTCTTTCCTCCCTCCTCAGTTGCAGCACTTGCCACTTGTGCTCGTGCTCTCTTCTGCAACATCCCGCAGCATCCTCCGTGCTCTCCCATCAGTGTGTTACTGACACCGGTATCTTTTGCTGCTCCACGCAACATCATGTTCACATGTCTAACCAGTCGGGCATGAGGAAACACGCACAGTTTGGGCAGCTGGGAGATGAGGGTATGACGGCCAAGCAGGCAGGGAAGGCAGGCGTGCTGCCTGCCAGCTGCATCCTGCTGAGGGGGTGGGCAAAGCTCCTCAGGATGCTCCGGACCCCGCACATTGTACAGGGTCAGGGCAGTGCATCGGAGAAAGTCCACGTGGCCTTCAAGGCTTTGGAGGCAGAAGAGCAGAAAGTCAGGCCAGCTAACAGAACAGCTGTTCACCCTAATGAGATGACAGCATTTACATCAGGTCGTGTTTGGGACAATTAATTTGAGAAGGCTTATGAGTGCTTTGAAAACAACAGGGTCTACAGAAAACTCACATCAGAGCTTGCCATCATGCTAAAGCAGATACCCAAACTGATTTTGTTATAAAGAGGCTCCTCAAGTGTGTGCAAGAAAAATGCTGGGTCTGTGGTCACCTGAACCACAGAGAATCAAACTGTTTCTGATGCCACAACTTTTACACCTTCCTAAATCTGCAATTCAGTCTTGGATGCCCGTTTTCAGAGATACCACACTTCAACTTACAAAGGTTTAGGGTCTGAAGAAATCAAGGTGAATTTAGCAAGTGACAGTCTTCAATATTTTTAGAAGACAGACATTAACAGGCTGAGCAGGAAAAAAATACAGTGTGCAGAACCACTGACTTAAAAAACCAGTACTTCCCAAATATTAATACTAACTGTGTCCTCATCTGCACAGGGAAACTAAATAAAACAGGCACCTCTGAAGAGCAATTGATCATAGCCTCTTGTAGGTACATTCCTATTCCAGAATGCAAGCCCAATCTGAACAGCGACTGCACTTTAGATTTACAGATGATGTGAATTCATTATCACTTTCAAGTGCAGGCAACTCTGATTTTTTCTGGAACTATCAAGATGTGCCTACAGCTAATCTATAAACCCCTGTGCTGCTCCTGTCAGCGTCATTGCTGCGATCCCTCTCCCACTTCTTCCATCGCCTATAGCATCTTTGCTGCATCTTGTCTTGGACCAAAACCTCTTTGAGTAAGGGCAGTGCTTTGCAGTTCACTTTATAGAGAGGCTCTTGTCCAATTTAAAGAATGGAAAGAATAAACACATAGTAGTATTTCAGGCTCTAGTCATCAATTATGAGCTCAACTCTAGCAGGACTCTATAAAAAATGACGACGCACCCTCATCAGAAATCCAGACAGCAACATATATTATAGATCAGAGCCAATACCATCATACTCCAAAGCAAAAAACCTTCGCAGACACTGCAGGGTTCGTGTGGTATTACCTGGTGAAACACAGCCCAGGCCACTGGGGAGTCGGATTCTCTATTGCAGTAGCTACAGTTTCCAGTTTATTTTCCAGTTAAAAGTTGGAAGAACTGAACTGGTACCCAGAACAGCGTGCAGCTGATTACCAAATCCAACACTTCTTTAAAGCTCTCCAAATCTTACAGCTTCTTGATATTTTAACTGAAGCAGCAGAATATGAACCTGAAAACCCATTAACCACCTGCACCAATACACAGAGCCAGTACGGAAATGACTTTTTGCAAATTCCTCCTATTCCTCATGAAGTATTTATAATGGTACAACAGCAAAGCAGGAATCCCAGAGCGGCAATAGTGAGTTCCAGACCCAGGGAAGAGGATGCCCTGCATTTCTGACAGGAGATGGCTTACTTTGAGCAGTTTCATCAGCCCTTCAAGCTGCACCATCAGTTCTCTTCTGCTTTCCTGAAGTGCAGACATCCTCTGTTCCAGTTCATCCTTTCTCTGTCTGTCCAAGTTACATGAAAGAAAGAGTCAGAAAATAAACTCTGGGTATTTCAAAACCACTTCAGGAAATTCCCCCATATAACTGTGTCTTTGGTTTTCATCACTCCCTCCCTGCTTCCCATTTGAAAGCACAGAGCAGAGCACAGCAAAATCACTATGAAACCTATATATAACATTCAGACTTTTCACTTAAAATCCAGAAATCCCCACTCAGCATCTTGGTAGTAGGAAGCCCTTTCCAAAAGCACTGCATTTGGAGAAAACCAGCCCGCTTTCTTCCTCCTTTTAAGAACTCCCTTAACGTCAGACTCAGGCATCCTGCAGAGCTTTCAGACAAGCAAGAATGAACTATGGGAGGAAAGACAGACAGGAACAAAAAAAAAAGAGGAGAAATGGCTGCAGATGTTTGGAAAGGAAAAACTATCACCTGTCTGGACAGAGACTCAGCAGAGCTATTTCTGTCCACCGATGCGACGTATAATCTTTGACACATTTGCTGTACCAGAACCCAGGTAACAAAGATATAATGTGACCTTCCCTTTCCTTGGCATCAGAAACCCACTGGGTTTCTTCAGATGCCTAGCTGTGTGATATTTAAGGAAACATGACTGTCTGGTTTTATTTTATATTTAAAAAAATAAAGAAGTGACTAATATAAGGAGAAGGTCAAAGACAAACGTCAACACGTCAGAAGTTCAGTAGCTTACATGATTTAAGAAATGCTGGGCCCCACAAATCCCAATCATAGCTAATGATAAATAACTGTAAGAAGAAAACAGATTAGAAAGGCTTGTTTATTCATCTACACTTATTTTTGTGGACATCATAATGTCTTAGTCCAAAGTTAAAGTCACCCCATATTCTAGACTGAATTTTTAGATGTCTTAGATTATATCTGTGTTCTCACGTGATACACTATGGATAAATCATTCCGGGAATTTTAATAACCAACTGGTTTTAGAAACACGAGTTGGACACCAGAAGATGGAAAAGAAACCGGCCATTTACTGAGACTGAATAAATCTGTGGCGTGTGGCTTGCTTTCATTACGGTGACTGTGGAAATGGCATTTCATGAGCGTACACCCCAGCCAGAAAACCGCTAAGACTACTGAACAGCACTAACTTGTTTCTGTACTGGTTCTTAAAGGACAGAAGGCTGTGAAGGATTAACTGTCCTGGGTATTTCTTTCAAGATCTTTTTGTATTTTGAAGAATGTGGTTATTAAGTGCTGAAACATATCACAAAAATAAGGCAATAAAGAGAAGTTTACACACACCTGGTCACCTAGAAGGTGTTAAAACCCCACTGTAGACATAGCTTTACCCGTCTATATGGTCCTTTTTCTCGCTCTAGATCAGTTCAGAGTCTGTAGCTTTTATTCTATAGTTATTTAATGTAATATTTGGTTAACAATTACAAATAATGTAAAAATCAACATATTAAATACGTGTAGCTCTCCAAATGTGGTTGCTAATGAAGAATCAACATCAATGTGCATGTCTGATTTTGGTTGATGTTACTCAATTTCTCTGGTGAAGAAAGAGGAGGTGCTGTCTGTCCGTGAGGAAGGGGGTTAAATGTTTTTAGAAAAAAAAGACAGGAGAGCCTCTAGGGACAAAGGGAGGGATGCAGTTTGAGGCACACGCCTGGGGCAGACGGGTCCTTGGCCCCGGTGCCTGAATGAGCATCCTGCGGACTCGCAAGAAGCAGCCCCAAGCACCGCGGCACGACAAGGCAGGGATCTGTAAGGACGACGGACCCAGCCATGCTTCTTCCGAGGCTGCACTTGCCAGCAGCGTCGTAGAGTTGACTCATCTCTACGGGCTGTGTCGTCTGCAGATTTTAAAATCTGGGACGTGTTGATTTCCCATGGATTATCTTCCTCACGCTTTCACAGCCTAAATTCCACACAGCAGCTGAGATCATTCCGTAACATGTGCTCGCACATAACCAAAGGCAAGGCCAACACACACCGCTCGGGGGCTTGGGAACTGTCCCCTCATTAGCTGTGCCTTTGTGAAGTACCTCACGTCAGAGACAAGCTGCTAATTGCAAACTTCCTCTGTGATGCTGTGCAGTCAAGACAATTAAGGTGCACTTTGAATTTCTTAATGAGTGATGTTTGGTGGTAAGAAAGCTAACACTGCTTCTGCCTACAGCACCCGTCACACTACGTATGAGATACTGCAGCCAATATACTCCAGCCTACACATAGAAAAGATGCAGTGGACTTGGAGAGAACCTGACAACAAGCTGAAAGGATAGCTGGAGATTTTTTAATAAATAAATAAAATAATAATAAAAAGACATTTCTAATAAAAAACGTGCTTTACCGAGACGCTGAAGAAGTTCAAGCTTTTTATGCAAGACGAGGTTAAGAGGGGAGGGAATCAAAATCTCTAAATACTGACACACAAATAGGAATTTTGAAAAAGACCTTTTTAGCCTGGTAGATAAAAGCATGGGGAAAGATGAAGTTTGGAAAATGGCACTAGGCTTATGAAGGTTAGAAATAATGTGCACACTTTTAGTCCAGCGGGCACAGACAAGGCACAGAAATCAGCTGACGATCACATTAACAGTGTCGGGGGACACGGTTTTGTTTGCATGTCTAGAAGGAAAGCTTGAGCGTCTGTCTTACACAGATGCTGTACCCAGCCAAACTGGGCTCTGTAGGAGCGCGGCAGGGAGAAACTTCCCAGCCCGTGTCACACAGAAGGTCAGACCGGGCAACCATGATGACTTGACAGGCTTTACGTGCTTAATTCAACCTTTTTGTCCTTTTGTAACTCTTCTATTTGCCAGTGGTGTTTATGTATCTGAAGGCCAGAAATAGCTACAATAACTGTTCAGGGTTTTTTCTTTAGCAAAACATGGGCCGTCTCATTCCTCCTGGTTAGCTCTCTGCTTTGCTCCCAACCACCCGTATTTTTGGAAAAACATCTTCAAGAAAGACACCTAGGGACTGAAAACTCTAGCACTGCTCTTGAGATTATTGCCTCGCTTTGAAAAGCCTGTGCTTTATTTGTGGTCTGAATGTGGCTGGTTTCCAGTTCAAGCTCTTGGTTCCCGTATCTTTCACTGCTGGGTCAAACAACACATCAGCATGCCCCTCAATCTCTTTTTTTCTCCAGCTCTTGTATTGATTTGTGGGCATTTTCTGCATCCTCTCCAGTTTTTAAAACATTTTAAAAAATATATACATAGCTATGTAAAGCATGAAGCTAGAAAATCTACAAAATATTATCTTTAGGTAATAGAATGAAAAATATCAGTGACATACCAAAATGTACTATAATGTAGCAAATTCTATATGAAAAAGTAACAGAAGAAGTTGAAAGTCTTGGATTTTGCAATACAGGGCTGGATTACACCTTGCAGATGCTGCTGGCAGTTGCAGTAGCTCCATCCCAGGAGCACCGCACTTTACAGAAAACCTCTGAACATTCCTGGGAAGCAGGACGACTGCGCCATCTCCTAAGCGGGCAGGAAAAGTTCAACCCAACCCATGAAATACAATGCAGTTTGCAAAGAGCTAATGCTGCCAAGAGCTTAAATTTTAGAGCCTACTTCAGATTACAGATGGCAGTTTCGAAGGTTGAGCTCTGAACTAACTAGTAATAGAAGATGAAATAAAATATAGCCAGAGAATGTCCTTGTGACTACCCAAACTCTGAAACATTTCATTCTGTAAATACGGACAATTTTCCCCTGTTATTTCAAAATGCAAACTTAATCAAAGAAGTTCTGAAGACTGTTCTCCAACTTTGGATGTATGTCTGGCTATCCGTAGGTATGAACTTTCAAAGTTTCCCTGACTAATCAAGTAACTGACATTCATCTTCATCCCTACTCCTTTGGACAATAAACGATAAGCACTTAATGCCATTTCTCCCCATTTTTCCTATTGGTTTCTTCTTTACCATTTTCTGAACTACATTTTAAGAAGCACTTTTATTTACTTCTAAATCCACTCAAAAAAAGTCAAAGTGCAATATGCTGTCAGTCTTCAGAATCCAGCGTTCTAAATAACACTTTAAGGCTACTGAAGCTACGCTTTTCCCAGTAACAGCCAGTGCTGCCAGTGCCATGGAGCAGACCCCACGGGCTGACTGGCCCAGGTACCCAACGCGCACGAGCTTCGGGTGTTTCTTTTACCGTAGAAGCCTGAGTTCAGCCAGTAAAGTTGGGTTCTGCTGGGCTTTCTCAGGGGTGGGTTGAGAGGCTTGTTCATGTTCCAGCCTGAGACGCTGAATTTCCTGGAGTATCTCTCTATAGAAACGACACGGGAAGATTAAAGAGGAAAAAGGTCAGCCTCTGCGCTGCTCTTAAATACTGTTATAGCCCTCCAAGCACTCTTTCTGTCAGTCTCCAGCCCAAGCACAGCAATTTTGTTCATGTATGCCTGGCACAGATTCAAAACCAAGACAGGAAAGTTATCACGGTCCTACGAATTGCTATAATACACACAGAAAATTTATTACTTATTAAGAAGTACGAAATCACTTATGTGCCATATGCTGGCAATGTCTCTCCAAAACATTTCATGCAGAATGGGCTCAGAGACCATCCTAAGAGGAAAAAACTTCCATTTTCAGCATCATCTGCATTGCACATGCTGCAGGAAGGGCTCTGAAGCAGCACCGCCAGCATCTGCAGCTGTGCCAGCACTGGTTAACTTCCCACTCACCTTTCCAAGGGCTCCCGGCAGGTCAGCAGGAATGAGGAAAATAACAGCTCATAGTAACAGAGACAAACTTGCGAGGACTCACAGAGGGAAGGTGATCAGCCAGCAGCCCCATTAAGGCAGCTGTGTTCTGCGTAGCCAGAGGCGAGGGAACATAGCACTGATGGCCAAGGATTCACTTATTAAAATGGAAATGAAATCCTTCTGAGAGTGAAGATTATAATCTCTAATTCTTCCTCCCCACTCTTTTTTAAAACTGCTGAGCTGCTCTCCTGCAAGGTTTCATACCAGCACTGATTGAGATCTCCCTTATCTGTGATCTCGATGAATAATTTCGAATACCTGCAAGGTCTCGGTAGTGTGCTGAAGCTACGATGGTGCAAGGATCGAGCTGTTCCCGTGCTCTCCAGGAACTGGTTCTCCTCCAAACTAACCTTAACAAGTATTTTTACCTGTCGTGCTGAGGGTGCCTTGGCAAGGGGCCGTGCAGGCAGCAAGCTCATGCACGCCAGCTAGTGCAGCTGGAGCACAGGGAGACCCAAGCACAGCTACGAGGAGAGCACATCATCGGGAACCCAGAGAGGCTCCATAGGTAACACACAGGCTACCTGTGCCATACAGCACATGGGGTTTGCAGCTGCTCAAAGGCTTGCTCTTTAGAGCTGCACCCCCTTAGTTTCTCTTAGCCAGAGAAACAAACTCAAAATGTGGGTGCTGAAGAAGCAGGTAAGTGCAAATGATAAAAACAGAGCGATCTCCTCTTAACAGTCCCTCTGGAGCAAGAAGAGTCATCGAATCACAGAGTGGTTTGAGTGGGCAGGGACCTTAAAGACCATCTAGTCCACCTGCCCTGGGCAGGGACACCTTCCACCAGCCCAGGCTGCTCCCAGCCCCGTCCAGCCTGGCCTTGAGCACTGCCAGGGATGGG
>JAVJGI010000062.1:74950392-74978767 GCA_035590275.1 Ibycter americanus
TGGACGGGGCTGGGAGCAGCCTGGGCTGGTGGAAGGGGTCCCTGCCCGTGGCAGGGGGGTGGGACTGGATGGTCTTTAAGATCCCTTCCAACCGAGACCATTCTATGATTCTATGAAATTTCCTTGATGGACTCCATCTGGAGTGGGCTCCCATCTACTGAGTTTTTTTAAAGATAATATGGATGAGCATCTGCCCAGGAATGGTTTATGTGCAGCTGAGCTGACCTACAGTGGAAAACACCTGTAGTTAGGTCCCAGCTGGTCGGTCGTTATTCAGAACGAGGGAAGCCATAAACTGTCAGGGCACTCCAGCTTTGGCAATCTGGGTGCAGGCTGCACGTAGGGTGTTTTACCTCTGTACCAATCTACTATTTACAAAGAGATAAGGCATATGATCAAACATTCAAAAGTGATGGCCAGCTTCAATTTTCATACTGCAGAGAGCAATGTTGCCTGTTTGGCCATTTCCCACCTCTGCTGACTCCTCACAGGTCACTGTTCCCTCTCAAAGAACGTAAGGAAAAACCTTCCTCTAATTGAGAAACAGAACTAGGCAGCTTTCTTCTACTGAGATCTAGTGTGGAAACGCGTCACCTTCTGGTTCCACGGCTGAAACTTTCTCTGAGCACTGTTCCCTTCGGCATGGTAAATAAGAATGGCTCAGAACATGTCAGCCCCCTCATCACCATCAAGCATCATCATCATCATCCTACCTTTTAAAAAAAGTAACTTTTCCTCTAAAATACTCTCAGAATGTCCTGTAACTCATATTTCTATCCGATCTAAAGATATTAGAGAGCGTCACTGTTTTCAGGCTTGTGAACATAGTTATTTGAATCAACACTTCCCATCTCTTCTGTTTTGACTGAAGGAATTTTTTCCTTTATCCTTTGAAGCCCCAAAAATCTGACTCCCAGACACCTTTCTGCTCCTATCACTTCTCAAGCTCTTTGATTAGGTTTTCTCTACCACTCTTTCTTTTTTCTTTTATGATTCTTGTTACTGGTCTTCGTTCCTACTGCTTTACAAACCCCTAGAGACCTGTGACAAAAAACCACGGTATTTCATAGAAACGGATGAAATAAGATTAACCAAGAACCAAGATTTTTTTTTCTTTTTTTCAGTTCTTTTGTTGATGGGAAGAAGTCTTTTGTGTTTATGTCGCATTTTTGGGTGGCTTTTTTAGTAGCGCAAGCATTGCATTTATTTTAAACTGGTTTCTTTTTTTTTCTCCAACTACATGAGCCTGGCACTCTTGTGCAGCACAACTGTGCAGCATTTGTGCAAAGTCTGACATTCTGCCCACACAACCCCACCTGAGTTCCAAGCACCCAGCGTGCTGGGCATTTGTATTCACTTCTTCTCACATAATGGGAAGTCACTTAAGTAACTGAAAATTTCTTATCAGTTACTTTGCTCACAGGATCAGTAGCCTTAATCTCTCCTTGACTGATCGTTGATCAATAGTCCTCCAAGTTCCTTTACAACCTAGCTGTGAGACGTAACTATTTTCTCCGTGACAGGCAAGTATCTTGCTGTAGCCTGCATAAAAAATACAATGTCATAATGAAAGAGTTTACGATGGACACCTGGATTTCAAAAACTTTGTCGCTACCTTTCTCAAGCCTAGATGACTGCAGGCCATTTTATGGAGTAGACAGTTTAATGAACCCCGGTTCATCCTTTGCAGTGATCTCAGGGTACCCTTACTCTGCTGAAAACACCAGATTTCATGGGTGAGAGGAAGAATTACTTGATTCTGAGTAAAGGATTCTGAAGAATGACTTGAGAAGGGGGTGGACACCGTGTGGGAACCTGTTACTGACCTAAGGGTTTCAAATGACATTCATACGGGTATGGCACAACCTCTTGTGGATGCCAATATTTCAAATGCATCTTCTAAATACCACTGTTAGGAGACAATCCTAAATTACGAGGTATCACTGAAATGTGCAAATACCATTCTGGGCTTCAGGCTGGACGTTGGTAGGACAGCCTGTATTTCTTTAGAGAATGAACTCCTCTGGAACACAGGGAAGGAAATGTAACCATAGCCACTGCTCTCATTTCTGCGCAGCATTTTTATTAACACCAAATTCTTGCTGTCATCACCTTTGGAAGTTTTGGGTGTATGGTATAGGATGGCGATGGCAAATGCTTTTCTCGTAAATCCAGGGAGACAGAGTTCATTAGAGCATTTGCATGCTACCAATTACTTTGATGAGAAGTACCTGTCCTCACTGTGAAGTTATACATGGTTTTTAAAACCTCTGCACTTAAAAGCAAAAAAACCAACCCAAAACATTCATTTACTAGTCAGCACTCTTCTGTCTGCACTCCATCTTACTGGACAGGTACGAACAACTTGCGTCTTACAAGATTTATTACTGTCATTCCTTCCTTTAGAAAGCCCAGCAGGTTCAGCTCCCTACCTGCTCAGCAGCACCGAGCACCAGGGACATAGCCCCATTCTGCTCAGCTCTTGCAAAGGCTTTCTACTACTGAGAGCAAAGACCTGGTGGGAGTCAACAGCATAAGATGTAAAGCCGTCAAAACCACTACCAACACCGCCCCCAACACCCCCCCCCATTTTTTGCATGTGCATGAGAAAATGAACAGAGTTCATATAATTTTGTCCTCTGTAGCTTTCATTTCAGTAAGGAATAAATACCTCAGGAACAGACTAGTCCTAACTACTCTGGCACAGGAGCAATGTGGAGATCTTTTCCTGGTCCTATTGGATGCAGCTGCTAATTTTCTGACAATAACATAATATGACCAAACCCCAAAATGTTACAGATCCCTGCAGAAACAACCTATACAGTTTATCCAGGGTAAAAGGATTCTGAAGTATGGTGGAGCCTGAAAACAAAAAAAAAGACTTTTTGACAGTGCATTGTAACTTAGATCTCTTGTTTCATGCCAAAGAGCAGCAAAACCAAAGCTGAAGCTTTTTGAGCTGAGGACTAACATTTAAAAAGTTAAAATAAGTTTAAAAGCTCAGCAAACTTTCCAACACAGCTGAAGGTACGATTACCATTGTCTTCTGCGTTCCTGGTGCTCAGCAGGAATGCTGAGGCCTCAGCAGTTCTGAGATCATCCAGACAGCAAGCCCTATTTTCTCTCAGCAAGAGAATTCATAAGATGATCATAAAATCTACTATAATCCTTAATACCACATAGGAACAGTAAAACCTCCCAGCCCTGTAATTTAGTCTTGCCATGAATAGGCTGTTTAACTTGAGAGCGTGGCATGCTGGAACTTCAAATTATAGAACCATAGGATACCTCAAGCTGGAAGGGACCGTAAGGATCACTGAGTCCAACTCCCTGTCGGACTGGAATTTGCAATACGGAGCATTCAGACCTCACCTACCGTACACCTTACCGTTTTTTGGGTGATAGAAGAGGATTTAATGACAGAGTTTAATCAAGCCCCAAAAAGCCAGTTTGGCAAGCCACTGCACTCCTCCATCACCCTGATTTGGAAGAAACTGTCAAAGAACAGTAAAGCTTGTGTCTCATGGGCATCAGATTCCAGGCTTCTTGGTGCAAGGACCTTACGGTATCATGGAAAGTCTGAACCAGTACTTCACTCGCCCATCACTGTGGTATCACAGTGTTCTTTATGATCAACAGAAAAAGGAGAAGAGGGAAGAAATTACAGAAATGGTTCATGTAACTGGTGCATCCAGAAGTAATGGTCCAAGAACGAAGCTGCAGATTTATCCTGCAAAGATGTACAACAGGAAATCTGGTTTACTCCATCTCTTATTTCAAAAATATTTATTAAATAATGCCTAAAGCCTGAAAGAAAGGTTACATGCAGGGAATATTATAAATATTTAGGTTTTAGGTAGCTTTAATGAGATGAAATGATAATAGGCTTTTAGCAGCATTTAATGTTGAGAGAAGAGCAACCACATACTGTTTTCAAAAAAGAGCAACATGGGCAAGACCCTAATTATCGTAACTCATCCACATAACTCAACCTAATTATCCACTCATCCATAATTGAGTATTATCTCGTATTTATTAGGTGCTCGTGCTTTTCCTAGCAGCAAGGCTGCACAGGTCAGCAGAGTCCTGCCAAGAGTGCACGGTCCCAGTGGACCTCTGCCCGCACCGAGCGCCTCCGGCTGCTGCTGGCCATGGTGGGTCACTGTCAGAAGTCATCAGGAAGAAGCAACCTGTGCTTGTACGGACCAACCTGCCCAGGTGTTTCAGCAGCAAGTCACGAGGATCCGGGAGCGTGTGAACAGCCGAAAATGGGGGGAAAAAAAAGAGCTGAGGTAGAGCAGGTGGGAAAGAGATGAAGGAGATATTGGCCTGGGGAAAGGGAGGGGTTGTGTAAGATGCTGATAAGAGAGGGCCTAGGGTTGCTTTATAAATATGTGGCTGTATATACATATATACACCTAAAATACACCTAATCACCCTTTCTCTTCTACGTATGCAGTCACCTTATATGCAGGATTACCTATATCCAAGTAATAGGGCAGTAGTGAGGCAGGATCTGATAGGTAAGTGGAAAGGATTTTGTAAGGGAAAGTAGGCAAGGGGGCTGGGGACACTGGAGATCGTTGTCAGTTCCTGCTTTTATCAAAAAGATGATGCTTGATAGGAAATACCAGATTATTTCTTACCTCAGGCTGATAATCTGAACAGATCAGCACAGGGAGAAAAACATGAAGCTGTGATCTTGAAAGTTGTGATTTAAACAAAGTTTGGCTTGCTTTCCATTAATTTCTTCACTTTATTCATCTAGTCACCTTCTGCTTTACTCTCTTTTGCTTTCTAGCTAACCAGCCTAGCAGAGCCAGCCAGCAGTTATTTTAATGCACAGCACTCTGCTGTGACCAAACTGGCAGGCCAAGCATAGCCCTGAGCAACTTAAATTCCATGAAAGGGATTTTGTCTTCTGAAGACTGGCTTGAAGAAAACAAGAGTAGCCCAGTCAGAGCTTGTTTGAGCGAACACAGACTAAGCTGCATGCCATCGGCCTCTCCTGCACTACTGAGCAACCCACATGTATCAACAAATGATGCATTCTCCTTTTTTCTCCTCCCTCCCCATTTATTTTTCTTCTTTAAGAAGAAACAGACTTGGATTTCAGGAATTAACTCTGAGATCTGCCTCAAATTATTTCGTCTCAGTAAGACCTCAAGCAAAGTCATTTCCCATAAAAACATTAATGGAACATATTTGCATTCATACGGCAAGTGACATTTATTACAGTAACAAGCCTGCAGAAGGCAGTTCTAACGTTCTGTCTAATTTGAGAAAAAGCAGAAACTGATGGACTGAGTCAGATCCATTGCTGCACAGTCCAACGTACAATATCCAGCAGTGACCACTGCCAACTACTTCAAAGAAAAGAGTAAGAAACTTTGCATTAGGCTGTTGCAGTATGAAGAGTCTGTATCTGGGCTCCTCTTAATTTCTAGCAGTTAGAGCATGTTAAAAATTAAAACACATTGCATCTGAGAGGTAGGGCTGGAGAGGACATCAAGAAATAATTTTGTTCACATCAACCTCTCTCAAGTATTTCCAGCAGATACTGGTCTATCTTGGTTTTAAAATCTCCACTGACAACTACTCCACAACTCCTTTATGGTGGTTTTTTTCCATTCTCCACTTTCATTAAGGTCCAGGTTCACAGGAAAATATACGTGGGAAGGAATTTCTGGAGGTTTCTGGCCCATGCGCTGCTCAAAAGCGGGGCCAATTCACAGCAGGTTGCTCAAGAACTTGTCTAGTTGAGCTGTGAATGTCTCCAGGGAGGAAGATTCCAATTCTCCTCTGGACAACTTTAGACAACAATATTTGACCATTACCATGGTGAAAAAGTTTCTCTTAATATATAGTTGGAATTGCCCTTCTTGCAACTTCTGTCTGTTTCCGTTGCTTCTTGTCCTTTCACTGTGCACCTCTGTGGTGGGTTGACCTTGGCTGGCTGACAGGTCCTCTTACATCTGGCTCATCAGGGAGCTGCAGAGAGCAGTAAGATCCCGCTTTGCTTTCTTTTCTCCATCCTGAGCATACCCAGCTCTGCACCAAAGCCACCACCCATCTCAGTGGTCTCTGCTAGCCTTGCTCCAATACATCCACATCCTTCTCACACCCAGACCAGACACAGTTCTGCAGATGTGGCCTCACCAGCTCGGAGTAGGGAAGGACAGCGACCCTTGCTCTCCTGGCTGCACTCTGGCTGGCGGTGGGCTGCTCCGCTGCAAGGGCATGCTCCTGACTCCGGCTTTTCCCCAGAACGCCCAGGTCCTCTCCGGCACAGCTGCCTTCCAGCCTGCGGGCACCCAGCCCGCACTGCCGCACGGCGTCACCCTGTCCCAGGCGCGGGACCGGTGCTGAGCTATGTTGAACTTCATTATAATCATCAGCTTATTTCTCCAGCCTGTCAAAGACTCAAGTTAATGCCACGCAGCTGCAGTGACTTACTGACTTACGTGTCACCTGTTTTAAAAGCTCCTGTATACTTATTTTGAACTAATCCGACTCCTCCAACTTATCTGCTATAAAGAACACACCACATGATGCACTTTCAGCAGTAAAGACTGACGCAGAAAACTCACTGGGCTTCTTTGCTGTGGTCTTTTTGTTCCTGACCACTCTTTTGTACATCTTGATTACCAAAAAGTCTCACTGATTCCTTATTTAGACCTCTCCTTTTGATGGTATTGAAAATCTTTTTACCATAGACTTCAGCGCCCCTTGTCAAGTGCTCTTCAAATTCTTTTCCCATCTCTGAATTTCCTGGTAACATTTAACCAGTCATGTTTATAGGTTTTCTTTTTCTTTCCAGTTGGGCAAGCTCTCCATTTCTTGAATGCCATCCTTTCCTTGGCACATCCTCCTTAGCTTTCTCATTGACCCACGAAAAGGTCAGCATGGTATGGGTTTGGTTCCTTTTTGAATTCTGACACACAGATTTCCTGAGCTTCTACTAAAGGATTTTTAAGAGCCTCCAGGTGGCTCACAGGCTGTCTGGTTTTTTGGACTGATCCTTTTAGGATTTTTTCTAATAGTTTCATTTTTACATAGTTGCCTTTCTTGAAACTGGGTATCTGCGTACGGCATTCCCTTGGTGTGCTCTCTCCTGCTGTCAGAGCTAAGTGTGTGACGGTTACCACCACAGATCAGCTGGCACAGTAAACACCCCTCCAACCTGCCCTGGTGCACCACTCAGGACCAAATCCAGGATTTGTGGATTCTAAAACTAGTTCAAAGGAGCATCATTTATTGCATTCCAAAGTGTTTCTGCATTTCTCTCTGCAAACTGATGGAGTCTCTATGAGGGCAGCTGAAATCTCCCACTGTTACCTACCTGTCCTAAAGTCGCAGCTTGTCTTATCTCACTTAATATTTCCTGATGACTACCACCACCTAATCAGGGGGTCAGTATTTCTTTCCTATTATTAAGAATTTGGAATTGAAACCCACAAGGATTCTGCAGTTTTTCTCTTTCTCTGTGATATTTTTATGCTGTTACACTCCGTATTTCCTTTATGTACAAACCATTCCCTTGTCCGTACATCCTACTGCATCGCTCCCATGAAGCCGGTAGCCTGGCCACCATCATCCATTGAGCACCTTTCTCTTACTGTATCTCTGAGACGTTAATTGGGGTTTTCATTTGATGCTCCCCATTTTAATTCCATACAGGAAGAAAAAATTGTTCCTTTTTTTACTCCTGTCTCTCTGTCTTAATGTTATACGAAGACTGTTCAAAGAAATGGCTTGGCTGCCCGATCTCAGCCATTCCATTTCCCACAAACAGTGAATGCTCAGAAGCGAGCCCCGCAGACACGGCACGCTGTCCCAGACCTCAGCGGGATCTTCCTCCACCGAGCTGCAACGGCCAACTTGGACACATACACAGCGCTGGCTAGGGAAGGGGGATCTCCTGTTGGCAAGAAGTAATTAGAACCTGCCACGAAGCGGAGCATTTTAAACTCCGATTCCTTCAGGATATGAAAAATATATCCATTTCAGCTAATCAGTATTTCTGGACTGTGAACAAACAGTGGACCCAGTAAATAACCTTTAGATTCCTTGCTGCTAAGCGTCGGTCGCAAGGGAAACCCACTATTATTGCTCTTACAGCCTTTCTCCACCACACTCCAGTCCTTTGGCAGCACTTTGACATCTACCCTGAGATGTAACTTATCTGGATGAAAAGAAAGCTGCAATTTGTCATAGGTCTTTGAAAAGTCTTGGTAAACTCTAAATGTTGCTTTCTTTATATCCAAGTAAGTCGCTTCAGTTTTGGCCTCTTTCAGAACTACGAAGTACACAGAAACAGGTTGAGGTGATTTACAGGTCTTTAAATGACCAGGTTCTTTCAGAACCAAGTGACTCCTTAGTTTTCATAATACTTCTTTATCACTACCAGAAAAAGTCAGGTCATGAGTAAGAATTCCCCCACCACCTTCCACAGTCAAACTGATTCAGCACTTAGTGTCTCAACAACTTTAATTTTCTATGAAGACTACATAGAAATCCCTTCCTTTTCCATCTAGTTTCCAAAAAGTTTGTGCTGTATTGCTTTAATATTTGAACACAAACCTAGTCCTAGTGAACCGAATGACTTCAGAGATGCAAATATACCATTTGATGGAGATAAGGGGAACTGGCAGTTAAACCCATTTAAAAAGCGTAATTCTTTTTTATTAACGTTTTGCAAAAGGGAAATATCTGGTCAACCTCCACATGACAAAGTCAGATTATATCATATATATATATATAACTCTGAAGGAAATTATGAGGAGGCATAAGCCTACCTTGCTGGAAAGGACGTGGAAGTATTTATACGACAAATAGGTAATGAAAAGGTGAATGAGGGCACTGGTGTTAAGATGCTTCTCCAGCCCTGCTGACGTAGCGGGGCACGTGCCCTGCCATAGCGGTAAGATGCTTAGGAGAGGTCATTGCTACTGCTGGAGGCTGCGGAAGGCGAGGGCTGGACCGGAGATGGTGTAGGGATAACCGTATGTTTTGCAATAGGCACTACACAGAGCAGCAACGAGGGAGTTGCATCGGTGCAGCCACTTCGGAGCTGTTACGGCAGGCCGGGGGACGTGCACCTTCGATGGACAGAAGGAGTAGCCGGGGGGTTGAGTATGTGCTAAGCCGAGCTGCTTCTGGGCAGCACACTCAGTGGAAATTGTGTAAAATGGCAGCCACGCTGCCAGGGAGATCCGCCGCCGCTCCGTAATGCGGGAGGCTGTTCCTGCAAACCCTGCCCTCCTTTTCTACGGATAACCCAGCAAAGATGGGTATCTCCCCATCCAGCTAGACCGCAATTATTCGATGGATTGTCAGTAAATTCTTAATTGCCATCATCTCCTATAGCAATTTTCTGTTAAAACGGTATTTATTTTTAGTAATTTAAAATTGGTTGGGTGTTTCCTTTCGTTTCTTCTATGATAAGAGACTACGTATAAAATACCTTCCCTTTTCTCAGGCTCCTTCTCTCCGGAATAAACATATTTCATAACATTTCTTCCACGATTTGTTTTCCTCAGGTATCTATGTATTTATCTCTTCTCTAGACTAAGTAGGACTAATCTGCTTATTCTCTTGTCTCCTCTGACCTCATTTCTAATAATTTGCGTTGCCGTTTCCCGCCTCCCTGCTCTCCCCCCGCTGCCTGAGAACGCAGTATTTCTGCTCAAAACGGGGAAAGCATGCTGCTCCTTTGCATCAGCTGAATAAACAAAAAAAAAAATTTGACAATTTCACACAGCTATTAGCATTAAGCTACTAAGTAGACTCTGAAAAAACACCCTCCATATTCCACAGTCGGTAAAGAGGGATGAATATTCACTTACTGCATTTCCAGCTTCGGCAGCCAGCCGGGCGGCGTATCTGGCAATCAGCCTGTGCTCCTCATCCAGCCTGCCGGGGCTGTCCAGAACACTGCCGGGGAAAAGCCAAAACACCCTGTCAGTATCCGCCGCCTCTAGATATTACTCATACCGGGGGATGACAGAGAAAAGGATGTATTATTGCAAAGAGACAGTGATGGGAAATAGAAGAGTCACACTGGAAATAATCTAGATCGTTCCCTTTTTCGTTCCGCTTCCCAAGGGGGGATTGCTCCCAAGGCTTTCTGCCTAGCGGCATTCACATATTCCAGTTTTAAATTATTAAAATAATATGTTTTCAACAATTAATAAATACATATCATTAGGAACAAATTCAAATGGTTTCTGAGGAGCTTTTCTGCAATCCCTTTTGGTTTACTCAAGGTAAAAAGGGGCAAATAGCTGAATGACAAAGGAGAAAAGCTTTGTCCTCAGGAGACGGAGGATGACAAGCATCAAAGTTAGGATGATTCCCAGGAGGAAGAGCAGGCGAACCATGCTGACCTGAGAAGAACGGACTCTGTCACTGAACAGCATCGACTTCAATGCAAATAGTACTCTGCAAGTCAGCCTGACTTACACCTGACTTACTACCACCTTACAACACCCAAATGTACAAAATGTGGTAATTTGGGGCTTGGTCATTCCCACTGCAGCTAGCAGAGGATGAAACAGTTCTAGATAGGCTGCAGCTGTCTTGGAAATCTATTAAAAAATATTTCCAATAATCATCACCAACAGTGACAGCACCGTGAGATGACAGAAGAAAGGGACATGGAGTTTTGAAACAGGAGAAGCAGAGACGGCAAATGGGACAGATCCCCGAGAGCAGGAAGCGAAAGGCAGCACCTGGATCTTTCACGAGCATCATTCCTTCTGTGCATGTTAATCATTAACATGATTAATCTAGTAGTCTGGTCACCCAGTCAGTGCTCAGTGCTGAATCAGTTTCTACTACTCGCAAATAATTGTCCTTTTAGCTATAAACACACAGGGGAACAAATGTTAATTTTCTGGTTGTATTAACTGAAACCAATAAACGTTCAGATCTATCACCAGCTCGGTGTCAGTGGCACAGTGGCCTTGCCATGGAGAATCAGCAGGAAAAAGCCAAATGAAAGAGCAACTTTTTAAGTGTCAACATCCAACTGAACTACTCAATAGTTGCTCGTTGTCTTACTGCTGCACAAAGATTTCTCGTCACAGTCTCTCTTTGAAGGGGAAGCCACCACGTTAGCGGTATAAACCAAAGCATCATTAACAGAAACCACCAGGATTCCCGTGGAAATGAGCAACGTGCTTCATGCTGCAACACAGCCTTCCTAATGCTACCCTTGATGCTTCCTGCGGGATGCCCCGATGCCATGCTGGCTGCCGCCGGTGCTGCCAGTCGGTAGCACGGCGCTGGACCAGCACGCGCTTGCAGCGAAACGCAGGGGCAGAACCCCACCACCGACAGCAGCAGAGAAAGAGAGACACGTACCCAGTGCACAGCAAAAGTTACTTTCAGTCCACATTACAACTTTCCAAGATCATTTACATATCTTTAAGCTTAATTTCACTGATTTATGTTTACATTATTTAAATTTCACAGATTTATGTTTACCTTAAGAAGCAAATCTGTGTTGCATGCATTATGTTTATTTAAAAACGTGGATTTCATTTCTTTTTTGTAACACCAAATTTAACAACTTGATCTCTTTTAAGACTCTGAAAGTCTGCCAGATGATGTGTTTGAGATGGCATAGAAACATTGGACTGAATTTAATAGACGTACGACTACAATTTACACAGATGGGTCTATGATGAGGACAAATCGCACTATTATGCCCCCACGGCTGACCTGCTGGATTAAGGTCTGAAGATATTCAACTAAACAGTGCAAAGGAAGGAGCTGATGAAAGGTGAGCTGAAACAGTGGGAAAACAGATTTAAGAGAAGAAATACCAGAGTCTTTACACTAGGCTTGATGAACTTCTCACACGCCTTCATGCTAATTCCTTTTCTGATATTTTTGTTTTGTTCAGCTTTTCTCCGCAATTTTGTCTGTACAAGTTTTTTTTCTGGTTTTACAGGAATGCAGATCATTCCATCCCTTCTACCCTTTCCATAATCTGGTACATCCTAATACCTCTCCCAGCTCCTTGAACTATTACCTCTTCTTATCTAAGTGAATTAGAAAACAGTTCTTGACAATTCCTTACTTTCTTGAAGAAAACCTGTAATTAAAAAAAACCCAATCGCACCCCCTTTTGTGTTTTCTTTTAGAAATATTTTACAGATGGGGAAGGAAATCAGGTTCAAGTACATCTCCTGGCCCCGCTGCGTATTTTTTAATACAAACCAGTTTGAATAAATGAACCTCTGCTGCAACCTACAGCTCTGTTGGATTAACAGAGGGGGCATTACACACCATCTACAAAATGTCACAGAATTTTTTCTGTCGCTCCACAAGGGAAAGCTCACTTCTTTGGAGTTTTAATTTCTGTGGAGGCATGGCAAGACGACTCCTACGCTGAAATCGCTTCCTCGAAAGGTGCACTGCGGAGCTGCCTGTCCCAGGACCAGCAGCAGCACTGCACACCGCGATCCTCTCCCTGCCCCACAGAGCCCCGACGCTGCCTGGTGTTGCCTGCACGGCACGGTCCTGCGGCGAGCACTGACACGCAAAGCTAGGGGACAGCAGTTCAAGGAGAACAGGAAAGGTAGCAAAGGGGAAGAATAACTCTGGCTTAAGCCCAGAGCTAAGGGAGGAGGGCACGTGAGGCAGAGTTCAGAGACTCACAGCAGCAGAATTTTGGGGAGGTAATGTAATAGATCTTCCTATCTTACAAATACTGCGTTGGGTGGTTTGGTCTATTTGGGCAACATTGTGCTACTCGTACAGCACCCATCAGTCAGTCCCGGAGCTCTCCCATTTCTTCCTTCGGAGGTGCGGGCTACAGCTGGCACGTGGCTAACACAGCTGGAAAGCCCAGCCAGGGGAGGCTCTGACGTGCAGAAGGCAGCGTCACCCTGGGGACAGCCCGGGTCTCTCTGCAGAGCCACCGAGACCATGAGACAGAATCCGATTGGAGCCACCGAACACAAGCAACCCGAGGGGAGACGGGGAGGGCGAAGTGATGCTGATTTTTAGGTGTCAATGGATATGTTTGAGACAATGTGATAAACGCGTGCAAGAAATATCGCTTCTGCAGTGACTTTGATCTGACCCAAACGCGTGCAGGCACCAAAAGGGATGTTCACAGCCTCTGCCCTCCACTGCTGCGCTGGCAACGTGACGAGCCAGGGAAGGAAATTGAATTGGCTTAAGACTGGCCTGACAAAACAATAACTTGTTTTCTGCCAGGGCTGTTGCCTGAGCCAGCTCAGCGGGCGGCTGCGTAAACGTGGGCGTTGACACAAAGGCAAGAGTGGGAGCGCCGGCAGGATGAATGGGGCGGGGGGAAAATCAGCACCTTGCACTGATGTTGGCTTGAGGCTCTCGTGAAACCGTGCCCAGCAAAATGGGGGCAAGCGCAGCCTGCAAAGAGAAAGCCAAGACGCCAGTGCCCGGTTGTCAAGTACTAACACAAAAATGAGTGTGGACAACCAAAGTATTGGCTAAGGATGAGCCATCAGTACAGGAGGTAAGAGAAGATAATACATCACGGGAAGAGGTTTGAGATCTTAGACTCCTTCCGAAACTGCTTGGGAAGTCAGGATGCTGAGAAGTGGCAGAGGACAGCAAAAGGCATGCCTTACTCCGCCAGCACCGGCCTGAAGCACGTGGCCCAGGTATCAACTGATGGTGAGCCGAGAGTAAGGATCTTGGGGACAGAATATCTTTCAGAAACTGACTTTTTCCCTTTCATTCTCCTTTAAAATCGGGAGTGCTGCAGACAACTGCCATTTCAGAGAGTCAGAAATGTAAAGGAAAGGAAATAAAACCAGCCAAGCAGCTCACCACCCATCCATCCGCCTAGATGAACCAACCACAAGTAAAACACATAAATCCTGTGGCCAGCTGTCTTCTGCAGGAAACGCAGAATACATAATACGTAAAAGTAATGACGCTCTGAGTATGGCTATTTAATTTTTCTGGTGAGAAGTGGAGGTGAAATAAAGGCTTCATGAGGGCTGGGGAAAAGCAGGCTTGCTGAAAGATGCAGAACGTAAGTTATGAATGCTGAGCTTAAGAAATATGTAACAAACAACTGTCCGACTAATAAAGCACAATTCATCAGCTCCGTAAGCCTTCTAACTGTATATGGGATAATTTGCTGCGCTCTGCAGCTGTCTCTGCCTGCAGCACATCCTTTAGGATGGGGATTTTCTATTATTTCTTTGAAAAGCACTTAACCAATTTGCTTTGCTACCACAATAATACAGTAGGTAAAAACCAAGAAAAATATATTATTGTAAGATAAATGAAGTCCACTGAGCTCCGTTTGCTGTATTTCTTACGTAGCTTGGATGGACTTTTTGATCGGAGGACATCAGTGAGTTAAATAATTTTTAATGTGATGAAAAAATCTCAGGGATCCAGCTAGCCATGGCTTAAAGGCTCTCAAAGTTTGGCTGGGAGACAGGAAAAGATGCTGGGCGATAAAGAGCAAAGGTAATTACAGACAAAATCAGTGACTGGAAGTGGAAGAAAGATAAATTCAAATTTGAAGTAGGGCTCTTTTTTAAATGAGTCAGCACAATTAATCACTGGGACAGACTGTCAATGAAACGAGTGGCCTCTCCATCACGGTGTTCTCAGAGAGCTGCATCTTTAGAGAAACAAGGCATTAGGTTCAGCACAGGGATGAACAGGGCTGATAGCTTTAAACTGAAAGAGGGGAGAGTCAGCCTAGATCTAAGGAAGAAATTGTTTACCCTGAGGGCGGCGAGGCGCTGGCACAGGCTGCCCAGAGCAGCTGTGGGTGCCCCATCCCTGGCAGTGCTCAAGGCCAGGCTGGACGGGGCTGGGAGCAGCCTGGGCTGGTGGAAGGTGCCTAGATGGTCCCTTCCAACCCAACCTACCCTGTGATGATATGAATAGGACAGGATAGGACAGACCAGACCAGACCAGACCATTTCAGTTGGAAGGGACCTACAACAATCATCTAGCCCAACTTACTGATCACTTCGGGGCTGACCAAAAGTTAAAGCATGTTATTAAGGGCACTGTCCAAATGCATCTTAAACATCCAAATGCCTGGACACTGGTGTGAGATGACAGAGAAGATGCTCTAATGGTCTCTTCTGGTCCTGAAGGCTATTCTGCCCTGCCAGGAGAGGGGCCATGAGGAGCACAGGAACAGCAGTCCTGTACCTTGTCTCCAACAGCAGTCCAGAGTAGATGCAAACAGCAGAACAGAAGAGAGAAAGCAAGTGATGGTTATTACAGGAAAAGCTGTCTGTGAGTGAGATTTACTGTTATCTTGATCAGTCAGAAACAGAGATGGTCTGTGACGGCTGGCTGGAGTATACCGCGGGTCTCACACAGCCTGCCACAAGCAGAGAGATAGGCTGTTACACCAGATTTTTTGGGGGTGAGACGTGAAGATGGGAAGAAGTGACAATGGAGCACAGATTTCATCAGTCTCTCATGCTGACTTGGAAGACACTCCCATGCACAAACAAACTAGGATTTAAATTGTTGTCTTTGCGTTCGGCTCCTTCTAGGAGCGTGCTGTTCATGTGGTAACAGTACCGAGTGACTTTTTTAAATTTAAGGACCTAAAAGACTGAGAACCTCTACTCCAACTAGTGGTAACACGGCAGCTATGAGCTACATACGGTATTTCAATCTGTCATATACTCTTCAAAATGCACTCCTTTGTATCTCAAAGTCCTATGATTACAGTAATTGAGTGAAGGTGAGAGTCTGAAATTCCTTGGGTTTTATTGTCTTGTGGACAACATTATGGGCTTTCAGTTCATAGCAGGTGATAGCAGACAACAGTGATTCACTACCAAGAAAAAAACTGACTTTCACCAGAGGTCTAGACAGCCAGAATGCACTTCATCAATACAGCAGTGGCATACAAATTTCTACATGACAGAGCGAGGAAATGGCACTCCAAAAATATTATCCAGAGGATGACAAGAGGGATGGAGCAAGGCCTTTACATATAGCCTCCAGATCACTAAACCTCCTTTTCCTTTCCAGCACAGCTCTGGCTCTGCAAAGGCATAATTTAATTAGGTCTAAAAGTGAAATGTGGAAAACCTCCCGGCTATGTCCTGTGATGAAATGGGAGAGCTGCGACTTGGGGCTTCAGGGTAAAATTTCTCTACATAGAGGTAAACATGAAATATAAACGTGCACAAATACTAAAGCTGAGATAAAAGAAACAAATCCTTCAAAGCATTAACATTTTTTGGAAGGGCGCAGGCATAAACAGTGATATTAAGCAGGTCACGCTGATGGGACTGAAAGGGCGTGCTCGTTCAGTCCAAGTAGCAAAGACGGTGACGGGATGGGACTGCCTGCGACTTCGTTAGGGGTGGACAGGTAAAAGCAATAAGGAGAAAGAAGAACAGTTGGAGTTACAGGAATGTTGGAACAAGGACTAATGGGCATGAGCTGGCTGTGAAAAAATTTAAGGTGGAAATGGGTTTCCTGCTGGTGAAAGATTAGATTCCAGAAGGGTCATTGAGAGAAAAATTATCTAACCCGTTTGGGACGATGTTGATCAGTTCGTGTAAGGGATTCTGTAACACAGTGAATGCACTAGGGTGGGAATGGACACAAATTTGCCCCTTCCCACCTGATGGTTTGTGTGTGTGTGAGTGTGTGTGCACGCGTATTTGTGTCTTTTCAGAGGATTTCGGAGAATATTAAATACGTTTCCCTCTATTTGCCACCAGAGGCCAAATACCTTTGCTTGGAACATCACTCCCCAGAGGAAGCAGTGTTGCTGTGCCCGTCCCTGCACCAGGAACCCCTTCCTAACACTAACCGTGCACCGCTCTGCAGCCGGCTCACATAGGTTGCTATCAGTGCATGCTCGTCAGCTAATCGGCTGGCAGCATCCAGGTTGCATTGTAACCTAGTAGCAGTGAAGGCAAAAGAGAGCAAACAAAACACAACATAAATACAAAGCAAATAATTAATGAACATTAACGAAACAAACAGTTAAAAATTAAACCAAACAGATGAGTAATTAAAAATGTAAACGTGTTTCCGCAAGTCACATGAAAAGGATACCTTCCGCAGTTAGGGATTAAAACACAGATCAGAGAAACATTTGGGTACCTAAATGAGCAATGGATACAGCTGCGGAGCTTCCCGGAGCCTGCTGTCACCCTGGGACAGTGGGACCGCCCCGAGCAACACGATCAAAAGCATCAGGCAGCCTCCAACTGCAGCAGTGGCATTCCCACCAGGATCCACGGTCTTCAGGGAGCCACCGGGAACGGACCGGGGGCCTGAAGCCTCCAACCTGAACAGAACTTACCCTTCTGCTGTCAAACTGCTCCAAAAAGACCCCAAACCCCAGCAGGCTGCAGTTTTATTACTGTGTCTAAAATCAGAATGGAAAGTGTCCAGTCTCTTGCTCTCATAATACAGGCTCACCAAACAAAAATACGAAGAAAGTGATAAAGGACTTGAAAAATTAGTGGTTGGTATCAACAGAACTACCCTCTAACATTCATTAAATGATGTCTTTTTTTTATTATTATTTTTATTTGAGGACTCATAAAAATAAAGCTACTATAGTTTTGAATATTTTTATGAATAGAGGTTGAATGCA
The DNA here is from genome assembly GCA_035590275.1 of Ibycter americanus. Taxonomy (NCBI): domain Eukaryota; kingdom Metazoa; phylum Chordata; class Aves; order Falconiformes; family Falconidae; genus Ibycter; species Ibycter americanus. Next base: position 74,968,007 of record JAVJGI010000062.1, read on the forward strand.
AGAAATATTTGTCAGAAGCAATCCCACATAAATAACTATTTGTCTATATGCTCCAATTAAAATGTGCTGGTTTCTACCATGCTTGTGACAGCAGCATCTCAAAAAGCCTGAGAGAATACAGCAAACCAGTTGTTTTTTATCCCAGGCACTGCACACAAAGGCAGCAATGTTTTCTTCTTCAACCCAAAAGAGCGATACACCAGTTCTGCTATGCCAGATTTCCTCCACATCTGCATGAAGATTTGCCTACAGGACTCCAGTCTGCTCTTCCACCCCACGAAATGGTGCCCGTGTAGAGACAGCGCCACTCGCCCCTGAGAGACGTAAAGTCCCGTGCAGATATGAGATCAGATTGTTACCTAAAAATGATTCTTGAACATATATCACTATTATTTTTGCATAATATGCATTTCTTCCTAAAACACACGTGTACAAGAAATTCCATTTTTCATTTGTGTCAGGTATTCAAGCTGCTCTTCCAATTTATGAACGGCAGCTAATTCCTTCTCCACACATGTCCAGGAAGTATTTGCATCAGAAGCTTCTATAAACACGGCATTTATTGCTTTCAGCATCAGTATACTGATACTATGAAAGCAGAATTCACATTTTTCAGACATACAAACTCTTTTTTTTTTTTCTCTGTTATGTGCAGCAACATGTCAGAGAAGTCTGCCAGAAGCAGAATAAGACCTTATAAAAAAGAGGCAAAATGGAATTACCCACATCAACCCCTCCGGGCAACGAGCAACCTTTTTAATAATGGGTTTGTAATGAGAAAGAGACTTAACATTAACCACAGCACAGAAGAATTTTTAAGCAATCTACACTTCGTGAAGCCTGACTACTGGCAAGTGCTGAAAAGCACTTTCAGATATGCTTTATAGCAGGCACATTGCTGCAACCACAACAATTAAGATTCCAAGACCTTTTTCATTATAACTCATTACACACGCTCTTTTGAAAGGAAAAAGCCCAGCAGAAATGGCCACATTTTTAACTCAAAATGGCAATAGCTTTAACAATGATTAGCATTCCTGGCTTTGGAAGGAAAATAAGAGTTAGATTAAATTAATGTGAGCCTCAGCACCGTTCCTAGCACAAATCTGATTTTCCACACACATTTCTGAACGCAGGTAAGCTTGCCTGGTGGTACCCCAGCCCCCTCCAGAACATTGCTCAGCAGCCTCTGAACCTCAGAAAACCACAAAATGCAGAATGAAGATACACGCTGACAATCTCCTCTCTGCCTCCTCCCAGGATGGCACCAAGACAGCAGGAATCCCCTGCACGTATTCTGGCTGCTTTACTTTGTTAGGTGCAGTTCAGTGGAATAACAGAAAGAGTAAAGATACAGTCAGATCAGGATTTTGGCTACAGGAGAGCTGGAGAAAGAGGGTCACCGGTGGGAAAGCCCATTGCTCCGGATAAATCTATTGCCAAAGGAAGCAGATGCACCCTGGGAAGCATTCATCGCTGTGTTTGGCAGTCTGTCAACTACAGCAAGCAGGTGTCTTCTCATCGAGGAGAATATCTAAGCGTAGTGGGCAGGAGAAAGTGCAGGGCTTAGTGGCATTCTGCAGTGCCACCGGCATACCCTAAAAATCTTGTGGGTATGTACGTTGCTTTCTCAGAGCAAAAGAGGTATCAAAATATAAAAGCTAGTGTGGGTAATCCTGACGTGCAAAACTCACATAACCACAAGCTTCGTGGTTCAAAGAAAAGCATTAAGCTGGTGTCCACCGTCTTTCTGATGGCATCCACTGTCCAACCTCCCCGGCTGGACATGCCGCTGTATTTGCAACAGGCAGACTGCGTCTCGTCCCCTAAAGCAGAGCCATCATGGCAGCGCCCGCTCATTATCCAAAGAAAGCAGAATTTAAGTTATGCTGACACGTACCTTTAACACTCGTTTCCAAAGGGCTCGCCTTTGACTGAATTCAGCTCCTCTGGGAAAGCCTGAGATAACTATGGACAAGCTTAATTCTTTGTAAACTTTGCCAGTATAATACCTACGGAATGTTTGTGTAGCAATTAGCGCTCATTCAGAGCAGCTGTAGCATGCTAATTTACAGCTAAGCAGCCGTGCGGATGGCAAAAAGTAGAAGCGATACATGACAGCGCTAGTGACAGACAGGAGAAGAAATTACCAACCTATATCTGAAAAATTTATTTCACGTTGCCCTCAGTTCAGGTGCAAAATCATTTGGTACATCCCCCTGCTTCCCTGTGCCACCCCGCCGTGCTCCCTGCGGCACGGAACCAAGCCTGCCGTGTCCCCAGCCTGCCTCCGCGCTACGAAGCAACCAGCACCTCAGCAACATCGCTAAACCCGAACTGCCCCTGCTGCCTTCTGCTGCTGCGCGCCCTGCTTCGCCAGCACGGATCCCCACCAGGTGCGTGCTGAGCTGGTGGTGGCCCAGGCTGAGCCGGAGGTGGCCCAGGCTGAGCTGGTGGTGGCCCCGGCTGAGCTGGAGGTGGCCCAGGCTGAGCTGGCGGTGGCCCAGGCTGAGCTGGCGCTGGCCCAGGCTGAGAGGAGCTGGCCCAGGCTGAGCCGGTGGTGGCCCGGGCTGAGCCACTTCCCTGCTCCCAGACAGCTTCTTGCCTCTCCCATTGCACCCGGAGCTGCTGACTCGACTCCTTCCCTCTCCCCACTTTGTGCAGGGATGTCATAACATCATAATTCTGTATTAGCTTGCTTTCAGATGTTTAAATGTATATAATCCTTAACCTCTACGTTCCTGGTGTTTTGAGGCTGAAGTGTAGGCACTCTTAGTTTTGGAAGGCTATTAGATACCCTTGATTAGCACTGGATTGAAACTGTTCTGAGACGTTTTATTTCTCTGGATGAGTAACATCTCTGTTCATCACAGCCCAGCTCCATCCTTCTTCATCACCCCCAGCTCCTTCCTGAACGCCATCCCACCAGACCCGAGCTTCACCCAGCCCTGCTGCACCACACAGCCGTGACACAGCTCTTGGTCACCAGCCGCTGAGTTCCAGCTCCCAAGAACCCTCATAACCACGGGTGTTGATTCACACAGATTCTCCTCTTTGGCCTTGACAGACGCAGTTTCGACCCCCTCTTCTCTCTTCTTCTTTTCCCCGGTGAATCACTTGCATGTCAAAAGGCAATTTTGGAGTAGCCCAAGCCGATCGTGAATTTGGACAGAATTTGCTAGTTAATTTTAAGCAAAACAAAAATAAAAAAAACTTAGGTATCGCTTCTCCATATTGCTCGAGCCATATTGCTGGTGAACATTATGTGGACCTTTAGCCTCCTGTTGAAGTTTTTTCATCTAACACACTTAGATATGCTCTTTAAATTAAGGAAAATCAGAACGGTTCTATAGCTTGGCAATTAATGTACCAGAACAGTGATGTGGAAAGGACCTCCGGAGGTCTCCAGTCCACCCCCCTCCTCAAGGGAAGGTCAGATGGATGACACAGCAGATGTTTCCCTAAACTGTTCTTCAGAAGTGTACTGCCGTACCACGTAACCTGGTCTGAAACGGACCCGCAGAACTTACCAAACCTCTAGACCTACAGTTTCCACCACTCATCTGAAACTTCCACTGCTGAGAACTGAAGCTGGTGCTTCTCCTCCCCGCTCCCCAGCTGGACACCGAGTCCTCTCACCAGTCCCTTGCCCACGGGGACTGCCGTGAGAGCTCCGCCAAAGCTGAAGTCTCTCCTCCGGAAGGTCAAGCTGTCAATACCATCAGCTGCTTCTGGACTTGCAATGTGTCTACAGCCTTCTGGGCATCTGCTGTCCGAAAGCCAAGAGAGCTCACCAGGTGGAAGCCACAGCGGCGGAGCCACTGCCTGCACTGGCCCAGACACGGCGCTGCCGTTGCCACAAACCCCAGCCACATCGCCACTGTCCGTTTTGTGGGCTGCTGGCCGATCTGCATTCAGCTCCTCACCCACCGCAACTCCCCGCTTCCCAGCAACAGGCCCATCCAGCTGGTCATTCTCTACTTCTTACTCATGCGTTTTATTTTATTTTCTGTCGCTTGAAGCTGTCTCTACTAACTCCATCTCACCGACCTACAGGACCATTCTGAACCAGAGGCTGGCCCTCTGGTGGACCCCCAGTCTGTCCCTTGCACGGGGTCACTACGGCACGTCTCTGTGCCTGCTCCCTGTTTTATCGTGTGAGCTGCACGGCCGTGCACCGAGTAACGCTGGACTGGGAACAGACCCTGTGGGATCCCACCTGCCACGTGCTCCTTCCCCGGTAGGAAAACATTGATGTTTTCTTCCTCTGACTGTAATTTTTCAACCGGTGTTGCACCCACGTAACAGCAGTTTCAACCAGTCCACATTTACCTAGCTTATTTATGAAAATACCATATGGGATAGTGTCAAAAGCTTTATGAGTCAATACGTTTTAAATTAGTGCTTCCCCCTCCTTCGCGAGGCCACCCACCCAGGCAGAACCACCCGATGCCCATTCTTTGACAGGATTTGTTCTCCACATAGATATATCAGCTATTTTTATTCCCTACCCTTCTACGTGGGTATAGACTGATTATTTTATAATGTATTCAGGAATCTGGAGGTATCCCTTTGACTTTCAGGCACGTATTTCAGCAAAAATACTTCTTTATATAGCCTGAGAGCAGAGAAACAGCAATGTTTAAAACCTGGGGAAAAAGAACCCCAAACCTTTAAAACCTGAAGTCTGGGAAAGTTCATTGTTGAAAAGATGTCTTTAGGAAGTTATTTTCCATTTAGCCTGCACTGAGTCATATCTACATCTTCCAAGAAAATTTTCAGACATCTCCCAGAATCACAGCTGGCCCTTAACATGGCCCGAATTCGGAGAGCGGTCAAACACACAGCTGAGGGCTTGGTTTGTTCTGCTTTAAAAATAAATAAATAAATAAATAAAAAATATATATATGTCCCTGGTATAGAAACTCAGAACTATAGAACCATACTATAATCACAGAATCTTTTAGTTTTCAGAAGATGGTATCAGGGACGAAATACCACCTCCTCCTCCTCAAGTTAGCCACACACTGTAACTGCGTTCCTCAAAACAGTATTAAAACGTAATTTTGTAGTATGTCTCCCACGCTTTTCATACAACGGCAGCCACCATATGCAAAACCAGCTTACACCACGCAAAGCAACAGTCAAAAGACAGCAAGCACTAATGCTAACCATGCTCCTGAGGGAAGAAGGGAAGCAATATTAAGTGGGAAGAGAAAAACGAGGTCAGAGGAGTCTGCACAGAGCTGCAGGACACTCCTCCTCGCCCTAGTTCTCAGGGGTGATGGCTGGAGGTTTGGGTCTGGGTGCTCAGTCAAGCCTGGGGCTTGGACACGTAACTGCACATCAGCGAGAAGGGGGTCCGAGACGTTCGTTGGCTCCTGCCCCACTTCTTACACACCAAGACTTGGCTCTGCAGCTTTATAAGCAACTCCATAGATTACTATTTAAATGGTGCTTTTGGTGTCTTAAATTAATTTCTGTTCTGAAAATCTACCAGGAAAGCCAAGTATAACAGACAATTTATTTCAAATCCTTTCATTTACAGCAAGAAATCCCTGCAAATTTCTATATGCTGGGGCTCACAGCTTTGTAAATCTTTATGAAATTGCACACTGCCACTCTGGCTAGTGAGAAGGGAAAGACCCTTCGGAAGAGCTGCCAGGATGTAACCTAGAGGGGTCTCTTGTTTTTATTTGCATTACTTTCCCCCGCCATTGATCTCAATAGATGTTAAGGTCAGAAAGGATAATTACCACCATTCTCTGCATAATACAGATGACGACATTCAGCACAGTAATTTCTGAATCAAAGCTGTGCCTCTGACTGACCTGCAGCACTCTGTTCGGACAGCGGTGTAGTCTAGCTTAAAGATTTAAAGTCATGGGGAAGCCACCACGCTCCTTGAAAGCTCTAAACAACCTTTTAATTTCTTCAGACCCCTACCTCCAGCTATCGCATGCAGAAAAGACGATGGGGCACATATCCAAGCTGAAAATCACCCAGTACAATTATACAGGGAAATGTAATGCAGCCCAACAGCAACAGCGTGCAGGACGGTCATCATCAAAACAGAGACCACGGGGGAAAAACCTCATCTTGTAACACTTGAATTTAAAGCAGATACAGGACAGGGAGGAATGAAGAGCCAGCAAAGTGGCTGCAGAAGGACAGCAGTGATAAAAACTGTTTGAGTATGTATGTGACTGTTAAGTTACTTTAAAAAAAAGCCAAAAAAACTTAATGAGGAAACCTACACCAAACATGTGGAAGAACGAGTGTAAACCCAGATGGCTTGAACAAAAATAAAAGTATCGGCATCAGTGTCACCAGCAGGTCGAGAGGGGGGACCCTTCCCCTCTGCCCAGCCCTGGTGAGGCCACCCCGGGAGTGCTGGGTCAGTGCTGGGCTGCCCAGCCCAAGAGGGGCATGGCCAGGCTGGAGAGAGCCCAGCGAGGGGCCACCGAGATGCTGTGGGACTGGAGCGCCTCTGCTCTGGGGCAAGGCTGGGGGAGCTGGGACTGCTCAGCCTGGCGCAGGGCAGGCTCAGGGGGTTGGATCCGTGTCCATGAACACCTGCGGGAGGGTGCCGAGGGGACGGAGGCAGGCTCTTCCAGCGGTGCCCAGCGCCAGGACCAGAGGCGATGGGCACAAAATCAGAAATTCCACCTGAATACAAGAATTGGTTTTTTACTACGAGGGTGGTCAAACACAGGCTGCCCAGAGAGGCTGTAGAGTCTCCAGTTGTGGAGATGTTAAACACCCAACTGGACCTGGTCCTGGGTAGCCTCTTCCAGCTGACCCTGCTTGAGCAGGGGTTGGACCAGCTGATCTCAAGAGGTCCCTTCCAACCTCAACAAATCTGTGATTTCTGTGACTTTGTAATATCAACATGGAGATGAACTAGGCTGAAAAGTCTCAGAGCAGACAAAGATCAGGTAGCTAGGAAAAAAAAAGTGTAGGCAAAATGGAGTGAAAAAGAACTGAAGAAGAAACTGATTATGTTGAGAAAAGTGATAGAGAGCAAATGCAGCTCTGCAGAGTGCAGTGCTCCAGATCTGCTATGCCTGCAGGGTTCTGCTGATGGACAGTCTTGCTCCCCATTCCCTTCCCTTCTGGCATGGTGTTTTTATCACCACTGCTCTGCTGGACCCAACAGTCCTGTGACAGCAGTTGGACTGCGATGAAGTTATTGGAAAACCCATCGTGGACCAGACAGAGGAAGAACCGGAACAAATGGAAATACTACTTCAGCAGCAGCATGTAGGATAAACTGAAGCAGCACTACTGGAGGAAGAACTACAGAAGACGTGAAAGTAAGTTGATGTGAGAAGTGGTGCAAAGGTAGACCAAAGCTCTCACGACAGGGATCGGTTAGAAGACACCATCACAGCATCAGCAGCAGCATTAAGCACCACTTTCTTGCCTGCAGGCCCTGCGTCCCCTGCTCCTGCCCAGCAGTCCCACGAGGCGCTGGCTGGCAGCAGGGTGACTCTGCCGAGCGTGGTACCCGTGCGGTACCCGTGCGCCCTCCGAGGTCTGCGTTAGCTCCAGACCACCCGCAGGCCTACAGCAAGTAAGAAACACCTTTCTCATCTAGGTTCCAACCCCAGGATTTCTATTTTATTCACATACTTTCCTCTTGATCTTGAATCTTATAGCCACTTCAGAGTAGCATATAGATGGCCCAACTATTCCCCTTGCAGATGCTACCTGACCATTTTTGCCTCCCAGTCAAACTCTCCACGCTTTCACCTAACTCATCTTCCTCAACCCACATCCCACAGACTCGCAATTGCACCCAAAGGATCTTAAACCACAGGTTAAAAATAAGGACCTATAGGTACCTAGATATCAGTTTAAATGATAAGTACTGAAACACAGGTTTTTCCATTTGGAATTGTTGGACTGATTGGTTACGTTGACCCTTGCCCTCACCCATCCTTCCTCCGGGCTGTCCTGTTCTTTTTCATCTTGTTGTAAAGTGCTGCCACATCTTCACTGAGCAACGCTGCATGTCAGCTGGGAACCCCCTCATCTCTAGACGAAGAGATCTTTTTATCCCTTTTCCAGAAAGAAAGTCTATTTTGGTATTACATAGGTATGTATAGGGTATTTTGGGATGCATTATAAAGCATGGCACAGACATGCCTGACCGCCCCGGCTACATCTGTAACAGCAGTCCAGACAGGGCTGGCTGCCACAATCCGCCCAGGCTCCTGCTCCCCAAAACCTTTTTGTGGCTGAAACTACGGCTGAAATGAATTGAGGATCTCTAGAGGTCACATAGGTCTCAGAAGCAGAATATAAGAAAATTAATGTACTCCACCTTTGTCAAAGGAAAAGACCAGAGCGGACAACAACAGTGGTTTCAGTCACTTCCAGGTGGAATTGGTGACCGGACAGCTAGAAGGACATGTCAGAGAGATGAATGTGGACACAGGAACAAAGGGGAGAAAAGGCACATTGGAAATTGTCAGAAGATAAGGTAAGCTACCCAAGCAAATAAAAATCACTCTGGGTTACAGAACTTAAGCCAAGGGACAGTGTCAATGACATAGGTGTGACACACATCAATGCGGAGCTAAAGGCAGAGGAAAGCTTCTGGAGGTCTGATCAAAAAGCTGGAAACTACCCAGTTGTGCGTACATTTGCAATCCCAGAGAACAACAGAACTCAAGGGAGGTAATCAATGGTACTGGAGACAGCACAGTTAAATGAGGACAAACAAAAACACAGGCAGGAGGAGTATGAGGGACTAGGAAGAGCAAATACTCAGTGATCCCAAGAGCAGAAGACTGAGATAAAAATCCAAGTTAGAGTTAGTGGAAATAAAACTTCTCAGACAGGAAAAAAAGAAGCCTTTTGTATATTGTCTAGGCAGGTGACATCATATCCCTTTCAACTTCAGTTCTTACTTTGCAAATAACTTTCTGTTTAGGCTGTAAGAACACGCTTCGCCTGATCAAATGCAGACTGTAGTCTTCACGCTTCTTAGAAATGAGAAAAAAAGAATGCAATATTTTGTTGTATTATAGGTAGCAAATATGGCGACTGCTTTTATAGGCTAGGTTGTGGGAAAGGAATTCTATTTTAAAGACTGTTCTCAGTCCAAGGGAGAGACTTTTGCCTCCCTGAACACACATTACTGGAGGCTTCTCAATATGAGCGAGCTGTCTGCACTCCCTTTACGGTCAATGGGAAAGAAAACAGGCATTGCTAGACTGTTCTCATCTTGAAGTGGACATCTAAATCAGTTCTGCTCTATCACGCTCCAGAACAGTTTATTAGTCCACATAAACGCCGCAGGAAGCCCACTGCAGCTAGCTTGGGAGGAAAGGTCTCCGCAGTAGACAGCCGAGCAGTTGAGATGATTGCCACTCTTACATGTTTATAGGACCCATAATGGCAACAGCGACCTATACAAGCCTTTTAGGAAAAAGCTGAGAATGATCCATCCATCTTTTCACATCGTATATACACCAACAAGACTGAAATACAATGCATTTAAATTCTAACATGGATCTGCAATGTAAAAGACGCTGCGTAACCTACAGACTGACCACGGCTGCTGAGAAAACAGATGACGCAGAAGGGCACTTAAAGAGGGAAGTACATGTCATTAACCTAATTGAGGACAGGCTGTCTTTGGGAACAGAATTACTGAAAGAAGAACGGTGCACACTGACCACAACAGGAGGAAAAAAATATATTCCTGAAGTAATTTAAAATAAATTAGCTAAAACAAATAACATTTAATGGGCTTGGCCTCATCTTACAGAAGAGACATAATCGTCTCCATTTATTTAGAAAGGCCTGCTGGCTGTAAAGATCAGAGAAATACTGTGTTTTGTTGTATCATAGGTAACAAATACAGGCAAGGTTGCACTAAAATTTGCCCTTTGTAAATGTCTCAATAAATGTACAGAACACCTGTCTCCCACATCTGATACAACACTATGGAATGTAAACATGCCATTGAATCAATCGGCTTTTTTTCATTTGGAAACTCACACTTTGAAAGATGAAAAATGTCAAAATTGTAATGTTACATACATAAATGAGAAAAAAGTCCACAGCTGAGCGTGGCCATAGCTACGCTTCTGTTCCCAGAACTCTGCGCCTACTAGAAAAAACTTTCTCTGACCTCATTCTGTCTACAGCGCTTTAGGGACAACAGAAAGCTCCCTGCCTCGTGCAAAACACAGTTATTGAAATGGTGGGATCTAGAGTTCATCGCCCCTCTGGATATTTTCCCACTGAAAGCAGAGGATGAGGAGGCTGGAAACGTTTGAGGCTCCTCTGCGAGATGTGCATGGACTGAAGAGGAGCACTGACGAGGGCTCCTTTGGTTTTTTGCTTTTCACTTTTTAGTTCACCAAAAAAGTGAGCTCAGGCATAAAAATCCTGTTCTTTCAGCTCAGTCTTATTCCCAACAAAACAGTTGTCAAAGGGAGGTTATTTTCATGTTTTTAACAGCAGGAAATCACAAAAAGAGGTTTCCATCCTGCCCTGCCACTGAATGCTGGTGTTCCCTGCACTCTGGAAGAGCGAGAAGCTCCGCAGCGCAGTGGGCCTCCCTGTCTTCTGGCACCCCTTATGCAATGGATGGATGCAACCATCACAAGAATCATAGAATCACAGAACAGTTTGGGTGGGATGGGACCTTAAAGACCATCTAGTCCCATGGGCAGGGACCCCTTCCACCAGCCCAGGCTGCTCCCAGCCCCGTCCAGCCTGGCCTTGAGCACTGCCAGGGAT
>JAVJGI010000062.1:74979120-74990206 GCA_035590275.1 Ibycter americanus
GCTGGGGACCCCAGAGCTGGATGCAGCGCTGCAGGGGGGTCTCACCAGAGCAGAGCAGAGGGGCAGAGCCCCCTCCCTCGCCCTGCTGGCCACGGCTTTTCTTCCCGAGGGAGACCCCGGACTGCGGACTGGCTACCCTGTCTCCAGGAGCCACATAGGTGCCTCGGTTTCTCGAGGCCGGAGCTGCCAAGCACAAGCCAGAGGTGTCTCTTGTTCTTGCACAGCAAGTTACTGGTTTCAGCCTCTCTTCCACGGGTGACAATGTACTTTCTGGATGCAGACTGGCTCCATGTTTTTTTGCGGAGGTCAGTGTGGAGGAGCCGTGGCAAAGAGCCAAGCTCTGCTCCAGCTCTGGCTGCAGGGAAGCCCGGGGACGAAGCCGAAAACCCACGTGTCTCCCAGAGGGACCCAAACTCCCCGCATGTATGTCTGTGACGAACAGATTAAAACTGGAATGGGGCTGGTTTTCACAAATAATTTAGTGCAATCCACAGTCATGACTAAATTCATTCTCTTATTGAAAACATTACTAGGAAGACATGAAAAAGGCTTTTCAAATTATATATGTTAATCAGTATGGACTTCCACCGAGGTTCTGTGTTAGCTGTATCGACCCAGACAGCTCTATCCAGCCATACCTGTATTTACAGCACCCCCCCTGAACAGCACCTTCCTAACAGCACCTGGATGCAATTAGAAAATTGCAGAAGCGGTTCTCTTTTTCAACAACTTTGTGTACAGGTATCCATTTAGTATCCCTTCCAACTTTGCCTTCACATAAATTGATCCATATTTCCTCCATCTTTTGGGGAAAGAAGGCAAAGCAAACCAAAAAACCTTGCTCTTGGATTAGTTTACTGGTGGAAGCTGGAATACATCAGCGTGAAGGAAGAAAGTTTGATGAAGGTATAAACAAATGCTAAATACTCTTCAGAACAGAAGGGACTTAGGCAGGACACTACCTTTTACTCTTACTATAATATCACTATCACCAAAATAAAATCTATTTCTAGCAAATTCTATTGTGCTTTGCTGACGCCCTTTCATTCTTTTTCAGCACTGAGGACGTTCAAAGACGGGATGAGCCCTATCTTTCCTGTTCACAGGATTAATTTGCTGTTCACAGACAGGCAAACATGTAACTTCTAACATTTTCATCCGTCATTTATTCCTGGTGTATAAAACACAGTCAGTTTTAGGAACAAATTCAGCTTTCAAAAAGAAGCCAAGCCACTGAAAACTGGCCAGTTTAAACAGCTTCAGCACATTAAAACGCGGATCCGACCTCCATTTGGCTCACACAAAGCAACCGCAGCGAGCCTGCTATCTTTATTTCGTGCTGCCAAGATGTGACAGTGCCTCCAGCTAGAGAAATGAGGCCCTTAATTTTAGTCAGCGATGATCTTTTACATCATGGATTAACCTAGAGCAATACTAGCTGTAATAAATCTTGGGGAAAACACTGTAATCAGACGTATGTGAACTGACAAAATAGAAATATAAGAAATTTTCGAAGGGGGAAAACCCCATTTCTCCTGCCTTACTTCACTCTATTATTAACTGCTGACACCTGTACATTTTCCAGGTGTAGAGAAATGGAGGATACAAAGACAACAGACACGTGCTTCTACGCCCCTGACAAACTAGATGATAGGTGAACCAGTAATGCCTCAACGTATTCGGTGACTCAGTCGCTGCACTAGAAGTCTCAAACCACTCGGCAACGTTATACCGAATGTGGATGGGCACGTGCCAAGGCAAACACAGGGTCTCCTTCAAGCTGAGGCAAGAGCCGAGCGTTTCAGCTTCCATGCTTACTGCTAAATCCACAGATTCCATAACCATCCAGCTCAGCCGGCCGTATGCAGAGGTTACACAGAAGTTAGTGGACCCTGAAATGCCCTTCTGTGCCAGGCTAACACACCCACTACTACTGGATGTATTTCCACCTATAAATGTTTGTAGCCTAGCAATCAAATCACACCTCCACCTTCCTTAACAAACTAGACAGATAAAGCTCCTTTAGCATAACAGTTCCAGCTTTTAGATATTTCTATAGTTCTCTTTTAATTACTTTTGCAGTGTTGCCATAGTCTTTTTGAAATATGTACACTTGACCGGAGCCATGGTTTTAGCAGTATCAAGCCAAACGTGGCAAGCAGCATTTCTTCGGTATGTGTGGACACAGCCCAACTACGATAATCTGTGCTACTTTAGAAGTACTTTTCAGTGTAGTACAACTCAGTAATGCCAGCAAGCAAGCCTTGCAGAGACAGAAACAGCTGGATCATATAAATGCCGTAATCTGAAATGGCTTTCACTGATCGCTCCTTGCAGAGCCGCAGCTGAACAGAGAAGCGTTGATGAAGACCTATATTCCTCATTACGATGTGATTAAAATCAAACCAACCCCAATTAGACTTGGAAAGGTGTACGCAGCCACCACAACTAGATATTCCACAAAGAGCAAAGGCACTAAGCAGAATCTGAATGGCAATAGCTTTTGAGAGGCATGTTTGGGTACCCCTGCGAGCCCCAGGGGCTTGCTGAGTGGCTACAGAGAAGATGCGTTCGGCAAGCCGAGAGCCCGGGGAGCTGGGATGACGGAGGCAACATTACTACTTGAACTTGAGGCAGCCTGTTCATTCCCCCCAGGTCCAGGACAAGATAAATACTCCATTCCTTCTTTGGAACAAGCAAGTATAGAGAGAAGAAGCCTCGTCCCATGAACTCCTGCAGAATCTGCTAGATGAAGTAACTTTCCGTAACAGAATTCTGGAAAGGGGATCCATGAAGAAGGATGAGCCAGGACCTTGGTAAGAGGCAGGGGCTGATATGGGTACGGTGATCACAGATGATGACACCTACCACGCATTTGCTGCCTGTGAGTTCTCACGATGCCCAACTAAATATGATGCTTGAAAGTAAGATGATTTCTGGCTTTCTAAAGATCGGTTCTGGATTGGTCTAGTGCCATTCCACACTTGTGCGAATGTCTTGCCTCTCGGGAAGAGCAAACTGTAGACAAAGGATGACACAATGACCATTTTGCAGAATCAGGTTTCTTGGTGTTTCTTTGGTGTTTCTTCCATGTTTATTCCAACTTCTTTTCTTAGCCTTTGCTGGGGATGGTATCGGTAAAGTGTATGTGCTATAGAGGTCTTCATCCTGAGTTACCTCAGCGTAGCCTTTGAATTGCTGAGGGGATGGCTCATTTATCAGGGTACAGAAAAGTTCTGTGCTTTTAAATGGGAAGTCACCTATAGTTACTTGCATGTATTTCAAAACATGAGCTGCTTGCAATCAGTTGGTACGTCGTTCAGTAATAACTGTGAGCAAGGATCATCCCCAATGGCTGAAGTAGCTTATCCTGACGGTTTTTGTTACCGTCCAGTCTTTTTTGATGATCTCACTCAGCTCCCTTCTACAGACGTATGTGGCCTGAGTTAGCAAATGATAACTGATTCTCACAAGGAACTTTTTAAGCAAGTCTTGGCAGTTGGCAATTTCAGGGCATGGGGAGGCACCGTACGCTGTATGTCCAAACAGGTCTGATTTCTCAAAGTCGTTATTTCTGAACTATCTTTGGTCTACCTGATCTTGTCTTGGACAATAGACAGCAACGGAGACCTTGCTCATTTATAAATACAAACTGCTCCAAGCCAAAGGGTGTTTCTGATTCTAAAGACCTGTGGCTGATTCCATGTGTCCTTGTTAGTCAAAATACTGTTTAAAAGCTATTTATGTTTCCTTTGATCACTGCAGTTTCTATATCCAGTATTTCTGGGATTCTGGTGATCAAATCCAGATCTATGCATGTCCTTGCCCACATCAGAGAAGAAAAGGGTTTCTTTACTTGCATGTCTTTGGGACAGTCTCTGCTCACAGGAGGTATGCGGATCCCTGCAATTCACACAAGCAGAAGAATATGGGACTGGAATGACAAAGTGGGCTCAGATTTGACTATTAGGCGCAGTTCTGGCCATTCCACATCAAAAACAAATGTTGAAAGAAGAAGAGTACCAGTAAAGGACAGGGAGTGTGATCCGAGTTACAGATCACCTTCTGTGCAAGGAAGAATTAAGTAGACAAGGACTCCTAGGTGAGAAGTGGGTGGGATATAAACAACCTTCAATGGCATGAAGAAGGTGAACAGGTGAATATCACAATAAAAAAGGAAGGGTTTTCTTAACAGGTCATAACTGAACTGAAGAAGTCACTTGTGGATGCGGTATTTATGAAGCAGTGGTCTCTATATATACTGCAAATCAGGAAGTAAGCCGATGAGTGCTGCAAGATGGGAGCAAGTACAAAAACCCAGAGCAAAATTTGACTTACTGACTTCTTATAATCTTACCGAAGCATCTGCTACTTGTCATCATGGGTGACAGGACAGTACCAGCATGAAATTCTTGTACCCTTAAACTTCTGACAATGTAGACGTCTTGTCATTGTTTAACTAGTGTTTACCTTCAACACTACTTTACCTACTAGTACCTACTTACCCTAAGCTGTTGATTTTCTTTCCCTTCATTACCCCATACAAAAATGGTGTTCCACTATTTCTTACCCCAACAGTGTACTGTGAAGTCTATGTGGCCGAGAAAACAAGTAGAAGGGTCAGGTGGTAATAGCCAGCCCTTCTCTTATCCTGGGTTAGTGCTTGATACGGTATTTTCTGAGCATTTTCTGTGGCGTCTCCCTTCTCATATTAAGGGAATTGGTAGGCTAGGCACTGCCCACAGAGGAACAGAAGCACAGCTGGCAGATGATGATGTGAAAGACATACCGTGAATGAGTTACTGGATGTTGACATGAAAAAAAAACCCCAAATCCAGCATTTTCTTAGGTAAAATGTACTTTAGGATCAATACTGGTACTTGGTAATAAAGCCAATACTGGTATTTTCTCATTTGCTTTTTTGCATTTCTGCATTTCTCATTTTAGTAATGAAATATTTGCTCCTGTGTGTTTGAACCAAATCAGCAACTGAAAGCCTATCTGTGGAGGATGGCTTCACCTCCTCCATCAGAGCCCATCCTCCAGAACATTCCATTTATATTTTGGATGAGTCTGTCTCCTGGTATTTTGCAAAGCAAGAAACACAGAGATACTTGCTGTGGATAATCTTGACTCAAGTTTCACTGTCCTCGTCTTCCAGATCAGATATGATTTTTATAGATAACACAGTAGACACAATCTGAGAAACAAAGAAATCTCTGAATGGGAAGAAGCAGAGGAATGAGCAGTTCCTGGGGACTACATTGCTCCATGAAAACAAAAGACACTGTCACCCCCACTGACCAGCACAGAAACATATCACGTACTGGGGAGGGTGAAGTGCTGGTGAGCCAGAACAGGACAGGACGGCATCAGGAAGCTCGCCCTACCAGACAGGTGAGATGGGCTGTGGAATTAAGAGATTTTTTTAAATGTGAATTTTCCAGTCTGGATTAAGAAAACGGGAGAAGGTGGTTAAACAACTAAGTAGAAACTAAGCAACTAGGTGATCACTACCCACCGTTGCTCCCAAGTCAGAACTGCCAGAGGGCTGTACCATTCCATTCTGTAAGACCTTGTGCATAAGAGGATGAAGAGGCTGCAGGAGAACCTGGCAGACATTGCTACTCAGGAGATGTTTCAAGCTTGCGGGCACAGAGGACATGCGTGCCTAGAGCAGGATCTTCTCCAACAGAGATCTGAAGACCACTGCTGCCTGCACTACAGCAAACAAACTTGGACCCCAAACAGAGGCTAAAAGCAGAGACAATTCAAAAGACCTTGCCTGAGAGGTTGCTTGCGACCCAGTAAACGAGACAACGTTATGGGTCATGTTGCTTAAGGACTGCCTACATGCATACTCTGTAAAGCACTTTTGGTTTTGGAAATCGTCTGCTCTCTCAGCCTCTTCGCTTCTAATTCAGCAAGAGGCATATTTCATAGAACCACGGAACAGCCCAGGCTGGAAGGGACTTCACAAGACCATCTGGTCCAACCTTTTGCAGGAAAGGGAGCCTAGGTAAGGTTATCCAACACCTTGTTCAACTGCATCTTGAAAACCTCCAGTGATGGGGATTCTACCACATCCCATATTTGAAGTCATCCAAGTCACACAGTGTATCACGCGTCGTGTAGTGCTTGTAGACACCACACGGAATGATTTACGGACGGTTTTGGAAATAATTTTAACATAGCCAGTTCAAACCTGCATACATAACTGACTGACTTTGTCAAGGAAAGTAGAAGGAAAGTACAGGGACCTTTGCTTAGTTCTGTTTGAAGGGCTGCTGCTGAAAATGAGGGATCTGGCTTGCCTCTTGAGTGCCATCTTGTCACTAAAGCAGTGACAGTTCAGTTTCTCATTCTCTGCAGGGAGCATTTATTCATTCACAGCTTTGGACAAGCGAGGTCTCCAGTGAACCACCTGGCTGTTCTCCCTAACATATCTTAACAGGAAAGAAAAGTGCAAATACATGATTCAGCTCGTTTTTCGCATGTTTACATCCACCCATCCAGTACTTTACATATATACAACTAAGTACATGTAAACCCAAATTCAACTCAAACCTAAATGCCTCTAGTACAGATGGGCAAATCAAAAGAACTTTGGCAGTTTAGGTGTGTTCGGCGTGGAGAAGCGTTAACAACGGCAACATGGTCTACTCGTTATGTGAAATGTCTCCAGCAGAACAGAATAATCCTTTGTCAAGCAGAGAATCCTATGATACAACAAGACCAGCCTTTCTCAGAACAGCTCTGGAAGTAACGCTCTGTTTATAAAGAAAAACAAACATCTCTTTAGCGCTCTTTAGGTATTTCTCCAGTCACACTCATGTAATAACATCTACTCGAATAAAAGAAAATCACTCTTCAGAGAGAACAAAATGAAGCACTGCAAAAAAATTCCTTACATTATGAATGCTGCATACACCTTTTGAAGTGACAGTGTTATTTGAAATATATTAGAAGAGTCCTAGTGATTCAAATTCCATACTCTGTCATTTCTTTACTTCTCACTGAAATAAACAACTAATATTGCAAGGCACGCATACCTTTTTGTTGGTGTAGGCGCTCCAGAGGACATGTGGGTCACCATGGTGTCATTCATGTTACTCAGAGGCCGAGGAGGACTAAAACAGAAATATTTATTCCAGTTAGTGATTTAAAAAGAAAACAAAACAAAACAAAAAGGAAACCAACCCAACACTTGGGAAAAGGATGCGACCGTGCTCTGTAACAACGCTGTGTCAAAGAGCAGCAGCAGAAATGGCTTTGCACAAAGCTACTCGAAGAGCTTGGTCTGCTCCAGTCTAATTGCTTTTCATAATTCATGTGTTACACCAAAATGAAGATAAAACTAACATTTGTGATTACATAGCTGACCTTCGGCATTGTCCAGTAGTTCAAGCAAATGTAGGAACCATTCAAAATTAGGGCAATTATTTGAAATGTTTAAAGAAATTAAGCAAAGATTTATTAGAACAAGCAATCATTTCAACAACCACATACACCATCTGTTCAGTTTTTATTTTAATAGGTTAAAATTAATTGGAAAAAACAAATTGACAAGAGCCTCGTGTTCCTTACTGCCCTATCGAACGCAACCATGGACTGACGCTCCCGTTATTTGTGTTTTTAGACCCTGAAACTTTCCCAGTGCTATGCTGCCGTGGCCACCCAGGCTCCGCTGCTGGTGGCCGTGCAGGGCATGGGAGGCCACAAGGAGCCCACGCGGGACGTCCCCTGTCAGCCCCGCCGGCGAATTCAAGCCACTGGGAGAGAACAACCACAGCGGCTACTATCACAGAATTGCTATTTGCCTGCGTTTACCCTCCAGTGATACCCAAATACATCCGTCATCCTTCACAGCGAGACCCGCGAAAGTGCGTAGGGCGGCTGCGCCCCGCTCAACGCTCCGTTTGCACATCAGGCAGCGCAGGGACCCGTGCAGACCGTAACGGAGCAAACCGCCGCGCTTCCCCGCATGTTTTCTTGGCACTTGGGTTAAAATCTTCCTAGGTTTGTATTTGCCATCAGCTTAGCATTCATTTTCAGTTAGATTTACTGTAGGTAATAGCGAAATTAATTCCCACCAACTTCAGCTTTCTACAGCACAGCGGCGCAGAAGGCGTCTGACCCGACCACGCGCGGCGTTTGCCTTCCCTGACATTCCCAGTGCAGAGGCACGGAGCCTGCTCCTCCTTTGGATGTGGGAACACTGGGAATTGCCTTAAGACTCACTAGCTTATTTCATTCAACAATTTTCAGAGCCCAGTAGTCCAGGGAATCAAACAACCATTAACAAAAAAATCACCTGGATGTCAAACATATAAACCTACAAAGCACACATTCCCCGTACGTCCGACTGCGCTCCTCCTCCACGCAGGATTTGAGTGCAAAAGCCTTTCGGTTCTCAATTCTCATCCAGGACAGGTCTGCTCAGAAATGATGATGCTGTATGCTTAATGTTAATGTTGTTCTAAATATAGCATTATACCAAGAAGTAATCTGGTGATAAGGTATTTACTGAACGTGCTCCTGTGCAAGGGGGAATTCTTACCATACAAAAAAGCAGAAATAGGATTATAATGCACTGGAAAGGCGACAGACATGCCACACTGTGGCACATTTGGAAGACATTAATTTTGCTAGTGAACATACACATACACCCTGTGGTAACGAGCAGTTAATCAACAGTGCTGCCCCTTGAACTCCCTACTTCTTCTTGACCCAATGCAAGGAACGCTCTGCCCACACCTACACCGCAAAACTCTTTTCCCCCCCCTAAAGATTCACTTACCAGCTTTGCATTCTCCTGCCATACCATAACCGTACCCGCAGCTGTGAAACAGCCACAACAAGCAGCAGCTTTTGCAACCAAAACTGTGTTTTTCAGCAGCAACTCTTGCCTCACAGTTTCTGTGCGCGTCAGCTGGGGTTTTCCCTTTGGGAGGGACAAGTGGCTTCCCTAAGCGCTGTGCCCTTCCTGGGCTCTTAGAGCCACCAGCCACCAGCTCAGTGCTCTGTGGCATTTGGGGGTAAGTGAATTTAAGCACGTGGCGTGGGGATCCAGCAGCGGGGGTGAAGCAGGCTCGCAGCAGCACGTCAGATGCCAAAGCAGAGGCTGCAGCGTGCTGCCAGACTTTAATGACTGTGCAGGGGGTATATGGAGCACGTGGACCGAAGGGGACAGCGCACCCACACTCCCCCTCCGTGAGACACATATAACACCACGAGTTTTCACAGTTCATTTTACTTTAAGTAACTAATTGTACATGAGGGCACATTTTCCATTATCCTGCAGAAGCTCACCTATGTGGGTCTGCTATTTGGAGTGAAGCGTAACTCTTTATTTTATTATAATATTGCTTTTATGTGACTCTTCTAATAAGGAAATGGATGTAATTCACCATTGCAATGTGGTTTTAGTATCATCGTGAGACATTTCCAGAAGTTCATTCCAGTTCTGTAAATATCAGTGTCCTCAATTTTCCAGCTAAATCCTTGCTAACAGTGATAAATGCAAAGGAAAAAAAAAAAAAAAGAACATCTGGTTAAAAGATTTCTAATAGCATAATTCTGTCATCTTTATTATGTACAATAGAGTCTTTCCCAGTCCAGAGAATTTCTGGAGGCCATGTATACATTTTTAGGGACTATCTTTTAAAAAAACCTGTAACTCTGTCAAGACGGCACTATATATTTTTGTATAACCGTGACAGAAAGATCGAATTGTTCGTGAAGCCAAGATGATGCTGTAACCACGTACACAATACCACCAGAGTAATAACAGCTGCTTTTATGAACCTGGGACTTTCAGGGGAGGAAAATCTGATTTTACCAAAACTTCTAGTTTAAAAGGAACATAACTAAATTCCACTTCCCAGATGCTCGTGATAGTTGCCATCTGCTACAGCCTATTAATATAACAGAAAAAAAGACAAATCTTCCTGAATCAGCTACTGAGGAGAGATTTTTCTGCCTCAATAACCTCACCAGAAAACATAACCGTCCACACACTTGAGAGAGGGGAAATCCCTGAACCATCGCTGGCAGAGAAACTCAGAAAATGCACTCGGAAGTAACTCCTCTCCCACCCACAATGTAGCTGAGATAATAAAACAATGAAGGGACTTCAACATGTATCAAAGCCAGCTACAACTTTCTTTGAAAACTTCTCCTGTTTTGCCAGGTTAAATTTTTTGGGTTTAACTTATCTGCGATTTAAGGTGTATTTAACCAGCCTAGGGTGCTCTTGGGAAGAAAAGCACCCAAAAATAAGCAGTGAAATAAAGATAAATCCTTCACATACCTGGAGCTGGGGCAAATGTGGCAGCCACAGAAGCTGAGAAATCAAACTCCTTAAATCCTCTTTTTCCGTGATGCTTACAAAAAGTGACATTCGCCAAGCAGCTGGGAAGCCAGAGATCAGCCTGTGCCAGCCAGCACAAATCAAGACATTGGCCACCTCCACACGTGAGCTCCAAGGTGTACATTACACAAACTTTTACTGGCCTGAAAAACATGACAGTGTTCTTTGTAGAACTAAAATGCTTACCTGACTTAGTACTGGTTGGCACTGAAGTCAGCGCCAACTCGCTCAGTCACGATGTCTGAAATGCTGTCCCTCTCCGTGTGACTAGACCCAGAAATAACTGAGGACAGAACGGCATTGCAGGCTCGAAGTCAGGACGAGGACTCGTCTTGACAACTGTGCTGGGGAGAAGCATCTCATCATGGGGGTGCTCCTTTGGCCAGGGGTACATGGAAGAAAACTCACAGCTTTGGGTACCTCTGTTATTGTGGTCCCCTTGGGTTTGATTTACTCAGACTCCAAGCAGGGACGGTACGCTTTCACGTACTGAAGCATCGTGTAGCTGGGGCAGAGGCTATCAGAACACAAATAAAGAGCAGAGATTTGCGGAGGGCTTCAAAACAGGGATCACAGAGTCACAGAACGGTTTGGGTGGGAAGGGACCTTAAAGACCATCTAGTCCCACCCTCCCACCGCCATGGGCAGGGACACCTTCCACCAGCCCAGGCTGCTCCCAGCCCCGTCCAGCCTGGCCTTGAGCACTGCCAGGGA
>JAVJGI010000062.1:74990267-75013110 GCA_035590275.1 Ibycter americanus
CTCCCTCACATCTAATCTCCATCTCCCCTCTCTCAGTGTAAAGCCATTCCCCCGTGTCCCATCGCCACCTGCCCTTGTAAAATGTCCACCCCCATCTCTTATAAGTCCCCTTTAAGTATTGAAAGAATGATGAGAGTCCTTTGCATCCAGCACAAACTTGGGAAGGAAGGAGTAAAGACTTGATAGAACAACGCAGGTATGTCATCACTTAGGAGCCATTTTAAACAATTTACTCACCCACGTTTGGTTTTTTATTTTTTTACACAAATGTCATTAAGTTACTTCTGAAGCTAAAATAACCTTAAATTGTCTTTAGAAGAGGTATCACACATTTGAGCTTTCCAGCCCTAGCATTTTTTTATCTTCTATATCTTTTGAAAACCTATTTATGTACGAATATTACCTCTGTCTCTTCTGCCATGACCCACTCCCTCTCTAGGTAAGCATCCAGCTTTGGCTACTGCTGGAAACAAGACATTGGACTAAACAGCTTTTTCGTCTAACCCAGGATGGATGATACTCTGTTTTTAGATTTCCCCATCATCTTCCTAAATACGTGAACAAGCTTTTATGGGTAATTGCCATAATTCTAATAACATCAGCAAAGATCTTGACTTCTCTCTATTGCTAGTACTTACTCTTATTAACTACTGCCTCCTACCTGTAGTAAAACCTAGGATAGATATCCAGATGTAACTGAAGTTGCTGCCACAGCTATTCTCAGTAATCTTGTCTAAATATCACAGTAATCTCATCTAAAAATGAGAAATAAGAAATAGTCACTGCTATTTTGTGTCAACAGTTTTTCTAAGTAGGAAAATCAATCCTTACGCATTCTGAAGAAAAGCAGACAATTAAGCCTAGGTGTAATTACTTGCTCATCTTCTTTCACATTTTTGTTGATGAAGGTCCAGAACAAAACCAGGACAATTCTCAGACCTCAAAAGTCTAAAACCTCAATAAATAAAAGGAACTAAAACTTGAGACTTTGTGCTGTGCTGGGCAATCACCCTGTAAAGGGACCTTCACAAAAAAGCAACAATAAACAAAATTTACCATATTGCCTTCTGCTCTAAACAGTTCTCCCATCTGAGACTGCTGACGTGCAGCAAAGCAACGTTATTTATTTGCTTCCATCAGACTACAGAGACTTGGAAAATGCAAAGCTCAGGAGAAGCAATCTATACTTGAGGGTTAAGGGCTGTCACAGCAGCCAACAAAAAGGAAAAAAAGAAAAAGAAAAAAAAAAGAAAAAAGGGGGGAAAAAAGAAGAAAAAAAAAAGAAAGAATGCTCCATCAGTCAGATCTGGAATTGATCAGTCTGAAGTCAAAGACTGACACCTGAAATTCTGAAATTTGAAAAATTTCACTGGCCCTCGGGAAGGACAATTAAGCAGGGTCTGAAGGGTCTCAAGCCAGGTCAGGATTTCAAGCAGCAGAAGCTGAAAGTGTGTATCCATGTCAAAAGTGTAACTGACAACATCTCCTACCTTTATGCAATGTTTTGTGTGTAAGAACCAGTGTGTATATCACATATAACAAAAAAAAGACAGTATTTTTCAGGTGCGCTGATTAGCACTGTAAGAGATGTCACTATTTGTTCAATTATCATGTAATAATACCTGGAATTAAACTACTTTTTAATTAGAAATGGGATTGATGGGGATAACTGCATGACATCAGTCAGTCTCTTCTGTTATTTTCTCCTAAAACTGTAGCTCTTGTATTTACAAAGCTACAAACCGACTAGCTACATACTGGCTAACTTCAAAGCCGAGTTTTGCTCTATAACCTGAGAATTTCTAAACCAGTAAGATTTTATAACATATATTATTAGTTTCTCTGACACTGCTGAGGAACCCCACTGCCAGTCCAGGTTGTGTTCCTTTGTGCAAAGAGAATTACAGCTAAGACTGGTCCGACACGTGAAGGTAGGCAGAAACCAAAGGATACATGAGATACATGAAACTGAAAACCCCAGACTGACGTTACATCACACTACGCTAGAGTGGTTGACCATAGTCTCTAATTACTACTACTGCTATTATTATTGTTATTTTACAGGCACACAGATGGAATTTTAAGGAGAGATTTAAAGAAAAACAGATAGTTTTGTGGATGTTTGAAGGTGACAGTTAACATAAAGCACTTCTAGGTGCCAGGCAGGCTGGCATCACTGCAGCAGACACCGCAGTCAAGATCTTGATATCATAAGAGAGACTTGCTTGAGGTTAAACAGAGGGACAGTAATAAAGGAATGACAACCAAGTCCATAGGGAACCCCAGGTTCAGGTTATACACTGAACCCCCCCACCATAAGTGATAAATAATGGCTGATGAAAAAACCTGTAAAAATAAAAACATCCCAGCTGGCATGATAGTCCTTTCGCTCTTCTCAGATAAGGTGTCAACTGGAAAAAGCAATAAAGTGAGGTTGATTCATTTTCTGGGAACTTTACTATTTCTCGTATAGCAGTTTAGGAAGTACAAGTCATTAGAATTCATTAAAACTCTTTGTTCCAAACACCATACACACTAATACACGCTTTTTGCTTAGCCCTTCCCTCCAGGTGAGAAAGACATAGACAATAAAGTGCAACCTGATTTAATGTAATTCTCACTTTCTACTGCATGGCATTTTCATAGAAGCAAAGAAATGCCCTAACAGCTATCTGGAAGTCTGGTGGGAGGCTCCCATGAACAACCATGAAAAAGTAATCTCTTTCCACTATAACAGGAAGGATTCAAAGCAACAAATACGTCAGGAAGGATTCAAAGCAACAGGAGCGTGACCTGCTTTTCTCACATTGTATTCCCGGAAGAAGTATATCAATACATTTTGATCATAGCACAATAACTTTACCTGCTCTGTCTTAGCCTTGGCTCTCAGGAGAGACCAAAAAGATGCCTCCAAAGAACACTCACAATGGAAGTGATCTACAGTAAGTACCATCCTGTCTGTAGCCGTGCTACCCAGTTCTCCCAGAGAGACAAACACTGTGATGGTTTGAAGCGACAGAAGCAAGGCTGTGCCCCCCAAACCACATGCTTTCTTTCCTGTTATGACAGCTGATTTAATAAAAGAGATTACCTCTCCCTTGCCACTCTCTAGAAAAGGCAGCTACTTGCTGGTAACCACGGTTAGGTAACTCCACAGGTGAGGTTTTGATTAATTAAACTTTAAGGTTGCAAAGCCACATTTTGCTCAACGCATGCACACACGAGTACATGACACGTATCAAACAAACCATGAATCACATCACGACGCTTTGCTTTCCTTGCCTAGCTTACACGCCTTCGCAATCCGCACACTGCTGCAGTCAAATCACGTGTACCGACGTTCGCTGAAGGAATGCTGTCAGGTTTCAGATGGAGGCGTGTAACAGCTCCTAAACTCTCATGAGCCAACAGCTGCATCCACATCCGAGACCACGTCGCTGAGGACGCTACACCAGTTTAACCTATTAACAAGCGTTCAGGCCAGTTTCCAATAATCCTACACTATCACCTGCTACTATCACAACCCCCTTCTCTCATGGCAACCTAAATACTGTGGGTACGAGCACACTGCAGCACGATGCATCCAGGGCTGCGTGCATGTGAAATTATTTTTCCCCAAGGATTTCACCTGAACACTCAGCCCGCAGACATGGACAGAGCCATTCTCCTGCCCCAGTGTCCCTCCCTTATTTTGCAAGCTTGGTGCTAATGCTGATGGGAACGTACATCACTGTTCTTACAGCGTCACCAGCTCAAGCCGTGCCAGGATTTGTGTTACATGCGCTGTGGCAAAACACGCTTGTTTTCCACAGGATGCTCTGCAGAACCGTGCTCTACTTGTTCATACTCTTGGCTGAGAAACTTCTGGACCAGTGCTCCTTCGCTGTGCCTGCTTCACAAAACACCAAACTATGGACGATCCAGCACTGCTTATCCTGACTTAACGATGCAGAAGTTAACTTAAGAGTAAGAAGTTAAGAAGATGACTTAACTTACTGTTACAGAAGGACTGAGAAAAAGACTCAGCGATGTGACAAACAGCATTTCAGCAGCAATTTCTGGTCGCAGGGATGGCTCCTGAAGGGGAGTTCACAGGGTGGAGACACGTATTACAGGTGCAGCTACTTAGGGTTTGTGCATGAGGACCAGCAGTTCTAGAGCTGGACAACTAGAAAGGACAGTCTAATGTGGAAGAACCCACTGTGACACCACCCTGGAAGAGGCAATGGTGGTTCTGGTACCTTTACACAAAAAGAGAGCATTTTACAGAGATGTACGAGCAGATTATCTTGCCCCTTCATTATCTGGATGCAAATAAGGATAAGGTGGTATCATTTCTGCAGCAGGTTGATACCAGGAGCTGGCTACTGTGTTGCTCCTACCTTGTGGCACATCAGAGTCTCAGTTGATGCTGGGGTACTACTGACTGATGAGAACCTATAACCTTTTCACAGGTGGTAACTAGTACATTTAATAAAACAGATAATGTGTTTTTGATGCTCAGAAACTTGCTGGTTTCTTTGCTGGAAGGCACATGTGCATATTTCCCTCAGAAAGGCCATCATTCTGGCGTTATACAAAGTCTGGTAGGCTCATCAACACCAGTATTATGCTGGATGCTGGGATGATACATCATTTATTTTACTGGGACAGCATGGACATTATTCACACCAAAGATGATTAGTGGGTTGCCTGTGCTTCCTGTTATTCCGTGAGGTCTTGTTTATCTTTAATATGATGAGATACAGAATCTATTGCTGCTGTTTTGTTTTTAAGCTTCCTTTCTGGCCAATTTTATTCCAAAAGCCAAAGGAGGACTTATCCCTCCAACATAGTGCATAAGAGAGATTGACTCTTTGTTTTGCTAGTTGGCTGAAGGCCCTACCAAGCAGTGGCAAAGGAAGATAGATAAAAACACCTGAAATGTGCTGTGCCTGAGAATCTCACCACTTCTCCTGTTCAGAATCTTCCCACCTGTCCAAATGAGACAAGATTTGGTATGCATTCAATGCAGCACAAGGACGCTGGCTTGCTTTAAGGAGCCCAGAGTCTCCCCTACCTGGTGTGAGACCAGACACGGCAATAGGACAACAACACACAAGACAAGAGCATGAAGAGAAAGCGCATCCAGGCCATCAAGGTCTAGTGCTAGCACCTACACAAGTTACTCACTCTGGCAAAGCGATCACTGGTTCTAAATGACCAAAAGGAAGGGTGGAATGGGGGGAGAAGGTTCAAGGGAGCAAGGAAATGGTTAGTGTCCTCCCTCAGTGAAAGCGGGTAAAGCCGTTTTACTATATGCAAAAAGTTCTATATTGATAATACAACTGAAATCTTCCCCCTTCCACCTTGCATTGCAAATTCTCCAAAAATAATAATAACAATGGGCGATACCATTTACTGAGTTAAATAATTAGAGCAAACTACATGCAAAAAGTTCTATATTGATAATACAACTGAAATCTTCCCCCCGCCCCTTGCATTGCAAATTCTCCAAAAATAATAATAACAATGGGCGATACCATTTACTGAGTTAAATAATTACAGCCTACTCCAGCATGCCTCATTTTCCAACTGTTCCTACAGTTTACATCCCGCAGATCTTCAAGAACATAGTTTGGTGGCTTGATCCGGGGCCAGTTTGGCCCCACTTATATTAGTAAATGAAACAGTGCCAGGGAGTCTTCCAATATCCTGGAACGGGATCATCCGCACGTTTAAATTGTTAGCAGACCCTAGCACAGTTTTGGCCCGAGTCAAATAGCTCACTCCCAAACAGTTCCTGGGAGTAGCTTGGGAGTTAGCAGGAGCCAGGAATGACTCCCAGTCAGCAGTTCAGGTGTGGCCGGACTCTTTGGGAAGGTAAGAAAGATTAATAGCGTGGATGTGATGGTTCAGAGTCAGCTGGCTTCAGTGGCCAAAAATGGTCCCAAGCATACTCGAACTAACAGCACGCGCAGTACTATGGCTTGATCAAGGGCTTATTCCTTTGACTTTGCAGCTTCAGTTTTTCCTCTGATACCAAAGCTGCACAGTGTTTGATCAGAAATCTGCCAGAGGATGGTGTTTGATCCGCAGCAGCGATCCGGGCAAACCCCTCGCATCAGTGGCAGCAGACAGGGAGCTAACAATTGCAGCCGGACCGATGATTTCTGGCACTGCCTGATCCCCCTGCCCCAGCACCCTGAGGCTGGCTCCTGCAGCTGGGTATCTCAGATGACAGAATCACTGAGGTTGGAAGGGACCTCCTGTGATCACCTAGTCCAACCTCCCTGCCCAAGCGAGATCAGCCACAGCAGGCTGCCCAGGCAAGTTCCTAATATTTCCGAGGACAGAGACTCTCCACCGCCGCTCTGAGCAACCTCTGCCAGCATCCAACTAACCTCACATAGGTCACCGCAAATCAGGCAGCCTTGCCTTTTCACATCAGAGGCTTCGATCTGTCTGATCTGGGGTGATCTGCAGGCACAGAGCAGCCTGCACCGAGGTACTCGCTAACAGTAAAGGAGCTGGACTCAGCGATCCTCATGGGTCCCTTCCAGCTTGAGATACTCCGTGATGACCAACCTACACATGCTCAGGAGGCAAGTGGTGAGTAAGCAGCTGGGAAGACCAGAACATGTAAGGTTCATGCAGCTTTACAATGGCCTTTCAGGCCTGACTATACACAAGCACTGGCTATTACCTACCCAAAATGGGTATAGGTTAAAGAATGCCTAAATTGAAAGCTTTAACCCATGCTAGACAAGAGAACACAGTTTCAAAGAACACATCGATATGTTTTTCAGAGCTCTGTCTGCAAATGACAAGGACCCTGGGGCAGATGATGTACATAACGTGGGCTAACTGTGCAATATAGACATATATGTTAAATCAAAAGAGAACTAGCACGAGCAGACAGGAATACTGTGGAATGCTGTGGGATACTGAAGCTTCAAATAGCTTCAGCAGTAGTCCACTTTTAGATAAGATTAGGTGAAAATGGTTTCGGACTTCTTACTTCAACATTGCTCTTGCTATTCCAGTCTATGTACCTGAAGACTTCAACAATTACTTAAAACACTTCTGGAAGTTAATTGGGTCAGATACCTACGCGCTTTGAAATTCATCAGCTCCGACGTTAGTAGGTCATACCATACACGCGACAACAGTGAGCTCTAGATGGGTGAATTTTCTGCCCAATGTTCTCTCTACTGAACAAATCTGTTCAACTGTTTAAGAGAGTAATTCTTTTACTGTTATTTGCTGTACGAACTCTTATCCTCTAATTACTCAAAACCTATCATTAAGTAGGTGGAAATGAAAGAATGACTTCTTTTGTACAGTGTATTATATATAACCAAAACCACAAATAAGGCCCATTACTTATTATTCAAATCTAAATAATGATCTCCTGCTGCCTTTCCCCTCTGACTGCGTGCCTGAGTAAGTAGAATGTAAGATCAATAGGAGGCACTGAAGGCAGAGCAATGAAGAAAAACCTATTTAAAAATGCAATAGCTGATAATGAAAAATAAAAGTTCACAACAGAAAGCAAAGAACAGGGTGCTAGAATCGCCCTCTTTCACAGAATTAACAGACTGGGGACACAACCAGACTTCAGCTTGGGAAAATGACTGTAAAGGGCACGAGGGATCATGGCAACTGGCTAAAGCCGCATCCCTGGTGTGATGCTGGAGAAAAAGAGCCAAATGCAACAACCATGTGCAAAAGTAGGAGAGCAGTTTCTGGGCAGAGGGGGGTTTCTGCTGCATTTGGCTCTGTAAGAATATTAATGGAATTATGTTCAGTTTTATGAACTACAATTCAAGAGGGAGGCTGAAAAGCTGGGACAGTTCAGTGAAGAAACACAGGAACAACTAAAACCTGGGAAACATTCTGTTCACAGGGAGGATCACAATTCCAAACCTCTTATTTAGCAGACAATTATGTGGGGATTTGGTGGCAACCTACATATAAATTTGATTTATTTCTAATAAACCCCAACCACAATAGACAAGCAAAGGTATAAGAAAATTCAAAGAGCAGCAACTGCAACGAACAAAGTGCAACAAAGCGCACGAGCTGCTCCCCCAGCTGTGGCAAGCTCCTCATATTGGGAACATTAATGCTTTTTATAAATTGCCTGATTTTTTTGTTGGTATTTTCTGCTTTGCACAGGAAGTAATTCAAAGAAATCTTCTGATCTCTGTTGTATTTGTGGTTGAGGTTAAACGTCTGTGATGATTCACTTGGACTCCATGAACTCTGAATTAGGAAATAACTGTAGTAACATCTGCGTATATGTTTTGAACTCTTTTGCCCAAAAACATGAGGGAAAAGCTTCACAGCAGGAAAAGTTCTGGAAACTTTTGTCTCATATATCTGTGATTTCTTACAGCGACTGAAGACAAATCTATGACACAAGAAAAAAAAAACACCAGACACAAACTGCCAGCCAAATCCAAGAGGCAAAATTCAGAACTACGCTTTGGCAGGCAGCTAATGCCCAGCCGTGAGCTGCTGCAAGGGAGCAGGCCCCTTCAAAATGATGCTCCAGTGCCACGCGCTATTTGTTGCTTTTTCTACTATACTGTCCTTCCTCTTCATGTAATACGCTGTGTGATAAAACCTCAGAAAGACTGGATTCGCATCATCACAAAATCAGGTTTGAACAACGCAGTGGGAAGATGGGGCAGAGCATGCAAAAGAGACCTCAGAAATAAAATCACTGTATTTTAAGAGGGTTTGTTCTTTTTCTTTGGGGCTTTTTTTTCTCCTTTTCACCATCTCTACATCAAAACTTCACGGCCAGGTCTGGAGCCGTGCTTGCAGCAGTTGCTGTCTACCCCACCTCACTCCCACCGAGCGACTCTGGGCAAGGCTGAGCAGCTGGAAGATTCAGCCCCTTGGGCAGCTGACTTCGAATCCTGCACCGCTCCACTGCATGGCTCCACTGGGCTTCAGGATCGAGCCCAGGGTTTCCGATTTCTCTTGGCAGGAGGATATTTCAAAATGCTGACAGCACTCCAGCTGTAGGCTGGAAACTGAGCTGGAACGCTACTCACACCTAGAAAACAGAAGGGTTGCTGGCTACTTTTGCAGGAGAATATTCGATTTTTTTTAGAGGTACTATGTGCAAACCAGAAATATATTAAATCTTTCCTTAGTGGGTTTTGTGGTTTTGGTTGGTTTTTTTTTTAGTCTTGGGTAGGAGTTTGGATTAAGAAACAAGAAAGTACCTCCTCCCCCTTTACAGAAAGTTTAAGTGTCTTACTCCGCATCAGAAAACACTGAAAATTAAAACACGCCGCTACAACGAGAAAATTTTAGAGAGAGCTGAATTGTTGGGAGTTCAATTTCCATTCTGAAACTATTTCAGCCTAGATTTCTTTGATTTCAAACAAAAAGGGCGTTCTGTTGCACAGGCGGGTAGGACTCTGCGGCGAGCGTGTGCCACTGCTGTGCTGTTAGTGCTGCGGCAGCCACAACAGGTCACCACTCTCTCTTCTGCAAAAGTGATGGCTGCATCAAACTAAGAGGAGTAAAAGACTCTAAACGCTGGTTTTGTGTTGAACAGATACAGCTGTACCGGCCCTGGGAGGTACAAATACGTGAATGGAGCAACACAGCTGAAGGCACAGGCGGGGAGCGCATAGCGCTGCGTTATCTTCGTGGAGATGAGCAGGTTGTGCATGGGAGACATCAGAAACAGACTCTGCACTGGAAAACAGACATTTAGAAGTGCAACAGATTTAGCTCCAATTCATCCAAAGGAAATTTGCTGCTGCTGAAAGGGAGCTGAGTTGCACTGGGGGTTTGCATGATGCAGCTTTTCAAAAAACCTGTTGGCCTGACTTTGCCACTGGTTCGTGCGACCATGTCCTGAGGAGCAGCCCCAGAGCAGGTACCAGGAATGTCTGCAGCTGCATTCCGGGTAAAACTACAGCAGCTTCGTGCAGAGCTCCCCAACAAGTGTAGGCACGGCCACAGGGCAACAAAAACCTCGTATCGCTTCTCACCTCCTCTCTGTTCTACTCAGGGGCTTATTTTATCTCACTGGGGAGTCAGGGAGAGCAGCTAGTCAGATCCAGTCTTGAGCATCGACGTTACCTTTGAGATCCCCCAATAAAACAGCAAAAAACTCCAGCAAAAAGTGGGAAATCGTTACCCCTTATTTCTATTGTTAAATAACAAAAAAGAAAAAAAAAAAAAGTCTGTTTAACGTCAAAGCACACTTTCAGTAATGAAGAGAGATCTAAGTTTCTGGTACTTACTCAGTTGCTTTTCTGAGCAGGGAACAAAAAAAATCCCAAACAGGGGTAACTAGACTTTACAGGACATGCAAACCAACTAACTGTGCAGATGAAACAAACCTGAGAATGGAAATGCCTTTGTGGCTGTCCCAGAATAGCAGAAAACCAGATGTAAAATTCCCTTTAGCCCTTTACCTGTTCCTTGAGCTATCCGGATTATGGTATTGTTTAAATATTTCTAAAGAATTATTGCACCGCAATGAAAATGATGTCTATGACTGCAGTTTCAGGAAGGCACCGAACTCTGACTTTGCACAAACTTTCGTAAAATTCCAAGCACAAGATGACTGTCAGCAGTTCCTCATTGTAACGTGCTACTTTCTGACAGTGTCTAAGAAAAAATTAGGAATTGTTTAAAAATAGCTGCTACCACTCTCCAATGAGAGCACCAAGGGCAAATACGTCCGTGGGTAGGCTGAGCCAACATTTTTTTTCCTATAAAACGGAAACACAACAACAGTAGTATTAAATTGGATCTCACCATCCCATTCTGGTGCAAATCATGTGAGCAACTTTCAAGAAAATTTGCATGGATATATTACAGATTAATTACTCCTTTGTTCTCTTTGTTATTTTAAACAGCAGAAAGTAGCCAATTCCTGTTCTTATACTATTCAAGAGTGTTTTTTTAGTTGTGGACTAGGAGTGAGAAATGTGGCCTCTGCTTCCCTTTAAAATGTTGAGCTAAGTTTTCTACATGTCTCTACAGAGCTTTTACATCTGTATCTTAACTGTGACTAATTTTCCGAACGCTACTTAGTAGTAAACCAGCCAAAAGCTATCTTGACACAAAGGAAGGGAGAAAAAACATGTAACAACGTATAATCCAACAACAATTTCAGTTAAAAATGTATAATCCAAAAATAGCAGCCCAAATATTTGCCAAAGGGAAACATTTTAAACACGTTTGGGTATGATAATGTTTCACTACCTGACTCACGACTAAAGCTGGGATAACAGCCTCCTGCCATTCAGCCTGGCTTCGTATCACCCTGCGCCTGGGTGGGGGGGTTCAAAGATTTTGGCCTTTTGCTCTGTCCTCTGGAAAACTGCAAATTTAGGTTATTTTAGCAGCAGGAATGATGACCAGGCTACTTTAATTTTACAGGGTTTGTAGCAGTAATTTAAAAAATAGTTTAAGGTGTATGCTTCTGTTAAGATGATCAGAAACAAATGAAACGGGCTAAGAAGTTAAAAACCAACCACAAACCTGAACATGTATACAGATGTTTGGGATTTTACAAAAAGGTGAGTACTGAGAAGAATAAATCCCTGAGCACTATAACAACACCTAGGGAAAATATATACAATGTATTGTTTCTAAGCAAATTTAAAATGAAGTCTTCACTGTTTTTTGGGTTTTTTTTATGTAACAGCCGATTTATTTGAGCGCAACTTGTCTAACACAAACATTAAAGAGCATTCTTCAGCTGGTGCTAGCTCTAGCATGTGAATGGAACAGCAGTAACTGTTCAGACACTGACACAAATATGAGTTTGCTATCACGCCTGTTTATTTCCCTTAATGTGCAATATGCATATTACTTATCATGACAAAATGTCACGGTAAATTCTGCTGCTTTCCACTCAGATGTCACACGGGGATAAACGATCTATTAATAATAATTCTTACTGTAAACAAGGCATCAAGTGAGATATTACTTCATAATGACTTTGTTCTTGCCCTGTTCAAAAATGACTAAGAGGAAAGATGGAAACAAGGCATTCAGCAAGTTACCCATTCCAGGCTGCTCAGTAAGACATCCCGTGCCGCGACCCTCTCCGAGCTGCTCCTATGATCTGTTTACAATAGCCAGAAACAAATAAAACCTGACAGCGCGGGCACGCTACCGCTCCTCCCTGGCATCCCTCTCGCTAGTCTGTAACAGCTCCCCCCAAACTGCCACAACACCCCCACCCCCTCCGACTACATTTTAAATAGCATTCAGAGAAGTTAACTCTGCCTTAACAATGCACTCCCGTATCCCGACAGCATGCAAAGACCTGGCTAACATTTTCATGCTAAAGCAGCAAACCGGCGAGGAATGCGAATCCAGCAAACCTTTGTGGTTGTGGCGAACGCCTCTCCTGTCCTCCACCGCGCTGGCATCCCGATGCGCGGCATCCCGATGCGCGGCATGGCGCCGTCTCTAAGGAAACGGAGCCGCCACGTGACCCAGCATCTCCTGGGCACAAGGTATGTTATCCGACAAAATGTTTTTAGGTCGGGTGAGGCTGTCAAGGATGAATTGTCCAGCTACTAAAAGACTGAGGATTTTTTTTATTTTTTTTTTTTTATTTAACCCATTTTGATCTGTTTGAAGGTGCAGGGACAGCCGTGCCCGTTACCCGCCCAGCCAGCAGCACCACACCGATGCATATGTGAAGTTTTTAAACAAACACACATCACTTTATATTTCACGATATTCTTCCCCTTGAATAAATGAACAGAAAAGTGCAAAACTTACTCTTCAAAATACAACATTAACCAAAAGGAACATAAACGCAACACAGGAGATGCCGCACTGAAAGTAAAAGGCTGGCTTTTGGAGGAAGAATATTGTGGTTCTCTAATGAGGCTGCTCCCAGCCAGCTACGGCGTGGCACAGCCCACGCGGATTAAAGAGAGCACAGAATAGTTCCTCTCCTCCATAAAATTCTACATCCTTAGCTATTTGCCACATAGTCATTTGTGATTCTAAAGTCCTCAGTGGATCAGACTCCTTTCTGCTTCAACAGCATCCCAGGCTTCGGCAACATCAGTAAATCTAAGACTAATACTTGCAGCATTAGAACCTGATCTCCTGCTGCCCGTAGGTAAAGGGGCACAGAGGATCCATTGACATCGTGTCCTCTGCAGCACTGAGGAGCTACTGAAATTTAAAAGGAAGGAAGGAAGGAAGGAAGGAAAAGAGCAGCAGAGAGGAAGGAACAGAAGTAAAGACCAACCACAATATAAGCACAGATCTAACCAATAC
Organism: Ibycter americanus; assembly: GCA_035590275.1. Classification (NCBI taxonomy): domain Eukaryota; kingdom Metazoa; phylum Chordata; class Aves; order Falconiformes; family Falconidae; genus Ibycter; species Ibycter americanus. The sequence continues at coordinate 75,003,540 of JAVJGI010000062.1, forward strand.
ACAGACACTAAAATGCAAACTCCTGCACACTTTGAACTAAAAGAAAAATCAATATATGTTTCATAAATTGTAAGTATAATAGAGATTATTCCACCATGTAATCTGGTGGAATTTTTCCTGCATATGAAAAAAAACACCAAAGAGAAAAAAATTAAATTTCACCCACTCACTCCAGCATTGAGACAAGTAATTTGGGTTTGTCTAAAGCCTAATTTCAACAAGTTTGGATCTAAGGCATCAAAGAGAAAAAGTCACAAGTTCCCTTAGTTGCTTCTTCCATTATTATCATGATCATAAAAAGCAGATTCTTAACTGAAATTTGTTTGGCTTCAGTACCAATAGCTTAAGGATTCAAAAAAAAAGTTTCAGCTCCTTTTTCAAGTATAAAAGGAATTATAACTAATGCTTCATATTCTGTCCCAGAATAATAGCATTATTTCCAGAATCATGACTCTGAATACAAGTATTATAATGTGTTAAATTATTGTTAAATGAATATTGACAGTATCCTGTAACTTGATGACATAACGTAGTACCTCGATAATATCGCATTGCCAAGGAACAGGCGAGAGCTGCTTCCTAACACTGGGAGAAGACCATTACAAGATTGATGGACCACATGAGTAAAAAAGAATTCAAAACAAATAAAAAACCAGAATTATAATCCCACCACTTGGATGTTCCTATTAATTTTGCTGGATAATACCATAACAACCTTCTATCAGCCTGAAATTTCTCTTAGCCAGCAAAAAAAATGCATGTACTGGCAGCCTACAGCAGAAACGAGCAAAAAGAATTCAAAATAAAGAAAATTTTTGTTCTGTTGTGGAGAATAAGGACAGCTGCAGTCAATCCAAGCCTTTCTACTCTGAACTCTTAAACTATCATAGTGGCCAAGACGCTTCAGGGAAAAAAAAACTAAACCAAGCCCAACCCCTCCTTCCCCAAGTAAATACCAGCACCCTTGCGCGGGCCAGGGGGCTGCAGGACTGCCACCCCCTGGGTTCCAGGCTGTCACGGAACCCGGCGGAGAGCTGCGACACGTTCATCCAGACCAGCACGTCACCTGCGTCAAGCCGCACAACAATTCATGACCCAAACGCCAGGGTATCGCCCCATCCTCGAGAAACGGGTGTAAATCCAGCAAGAACCGTGCCGGTACGAGACAGCCCCCGCGCGCGGGGCCGGGCACCCACCCTGCTGCACCCCATGGGGAGGGGGCTCAGCCCTCAACCTGTTGACAAAACGGGCAGGGGGTGACAGTCAAATCAAACCGCTGGCGCGGCGATACCGAACGACGGTTTAGTTCTGAAGAAGCAGTGATCAAGACGACTATGGAAAATATAGAAACAAGCCTCCTTTACTGAAGGAAAATTCAATGTGGCAGGTGGCGTATTCAAATGCAAAACCTAACAGAATACCAAAATCAAGGAAAATGCACGTTTCCAACATGTTTAACTTTCTAACCCTTTTACAAAAAAAGATGTCATCTGTCTTCTGTTAAACATATTTACATTTTTTAAATATGTATTTATGTAATTTTTGTAAAAAATGCCTATAACATGACAGAAGCAGACACCATTCCTCAGCAGTGACAGGATGAGCATTTAAAGTTAAAAATAAGCCGTCGTATTCCAGAAAAATAAATTCATACCAAATGCTTACGCAGATCTTAGGAAAACAGAGCCACTTTCAAAAAAGGCAAACGGATAAAACCAACAGGACGCCGAGACCTGACGCCTGCGTGCAAGCGGCTCATCAATGACTATAATTAAGGTACGCTTTTCAGCGTCTCACATCACCTTCTTCAGATCACGGCGGCACCAGTGCAAGGGTGGGAAGCCGCTGGCGGAGCCCGGTGCGGGCGGGCGCTGGTGGGATGCCCGCCGTGAGATGCCTGCCGCAGAGGGCTCTGAGCTAGCTTCAAGCGGGGGGTGTGGGGTTGGTGTTTGCTCCCCAGGCTGGTGGGAGAAAATTGAGGTCTTCAGCCTGATGAGTGCGAACACGCAACTCCTTGCTCCGTGGGAGGCTGGCTGGCAGCGGTCGTTACTCACAGGTACTGGCAGAGACGCTGGCTGTCAAGGACAGGCACTGGAATTGCTTCTAGCACGAAAGTTCAAGTACAAGTTGTAGTACAAAAGTACCAAAAGAAGTGGGCAACATACACCTGTGAATTTGCGCGCAGGTGCCAGACTCACCTGTGCGTGTGTGCATGCACGCATTGGTGCCATGAGAAAACCTCCGCGCTCCCAACGCAGAACGCAAGTTTCTCACAGCTATTCCTGGTTACGACACGTACCAACGGGGAAGGCACTCACACACCTCCAGGTCTTAGTTCTCCCCTTTCTTCCCATTACTCCCACTTCAGATGGGAGAGAATTCTCCCAATTATCCAGTTTATCTCTTTCTCATCCATTAAGCACAGAAAGGTAGTGGGTTGTTCTCTCTCATGTTCCTGGTAATCAGAGGGAATTGTCCGTCAATAATTTACATGCTGCAGGTTCAGGACACCGAACCCTGCACAGTGGGAACCTCCTCGCCACTTCCAGCCTGGCCAAGGATGAGCTTGTGTCTGTCCTTTCCTGCTGCTGCCGATAGCGGCACCACGGGATGCGGGGTGCTACCGCATCCCCAAACATGCTGCCCCGGCGCCCCATGCGTGATGGGGTGAGAGACCTGGCGTCTGCACGGGCCGGTGGGTGCTCCCTCAGCCCTGTCCCCCCGAGCCTGCACAGGACGGGGCCCTCGCCCTCCCTCCTCACTCCCCGTCCCCGCAAGATGCCAGTGGGAAGCACGTAGGACATTTCTCTGCCGCCGCTGGAGCAGCATCACAGCTACGCTAAGGGGCTGGAGCATTACTGGGAGTGCATGAACGCTTCCAACCTTCTTTTTTAAGGGAAAAACATCCTAAAACATTCCCCCCACCCCGAAAACACTATAGCCCTGACAGCTGTTATTCCACAGTGGTGGCAGCCCCCTGGAGCAGTGTTTGCCAAGCTGCCCGGTGTCCTCCGCGTCAGGCACCCCAGGCGGCACAGGCAGCCCTCGGAGGGCTGCTGTGGATCACAGCAAGCTCCGGCTGCTTGGCTCGATGCCGGAGGCTTCGACAGCTCCCTCCCTAGTGCAGCTTCAGGGTTTGGATGCTGCAGCAATCAGCTTCAACTCTCTTGCTGCCCACCCGGAGCCTCCTACTTGCAGAGCCACCTTCCATCCCTGCTCTGCTGCCAGCGGGAAGCGCTGTGCATCGCTGCTGCGGTACCTGCTAACCGCAGGCGCCGCAATCTGCCATAAAGTTTGCGGCTTACTGCTACAAAACTGAAAATACGAACTACATAATACGAACCAAGTCTTTTTAACTGGATTAAGGACCGTTAGAGCTCAAAAACATCCGTCAGTTGTAATCTTTGAAATTAAGTGATCTTAGTGGGTTTTTACAGCTGCTGCAAAAGTTTTGAGACTTTCAATTACAGGTTCAAAGTACACAGAAAATTAGCCTTGATAAAATGTATTTTAATTCATTTTAAAATTATACTGTACTTAAGTAAGGCCAGATGCAAAATTTTACATCTAGGACATAAAAATGCAGAGTAGATTCAGAGAACAGTGCTCTATTTCCAAAAGCGGCGACTACAGAAGAGGATTATAGACCACAGTGGGCAGGTAAGCAATCCGTCAGAAGCAGAGCTAATCTCATCCTTGAATACATATCTATGGAAATGTATTAGTGTTTAGGAAGAGAAAACAAAACAACACAAAACAAGAGCTGGAAACAGAACACAGTTTAAGAGGGGGGGAAAAAAAAAAAAGGAAATAAACCACAAATATTAAACACAAATCATAGAATCACCATAGAATACCAGCTTGGGAAGGGACCTCAAGGATCATCTGGGCCAACCTTTCCTGGCAAAAGCACGGTCTAGACAAGATGGCCCAGCAGCCTGTCCAGCTGAATCTTAAAAGTGTCCAACGTTGGGGAATCCACCACTTCCCTGAGGAGGTTATTCCAACGGCTGACTGTTCTCATTGCGGAAAATTCCCCTCATGTGTCCAACTGGAATCTCCCCAGGAGTAACTTGTACCCATTGCCCAGCGACAGGGCAAGGGGCAACGGGCACAAACTGCAGCACAGGGAGCTCCATGGGAAGAGGAGGAAAAACTTGTTTCCCTTGCGGGTGACGGAGCACGGGGACAGGCTGCCCAGAGAGGCTGTGCAGTCTCCTTCTCTGGAGACGTTCAGAGCCCGCCTGGCCGCGGCCCTGCGCGGCTGCTCTAGGAGAGCCTGCCTTAGCAGGGGGCTGGGCTGGGTGGGCTCCAGGGGTCCCTTCCCAGCCCGACCGCTCTGTGGTGCTGTGATTACCTCTCGTCTTTTCCATGTAACTCCTTGTAAAAAGGGATTCTCCATCTTCTTTGTAGCCACCCTTTAACTACTGCGCTAAGGTCTCCCCTCAGCCTTCTCTCCTCAAGGCTGAACAAGCCCAGTTCTCAGCCTTCCCTCATATGTCAGGTTTCCCAGCCTTCTGGCCACCTTTGTGGCCCTTCTCTGGGCCTCCTCTGGCATGCCCACATCTTTTTTCTATAGTGGGGACCAAAACTGAACACAGTATTCCAGGTGCAGCCTGACGGGTGCTGAGCAGAGCAGGATGACTATCCATTCAGACAAACGCCTACTTGAGGAACGGGGCATTTACAACGCCTGGAGATCACAAGTGAGTGCCTTTAGGGAGGGTAACCTTTCCCAAATACAAATCGCTGGGCACAGCAGGGAAGGAAGGTGGTGACATTTAATGATCAATGAGATACAGGAGGCCAGACCAACTGATTTAATGTTTTCTGACCTTAACTTCTATAAAAAGTCATCTTTGATGTATGTTTGCAATAAATACTGGCAACCTAAGCATATTTCTCTTTCCTTTCCTTTGTGTTCACCTAGATTTTATGTAACATTTAAGAAGCCGATTCGGATCAGCAACCCCTGACTCTAAGAGAAAGGATCTATGTTTTCTTGAAGGTTTTGGAAGCCACAAAGCTTTTACAGGAAGGTTTTCAAGAAAACTTCCCTAACTGGAAGAAAACCTGTGACTTGTTTGCAGTTTTCACTAACGTTCAACAGTCAGACAGGCAAGCCTCCTATTAAGGATGAAGGAGTATAAAAATATCCCTGATCTGATCGGTCTCTGCTCCGATCCAGAGTGAGGTGGTTTCAGCAGCAAAGTGGTCTGTAACATTCCAGAAATCTGTTCTCCAGAAAACACCAGCCCCACTGTACCAGCAACATCAGAGGGGACGTCCCTGCCTAGCCCCTTTAGGATCAGCTTATGGACCCCAGTTCTGACCACCCCTCCATCCAAAAATTGACCATTAGCCTCTAGCTTCTGCTTCCCTAACCTTTACCACTTCTTAGTACATCAAAAGACCTTTTCTTTCCCCCAATGCCTTCAAAGGAAAAAAAAAAACCTTACTAAAAAAACCCTTCATTTCTTTTATAGCCTTTGATACATTATCCTTTCAAAGGCTTTTTGAAAAGCCAAATATAAGAAATCCACTGGATTCCCTTTATCCCTGGTCCTCCATTGAGGAGTGTCACTCCCATAGAAGTCCAGCCACTGAGCGAGGCTGGACTGATTTCTCTGAAGGGGGCTGGAAACCCTAAGTATCAACAACTGTGATATATAAAATTTATTACGAAATAGGATGAGGTTGGGCTTCTGAGGGTTTCCACGCAGGAAACAACAGTGAAGCATTTTGTTTTGCTCTGCAATTTATTGCAATGGGCGCATCTGGCAGTTATGTACAATTAATCAAAATTCAACACAGCGTTATTTTTCTGGCTAGTAGTATTGGGTTTTTTGAGACATTTAAAACACAGCAGTTTAAAAGGACAAACAGATGTAGAGTAGTGTGCAAGCTGAGATGTTAACTTGATAGCCAAAGGTCACATGGTTTCTGCAGCAGTATGATGCCCGAGGGGACCACGATACCTGAGATGCAGTGGCCAGCATCACCCAGCTGATGCTCCTCTGCCTTTTCTCCCTGGGGGGAAGAAGCACCAGGGCAGCTCACAAGAGCATCTCTTTTGAGCCATGTAAGTACCTTGGGTGTACCACATCTCAGACTATAAGGTGTCTTGGAACCTGTGGTCCTCTGAGCTTTTTGGCAGCTGTAAGAAGAAGAAATTATTTCCACTAAAAGCAACCTCACAAAATTAGCTAATGATGTTTTAGCCCCACTGTTAGCACTGCAGAAGCAATAGGCAGCCTGGGCCAAGAAACGGGCAGTTTTGTAAGCGTATCGGTATCCACATATTTTTCAGCTTTCCAGCAGAGCTGTCCTTAGCAGTAGATAAAGGGATATGTTTTTTGACAGGTCATTGCTCCCGCCAGGGTTTTGAGCCGAAGCAATGGAAGAGACCCAAGTCATTGCTGCCTGAGAAAGTGTTTGTGGGCAGGAGGAGGGAACAGCCAATAAATAGTCTTTGAATTTTAAAATAAGATAAAAATTCTGGCAACACACATCTGATGGTCCAGAAACACCCTTGTGACCTGCAACCCGGTATTCTTACCGTAACTCTTCACAAAGATCTTGCAAAATTTATTTTCATGTGCAAAGGCAAACCCCTTTAGGGTTTGTTATCATTGCAAAATTTCTTGGAGGAAATATAGTCAGCGTCAATCCAAAATCTCTTCCCAAATTGGTCATACCACTGCTGGCAGAGAACAGAAAGGTCACTGTGATTTCTGATGGGACACAGGCGATGCAGAACCATGCTGCTCTTTAAATGCAGCAATTTCTGCCTTTCTCAAAGAGTTAAACTTATTGCCTTGGTCTTTTGAACTCTGGTAAATCTATGAAGTGACATTTTGCCAGAAACAGGATCTAACACAAATTCTAACTTAACATGACACGTAAATCAGATAACAGGGAAGAACAAGAAGTCAGTCCATGGGCAGTTTTCCCCATTTAGACCCCACTGCTACACCACTCCTCCATTGTAAAGAAAAATTGTACTTTTTCAACAGCCAGGGCACGGCTACATCGCACTGTATACAATATATATGGTATATATGCTGGCTAACATCTGTCAGCCACATCATCTTCTATGCAGACAAGAGTATTTCCCCTCGCTTCTACTGTATTGAAGTAAATATTAGCAATATTTGTGAATATTACTGATACCGTTACACATTCTCCCATTGCCAGGCAGCTCTCTGAAGGGCTGAGCCCAGACCTGATGGCAGCACCCACGTCCAGGCCTTGCCGCTGGGTACCCAGAGGCAGGCTCGCAACTGCGCTGCCCCGAGAGCGGCGAGCCCCCGGCGAGCATCGCTAAATCCGCCAGGGACAACCGGCTACGGACCGAGGGCCCCAGCTGCCTGCTGCTCTTTGCAGCGGTTCGCAGCTGCGCGGCTCGCCAGCGGAGCTGGGGCCACCACCGAAACACACGTGCCCCCAGCTTCTCTTCCGGGGGCGACTTTTGTTCATCAGAGATTATCACTCCCTTACCGTGTTGGCCACGCCTGAGCACAAGGCACGCATGTTACCGTAAGCACGATATAGCCCCTAACTTTATTTTTTGCCAGCCCTGCCAGCAGGAGCGCGAACACTTTGTGAATCCCTACAAATGCCTCCTCACCTCATTTTCACCGTTCTGCTGAAGGCTGAAAGAAGCATCTCCAGTCCTCTAACGTAAGAAAACTGAAGCAATCCACAGTCCCCTATCTCTCCACGGCTTGGCATATTTGTCACCTGGAGCGCCCCGCAGCAGACAGACTGCCTTTCTGTGAGCCACCAGCGTGGCACGTACGTTTCCTCTTCAGCCGCCACCGACCGTGGCAGAACTCATTAGGGCAAACCCACCTTCACCAGCGCCACGCTGAGTTTAGCAACAGCACAAGAACACCCGAGTGCTGTGATGGTTCCTGTAGGACCATACTAGTAGCAGTCGTTTTGGTTAAGGATGTTAATTTTTCATGGGCTGCGCAACAGGGTGGTGTCACTGCAAGGATCCACCTCAGATAATATTTTAAAATAAAGGCTTTAACGGGAGGGGTTCGCGTTCGCTGGGTCGGGAGCCAGGGGAAAATGGTGATGCTATAAACCAAAATAACACAGCAGTGAAGGAAAACTTTCAGCAATTTCTCCCAGGAAAACTGATCCATGTCAAATACCACCTCTGCTTTATCAAATATCAACCAAAAAGGTTTTTAATGCCCATTACTTTCCATCATATAGACTGTAAGTCCTTAAAAAAGGGGAGCCTGTGGGTTCCAGCAATCGTATTCAGAAAACTGACACCATAAAAAGATGATGATTCATGGAGAGTTACTCCGTAGCAGCCAGGAAACTCCCACCTGAGCCCAGCATACGATCGGGGGGAGGATGCAGGGAGAGAGAGAAGGGGAAGAGAAGCAGAATGTACCAAAATAGCAGGAAACAGCAGAATTTCCATTTTTTGTATTACTGACCCAGCACGGCTGCAGGAATGCAGGTAAAGAGAGGTAGAGGTAGTGTCAGAAACACTCACTTATTTTTGGAACTGTAAATAAAGCAAATCCATAACTGCCTTACGGAGCGTATGCATGGTGCTCTAGCAGTGGATTCTGTGAAATTCCTGACTCTGAGACTACATTAAGATTTTTGTATGCATTTCTCATATCTCGAAAAGCTATAAGGAAACACTGTAATAATTGAGCTTTTGTCAAACACAGGACGTAAGACTGACTGGATTATTTACTTGATTTAAAAATACTCTTCTCCTCGTGGTTTTACAGTTTCCGTGGTGGAAATTCCACCACCGCTTTTGATTTTGGCAATCTATTCTGACAATTATTTACTTACATTCACTATTAAAAACTTATTTCTTATTTTTGTTCTGAATTTGTCTAGCTTCAGCTTCTGGTCTGTGCCTTTTGTGAAGCCTGTCGGCTAAAGCTCCCCGGGATTACATTTAATTTCTCTAGGACAGATATTTTTAGAAATATCAAATCATTCCTTAACCCCTGTGTTATACTTACATTACTTGAGTCCCTGGATGTAAAGCTATGCATCCTCCCGTATCTATTTCCAGTCCTTTAATCATTTTCATTGACCTTCTCAAACCCTTTGGTCTTTCAACATTTGCCTTGCTTGTGGATGCTGTAACCACAGAGTTTTCTGACAACGATCCTGCCGCCACCAGGCACAAAGGGCAAACTCTCCTGGCTGCTCTCTCAGACCCTGCCAGCACCCTTGCCCTGAAAACGCACATTCAGTCAACTGCACACTGTGCCCTCCAAACATTTTGAGTCATCCTGCCCAGCATACTGTCCTTTTAATCTTCCTCCTTCCTCCAACAGTTTGCTCATTTGCCTATCAGTATTGATTGTACACATTTTCCTCCTGGTCATGAAAATGGATGTTAATAGCACAGAAGCTCCATTTGATCTCTGCAGGACTCCGCTTGAAAACACACCCTATTCAGCAACCTTCTTTTTGCAGTAACTTTGAGGACAATGAGCTAAACAATATTTTTTCCCCCCAATCTGCTGTATCTGTGCTGTATCATTGTTTTCTTAATTATTCAGTGCTCATAATA
>JAVJGI010000062.1:75013210-75025820 GCA_035590275.1 Ibycter americanus
AATTATTCAATGCTCATAATAAATGCATTACATCAACACTATCACTTTATTAATCAAAACTGATCTCCTAAAAAAAGATACAAGCTGAGTCTGACTATATTGAATTGCCAAAAGCCTATGTCTGATTGGCATGACATACCCTTTTATTTACTGATCAACAAACAAGCTTATCTACTGCTCAATTATTTTATTCACCATCAAAGTCATGTTGGTAAACACAACGTGTCAGAGATTGCCCTGTTTGACTTCATCTTCATTCCCCACCCCCCCTTGAAAACAGAAATGAGATCATATGAATTTTCTTCCAGTACTCTGGGAACTTTCCAATGCTCCAAGACATTTCAACAATCAGCAGGAAGTATCCAAATTAAGAAATTCTTTCAAAATGCAGTTTGGACTGTAAACATAGACGGTGCAACTCAACATTCTTTTGGATTATCTCACAAGGTTAAGTATCTCACCATCAGCATATTGCAGAATTGCCGGCCCCCCACGCCACACCACACCACCACCTGTAAACTATTCTCCAACAACCTTGAAACCATTAGTTTACATTCTTTGCTACCAAGTTTTGTGTCTTCTCCTTCCCTTAATGAGTACAGCTGGTTTTTCTTCCCTTCCAAGCCTTGTTTTCCCTGGAACGCTTAGCCAAGTATTCTTTAACTGTTCCTAGTTATTAATATTTTTATTTTTTATTTACTCGGCTGAAGCTGATTTCAGCTGTGCAAGACAGCCTCTTCTAAAGCATTTGTTAGATCCTGATGTGCACCTCATTTACATGAAACAAATGCAATCAAGTCATGATCACTGACACCTAACTAATGACTCATTGTGGCCCTGAGCGATTCCTCTTTGTAAGTTGAGTTCTATTAACGAATCTCCCCTAGCTATGTCACTTTTCACATGTAAAAACTGGGAGGTGGGAGGGGTTTGTGTGCCTTTTTTCTTTTTTTATTTTTTTATTTCAGTGGTGTCACTTACACAGAAAACCCCAAACTTCACTTTTTAAACTCTTCACTTCTATAAAAAAACCAGTAGGTCTTTTTGGTGCGACGTTCATCTTATTTTCATGTGATTGAGTGTTTGATATAAATCATCTACTTACATTATTTTTACACCCAACCATTATCTGTTGTTCCTGGAGTCGTCCTTGTAGCATCAGGCAGTATTTCCCAATACTTTGGCTTCTTAGGGTACACTTTCACACTTTCATTTTTTTTTTTGTCTTTTTTTAATTAAAGCTGGCAGCACAGAGCAGATGTCTCTGAGCTGTCTTGCCGCTGCCAAGAGCGCCTGGGCAGCAGTCCCGGCTGCGGTGGAACGTGCTGTGCCGTACCCCGATCCGCATCGCCGCAGGGCCACGTGCTCCTGCCATGCTCCCCAGGGTGCCCCGAGCACCCTCCTGCCCATCTTCTCACAGCAGCATCTCCCCAGCTGGCTCCCACCGCTGCTGCCTCTGGGCTCAGGACAAAGGCAATGCTGTGCCTGGCAGTCGAGGTGCATGTGGTCTGTTACTGACCGGGAGCAAAAAGCAAGCTCGGAGGCACTCCTCTGCCAGCACCTTCAGTGGGTCACGCATTTAAAACGCAAACCACAAAAGTAAGCCACCCGCTCTCCCCTTTACCATTCTAGCTGAGGACTGAAACCTGTTCGATCCATTAACGAATTAATGAGTCCTAGCAAAAGAAAGAAGTAACTCATCAAACTTGGCAACCTGCGTCAGAAGTAAAACTTGGGCTGGTAGTTTTGAGATCAGTTTCTGCAGCCTTCCTTCATGCAGGCAGTCACAATACCACTGCTGTCATTATTTTCATACACCGTACTTACAAAATTACGTATGCTTTTATTTTTTATAGAAGTATTGTAAACTACTAATTTTCTCTTGTGAATGTTAGTGCATTTCAACATGGAAGCAGCACAGAGGAAAATCACAAAACGTGAACGGATTCAGGATCTGATAAGTTTTTAAACATGAAATTGTTTTCTGTGAGGCTCAGCAGCACTTTTACTACAGAAAATCCAGATTTAAAGCTAAGTGACAAGCTCCATGACACGCCCCAGCCAAGGCATGGCGCTCATTCTGTGGACAAGGTATAACCTTGTCCTTGCAGGTCTGATAAGTCGTTCATTTAGAAGAACATGGACTTCAGCTCTGAATTGAACAGTAGCATAACAGACTTACTTATTTCTTTATTTATTTTGAAAATTTGAGTGCAATTTCACAGAGAAAATCAGAACAATTATACTCCATTAAATCAGATCAACTCCCCTCACTGCACAGGACTAAAGCAAGCATTATAAAAGTTGGTAAATATTCAGTGATGCAAGAACTGGAAAAAACAATCACACAACTAAGCAGAAATTGGTAAAGCTCAAAACTACGTTGTTAAGGAGTCTAGCATTGCAACTACTCTTCCAGGTCATGTTATGGATCTTCTATGCTTTTCACAAAAGAAAGCCACATGAGTGTTGTGCCATACTACGATAAGCTTTACATTTCTCACCTTTCCAATATTCTGACAAGCTAGCCTCCAGCTTTTTCTTAATGACTGCCACAACTGTTAAAAGGAGTGTACGGAAGAGCCAGTCAATCAAAATCATATGGCATTAGGAAAGGGCAAAGCAGCACATCCCAATATTGAACTGTCAGAGGTTATAAGCCATTCAGATTTGAATACCTTGGTTCTCCATTCAGAAACTGTGACAGAAAACAGTTCAAGAAGAATCTCATATTTATGATGTTGAAAGAACACCAGAAGTGCATCAAACCCATTTATTCTCAGAACTGCAAATTACTCCATACTCATGAAAACGGGAGTCCTCCATTTTCTATAAACTATATGCCTTTGCTATGCTCCTTACTCCTCTCTATAGCACATGCTTAAATGTAGGTATATGAAAAGACTTTCTCAAGATTCTGTAGGACATTAAAACAGATCTATTTGGAGGCTTAGTTTATTATACATACACAGTAACAGAATTTGTTTGGGTGTTTTTTTGTCTCGGGTTTTACTTTTGATGTGAAAACTGACAAACTGGGAAGCAGACTGATTTCAAGTCTGTTCAAACCAACACCAGTACAACGGTATTTCATTAAAATCATTCCATCAGTTTGACAATAAGGTCAGAACGAAAGAGTAACAACAACACCATTGAGCAGAAAAACACAGTAAACCTCTCAGTGAGACAAATACAAACGCAAAGCCAATGGTCCCAGGCAGCAGCGACAAGCCAAACCCTGCTACTGCTAATATTAGGCAAATTAACTTGCAAGTAAACGTGTCTAACATTGTTTCGTTTATATTATTTTTATCTACATTGAGACAATAGAGTCTGATCCAATATGGTGATGTACAAAAAGTAAGACTGTTACTTTGATATGCTAATAATGCAAGTAGAATATACGGTCAGGCCTTAGTCTAACTGCACACAAACATACTGTGTATCTCTCTTTTGCTAACAAGATATTCCCAACAAAACAATATGTTTCAAATAACTTTTCAGAGAAATACTTATAACAGTTTCAGCATCACAACTTTATAATTCTAATCTAAGGGCTCCTTTCTGCTAGCCTATTCCAAAGTCAAATACCGCCACAAATACCTTGCTTTGTATCACTGATTAAGTGAAAAGTAGATTAAAATACTCACACTATATGTGCAAGATCAAGTGGCTTTTCCGGCTGCTCAGGAAATACAGGACGAGGTGGTTCTCTACTCGGTACGCAACCAAGCGATTTACTAATTGCATGGCTCAGCTTCTTTGCAGGTGATTTCTGTTTTTGAAAAGAATGACAAAAACGAGTTGACTATTACAAAGAGCAGGGTGATATGTGCAATCAGATAACCGAGAAGTGTAAAAAAATGCACAGTACTAGAATATCTAGAAATATCCAGTTACATTATATCCTATCTGAGAAATTAGAACAGACACTACATTAGGTAAGCAAGTTTTGTGGTTTGTTTTTCTTTGTGTGTGCTATAATATTGAAACATGAAAGTAGTTAAACAAAAGTATATAAGATGAAGAAATCAACCGATTGTCTGGTGTTTCTATCAGGAATTAAATCAAGGGGCAATCACATCCAGTTTAGGGATTTCTTATACTTACTCACAACACGTTCTGAACACTGGCACTGTAGTTTGCGGGGAGGGCAGGGGAAGAGCAAAGGACCCGGTGCACGAGCAGGTAAATAACCCGAGTGCACTGCCTTACCAACCGCCAGCACCGCACTCCTTTCCCACCTGCCGGAATCCACAGAAGCTGGCGCTACGCCCACTCCCTCCCTCCTTTGCAAATTGTTTTTGAGAGACAACTTTCCAATTTTCTGTTCATCACGAGCAAAGTCAAGGTGAAACACAGTGCTAAGACAGACACAAAGGACCGGTTTATTTTTCTTCCACAAATTCACTTCGTTGTGCTGACTAATCTCACGGGAGCAGCTGTCCTGGGATCATCTACACGAGGCTGAAAGGCTGGTGACAAGTGTGGCCAAACACACAAGAAAGGATAGCTGGCCTGAGTCAGGCACTTAAAATGTGTTTTAAGTCCAATGCTGACTTACAAAATAAAGTCTTAAAATGTTATTACATCCAGCAGACTTGTGCCAGTGATGTGGGAGGCCAGATGACGCTTTTATGAGAGCTCAGAAGTAACCTAGTAGGTTTATTTTTCTGATCTGACTAACAGTACACGTATGTGTAACCTAGTGGCTAATTACTCCTACATAATTTTTTTTACTACTCCTGTAAGACATTCCATAGTGGAATTAGGACCAATTCTCAAGGCACATTCAAATTAAAATTCAGATTAACACTGACTTAAACAGGAGGCAAGGCTACCCAGGACAGAAGTTACACACATATAGTTACAGTTAATTTAAATTAGTAACTAGCAATAACTAATATTTACTAACACTGAAATATATCATTAGTAAACCAGTAAGGATCTTCAGCTCTGGGCCTCTTGGCTTTAGCAATATAAAACAGGCAAGAAAGGCTTTTTTGAGTGGAGAACCTGTGTGCGAGGAAGTGGTTCCCCTCTGTGGATTTACACTGTTTGTAGCAGATTGGGACGCATTTTAAGTATAAAGTAAAATAGCAATATCAATTGGAAAACAATGAAAAAAGAGAAGAATTCCTTTCAAATTAGCAAAGAAAGATGAGCTGGACGACTGTGAGAATATATTAGGATAGCTGGTTCTTAACTGAAGATTTATTATCCTCCTTAACTACCTTACAACTCAAAGTCAATGCTAGCTGAAAACTGTAAAAACCATGAATTCAGAGGTTGCCTCTGAATTTGTGATGCATGTAGTCTTGGGGGGAAAAAAAAAGTATTACTCATGATCACGTTCTTCCCTGGAGTACAGGTCCGAGAAGATCTGAGTGGTAGCTACAGTCACCTCCAGCCACACGCCTCCATCAGCATCTAACACTGCTTTACAACGCATGGTCTGGTCTGGTTACCATATTAAGACCATACTGTTTCACAAATCAAACCAATTATTCAACAGGCTGCAGCCTAATTCCTTTCAGATTCTGGAATTTTTATTCATTAGCTGTGAAGCAGGAGAATGCATGAAGGCCATGGAGAGCCAGGCATCTAACTTCCCGGTGAAATGGGCAATTGAGCTTCCCAACAGATTATCCTTGGCTTTTGCAGACAAAAAGGCTTGGCCCTATCAAAGTACCAATGCAAAAATCTTGTGATGGGTATAAGATTCTTATCTCCTCTCACCAAGAAAGGCTTCAGTAGGATGTCAAGATAATTAACTACTTCAGGCGAGTCTCCTATAGGGAGCTCTGTAAACCAGCATGTTCAGAAGCACTTCAGCTTACTAATTCACTAAATAGTAAGTGCTAAAAAGACTTACTGATGGTAAGCTGATGGGTTTCTTTTTTCCTTCCCCCCCCCCCCCCCCTTTTTTATTTCTTTTAATGTGTTGAAAAAACCTAGTAGATTGCAATCAGTGGATGATCCCTGCAAACAGTGCTGAAGTGCATGGCACTCTCACGATGAAAGGTTCTACAGATGGTTATCAGCCTTTAATTATTTTGAAATCCTAAGAAAAACACAATCCAATCTTTATATTACTTCTTAGCAAGTCCACAGTAAAATTTACGTTATGCACACAAATGTGATCATACCAAACCTCCAGATTTCCTCAGTTAATTCTTCTACATGATGAAAATTTCCTCATTTACTTCTTTCTCAATTTGTTCCCAACTTCTTCTTCCCTTTAGAGTATTCCCTACTTTACCCTTTACCCTGTTCATCCTTTAGTTTCTGCAGACCATCTATTCTCAGCATGCCTTTTCTGTGACCTCCTCTTTGCAGCATTTTTGGGCTATTTTAAAGGGTTTTTTTCCATTGTGGTAACAAACACTATATCCTATTGTGCTACCCCGCTATTTATTTTGTCAAACAAATGCAGCACTGTCTAGAATGCCATACAAGCGAGCCACTACTGCAGCTTCACTTTCTGAAAATTACAGGGGAAAGATAATTTCCATTGATCCCAACTTTTTGATAATGCTTCTCAGTGCAGCTGACAGTGAAAAAGAGCACAGCATGCTGAATGAGCACACTACTTCACAGGCAAGTATACCTCTTACGCATATCTCATTTCCCTGAGAAATACCTATTTTTTCTTTCAATTAGCTGAATTCTACTTCAGCATTTTCTAATAAAAACCACCTCTCTCTCTCTCATCATTGTTGCTAATCTTGACCTCCTGCCTGTTTAATATCATCTGCAATCTCCAAAGATGGGAAAGTCTCCCTTTCAAAAAAAGCAGAAAACACAAAGCCCCAGAGGAACACAATCCTCTCATCCACCACCACCGTAAACCCACAAATACCACAATCCCCTTCCCCATCGCTGATACCACCACTCCAAACCTCCGCACATAGCACCATCCACTGGCCCGTCACCAGCTCTACTGTGTTTTTACCATCTTCTTCCTCCCCAGCTGTTCAACTTGTTTCTTCTTGACTTTAATCTATGTTTTTAAATAGCCGGGGGCAAATCATGCTTTATGAAGTATCTGTAACTTTTGCTGCAACAGGTTCTCAGTCAGCTTGGAACGTGGATGTACTACTGCAAAATCCCCAGTATGAATAAATTTCAACTGCAAATAAGTAGTTAAAACTAATTAGGAATTTCAGACTTTGAAAAAGGTTTCACACATTCTGGAGTCCGATTTATGGTCTTATTTCACTTCAGCTTTAGATGGGAAAACAGTCTGGGGTGCCTTTATTTTCAGAGGCTTTCAACCACTTAACATTTCCTTCTGCTACAGAAGCGTAACTGTAGAAACCAGCCGACAATGTGCGGCTCTACCTTCAGCTTCATCCATGCGCTCTCCTGGGAATGGCTAGTAGGCAATCCATTTTATTTTACTTCCTAAATGGGCACGGTACATGACTCAGCAGGATTCGCACCGCTGTGGCCATTATATCAGCCTGATGGTAAGCGCGGTCGATGATCCAAACAACAGTCAAGGCACGTCAGGGAAATATGTGCTCTTTATCCAGACATAATGTTTCAGCAACCTTCCTGGACCCAGGTATTCCTGGTTTTGGTTTTCCTCCCAAATATTGCCGTATAGCAACTTTCTTCCCCCTTTTACTGATCATCTAATTGACAAGGCATTCATGAAAGGTTTCCTCTCCGTTTTGTTCCAAAAGGTTCACGAGACGCAGACGTCAGCTTGGCTCGAGCAACGTGCCAGCAGCGCTCTGCAGCTTTGAGTGCATTAGCAAGGAACAACTGCAGTGCTTTTTGCAGGACTCCTGCTTTCCAGCACAACAAATTCTTCTAAGTTCTACAGTCTTTCTGAGATTCCTTCTCCAGCAAACTCTCTCAGCCTTACTGCATTATCTAGACCTATCAGTGGAGGATACCTACCTGTTTCCCAGGTCTATCAATAAATATTGAAAAGAAACACTTTCTGCTGCTTTTTCCACCATGCACAGAATAATAAAACTTGTGAGAAATGTTTGCCGCCCGTTACTGTAAGTGTTTCAGGAATCAATGAATCTTCTAAACAGTTACAATACCGTATGCAGTTACCAGACATCCCAGTGGATCACCTTCCTTTTGAGCTGGTTATTTGAGATATACGTTTTTGGGTTTCCTGTCTTCTGAAACACTTAGGAAGTTTGGAGTCAGAGGTGAGCTATGGAATTATATATGAATCCAGATATCCTGATATCCAGAACTGTTTCTATAACATCACCACCACCACTTTCTAAATGATACGTTTTAATACATCTTTCAACTGAACAAGAAATCGGGGTCAGAAGAGATCAGGTGAATATTACAGAAGTTGTTTTTCTCCCAGCACAGCACCGGCTGGCATGCACGCCTTCTGCAGCCACCGCAACAGTGCGCTGCAAAACGGCATTCCTTGGCACTGCTACTGAAGTTCCTAAGCAGCAGAAAACACAGTTTTCCTGATCCAAAACGGTGTCTACCCACCAGCAAGCACATCTGGCTTCTCAAGGTTTCAGAGAAAGCTCAAAAAAAGGAGAAGAAATACTTCTGAGAGGCTGGAATGTTTGTTTTCTTCTGTAACAGAAAAAGTTGAAGGAGATCCTGGCCCTGCACTCTACCTCTTCAGGTGATTTCACATTCCACTTGTATAGCCACAAGGTAAGGTTAAAATACCTTTCCTATTAACCACTGAATCACCTTCCCTATGGCACTGATCCTGAGAATCAAATGCAAACCAAACACTCGGGGTTCAGTTATTTCAGTAAACGTATCATCGATACATCAAAGGAGTGTCCTGGATTCTACATTTTTATTTAATAAACAATCATGGCTTTATCCAACTTAATTATAAATAAAGCACAACCAACATATAACTTATGTAGTGATGCCTGCGTAAGTGTGCAACTAGCCTATAAATAAGTCATTTTAAGTGCTAGAACAACTAATTTTTCCCAGAGGGAGAAAAGGCAGATGTCAGCACGTAGCTGCACCATGCGGGTCCGGTGCTGCTCGCCCGCTGGTGGCTGCAAGCACCGCACTGCGGCTGCTTTCCGAGAGCAGTGACTCAGACCACTGTGAAGGGACCTCCTGGGAAAAACATGGCAAGTGCTGAGCGTGAACGTTCTTAACCAAGTTTAGACAAAACCGAGTTGCGCCTGTACCCGGACAAACGTTTCCCTTGGAGTTGCCTAGATCTGCACAAACACACACGGCCGAGGTACGTGCATCAAATGCAAATGGAGTGACCACTTTCTGCTGGGAAAACTGTTAGGTTATTGACAGATACCACTGAAAAACTGTGTTATCTGTACAAAAGAGGTGAGAAATTATCAGTAAAATGCAACTGTGATGTTCCATATGTTTGAAAACCCATTGCCAGATCCTTTTCCTTTCAGAACGGTTTATAGATCCTGTCTCTGTGCACCTGCCTTCCTATCAAAGGCTACACCTGTTAAAAAAAATAAATAAAAATACTTCCATCACGGAATGAGAAAGCTGGAAAATACAAACTACATTACCATCAGTTGTCTTTCTACCTTTTTCTAATTGCCTGTTTATAAATCACGTCCACCTCTACCAATAGGGTCTAGCAAACAATTGGTGTGATGGGCTTAGAAGTTTCACAAAAAACTGAATTGCAACTTGGTTGGCAAGAACATTTGTTTGAAAACTGAGGTTGTAATGTTATCTGTCATCGTCCCCCCCAGCCCCTCCAATATCTGCCTCGTTTTACCGATATTACTGGTAATATCATAAACTACAGAGGATGCAAACACGAAGTAAGGCAGCACACCTGCCCTTCTATACTTCAAACGGGTAAGCAAGCAAAAAAAAAAATATTCAGAGTCAGCGCATGGAGAACTTTCCCTCTTCTCCCAGCAGAAGAATTGTGCTGAGCAGCCGAACAGATTAAGCAGAAAGAAGCCCATATGGCAGGTGAAGCGGGTATAATGCACGTATGGAAACGGTATAGCAAGAAGGAAGGTAAAGCAGACGTGCCTGCCTCCAGGTCTCAGCGGAGAGGGCGGGCGGTCACCCCGATGCCCAGGCCTGCTGCCTGCCTGTGTGCGAGGGCGGCGTGCCCTCTGCTGGGAAATGCCACCTTAGAAAAGGGTTTTTTCACATCATTCAAAAACATGAGCCCATGTGATGGTGGCAGTCAACACAGACAGCAACGTGACAGGGATGCAGAGCACACTATTTAATACCGTGTTCCCTTCTGGCTTGTTTCTGGGGGACCAAATAAAAACATGTTCAAAAAGTTTTAATAACTTTAAGGCAGTCTAACTGGGAATTAAATGAACCAGAAATATGAGATGTAATTTTGACAGCAAAATCCTATTAACAGCTACTTACAGTGTTGTTAGACTTTAACTTGGTAGATAAAAGGGTCTGTCTTTTGTTTTAGATTCAATTAGTACCCAGTATAATGACTTCTCAACGGAAGCCATAGATATTATCACTATAGAAACGGCTAAACATTGGTTTGGTTTGTTGATACATACTCCGAAGCCACCATGTTAAGGGTGGTTATAAATAACAAACACGCCATTATTTATAGCAGGAAGAATGTTCTAATTCAACTACAGCTGATAATAAGCCATCAAACCTCATCCCCTAGAGTATAAGCCTTTAGGGTAACTTGGCTATTTTAACATTTTACCTGAAATTTATAGAGGACAGAGGCTGCTTCAGTTCACAGACTTAACAAAAAAATAAACAGAAGGAACAAGGACTAATCTACATGCTTTCAAAATGAACAATTGGATTTTCAGTTCTGCTGCGTGTACATAACTAAATGAATCAGTGCTTAAGGCTATTTAATAAAAACAAAATTGAAATAGCCCAGAAGGAAAAAATTTACAGAGTGGTTTTTTCCCCCCTCAACAGGCCCCAACAAGCAGAGTGTTCAGGTAGCAAAACCTCTCTTTCAAAAAAAGGTTTCTACCTGATACACACATATCTATAAAATCACTAGAGTAATATATGCATATTACATATATTATTTTTATATTTATTTAAATATTGCTGTATTATGATTCATAGTATCAAAAAATTATCAAAGGCACTTCAGAATTTCAAGAAACAGAAAATACTTATTATTAATGCTTATTCTGGGTCTTAGGGCTCCAAAACTCTGAAAATACACTATACAAGACTGAACTAGATCTGGCTGGATTGAAAACCTAGGAAAAATAAATTTCTTTTTTTATTGCATCAGAGTACCAGTTAATCTCTGCAGATCTGGTCAGCAGGAGCCTTTGGGTCTTCACTCACGAAATGATTGTTGAGTACGCACACAAGCAGGTCATGCTATTTCAGCTGAAGCTGCACCAGTGTCGAGTAGAACAAAAGAGTTAAGATGTGCATTTTGCAGTCACGTCTTCCTTTCTAGACACCATATAGTGTTTGCACAACAAACAGTCTGACATTGCTGATGTATGTTCGGTTCATAAGCAACTGTATTCCCCGAACTGTTTTCTGCAGAACTGCTCCCCAGCCTTGTATCCTTCAGGAAACTTTGCAGCTGCTTAGTCCCACCTGAGAACTTTGCATTTTTCTATACTGAACTGCATCTTTTTTGAAAATTTCAGTGATGCAGGACAGATCCCTTCAATTTCATTCCCTTTGCTGGATGCGTTTCATCTTTGTATCAGGTTCAGCTCTGCCCCTTTACCATCAGTACTAGTCACCCAACTAATGAAGGCAGAAGTGTCCCACTGAAGACTGACATGATTCAGATCCCTGACCTCACCAATTGATGGATTTCCTTGTCTGTCATTTAACTAGCAGTACAGTTCAAATCTGAAATGACAATACATTCTCTTTTAAATTAAGAAAGACTAATTTTCAATTTTCATAAAGTGAACACACAAGACTTGCAAAAGTTTAAAAAAATTGAAAGAAAAAAAAATGCAAGAGAAGTCTCTCAAAAGAACCCTTTTCCATGCTCAGTTTAAAGAAGAAACCCCAGTCTGTACTAGTGTTTTACATAGCCCTGATTTTTTAAGTCCATTTAAAACACTCTGTTGTTTAAAAAACCCAGCAAATGGTTAAAAAGGCTCAGAAGTAAGTTTCTAGAGTTAGAATCAGAAATATTACTTTAGACTACAGGAACATAAATGTTCCTTATGATTACCTTATTGTTTACTGAAATTTCTCCATTTTTGTCCCTGATTTCCATCTTTTGTCTTTGCTTCACCTTTAGACAACCTTTAGAGTTTGATTTGGATGCTGACTACACTGAACAAGAAATGTAAATACCTCATTCTCTCTTCATGCCTTTTATTCTTTTGGCTCACATCCAGGTGTAACTCCATAGTTGCACTATACAACCCCCCTGCAAACAGATTTACCTAAGCACACCTTGTAAATATTCCTTCCATTTTACCCACTGCTGCAATTTCTTACTAGCATGAGTTACGCCTTGTTTCTGTACCAGAGAGCCAGATTTGCTGCTGCTAAAATTCCTTCTACAGACTTCTGGATCAATTGTTGTTATGTATTAATGTTTTCATTAGATAAGATGTTAAAATCTAGTCCTTTCAAGGTTCCCAACCATCATTATTTTCTTTCACAGAACCACAGAATGGGTTGGGTGGGAAGGGAC
>JAVJGI010000062.1:75025922-75044489 GCA_035590275.1 Ibycter americanus
GGATGGGGCACCCACAGCTGCTCTGGGCAGCCTGTGCCAGCGCCTCGCCGCCCTCACAGCAAAGAATTTCTCCCTCATATCTAATCTACATCTCCCCCCTTCCAGTGTAAAGCCATTCCCTCTTGTCCTACAACTACATGCCCTTGCAAAAAGTGATACATTCTTTCCTTTCTTCTGTAAAAACTCTGTTTCCCCATATCTTCTGCTGTTTTCAGTAATCCACTACTTCCAGTTGTGCTTTGTTTAGCTTTCCTTCTGTATGTGCAATTCCCTTTTCTTCTACACGAAGAGTACAGAAGGAAACAACTCCAGAGCCACCACCTGGTCCTGATGGCAGAGAATTTGAATCTTAATCTCCAAGCAAGGTGGCTGCACCCAGGTTGCTTAGTAGACATGGTTCCTCACCTGTGTCACCTCCTAAACCTTACCTTAGGAGCTGCTCGGCAGAGGGCTGTTTGGTCCACGCTAACGCTAGGGATTGTTCTGACAGATCGGCAGATCACATCATGCAACAACCTGCACTGTTTCATTTACCAGAAGATTAACAGTCTGAATATCCTCCTTCTCCATTTCTCTAACTTCCCACTCCTCCAATTCACATTACATCTTAAAATATTCTCTATAGCCTAGTAAGAATCAAATGCCTCGAAAGTCAATACTGAAACAAAAGGGGATGAGAGATTCAGAGATCCTAGTACTAGAATGGGGCGCAGTCCGTCTAACCTGACTCGCTGCAAACGCAGGTCAGGCACTTCAGAAAGAAATATCTAGAGTTAGAGCTACTATTTAGATACGTCTTTGTATTAAAAAATCCAGACTGGATTTATATATACTTAAGGGGATAATAATCTACTGGTGGTTTAGATTAAACATTCCAGAAGTTTATTACCCACACAGTTAAAAAAAGGACAATATTTAAGACTGAATTTTCCTATCTTTGCCTTTCAACTACTGAATGGCATTAAGGTCCAATTTTCTAAATTAAACAGTAATACTATAATAACTCTCCCTCATGAAGATAATTACTAATTATAATCCAATCATCATTTGAACTTCTCTTTGAATAAGTAAAAGGTTGGGCTTAATCTTTTGCCATAAAATGGGGGGTTTATATCTAAAATTGTCTATTAATTCTTGAGATGCAATTATCATATAGTCATCCAACTGAATTCTATTTCTCATATAATTTCTTTAAGGCTTTTTAACTAAGAGTTTTCAATGAGTGTATTTACAATTGTCAGGTCAATGACTATTAATTTTTTCTCTTGAAGAAATACTATCTTGAAAGATGCCACTTGATTGAAGTTTCTTTCTAAGCAGAGCATTCATGCTAACTGGTTTACCTTTCCGAGGAGGAAAGATATTGCAATCTAAGTTTCTTTAAGCTAGAAGAAAATATAGGAAAAGTAGGACTGATGTGAAGAGGGGAAGGAAACACACGTATTAAGCCTTGAGAAGGATGGTGCTGTCTTGTGTGCTTTACACAGCACTGAATACAGTGACAACCATCAATAAATTAACATTACTTGTAATAAAAACAGTGCAGTTTACCTATTTATATGCTTTTGCTATTTGAAAATCTTTAAAAGTCCTACTGTGCAGTTCTACTATAAAAACTTTTTAACCTTCAGAATAAGTAAGTACAGAGGTGGTTGTTTCAGCATGACAAACAAAGGTGAGTTACCCAGGAGGAATGCTCCTTCATCTGATGCTGGTTGCTATGAGGCCCATTTGCATGGCCACGCCAAAAACAGTTTTGACAGAGCTGGTAGTTGTGGCACTGCTGGCATCGGTACCGGAAACCCATCATGCTCTCACACCGGCAATACGAACATTCCACGGGATGGAAGACTTGGTGGAGATGGGGAAGGAGGCGAGGGGTGGAAGCAAAAAAAAAAAAAAAAAGAAAAAAAGAAAAAAGAAAGAAAAGTAGTAAGCAAACTTTACTAAAACCTCAGCCGTTAAATTTCACTGGAACTTCCAAACCATCCCCCAGGTTCTTAACCATTTGTTATTCTGGGCAGATCATGGATTTTGATTGCAGAGCAGGTAATTTCAGTAAGATTAACAGTAAATTTAAGGTGATGATAACATAGCAGTTCCATCTGACAAATTCAGTATTTCTTCCTTCAGCTTTCTCCCTCCTTGGCTACACTCAGACCCAGAAGGCTCTGTGGAAGTCCAACAACACTGAGAATACATATGAGTGGACAGGGAAAGCAGAAAGGCTATATTCATAAAGGTTAATTCTGCCTGAGGAGATCACTTTGCCCTAGAATCAGCTGAGAGAGCTTTTCACAGAAGAGGCAAATTCAGAGCCCCACAACGGGCTTCTGCTCTTAATCGCCTCTCACCGAGGAACTTCCCTCGCTCCTCCACAACTGTGAGCTGCCTCTTGTACCTCTACAGCTTAAACTGAAGAAATCCTCTAAATCTTAACATCTCAAGAGCTGGAAATTTAAATTCAATTAGGTATGAATGAGTCACCATCAGAAGCAGGCTTAAAATAAATTTTTTAAAAAAAAGCTTCTTCCCTGTTCTTCTACCCACGAACAGAGACTTGCTCCATTTAAGAGAGAAATCTTCAACAAACAAAAGAGGAATGTGAGAATGAAGTAAAGGGGATATCTTACTATGTCAAATGCAGCTTAAAAAGGTGAGGCACAGGAAACAGAATGGAAAGATGAAGGAAGGTGAATTACAGAAGCAAATGGTTTAGCATTGCTGTGGGTCTAGAGCACACATAATTACAGGCAGGTATAAATAACTGTGCTATGGAGAAGACCACAGGAAAAAAGGGCAGCTCACTGGCCTGTCAGCTGAAATTTTTAGCTATGTCTGTTAAAAGACATATGAGACTACTGAAAGATGTACGAGAAATAATTAGAAAGATTCTGAAGTTTTGATCTATGATAAAAATGATGACTTAGCTGTTCTGAGACTTGGTGCAATACTGCACAGGGCAATAGTTAATGTAGAGAGATACAGCTTCTACAGGAGGTTTGGCCAGTTAAACAGTTCCGAAGTGCCTGCTACCTCAAGAGCGGATGCATATACCAAGGCATTGAAAACACAGTTAAAGCAAAGACAACTTGAGCATTAACCTGATCAGGAATGCCATGGATAATTAAGTCAAGAAGATCAGGTGGATGACACTTTATTGCAGCATGTAGCAACACTGTATATACAGCAAAGGACTTTATCGTGGTAGGTGATTTCAATATACAAATGCCTATTGGGAATGGACTGTAGAGGAACTGGTGAGTGGTTTTTTTTTTCTTTTTAATAGAAAAGGTAGAGAAAGCATGAAAAAGAAGACCTCTGTATTTGTATCAAACAGTAGAAAATAACTGGCTGAAAAAGATGATGACAAGTGACCTTAGGTCAACATGCCAATAGAGAAATTTTGTGAATTTTAGGAAGTGGAGAAGAGAAAACATGGCTTCAATGTGGCAGACTTCAGTAAACTCATAAGATTTAGTAGGTGAGTTACAAGAAGAAACAGTTCAACAGGAAAACTGAGTTAGGAGGATTGTCAGTCCCTTTAAAAAGTTATGCTAAAGAAACAAGCATGAACTATCTCAATGCAGAGAAAAGAGCAGACTGCAGTAAAAGATGAACATGGCTAAAATGTAAGAGCTTCTAAATAACCTAAAATTCAAAAGGAAGTCCTCAGAAGTGAAAACAGGGACAAATTATTAATGAAAGTTAAAATATTCAGGGACAAAGTTAGAAAAAAAGAATGAGAGAAAACTAGGAGGGGATTTAAGAAAGACATTACGTGAATTGTAATTATGATCCTTAAAAGGGTGTGAAATCATACATATGTAACTACTGACTTCTCATATTATTTTAACTGGTAGAATACATACTAGAACAAATAATAAAGCAAAGTACTGTACGCACCTGCAGAACAACAGAGAAATAAGCCATGGACAACATTTGCCAAAACAACCTAATATATTTCCATGACAGACTAATTGACCTTGAAAATAGGAAACAGGCATCAAATGTCATAGACTTATAGAACAGTTTGGGTTGGAAAGGACCTTAAAAGCTCACCTAATTCCAGCCCTCCTGCTGCCATGGGCAGGGACCCCTTCCACCAGCCCAGGCTGCTCCCAGCCCCGTCCAGCCTGGCCTTGAGCACTGCCAGGGATGGGGCACCCACAGCTGCTCTGGGCAGCCTGTGCCAGCGCCTCGCCGCCCTCACAGTGAATTTCTTTCTAGTATCTCATCTAAATCTCCCCTCTTTCAAGTTTAGAGCCCATTCCCCCTTGTCCTATCACTACAGGCCCTTCTAAAAAGTCCCTCTCCAGCTTTCTTGATCACCCCTGTCCTGATTTCGGTTGGGATGGAGTTAATTTTCTTCTTAGGAGCTAGTACGGTGCTGGGTTTTGGCTCTGGTGTGAGAACAATGTTGATAACGCACTGATGGTTTTAGTTGCTGCTGGGTGATGTTTATACCAAGTCAAGAACTTTTTGGTTTCTTGGGCCCTGCCAGCGGGAGGGCTGGAGGGGCACAAGGGATTGGGAGGAGACACAGTTGGGACAGCTGGCCCGAACCCGCCAAAGGGATATTCCATACCATGGAACATCATGCTTGGTATATAACCTTGGAGGGTTAGCTGGGGGGGATCGTTGCTTGGGGACTGGCAGGGCATCAGTCAGTGGGCGGTGAGCAGTTATACTGTGCATCACTGGCTTTCCTTTCTCCCTTTTCCTTTGGATTTTATCCTTTTATCCACCTTTTCATTACAACTGTTGTTATTATTATTACTATTGTTATTATCGTTATTGTTCTTATCTTTTTTTAATTCTGTTTCAATTATTAAATTGTTCTTATCTCAACCCTCAAGTTTCACATTCCTTTCCGATTCTCCTCCCCACCCCTCTGGGTGTGTGGGGGAGTGAGCAAGCAGCTGCGTGGTGCTTGCTTACCGGCTGGGGTTAAACCACGACAGCCCTCTTCAGGTACTGTCACCAATTTTTCATTTTACCTCAGTAATTCTTACAAAATTGGTGTCCCATGATATTCTCATGACAGAGGCAATACACAGTAGATGAAAGGACTGTAACTCAGATGTGAATCTCATTGGAAAAAGACCAGAGAGCAGATAATTGTCAAAATGGAAAGATCTAATGAGCAAAGGGCTTTATTCCAGGTCATGCACTGATCAATATTTCTCATAAACATACTGAACTATCATCAAAAATGTCTGATTTAGGGCACCACATTTCAAGGAAGATGCGGGTTAATTTTATGTACAGGAGAAAGCAATAGAACTGTCTGAACAATATCTAGTAGACATCTTAGTTAGGAGTAGACTGAGAAGGTTATCATCAAACATGCAAGAGGTACTTACAAAAATAGCAATATATTCTCCAGAGCCAGTGGCCAAAAAACAGGAGGTACTTAAGGGTTTAAACTGCAATAAGAAAAAATTCATGCTAGAACATTAGGAAAAAACTTTCTCACCCTAAGAATATTTAAACACTGATCTCACCCCAGCCTCAAGTCCAAAGAGATGCTGAAAATTTTTGATAGAGGATTTTAAGCAGCAGCGAGGCAGATCTTTCAAGAATGTTTACATACGATCGAGTTTGCCTTTGGAAAGAGAGATGGGTGAAGTCACAGGTTCCCAAAGCTTTTTCCTGCACACACACACACACACACACACACTCTCTCCTGCAATATCCCTTCTGCCTGCGGCAGGGTTGCTGTCTCCTGCTAAGCCCGAGCATTAGGTCACTACCTTAATGAAAGCCAATATACTGGTATCAGCTGCTCACAGCATGTTCTGTCTACCCCTGTGTACCACTCGATCTTGTCTCTTCTTCCCCACCTTTTCAAAAATGCCTCTTATCTTCTCTGACTCCATGCATTTGGAAGAGGTTACTATTGATGAAAAGGGGGAAAAAAACCCCCTTGGAATAGATATGCTTGATTTAGGAAAGCAATAACAACATTCTGATAAAATAAAACATTAGGCAAAATAATAATGGTGACAGCACTGAACGTACTGCAAAAAGCATGCTGGCAAAATGATTGGTAAAGAGAAGACTGAAACAATCAGTATCACAGATTATTAAATCACAGGAAAGGTACCTGGCCACCAAGATAGAAACCAAAGAGGTGCACTTTTTGGTTTGTCTGTGAGGGTATTTCATTTGGGGTGGGTTGTTTGGTTTTTTGTGGTTTGTTTCCCCCCCGCCCTGAATGTGACAAGATTTAGCTATGGATGGGAAACAAATAAATCAAGTGGACCAGCATGCTTCCTCCCAGTAGCAGCCTACTATCTTCCCCTTCCAGGCTTACTGGCAGGTGGTATGTCATGATCAAATGCAGATATTACTCTTTTCTCATTTTTTTGTTCATTTCTGAATGCTATAAAATATGGTGTTGCAAACTTTATTTTTCTCTCCTGTGCAGATCGTTTTCCACACTCCCATCCGCATAAATCCAATCGGACTGAAGTTGCCATAAATCGGTCAATCGAAAATGTTTTTCACATCACTGACATCCCAACTCCAAGTCACACTTGACCCACCATGGTCCCTCCTGCCCATGGACTGCAAGAGTTCACCTCATGTCCCAGTCCATTTTTCCTTTCTCCTTCCTACTCTTCCTTTCCTGCCTCTGAAAGACTTGTTCTAACCAAAATGCTCCTCACGCTTCATTTTCTCTGCCTCAGTGATCTGAACGCTTTTTTATTGTTGATACCTTCTCTTTTGAAGGTGTCCCTTTACCCAAGGTTCCCTGCCACATACGGAAGTGGGAGTTTTAAGCTTCTCTCCACTTTCCGCTGCTTCCAAGTCTTCAGTCATTCCCTTTTCTGGCTGCCAGAGTTCCAGACTCAAACTTCCTACAGGTCTTCCTTGAAAGAGACCACTTGTTCCTTCCTCCCTTCACTCCTGCCAGCAGACCAGTTCCCTATGAAAAGTGCAGGAAGGGCAGGAGAGGGAAGCAGCTAGAGAGACTGGACCAAGAACCCAGTTCTCCTGTCTGAGAAAAATTCCTCCTTTTTCTGACTCCTGATCACATATCTGTATTTAGCAAGTTTTTGCTTTCCCTTCTTTTTCTTCAACAGGTACAATCAGTGACTGTCACCGTATTTCAGTTCCCTCCCAAGCATTCTGCCCCACGCTGCAGGACACATCTTTCTACTTCCCACCCTATCTGAGCCACCCTGGGGCTAGCATCACTAGCTCTGCTCAGGCTCCTGCATTGCAGAGTATCCCCGACAGAAATCTTGTGACAAAACTAACGTCACCCATCAAAGCTGTGCCCTCTTCTCCTTTCAACTCTGCCAGCCTCCGAAATTCTTCTAAGTAATATTTAATTCTTCGTTAAAGCCTTAACAATATTTGTGCCATCAGTATTTAAGTCTTCAATCATCAGTTTTCAAGTCACTACTCAAATCTCCTCTCTCTCCGTTCCCATTTCTTCTCTGATCAGGACATGTAAAATTCTTCCAAATGACAACCAGAACAATGTGGTGTGACCTTTCTCCTCTCCTGCCTTCCTCTGTCACACAGATACTTCTCGTATGCTCTGTTCTACAAATCCCTGATTTATTCAAAGACCTTCTTGTGCCACCTTGTGATTTACCTCAGACTCCTCACCGCTGTTCCTTCTTTATTATTATTTTCTTTGGTCTGTTCCCCTTGCTCTGCAACACCAAAATATACATGTGATTTAGGTTTTTAGATTCCAAGGACAAAAATATTTGACCCTATTTTCTTCTTAACCCCAAGTTCCTTTTGTCTCTACGCTTACTGAAGGCACGCTTACTGTCCGATGTCCCTCTCCTTCAGTTCTCTCTGCCTCTCACATTTCCACAGAAGCTGTTCTGGTCAAAATCCCTTATTACTGTTTCCCATTCAAATGTGGGTATCTTTACTCCACCACCAATCTTTGAGCTGCAAACCCCAAATCTGATCTTCCTCCTTATCTTGAAATCTCCATATACTGCCCTGGCTCCATTTTTTCTCTTATATTTTTATTGCTGATGCCAAAAAACAGTCTTTGCTCTGTCTGGACAATGCCCTTCCCACGGGGGCATATGATTAGGCCTTCCAAAATGTAATAGTAATATAAATGATAGATTGCTAAAATGAAATATTGATGGGTACACCTGTAACTTCTAAATGCTGTTACTCCAATGTTAAATGCGTACAACTGATACTGTTAGCTATGAGATAAAAAAATCCACAAAAAGCCTATTATTCCAAATACCATATTCCTTATAAAGCTGTATGCAATTTTACCACAAAAATCATGCTTAGTATATAATGTACATGCTAAGCTACAGGTTTCAACGCTGACTCTCAGATTTTTCCCTGGAAATTATTCAAATGAGCAAAAGGAGAACTCTTGCAGGAGATGAATACCCTCACCTAAAAATCCACAGCTAGAGATCTGCTTAGGTGGCAGGCAGAGCAGGATTCTGTACCTTCCTGTTGACTAAAGCTGGAACCTGACCTCCTTGGTCTAAACAGTTGTGGATACACCCAATACTTTTTGGTCCTGCGTTCTGCTGTCAAATCTCTAAACAAAAGCTAATCTCTGGGACTAAACACATTCTGCTCCATTCAGAGCAGCGGAACACTGCTTTACGACCTGTGGTCTATGGACCACGAGGATCTGATGGATTACTTCCACGCCATCAGCAGGTTGTGATGAACAGAAGCAATCTGGCATGTGCGATACAGCAGAAGAAGAACATTTTAAAATTATCTACGTTCCACTGGAAAGCTTAGGGACCAGGAAACCAGAGTAAGACTGAAATGCATTACAGATTTTGTATCCAGAAAAGAAATGATGGGCATAAAAACTCACAGAATACCACCAGTGGGACACACTCCAAGGTGCCAAGCCAGATGATGGCTCTAAGCAGGGCATGGGAAAACCCAAGTGTATCACAAGACCCAGCCTGAGTTGTGCAAAGACTCTGCTGAGTAGCAGCTTAACATCTTCCCACACTCTGTAAAAATGCTACACAGAATTATTGACTTATGCTTACCCAAGTTACCACAGACAGGAACAAACATACCAGAGCAGCATGGACTGAGAAATCTTTGCAGAGGCGTATTTTTGAAACGTGCTTTCAGATGTTTGTTATCACTAGTGTATGCAAGTGATGCTGTGCCTCTTAGAGATGGATCAGTCTTCCTAATTATAACGATGTCTACAGCGGCTGGTAGCTTCCTTTCCCTTTCTTTAAAGCAATCATCTGGAGAATCTAAATAATTTACAACTGGTCTTTAAGGGCAAGAGTTCACAATCAGCAGAGCCTTCCATAATGACAACTTACAACTCAGGCAGTGCAGGCAATTACCTATTGCTGGTACAGAAGATCTTAACGCTACATTTTTCTTATTAAGCCTTTTGTTTACCTACTGACAACACAAGGACAATGGAGAGCTCCATGAAAATGTCAAGATTCCCTAAAGCAAAAATTGAAAAAATTTTGGCTCCTGAGTAGTCATGAAAACATTGTCTCAAAATCACAATAAGGAAAAAAGGAAGAGTAGTTTCTTGATGGATGTCAGCAATACATCAGAGCAGCAAAGGCCAGACCGACTCAAAAGCACAAGTTTCTGTCACTGGAACTCCTTTACCATCATCAGGATAATTCTGAAATAATTTTGAGCATGCCTGTAAACTTATATTACATTTCTTAATGGAAACTAGAATTCACAGAAGCCTGAGGAAGCACAGAAAGACAGACAAGTGTGAAAATAAGGCAATTCTGCTTCAGGAAAGGTAGAGAAATGGCAAGGCAATCCACCCAACCACTGAAAATACTGCTCAGCCACTGACCTGCCCATCTAGAAGTCAGGAGGGGAAGAAAGGGAAAGGTGCTGGAGATGGGACACAGAGCACCAAGAGGTGTCAGAGCTCCGCAACAACGGAGCCTGGCCTCAGCCAGCCTCCGCTCACCCTCCCATGAGGGGAATCACATTGTTAGAGGGGAGTTTAAAGATGGTCCATGCATGTCAGAATCCCTGTCAAAACATCAGCACGACTAGCGTATCCTCCTAGGAAATCACCTTCCTCCTTTCAAGAAATGTGAAAAAGCCAAAAAGAAAAATGGCATCATCACCACAGTTCTGTAGCTTTTTTAGCTTTTTAAAATTTTCGTTCCCGTTTTTTCAAAAGAAAGCCAAAAATTAATTCCACTGTGAGCCTCTATCTTCCCTTGTGAAAAGTAAAAGATTTATCCCAGCTGAGGCTGCTCAGCAGCTGCTAAATAAAAATTTTGTCATTTCAGGAAAGGAGAAATTCTCAATCCCATTCAGAAATTACTGAAGTTATTTCGATCTTTTTGGGAAAGTTAAAGATTTATTTGTCACAGAAGGTGGTCAAAGCTTGCGTTATAATACTTGACTGAAGAATTACTTGACACAGTTAAAAAAAAAAGTTATGAAGCACTTTTTAATTAGGAACTCCTAAACAGGAACTGCTTTCTCCCTGCTGCATACATTTGTGGGTTTTTGTGGGTTTTTTTTATTGTTGTATACCAGGTAAGATACAATCCTTACCCTAAAGAGTCTACAAGCTAGCAAAGTATTTCTACAAACGTTAATATGAGCTTAAGATAACAGCAATGACAAGTTTAAAAACTAGATATTCTTTCCTGTATTCCCCCTTTGCTATATATGGGAGAGGGAGAAAACATAGCCTGAAGACTCCTTCCACCTGCATTTACAAAGGACCCTCTTTCTACAAAAGTGTAACAAACCAGATTAGCATGCCTGCACAAAAGCATGCTGTTATTACGCTGCATATTACCATGCAAATTGAGATGATGGCTCTCAAAAATAACACGCCAGGCTATTTGTTTAGATCAATACATGCAATCCATGGGGTTTATTTGATGGCTTGAGAGAGAAGATATGTGATTTTTTACCTCTAAATGTTATTTTGCCAATAAAACAAGCTCAGTTCAGAGCTTAATTGCCTCTTGCTTATATCAGAGTTGAAGACAACCAAGGAAACTGCAGGATTTTTTTTTTTTTAAGGTGCCATCTGAGGTGTTCAAGTGCCTCTGCAGTAACTCAGCAGTGATTGTCACAGTAATTAATGAGAATATTTACAAGCTGTAAAGATGACAAACATCTGGCTGGGGGGAAAGGTTAGGGAAGAATAAAGTACCACAGTGACAAGGTGCAATCCAGAGAAAACTAACTTGCAGTGGAAATTAACACTGACCCCAGAACAAGACTACTACTAAACCGATACTACGAGGAAAAGTGTTCAAGATAGTAGTCGTAAAGACACAAACTTAAAGAATGGATCTTTATGGACTGCGTCTGTTTTTATCAAATGAACACTGTCTACAGACTCATGGTGGAAAAGGAGAACTTCAGGGAATGATTCAGTGGGATTTTCATTGCAATCATAGAATCACAAAAATCACTGAACAGCTGAGGATGGAAGGGACCTCTGAAACGACTATAAAGGCATTAAGCAAAAGAAGAGATAACAGCTAGTAGGGCAGGGATTTTGAAGGATGATAAAGTGACTTTACTCTGTGGGGAAGGAAACAAAGGATGAGGTTTAGTTTATGGGTGAAGAAAAAACAAGTGGGTTTTTTTTCTAGAATTCACATACAAAACATCATACACATATACTGTGTACAACTGTACAAGCGGTTAAACACACCACCTTTCTGGCCACTAAACACAGCAAATAGTTTCAATACACTTGCACAATCTTCTGCAGGAAACCTTTTTGCTTCCCTGAACTCCATAAAGCCCTCTCAGCCAGATGATTCTTTCATCACACTTTCTCACTGTTAGTCTTCAGTTTTCCATCCTTTATTGCTCCTTAAATACTTTCCATAGGCCGTAAACACAGGAAATTTTAGCTAAGAAAAGGTCTGGAAGTGAGAGGAGCTCAGCATTTACCTCCCACAGTGAGCACTGAAGTGAATCATGCTCAAATGCTACTCAAGGCAGACATTTGAGCGGGTACCAAAATCTTTGAGAGGCAGCACTTGAAAGCATATGTTAAAAGCATGGTTCAAGTGAAGTTTTTTAAAAAGTTCCAGAATAAACAAGAACATTTAGAGAATATAGTTTTTCTGCTGCTTGGTTTTTCATCTTCCACTACTGGTGACACTAGAACTCTAAAACTAATCTTGTTTTGCATTGTTGCTGATGATTTCAAAAAGAATCAGTCTTCATCCCAGAAGCACAGAACGCTTTCACTACAACAAAAGTCTGGGCTTAAGTGCTCTGAGATTAAGTCTGTTATAGTGGAACGATGAAGGCATTAAGTGCTTCGTTACGTGAGAAAGAACAGCATATTTACATATGTGGAACAGAAACCTTGCTCTGACCAGATGTTTCAAACAAAAAAAAAATTCCATTTACCATTTTCAACATGGGCAAGTCTGTGCATGAGAGGCAGCCACACAAGGCACTGAGGAGGTGGATCAGCCATCAACGTGTCTAAAAACATGTTCAGCATGATCTTTTTCTGCAAAGAAAAGAGAAATAGAACTTAATTATAAGAAAAATGTTAATTCTATAAACCAAAACCTACTTCAACCTTAAAATCTCTCTGACTCAACTTCTGTCTAACAGGAATATTTCATACGCTATAAAGAGATAAAAAAATTCACAACTTCTTTGCTCAGGGAGTTTCAATCTGTGTTAGACAAACACCAACACCACAAAGAAGGTATAAGTATAGACACGATATAATCATACAAAAATAAATTATAAACGATGAACAGAAAACTCCAAGGAATGGAGGAGCAGTCAGTCAGGATTGGTTCCTGAGTTGCAGTGAAAGATTCTTATTTTGAAGAGGAATACAACAAATGTGAGTGGAGGTCATTTAATGTAGAAAACAGCATTTTAAATGTACAGACAGCACTGAAAAAAGTACACACACGTAAGAGTAATTACAACTAATATTCATAGATGATCCATACAGTAAATGACTCTTTTAAAAAGTAAAATAAGAAAAAAAGAGGCATGGGGAGAACCAGGCTAAGATTTTACACAACTGTCAATTAACAGTTGGACTTGATGATCTCAAAGCTCTTTTCCAACCTAAATGATTCTAAGAAAAATGAAGTTGAAATGAAATCATCAGAAGGAAGTCAGGCATGTTAAGAGTAGTATTTTCTAAGGTTTCAAATTCAAGTGAGCAAGAGAAAATATCTGCTGCAAATACAAACAGATGGAGACAACTGGTAAGAAAAACAACTAAGAATATTATGGATACAAAGAAAGACTACGTTGGTTTTTGCATGCAATAAGCTGGATGCTTAAGAACTTCTCATAGGCAGAAGACCAGTTGGTCTGATGGCACTTTTTTGTCATCTTAGCATATGGCAGTGTTACTCTAAAAAGCATCCACAACAGGGAGGGTAAGCAGAGCTAGAGGAAAAGCCAGTCTGGTTTTCCAGCAGCTGTGAAACGAATTGTAGCTTTCACTTGCAACTAGCATGCCACAAATTAAGGTGTTTTTTGTTTGGAGCTTGTTTTGTTTAAATTAAAGAGAAGGTTTATATTTAAAGCATCAATATTTTCATGATTACGGACACCTAATATCTCTGCAAGTAACTACCCTGGAAAGATGATATAGAATTATTATTATCTATCCCAGTTACCATTAAGGAAAATTCTAAGAAATATTTAATCTTACTTCTTCCAACTTTTATAAGGTGTCCTTGTTCCAGCCTCTCTGCTTAATAAATTAAAAGCTTTTCCTGACTAGTTAACTGCTGCTACAAGAGAGTCCAAGAACTCCCTTTGCCAGACACAACATCAGACACACTCACTACCTGGACAAGAACAAATGCCTGGATCTTGCCTGGCAATCCCAGTCCTCCCTCCTCCTCAAGGCCAAGTCATCCTTCAGGCTATTAATAACTACACTTGGTCAACCTGCCTTCCCCTCCTTCTGGGTGAAGAAATCAAAATTTTTTTTAACAAATGCACATTTTGGTAAGACCATGAAACACTGTAAATACACTGAACAAAGCCTTCTACTAGAAGGAAAACCACAGTTACTAACTGGGAATTAACTGAGGGTGGTGTGTGATATCTGAGACCAGAAAGGGCTGCTCATGTAACAGGAACCACTGTGCTAATGATATTAAATGGTAGCATCATCGGTAATTGATGTGCAGATTTTGTGTTCCACATCTTAACATAATTACCTCGTTGCTTACTTGTATAGTTATTGTACAACTTCATAAAAATGCCTCTAAGGTTCCCAATTTTGCCTTGGCTCTCATCTCTGATACTGTTTCATATACAAGAATGTGAAGGTTAGTCCAAATAAATACTGCTCACAGACAGACAAGTTTTCTGGAGACAAGACTCAGGATCCATTAGACATCACACCCATTTTTTAAAAGGATAAAAAGGAGGACCCTAGGAACTACCAGCCAGCCTCACCTCCACGCCTGTTAAGATCATGGGCCAGATCCTCTTGGAAAACACACTGAAGCATAGAGAAGACAGGGAGGTGATTAGGGACAGCCAGCATGGCTTCATGAAGTGCAACTCACGCCTGACTAATCTAGTGGCCTTCTGTGATGCGACTGCATCAGTGGACAAGAGAAGAGCTACAGATGGCAT
Source organism: Ibycter americanus (assembly GCA_035590275.1). Lineage (NCBI taxonomy): Eukaryota > Metazoa > Chordata > Aves > Falconiformes > Falconidae > Ibycter > Ibycter americanus. The sequence continues at coordinate 75,040,533 of JAVJGI010000062.1, forward strand.
GTACCTGGACTTCTGTAAGGCCTTTGATATGGTCTGCGTCAATGTCCTGGCCACTAAATTGGAGAGACAGGGGTTTGATGGATGGACTCTTCGATGGATAGGGAATTGGCTGGCTGGTTGCATCCAAAGAGTTACAGTAAATGCCTCAATGTCCAAGTCGAAACCAGTAACGAGCAGTGTCCCCCAAGGGTCTGTACTGGGACCATTACTATTTAATATCTTCATCAACGACTTAAAGGGATTGAGTGCACCCTCAGCAAGTTTGCAGATGATAACAAGCTGAGTGGTGCAGCTGATTCACTAGAGGGGAGGAATGCCATCCAGAGGGATAATGACAGGCTTGAGGAGTGGGCTAGCATGAACCTCATGAAGTTCAACATCATCAAGCGCACCTAGGTCAGAACAATCCCCAATATCAATACAGGCTGAAGGATGAAAGGATGGAGGGCAGCCCTGCTGAGGATGACTTGTGGGTACTGGTGGATGAAAAATTGGACACAAGCCAGCAATGTGCACTCACAGCCCAGAAAGCCAGCCGCACCCTGGGCTGCATCAAAAGCAGCGAGGCCAACATGTCAAAGGAGGTGATTCTCCCCCTCTACTCTACTCTCCTGAGACTCCACCTGGAGTAGTGTCCAGCTCTGGGGCCCATGGCACAAGACAGATACGGACGTGTGGCACTGGGTCCAAAAGAGGGCCACAAAAATTGTCAGAGGGCTGAAACAGGCTTTTCTTACGGAGAAAGTTGGGGTTCAGCCTGGAGAAGAGAAGGCTCCAGGGAGATCTTATTGCAGCCTTTCAATATATAAAGGGGGCTTACAAGAAAGACAGAGAAAGACTTTGTACCAGGGCCTGTACCAACAGGACAAGGGGCAACGGTTTTCAACTGAAAGAGGGTAAGTTTAGATTGGTCACGAGGCGAAATTTTTTTATGACAAGGGTGATGAGACACCAGCGCAGGTTGCATAGAGACACCGTGGATGCCCCATTCCTGGAAGTGTTCAAAGTCAGTTTGGATGGGTCTTTGAACAGCCTGATCTAACAAAAGATGTCCCTGCCCATGGCAAGTGGGTTGGACTAGAGGATCTTCAGAGGTCCCTTCCAACCCAAACCATTCTATGATTCTATGACTCTACGATCAGACAGTGAATATGACAAGCACAGTGGCAGAACAACCTAAACCTAGCTGGAGAGTTTCTTTCTGCTATAGACAAGGATGTTCCTCAAAGAAAAGAAAAATGGTTTCCTTTAAGCAGTGATAACCTTATGAGTTGTCAAAACCTGTGTATGGAGTGATGCAACTTCCATGTAATTCACAAGAGGGCAGCAGGGACACAGGCTTTCGGGTTTTTTCACAGATACAGGTAGGATATTTTGCAACCTATTGACCAAAAAGAATCACGCAGCTTTGTCACTGCTTGATCTTGTCTGTCTGGGTATAGGCATTCTCGGTAATGGCTGAGTTGACAGGAAAGCAAACAGCAGTCATCTCCTGGAAATTATGAATGTGTCAGAGACGTAGCCTAGATAAAGCCCTTTCTTGTAGCTGGTCTAGCATTTCCTACTGGCTTCAGAACCCAACTGTGGAGCAGCTACAAAAACATCACTCAAAAGTCACAATTTGTGATGCAGCAACAGTCAAATAATCTGCCAGCAGGTTCCAAACTCCAAGAATATAAACTGAAAATTAGTAAATGTGAAGGCACAACCAGTCATGAGGGTCAAATGCTCCCCAGGAGAACAAATGCATTTCTGCACAGATACTCTCTGTAATCACCTGCTTACTCTCTATCCCATCTTAATAATTATTTTTACCAATTGCTGTTAGCATACCTACTTGTCTTAATAGCTCTGTAGCCTCAGATCTTCTTGCAGGTGGGTGCAAGGGCATGCTACTCTTATATTTAGAAGAATACTATAGGCTTGCTACAACAGCAAACCCAGTCAGTTTTACTGTTACGCTGCCAACATGCTTGTTCCAACAAGATGTTAATGCATGTATCTCTCCACAAAATACTGGCGCAAAACCACATCCTCTGAGCCAACACAAAGATATGCATTTTTAACTCTGCAGTGATCAAAACAAGTTATACTCAGCTAAGCAGCTGTATATTAGGCCCCACCTGTACCTGTCTTGTGCCTTGTGCTTATAAACTGCAACTCTATCAGAGTATGCTTACGCCACCCTTTACACACAAAACCATCCTGTCCTTACTACTCGCTTTAATAAGACTGTACATCCTGACCATCCTTCTGACACTGTTAGGTCGTGCAGTCAGTTCAGCTGTCAGCCACACCACCCATGAAGCTCAAGCCAACCAACGCTTTAGCAAAGCTTTCATGTAAGGCATGCACAGTGCCTACCTACGCCTGCCTCCATCGTTCGTGCTGCTGAGTTTCAACAGAATAACGAGCAGTTTGACTGTACAGAAGCCAAGCTCCTGGCTCCCAAGTCACCCAAGTGAACTTCACAGCTCAGTAGAAACATTGCAATTAAACTGCTCTGTAAATGAGATATGAAGTGGACGTGCCTCTGCAATGACAGGACAGGCTGTGCCATCAATACAGAAAGATTCTAAGGCAGGGAATGTCATGGTGACACATCTCTGACAGACAGACTAGTCAAGCGAACAAAAGTCTTAAGAAAAGTATGACATGACATCTTACATCTGCGGAAGCCCCCACTTGACCTAGAATACTAAACTAATACTGGAAGCTCTTCATACATCTGGAAGCCATCACAAAGAATGCAGCTCTTGCCAAAAGCATCCCAATAAACTCCATTTTGTGTGGGCAACAAGTTTGAATTATTCCATCTGTGACCCAAGAAATGAAACAGAGTTGTGGAGCGTATACAATTACTGACACTTTTTTTGCCCATCTGCCCTTTCACCACTCAGACAGCAATAAATTATTAGCCTTTGGCACCTGAAAGAAGTGGCTCCCAGAACCACGATCTCCATGGGTAGCCAGGAACCACAGCTGGCCAGGAAGGATTTGTCTCGTGGTAGTTTTACTTAAACACTAGGGAATGTCCCTGGCGCTAGACCTTAATCGTGCATGCTTTTATTTTATTAAACCTGTGCCTGGTTTAACCACTCACTCTCCCAAATGATTCCAGCATCCAGATCAGTTGTTAGTATCAGCTACGAATCATTTTTAATAAACAGTTTCCATCTAAACACCCTGCTTGAGGGAATAAGAGAATTTAATAGCATAGATGTGGTCAGACCGTTCCAGTTGGCCTTAGGACCACAGAACAGCTCAAGGCACTGTTTAGTTAACTAGTGTAGATGTAGCTTATATGTCCGTCATGTAAATGCCAAAGTCTGAAACCCCACAGCTTTACCAGTGCCATCTGGAAAGAATTTCCGCAAAATGATAGGCTGTAAAAGGAGAATATCACAGAAGTACCTCTGGGAAGCTTATTTTCAGATCTGGGAGGCATAAGAAAATGGAATTAAATCTAAGACAGATTATCCATCTACTTCACAGGACCTGTTTGTTTCAATGTTCAAAAAAAGAAAGAAAGAACTGTCATGGGGTACAGCGTATATCTGGATTAATTAAAAAAACATTATAACTGTCTTCAAACCTGACCATACATTAGGGATTTTGTTTTGCTGAATAAAATTAGAGCAAAGGAATTTCTAAAAGTGAATCAACATGAAGAATTAGCTTTATTGTTCATGGGAGCCAAAGTCAAAGAGTGCTAAGACATGCTGCAGGCAAGCCATGTGCAAATCACAGAATCATTTAGGTCAGAAAAGACCTTTAAGAGCATCAGGTCCAACCATTAACCCAGCACTGCCAAGCCCACCACTGACCCATGGCCCCAAGCGCCACATCTACGTGTCTTTTAAATCCCTCCAGGGATGGTGACTCCACCACCTCCCTGGGCAGCCTGTGCCAGTGCTGGACAACCCTCCTGGTGAAGAAATGTTTCCCAATATCCAA
>JAVJGI010000062.1:75053386-75086422 GCA_035590275.1 Ibycter americanus
GGGAGGGCTGGGGGGGTTCAGCCTGGAGAGGAGGGGGCTCAGGGCAGACCTTCTCATTCTCTACAGCTGCCTGGGAGGGGGCTGCAGCCAGGGGGGTCGGTCTCTTCTCCCAGGTCACAATCAACAGGACAAGAAGAAACAGCCTCAAGTTGCACCAGGGCAGGTTTAGATTGGATATTGGGAAACATTTCTTCACCAGGAGGGTTGTCCAGCACTGGCACAGGCTGCCCAGGGAGGTGGTGGAGTCCCCATCCCTGGAGGGATTTAAGACGTGTAGATGTGATGCTTAGGGACATGGGTTAGCGGTGGGCTTGGCAGTGCTGGGTTGACAGCTGGACTCCATGATCTTACAGGTCTTTTCCAACCTAAACCACTCTACAATTCTTATAGAATGCTTTTTCTACCTTTGATGATCTTCTCAGAAGAGAAGAGAAAACAATCTGTTGTTGTTCTCAGAAAAGATGTATCGGAACGGGAAAGAGCAGACTACCAGATGGGGGTACTTGCAGTAGCACTCAGTCAGAGCACAAAGACACCATGGATTTATACAGTGCCTTTACCTCTCCACTTTGTTCTTCACGTCATTCCCCTCTGTAACATTTCATATATTTTTTAGCCATTACTAAAGAGTGCACCAACATCTTCATAGAAGTATACCTCCAAGATCTCTTATCTGAGCAACAACTTTCTTAGCTCACCTTTCTGTGCATCACGTTAAGATCACAGTTCACTCCTCCAGCATGCACCACTGTACATATGTTCACACCGAATTTCACCTACCATTTTATTTCAGTCACTCAGCATTGTAAGATGATACTACAACTCTTCAGTCTATTTTAGCTTCTACTACACTGATTTACTTTGTATCAAATTGTTACCTTTCACTTTATTTTTCCAGATCTCTTATGACTGTTAAAAACAGTTTAGGTACAGCACTATCCACCAATCCCAATATACAAAAAGCATCTTTATTGCTTTTTTGGTTCCTTTTAGCCAATCTTCTAGCCATGCAAAGACCCCCACCTTTCATTCCTTTCATCAAACTTTTAAATGCCTTTAAAGTGTTTGATAAGGGACCTTCCTGAATGCCTTTAAGAAATCCAAGGAGTTTGTATTTGCCAGAACTCCTTTGTCCATCTTTGCGGGGCGGTGGGGAAGGTTGCCTCCTTTAACAAACTCCTGTGGTTTTATAAGGCATCCATTCACAAAAGCCATTTCCCTCCAAAATAAAATCTCGTTTATCTATGTGTCAACTAATTCTATTCTTAATTACTAACAGCTTTTCCAGAACACGTGTCAGGTATATGGGCCTGCAGCTCCCCATATCTCCCCTCCCATATTTCACAGGACATTTTCTTCCTCCCATTCCCTTGCCCCTTCCAAAGTTTTCAGAAAGACAGGTAACCAACAGTTAATAGTCCAGCTGTTTTATTACTTGAGTTGTGGTGATACTCGAATTTACTCTGCTAACAGTACAACACACTTTCTCTATTCTCTCCCCTCAGAAGGTTTACAAGATCTATCTTCTACTATCCTGAATCTCAGATTTTCTCCCACATTCCACAGAAAACTGTCCTATGAGCTTGTCTGAAAAGTCAACAGCCCACTTCTATCCCGGTTTACAGAAAGCTTTTCCTTCCCACACAGATTTACTATACTCTTAAAATCTCAATTCCAAATTAGCCAAAATTCCCCTTTCCTGAACAATTTTGTTAATCATGTGTCAAGACTCTGACTCTGTCCTAACCTTGAACGCGGCATGCTGAGCATTTTAGAGGGTAACAGTGAGGTGGTTGCAATCTTTAACTTTCTCTCCAACTAAGCAGAGACAACGACGAGCACATGAGAGAACAGAGGAGTATCCACAGCACATGGTGTATGTGAAGAAAGTGCCACGACCATACAAAGCAGTGGCAAATCAGCATTACTGTTATAATCGCGGATAAAGAAATTCTTCTCTCAGTTGACTCATAAGACATTATACCTGACAGGACAAGAAAACACACCCTCACCCAAACTAGGTTTTAAACAGGTGGGGTCAACAGTTAGTGCGCTGTCATAAGAACTGGCCCAGAAATATCAAACGGTGTGAAGTCAGTGTGAGCGACATACTGAAAAGGCAAGGAGAGGAACTGAGTTTTAACACTGAATTTAAAAGAAAGAAAAAAAAAAGAAGAAGAAGAAAAAAAAAAAAAGACAGAAGTGCTACTGTCCAAAACACATCAAATACAAAGTTACATGCTCTTTGAAAATGGTGCTCCACATCTAAAGAGAAGCGCACCAAGAAAAAAAGAGACAGCAGATACTGGAGGAAACATCCCAGAAGTACAATGCAAACTAAAGGTCAGCTGATAAGATACAAGAAATCAGTAAAAGGCATGAAAACCAGAATATAACAAAGCTATAAGAAGCAGCACTGTTCAGTAAAAGTAGTCAAAAGCCTTTCTTCCAGCGTATACAAACATCAATTAAGAATTGTTATAAAGAAAAAACTTACAGTGGCAAAGGAAACAGGAGCCAATAGAATAATGAAAAAGAAAAAAGAAGCTTCAAATGCTATGATAAAAAGCAGACACTATGAAAAGGCAGCGAAAACAGTACATTAAATGCACAAATTTTAAGACTAGACACATCTGTTAAACAGGACTATTAAATGAGGTGTCCTTAAGGTGAAAGCATCTTAACTAGCTACCTTTTGAATCAATAACTTGAGCCTTAATATAAGTTCCAGAATGATACACAGGCCTTTGCCTGAAAACATGAAAAGTTTACTGATTCCTATAACATTTAATTCCAGTGGTTAATTGCCTTTTCCACTAAAAGGTCACATCACCATTTTCTTGATGTGTTTCAGTATTGTCTTGCTAATTCTAGAAATAACGCTCCTTTTCTGTCCCAGGCCTGTGCTGAACTGCTCATCTACTGTAACCTCCAAAAATCTTATCCTCATTAAATCCAAAATGTAATCTTTTACTGAGGAGATGCAGTCTTTATCTTTCCCCCCTGCCCCAGTACTTGATCTATAATAGTCTACAGAGGTAATTTTTTAAAAATGCTTAAATAGTCTTAAATATCCTCTGTCATATATGCCTGTCCCCTTTATTTAACACTAATCTTTAGTCACCTGCAGCTTTGTTTTTAATCGGAGAGTTTTATAGTTATTACCAGTTTAAAAAAAATGGCATTTCCTGGTACTGAAACATGTGCAGCTCAGTATGTGCAGGCAGTGATGTTTCCCTATCTTTTTTTCAAACCTTGTCATGTAGTTTATGATGCTAATTTTAAAGCAAATATAACAAAGAAGCTTAGTGATGTAGAAAAGTCTAAAAATTATTTAGTGAATGACAACCACAGAGATTATGAAGAATGGATTATTACAACATAACTTTCATAAAGACAATTTAGGGTGAGGTGAAAATGACAAGATCCGAACAGTGAAATCTGGCACTGACAGCAAGATTAACTTTCCAACTTTTCAGGGTGGAAATGAAAAGAAAAAACACCCATAACAACAGTACACCTTGCCATTAAGAAAGAAGAACAAGAATTACTACTAAAGGACAAAAACAATGTTTACGGGTATCTCTACTGATACAGCAGAAGGCCCATGGAAACAAGAAAAAAAAGGAAGTAAGACTAATGAAAAAAAAATAATAATAATAATATAAAAAAAAGAGTTAAAAAATAAGAACTGAGAAGCTGGAATTACAGAATGAGAAGATGCACAGAGCGCCTCAGATGAAGCAGAAGATATACAGAAGCCTCTCAACAGCCTCAAAACAGGGGAAATGGCAACAAATTTGACATTACTATTATAAAAATCAGACCTGAAGTTTTACATTTAAAGTAGTGCCCAAGCATTTCAAAATAAACAAATATATTTGAAACGCAGTCAGGAACAAACTCCATATATTTTATGGCCAGCAGATGGCATGTGTAACAAAAACATTAAGATAGCAAGCTCTATTTCAGTATAAAGATTGCTGAATAAGCAAAAAAATTAGCTTTCAGAACTTAATACAATAAAACATATATGGCCAGAAATGGAAACAAAATATTTCATAAAATGGTTTGCTTGAAAAATACTTACATCTTAGTTTGTCCAGTATTTTACCACCACACATTGTTGCTAACATGGCTTTCACTGAAAATACCGTCAACTTCCCATGGCCCTCACTGTGAAAAGGAAAAAAAAAAAAATAAAAAAATCACATGGCAAGTAATTACTACATAGAATGGTAAGTAAAAAAAATACTGAGGCCTAGGAAGGATATGCATAAATGACCTCCATTAACTACTACGATCTGCCAAAACTATTTAATATAACATTAAACAGTGATAACATTAGCATTTTTAATATACTGGAAGATTTAACAAGTGTCTAATCACAAATCAAATTCTCTTGCAGAATTATGAAAAATGCAGATAAAGAGACTATAATTTGTCTTGTTCATCCCATAGCTGTTCTATAAAAAAAGCAATGTTTTAGTTTTTTCTGTTAAAATACATTTGTTCACTGTGAAACATCTCCTTTTTTCCCCTCTGCTACCCTTTCTTAGTTGCTTTAATTTTTTACTCCTTGATTTAAACTGATGCTCAAATACACAGTTCATTCTAAAAATAGTACAGTAATTGATACCTAATGGAGAAGCTGCACTGTATCCTGAATATACCACACAAAACAGGAATAACATGAACAATATTTTATTCTAATCTAAGTTAGTAAAGCTGCTGTGCTATCAGAACAGACGGCACATTTTGGGAATAATTTTCTAGTATTGGCAAGAGAAAACAAACTTTTCTCTATGGAAAGTACAAAAAAGCCCATTCAGTATGGTATAATATGTAGAAACAGCTACTGCTATTATTCCTGTTACCAGAAAGAAAGGTAAGGATGAAATGATGAAGGAATTAAGTCACCAGAAACAGAGAAGGCGGCTTGCTGGGTTAAAGCACAGCACAATTAACACCAGTAACAGTTTCTCCCAGCTTAGTGCTGGCCCAGAAGGCACGCATCCCACCTCCCTGGCTCCTGAATGTCTCTGTCTTTCATAGTAATAAAGACAGGAGTCAGAGAACCTCCAATACATGATATTAAAAAAGCCACAATGTGGTGATCTCAGTGTAAATCCACTGTTACTGTAAAGTCAATTGAACATTGGTTTAGTGGTGCATAAGGGAAAAGAAATGTGTGTAAACGTGAGTAAAAGCTGTTGGAATTCTGAGCAACTTATCACCAAACAGAAACATACTGAGTCATTATCCTCAACTATAAACAGCCACAGTGGTACTTGGCTGATAAGCCACCAAGAAAGTTAGTCACATGTGAAAGGAGAAGAAGAATTAAAATAAGTTCAAGTAACCATAATTAAATGCATTGGACAGATAATTTGTACTATCATGGAAAATACAATGATGGGGAAAATACATGATGAGTGTTGGAAGAGTTCTAGAAAAAACTGTAGAATACTTCTCAGTGGAAGCGAGATACATATTTAACCCTTGCACTTGGACGACTAGCACTTGGGAAGTGTTAGGAGTAGAATTATTTGAAGTAAATATTGGCTGACAGTATTGAAGTGGTGACAAGGTCTACTGTCAATGACAGACAAGCTACCAGATGGAGACATCAGAAATAACCAAATAACTTCCCCCCAGCCCCTCTTTCACATGCAGTTAATAAGCAAATATTATCTTCCAGTAACATTTCACACTCCACAGTGAGGTACAGGCTCTCATCCTTTCTCAGGCTGAGAAGAACCTGAAATATAATATACTATTTCTCCAATACAGACTCAGAGTATCTCTCAAATATTCTCTCTCTACAGAAGAGAGGCAATCTCTCCTAGAGCTACAACAGCAGGAAGATCCGTGAAGAGGAACGGTGATTCAAGGGCCATCACTTTGTTGATATCCAGTCCCCTTTTAACCACTGTTTGAAGAAACTAAACAAAGGGAGAAAACTAAACACATTAGATATTTATTTAAAGCAATATAAAGGCTATAAAGTATAACAACAAGGTAAAGATCGCAGCTACCCTATTTTGTTGCTGTCTTTTCTCTTAAACAGCTTTCTCAAAGGAGTAAGTTGGCACTCCATGTGTAAAAAAAAAAAAAAAAAAAAAGACTTCACTATATCTGAAATTGGCTGTCTGAAAAGTTCATCTTCTTCAGGCCTTGACCTCCACTTTTACCTGAGCAAATCTTACTAGCTAATTCAAATCTCCTTAAGTTATAGTCTCAGCCCCTCTCCCCCCTTTTCTTTTTAATAGACACTCTTTTTTCCTCTCAAAAGAAGAGTTCAGCTTTGAATTAATTTCCAGAAAAAACAAGTGACTAAAGCCATCAATATCTCCTCACAGGATACAAACCTATCCTTGCACAGGTATCCTATGGTGCCTTCAGATGTTAGGCCTGCTTCTGCTGATGTTCTGTTTATTAATCAAGGGGCGGGGGGGGGGGGGGGAAACCCCAAACAAAAAAACCCAAACCTCCTCCCCCTGCAATCTGGTAGAGATGTAGTTATTAAGCAACTTGCCAAAATCTATTTTTGTACCAATGCTATTCAATCTGATGAATTCCCTAACAAAAGGAAAAAGGGCAAAACTTTCAATATGATTTTGAAACTCTTGTAACCATCAGGAATTCTCAGGAGTGGAACTAGAACTGGGATGCTTGTTTAAAAAGACTGGGGCTGTGTACACGAGGCTCCTTCCATTTGCCTGAAGAAAGCTTCATCCGCTACGTCTTCCTAACCAGGCAGTCTGTAGCAGATGCCCACAGCAACGATGTCCATGTCAGTCTGCCCACTGATCCTGACTCAGACTCCCAGCTGGCTCATCATCCATCCCCAGGCAGGGCTCCATTCACTTCAGCTGCTCTCTCACGTAAAGGGCAACTCCCCCTCCTCATCTGTCCCTCTTGAAGAGCCCGCTGCAGCACTCCAGTTGTGTCAGCTTTCCCACCACGTCCTCTGTAGCGGAATCGGACCTCTCATTCCTCCTCTTTGTTCCCCATGAGCCACTTCAGAGAGGCACCCAGTCATCCTGATTTCCCAGAAGAGGCACGAGAGCTTTCTGCATAATGCTGATCTGTAGGCATTTCCTTACGTATACGCATATGCTTGAAGTAAGCCCTTTCCAGCTCTGCTGATTATGAGGTTCCTCCTAATCACATCACACTTTGCTCGCCAGCTCACTTCCTGATAGAATGGTTTGGGTTGGGAGTGACCTTAAAGATCACCTGGTTTCAACCCCCTGCAGTGTGGTTTGATACTTACAATTAAAAAAAAAAAAAAGTTGGAGCAACTAAACCCACTGTCAAATTAAATGCAATTTCTAGAAACAATGAAGTAAAAACCTGACTGCTCTGAAACAGCAGAATGGGGTAGGGAATGAGCTGTTGCTCTGAGGTGCCAGGAATGGGTCAGGGACTTTGGAAAGGCATGAGAGGCTATTGGGAAAAACCGACCAGGAGTAAACTGTCAAACACCCATACAAAGCTCTGAGGGAGAAAGGGGCAAAGAACGTCACACCACAGCCATTCCTCTTCACAACTCACCACTGATGCAGTACGACCCATCGTTTCTGCACCATGATCAGTGTTGGGTCCCACTGAAGCATTCATTGTGAGTGTTCTTCATAGTTACTTAAGCTCTAACTTAAATATTTCCATGCGGAAGATGCTAGTCAAATCTTTGATTCCTGTACCCGTTTGGTGGAATGCTAGCGACTTTGTGAGGTTACCACCAGCATCATGTAAGAACCTACTGCACTATGTGCATTCAAGCAACCACACAGCTGCGCCAGTGTTGCAATTTCAGTGCAGATGTGTACTTTTTTTTTTTCCTAGAAAATAAACGTCTGCCATGTTGACGAACTCCTGGAGAGGGAGCCTCAGCCCCGCCTCTCCTCTTATTCTTGGTTCTCCCACTGTACAATGCAGCGCAGCATCCCAGCTTCTGTCTCAATCCCATGTGCCAGGCAGAGGAGGCTAAGGAGAAACTGTTGTACTGTGCTGGGATCAAGCGTGCTGCTTGGGTTCCAGATGAGGCAGAACTTGCAGGGTTGGGGGCAGTCGGGGGAGAAAAACATACCTCTAAAGCCTCAATCTTTTGAGCCAGCTCCCCAAAATGTGACCATTTCTGTTGTTAAATTCTGTATGTTCTGTCTCAGAATAACTAAAACCATCCGCTGACAACTTGTCTCAACTAATACCAAATCAGAAAAATACACATTTGATTCTGTTTGCATAGCAGTCTGCCTGCTCTGAGCTTTGTGTTGTTTTTATCTGTCCTTAACGGGACAGGGATTGTTATGAAGTCTTAGACTTTTTGGAGGGGGAAAACCTGGCTTCAGTTTGGTGACAATAAGAAGTAGTCGTATTAGGAAAGGATCAAAGTCTGGACATTACAAACAGAACAACTATTTGGCATATTCAGTGCTGCAGATAGTCTTGGGTAAAACTCCTCAGTCTCCGTGACAGCGTCCTGGCCACGAGCAGTTCTCTACTGCTAGGACAGAGGGCAAAAGCCGAAAAAAGATAAGACCGAAATAATAGCTAACCACGAGAAAGACAAGACAAAAAGCAAGGAGTACTAAGCATCAGTGAAAGATCTGCAGCTGCTACTCAGAGAATCCACAGACACAGCTACTCAAGAAGATTAGCAGACCAAACGCTGAAGAAAGAGGCTGCAAAAGAAACTCATAAAACAGGACACAAGGAAATGCCTAGGCAGTACCCTGAAGGAGAAACCAAGTTTTTTCCAGCAAAGAAATGAGAATTAGCCTTTATGGGGTCACAGCATGTTAGAATGGGATGCAAGCTGACTGTCAAAACAAAGTAGCATTATAAAACGGTCTTGTTGATCAAGATTCAATAACACACTTTCACTTGTTAAAACAGTGCTATACCACAATGAGGTTAACATTATGTTCTATCACAGTCTGCAGAACAGTTTATCTTCAGTGCAGATACACAGCTCACAGCAGTCTGCAAGTTCCAGAAGGCACTAACTCATCTTTCTTAAGAAAGCAATTTTTAAAGCAAAGGATTGCTGCTGTGACAATGTCAATCTCTGCAGGCACTACTATAATATTAAATATATGTGTGTGTATGTGCAACACACAATTTCTTGAACTTGAGAAATAGCATGCGGACAGTTTGCCAGAGGCTCATGCAGTTGCTGGCTGCATTCATCTAACTAAAAGAGAAAATTAGTTTAAGAATACAACTAGAGGAGTTACTAGCCTGTCATATGCTGCTATCATGAAGTTGAGGAGGAGGCTGATGGATTGCTCTACACTGATTTGGTGAGTAGAAGGCAGGCGTTTGTTTAGCTGGTAGTAGATGGATGAAATGATTGTTTCTAGTCGAGACACGTTGATCTCTGTGTTATGATCCAAAGTGTTAAGGCCATTATCTCGGAAGGCTTCAATCATATTCCAGATATCAACAAGATGAACTAAAAATAAAGGAAAAAAAATTAACTTCTATTCTGTAACGCATGCAAGCTTACTTTTATGGTACTGTTTCTGAATACTATGTTAGCTTTTATTTTGGAATGAACAGTTACTTATTTGTAGTCAAAGTGAGAGACAGACTCTATATTCATACTCATAGTTTGTGTCGGCTAGTTTAAAGTAACAGAATAGAGCCCAGACATCTTGTGTGCCTTTTATCCCACCCTTCAACATCTGGGTGCTCAGGCAGAAAAACTTCATAAAGGAGAAAAGCTATCTTCCATCATCACGCCGTGTGTTTTAGCAGAGTTAGGTATTTTCATTTGAGAAAGACATCAGCCATATTCTAAATCCACTACAAACTGGTTACAATAATTTTGAACATCCTCATGCTGACTAGTATTTGAGTACTGAAGGAGGAACTTGATGTTCCAGTTAAACTATGACTGTTTCCAGTTGATCCAGTTGCCAAATCCAGAGCATAATACTTTGCAAACACAGGTCTAGAACTCCAAAGAGTTTCCTTAAATTACCCTGCCGTATCTTAGGGCATATCTAAGAAGTCTTAACAACATAGAGAAAAAGTTTTCCAAAACCACAGTAAATGATCTGCAGAACCACATTAAATAATGTTTTTAAATGTTTCAAAGCTTGAAAGGTATGCATGATAGTGGGAGAAGACATCTAAGGATCAACAGTAATCCATCAGTCCAAACTGAACATGATCCAACACTTACAAAAGACAGACTTATTTGCTAACTTCACAACTTTTGTTATCTTCCATAACCTATAAAAAAGGGTCTGAAGTAAGAGTGTGATCTTCAATGTTTCCTACACAAAACTCATCTTCATATTTCTCACATAAAAGCCACACAACGACAAAAGACAAGCTACTTAGTCACATCAAGCATATGCCCCTGGATCACCCTGTGGTCCAGACAAAGATCATAAATGCACAGCCTCATCTACACATACACGTATGTTAAAGGTTACTCAAGGCATATGCATGGCATCAGTGAATTGGGCCCAAAGTGTGGACTGTAGTATAACCAGCATTTTTTAATACCTCTCTGCTGATTAACAGAGCTTTTTAATTCAAAAGCATGAATCACAGACAAGAACTGACACTTTTCCACAGGAATGAAAAAGTTGTAAGCCATCCATCAAATGAAAGGCACTATGCATACTGGCCCAACAGCCCTATGAGACACACACGCATCCTGTGGTCAGCTGCGCTACAGAGGAGCTACAATTTGCAGCGTGCAGCCACGCGAGTCCTCTGCAGAACTCTCAGCTTTTCTCCTGTCCTCTTCCACACCAGACATGCACTAATTCCACCTCACTGGAAGGAGGGACCTATCCCTGCATACACCAGCCTGTTCCGCTTTCTGCTGCATCCAACACAATGGTAGCAGAATGCAAAGTAGCATCACTTCTTCTCCCTTGGATTAGTCTTTGCTTTGGTGAGCTCTCCAGGGTTAAAGGACCATGGAAGAGAATGAGAAAACTTACACTGGCTAGTACAGTATGAACCTAAAGAATTCTTTATGGTTGCTACATTTCACATATGCCACCATGGTCAGATCCAGACACTTTCACACCAGTGACTGTATTATGCATCACCAAAGTCGTACCTCTGCCTAGCTGTCAGGTGGTTCGCGGTATGCCGTGATGGAACAGGAGCTCAAATACCTTGAGATGCCTGCATCCAGCACTGAGGGCAACCGAAATACGTCAAGCTGGCCCATATATTTTAAAGTTTTGAAACACTGAAGAATAAAACTGAAGATATTCTAGAGTATTGGACAAAGATCGCTGCCTCTTTTTAATTATATATTTAATCTCTGTTTAATTTAAGTAACAACTACCGTTTTCTGATAAAATGCTTGCTTACACTCATTATACTTAAAATTGACATGGGTAGAATATTTGAAACAATCATGCATGAGAAATTTTTGAAGATAAAGAGTAATTATAACTTACGATTACATCTTTTTTGTACAAACCGCAGTTTACAGGCTGTTCGATACGTTGAAAGTCTGATGACATCAAAATTCTGTGCTCCTATGAATAAAAAAAAAAATTGTGTTTTTCTTTCCTCTATAACATTCAGCTTACCTGAAAGAATTACTTAAAAATGGTATGAGTGTTTCTTCACATACATCATCTTTGTTGTACGAACGTGACAAAAGATTTTCATTATGTATGTCATGGTAAAGTGATTTTCAGCAGTGTATTATAAACTGACCTAAGTTTGAGACTCATATGAGTACTTTAAAAGGAAGCAAGAATTAAGTGGTGAGTGGGTAAGGAAGAGGACTGCGCTGATGTTGTAAGACATGTACACAAAAGATAAGAGACAAAGAAAAGGCGGGGTTAGTACCGCTACCACTTTGTGCACCCCAGCCCCATCAGGAGCATGCTTTTGGTCTCCCAAATAGATCAAAATCAGTAAGAAGCAGAAGAAAAAGCACAGAAGAAAAAATAATAAAATCTTATCTTCACCAACAACCTCCCACTTCAAGATGTGTAAGTGTTATACCTTCAAACAATCCCACATCAGGAAAGACTTGAATGCCATTATCTACCACTAATCTGTACATCCACTAGCTGCAGCAACTACTCTGAACATTACAAACCTGAGCAATTTCAGAAAGTTGTATTAACCCTCTGCCAAACAGACCTGTGACCTCCTATTCTGACCAAATGAGAGCATAAATGATGTAGGGATGATAAATGATACTGAAGTCCAGTATTGACCATTTTCATTTGGAAGCAGCCAACAAGTCAAGCCTTGAATATCCCATTAATCATAAACCAAAATGCCATTTAAATGGCTCACAATTCAACAGCATTAGCAGCTACATCCTAAAATCAATATAGTTCTAAGGTGTACAATCCAGTTGCACATGGGCAACAGCATGGATGCACATGGTGCCTGCAACTCTTGTATTCTCACAGGAATGCACAAAAGCAGGCTCTGCTGCAGTCTCTCATACTTCTCTCAAAAGCCAGAGCCTAGATAGGTAGAGAACTGAGAAACGGGTGTAACTGTAACTTACAGAATCCAGTCTTCTAAAAGATACTTAAAACCAAAAACCAAGCCCACATCCTCCTGAAGAAAGTATCAGGTTGCTGTACTGGGGGGTCTTGCTCAAAGATGGCAACTTATTCCCTCCTACGTCCTGAATTCAGAAACCAACTTCCAAATACCTCATTTGAACTACCTTTGTGTACGCATCCACTGACTCACAGCTGCAAATTTAAGAGAGTCTTCTTGGCTTTCAGATATTTCATTACAATTTCGCAAATACAATGCCAAAGCATCCGCTTGTTCTTAAGAGACCTATGTACTGCGTCTTGAAAGTTACATACAAGGATTATCTCTCTTCATCACTGATGTAGACTTTTGAGGTAAAAAGGCGCTCAGAAGATCAGTGAGGGGGCTGACCAATTTCCAAATCCAAGGCTCCCCGTGACAGCTCATTTAAGAGTGACACTAGACTAGCCAACACCTGAGAAGCGTTCTTCTGCTTTACAGTATGGTGCTACAAACTTAAGTGGATAATTTCACAGTATCATCTTCAGAAAACTAGTCTCTGATATTTCAGGAAAGTACTTGGCTAGGTAACATAACCTGGAGTATTCAGATCCGAGGCTACAACAAAATAGCTTGCTTCATATTTTCTACGCAGTATTCTTCCAAAACTCTCAATTAGGGTGCATACTTCTATCTTTCACACCAGAGAGCACACTTCCACAAACCGTGAGTCTTCACAAAATGCTCTGTCTGTATAAAATATATGTATACCAATTTATACAGAAAATATATATATATGAAATATATTTATATATACATAAAAGGTCATTTAACAGCTACACATAGAAACAAAAACAAAAAGGGAAAGTCATCCATTTTCTGTTCTCATCTTCCCGTGTCACATTACTACAAAAGCTTTAAACAAGGTCATTGTTCTAAACTATCTGAAGATAAAATGGATGTGTTTTCAAGACAATCTGTATCCCTCAGAATCACAGAATGGTTGAGGCTGGAAGGTACTGCTGGAGATCATCTAGTCCCCTCCCTGCTCAAACAGGACCTGCCACAGCAACTTGCCCGACCGTATTCAGTTGATTTTGAGTATCTTCAAGGATGGAGACTCCACAACTTCGCTCAGCAAACTCTCCCCGTGCTCAACCACCAGCCACCCCCGCAGTAAAAGTGTTTTTTCTCACATTCAGATGGAATTTGCTGTGTTTCAGTTTGGGCCCATTGCCTTGTATCCTGCCACTGAGCTGAGAAAAGTCTGGCTCCGTCTTCTTTATACCCTTCCATAAGATAATGTCTGTACATATACTGCAGTTCAGAGAAATCAGAATAGCTTGCACAGAATTCTTGCCTGTCCAACAGCTCTGTAAGTACTACAAAACCAACACCCGCATCCTTGGGTAGCATGTCCAGTGTGGGTGAATGCCAAGGTCTACTCCTGTCTCACACAAGCGGTTACCTAAACACATCAGCAAATCTGTATGTTGATCAACAACAAATGGTCACTGAAAGCATCGATTTTACACATCGCACATATACCCTGCATATGAAGCTCACCTAGAAAGGAAACCATTTATGTGTCCACTTTATAGGGAAACATTCTACCACAGGGGAGGTGAAGCTTGAAGACCTTAGATTTCTCATACTGATACGCTGAAGAGCCTTACAGAGCAAGGCAGTTCAGAATGTCTATACACCAGCACTTTCACTGATAATGAACAGCAAGAACCGCAGCTGCAAGAGGAGACACCTTGTATAAAGACAATAAAAGTTCTGAATATTTTTAACAATTTAGCCAAAGCTAAAAACTAGCCAGACAACTTCTGTACTAATTATTCACAAGATGACTATAACACTTTAAAGTGATGAGACAAATACACTCTGATGCACCAGTCAAAGCATTGCTACTGGAGAAGTACTGTTGTCATTTCAAAAGGTTCTAATGAGATTTCGTCCAGGATATCATGCACAATTCAGTGACCTTTGCTCAAGTAAAGCTGAATAGAGGCAAAGACCAGGAGACGAGGTGTACAGCAGGGAGCTATAGGAGTGAGTTTGTGCTAGATGCTGAACAAGCCAAAAAGGGACAAGACTATAAACTCTTAACACAAAATAAGCTGGAAAGGTGGGGAGAAATACTAGGACTGGTGTCACATGAGAGGAAGCAGATATAAAGTGGCCAGGAATGAATCTGTTGCTGATACTACGAGATGCTTACAACCACCATAAGAATGTTGCTCTGGAATTCCTTCAACAAAATAGCACAAATACACTATTGTTTTAAGAGAGACCTTCACCAGCCTATAACTGTAATTACAAGACACACTTGACTAACATAGGAACTTCATTCAGTTCTGCCTTCCCACAGGAAAGTAAAATAACAGGATGCCACGGACACATACAGTCTTTTACTTCTAACTGCACCTATCTTTTTTTAAAAGGCTACGTCTCATTCCTTTAAATTATATTATCTCTGGACAGGCATTTGATTTCTAGTAACAATTACAGCCTCTCTTTCAGAGAATGGCCCTGTAAAAAAAACCAAAACCAACACAACCACCCCCCAAGCATCTCAAACTGTTTCTCTTCTGAGTCACACTAGCATTGCGGTGCATTTTGTTTTTTGGTTTTTTTTTAAGGTAAAAGGTGAGCTGTCTGTTGTCATTATTTATTTTAATAGTTTTCCACAAACTTTAGATATTGCCATATATGAGAAATGTGAATGTTCCTTAACAAAGAAGCTTCACAAAATCTAGCAATGAATGACCTTTCAAGCAGTTGCAATTTATCTCTTGTATTCTCCTCCTGACCAGTACCCAGGAGCACCCAGGATGCTTTTCACTAGATGAGGCAATAGTCTTGTGGAAACGAGATGCAAATGATCTGGTAAAACTATCAACACGAAGCTCTCAGTAAAGAATAAATGACATTATGTCTTCAAATTTCTTACTTACTCATTTCCATGAACAGCTGTCTCTTCTCTGCCATTGTCCTCCTCCTCTTCCCACTCTCCTCAATCATTCTGAAGACAAAAATGGCAAACACTGTTTGTGCTAGAATTTCTGTTACAAGAGCAACTTACTGTGAACAACATTATTTTATCCTTCAACTGGAACAGTTTGATTATATTTGGTAAACAAAAAAACCAGCAGAAAGACACATCTCTCATTAACAATCGTGTTCCATAACGGAGAGATCACTTCAAAATCTATTAACAAGTCTAAAGTGTGTGTACAGTACAGGAAACATTCATTCTCAACATTTTAGTTGCTGATCTTAAGTTTGCAAAACTCAGAGCTGCATACATATAGCAATATCATGTAAAGAATTCCTTTCTGTTCAAAGAGATTCTGTTTGCACAACACAAAGCAAGCAAGACCTCTCCACAAGCAGTTGAGCCAACGAAGTGCAGAGCCCTATGGATTTGCATGTTAGAAACATTGGTGCTCAAAAGGAGAAAGCATATTGCATTCCTTTCCCTGGCTGACAGAGGTCAATAACACCTCTCTTCCCTGCTTAGGGTTCTTGTGGGGATATGGTGCGTTTCGGGGCGGAGGGTTCTGCTGTCTTTAAACAAAACTTGTAAGAATTCATTTAACTTTGAAACCTGATGCCTGAGGTCAAATCCAATTTGTCAGGGAAGTAAAGGTCTTCAATATAATTAAGGTGGAAAGGAAAAAAAAGAAAGAAAGAAAAAAAAAAGTAGTTTGGTCACACAGGGCTCCCTTTCTCAGGAAAGCAAATGAAAGAAGTGACAGCAACATGGTGGAACTGGTACGCCAAGGTAAGGAGGCACAGGGACAATTTAGTACCTTCATATGGGTTGCTTCACTATATAGTCCTAAAAAACAAATGCTTAAATTTAGTCAACTCCAGCAAAAAGAAAGCAACTTAACTATTAACGTAAAATTTCACTTAAAGTTACTAAATTATATTATTCTTTTGTTATCAGATTCACCAACTCATTAAATATGTTTTTTAAACGTCTAAATAAAAAAAGCAAAAATACCAAACAATTATTCTACAATTACACCAGAATCTAACTCTAAGGGAGTTAGTCAGCTCACCCTCATGCAACATGGCAGGACAGATTTCATCAGGCTTAAATGTCAACCAAGGAAAAGCAAGTCGTGTCTTGGCACTTCACACACACTCTCTGATTAACAGTTTCCCTCAGCAGTTGTCCATTGCCTGTTAAGTATTCTCTGGTGAAGATGTTGCAACACATTCATCTTGAAAGCCACCAAAACCTTTTTCCTCAACTGTTCATAAAAGGAAAATAAGTGTATGGTGATATACAGTAATCTACAAATATATTTTATTTTCTTATTTTTTTCCTAATAGAAAAATTAGCGAAACAGAAAACCATACTCAGAACCAACATGCTTCTGTATTACATTTTTTTAAAGGAAAAAACCTCAATGGCATTTTGCAGATTTTTCCAGCTTCCTAAAATAAATTCATTTTATTAAGTTAAATAAATATATGCAAACAGGATGTCTTATCTTCCCAATCAAGGTTCTTCACAATTCATTATCTCAAGCTGTACTTCCCAGTGGACTGGAGCAGGTGTTCACAGAGCTGGGCACTGGGAAATTTCACCCATGTGATACATTTTGTTCACCCACAAGTTCCAGCTATCCTCATACACTGCCCCAAGCCTAAGAGTTTTTGGAGCTAACTACAATTCTCCTTATTTCCTCATCACTTAAAACATGCACGTCATCTTGCAGTCACTGTACCAGTCGTTAGCTTTACTTCAAGTGCTAGTGCCACTCTAAATTCCACAACAGACGGACTCCAGCGGGTAAATTAGTTATTTGATCTTTTACGTTGTTTTTAGTAGAGACTCCTTCATCAAGACATAAGGAACAATATCACTTGAATCTTCTACAACGCCAAAAAAGATCATCATGATAGTATTAGATCTTCTCACCCTTGGGCTTTGGGTACACGTGTCCCTCACTCCAGCTTCCAAACCCCCTGTTTCCAAGCCAATCTCATTTTTCTGCAAAGCTGGAACCAGTCCCTGGGGAACTTGCCTCACATCAGAGTGGCAAGACAGAGTGATACTAGAGATACCGTAACCATCATTTCTCCTAGCAATGACCTACTAGAGCCCACGGATTCCAGCTAAACCCATGGGAGAGGCCTCCTACTGTGCTTTCACAGAAGGCACAGAGACATGCTACCAACCAGCAAGCAAAAAAGCATATGGCAACACCAGATGCTCCCATTCACCACCACCACCACCACCACCACTCAAGAGGCTGTATAAGCAGCACAGATGAGGCTCAGGAAAGGACTAAAGGCACAGATGAAGCAGGGTATAAGAATAATACTGTATATTAAGTCTGCAATTGATTTTGCTGCTGTCTGGTAACATGTACATTTAAAGTCACGACATCAATCTTTTTCCCTACAGACACTTTACTGCCTTGCAGGTGTCAGGATTTGAGTTTTTTTAAGAGGTCATTCAAGCTGCTTGGGCCATGTTCATGGAACACTATCACACATAACTCACAGCTCAATAGGTTAGATCGAACAAGACATACACTTCTTAAAATTTTAAAGGAGCTAGCATTACCCCTTATGCTCTCTGCAAAGCAAATGAATGAATTAGCTGTTCATCAATGTCCTTGAAATGAGACCTGAATAAGTAAAGTGGTCTCTCCATGATTATGGAATGCTGCAGGGACACATCAACAAAGCCCGATTCACCCATAGCTCTGGAATTATCTTGTACAGATTCTTCAGGTACGGTCTCAGGAAAATCATGTCCGAAGGAACACTGCCTCAGGACCTCCTCCCAGTCCCTTGCCTTTCTTGAAGGGAGCAAAAGATTTGAAATTTTCATTAGATGAGCAGCTCAACAGTCACACACCTGCTCACCAAAACAACCTGTTACTATTTAGGTTCATCAGCTCTCCGTGCGGATTCTTTCCTGATATTTTCTGTGAGGGGGCAAACATGTAGGAAATTATATTTCTGGGCCAGAGTGTTCCACCTTCTACAGACAAATAGAGGAAGAGAGAAGAGACAAGCTGACAGATACTTAGAAAAGTTGTGGAAATTACATTAGCCATATGAGATCTATTAGAATAATTGACAAATTCATTTTTAAAGCCTGAGCAATCAGATACAGAAGGATCCCTTGCTGATGTAGCTGGGCAGGAGAAAGATGGAAAGTCTATACTCACCTTTGTACTTTAAACCTATCTCAAGTTCAAACCAGGAATGAATTAAAACCAGAATAACTGCAGTTATGTTAAGGATGCAAATTACAGTGCTCAACATCAGAAAACAAAAAAGGTAAACTGCAGTTTGTTCTGCATTGTTGGTTTTTTCTGTTTGGTTGTGTTTGTTTGAAGGGGTGGCGGTGTTTGTTTTTTTGGTGGGGATTTTTTTGGTGGTTTTTTGTTTGGTTGTGCATTGTTAGTTGTTAGGGTGGGTGTTTTTTAAACATTTGTGGCGCAATGCATGAGAAAAGTTCCAAGAAACATGCATGGATTGAAATGACAAGACAGTCAAAAATTCTCAAGATGGGTGCTTAGTATGGACATATGGGGAGAAGAAATGCTCAAAAATATTTATGTACCAACAGAGGACACTGTGAATGCACTGGGGATTCTCCAGTATCACATTACATGTTTAAACAGGTACTTATGAGGGTTTTTTTCATCCAGTTTTGTCCTTCACATTTGATGAGGAGCTGTTTCTGAACACCTGGTATCTACTTCATCATTTTTCAAAATCCCGACACATTAGCAATGCTTGGGAGAAGTGGTATACACAGACCCATGGCTACCTTAGAGAAGAGTACTGCACTTTTATGCTGTCTCTTGAGCATACGCTACCATTTTAGTATGCGCTAACTACACAACATACACTGAAGAAGTCCCAAGCCCATTTCAGCAGTAACCAGACACTACATTGCTACAAGGAGGACAGCAGCAACATGTATCTAAAACTGTCAGTATTTCACATTTTGAACAGAAGAAAGTTCTTACACATTCACAAAATGTCAGCTTTGGACCTGAAAGTTTCCATAAGAGTAACCCAGATTAAGTTTGTTGGACTTGAGTCATAAAAAAAAACTCAGATAAAATGCTAAATAGGAATTTAGAAGAAGAAACATGCTTGGTCATGCTTAAAAGCCTTAATTATTTTATTACAAAGTTCTACTAAGAGTAACAGCACACTACTGGGCCAAATCCAGCCAATGCAGCCTCCCATCCCCAAAAGGAACCCAAAGCAGAGGAGCAGGGAAGAATAAAAGAATGGGGCAAGCATACAGAAAAACTTCCCAAGAACTTCCTTTCAAGTTCCAAAAGCTTGCTGCACCAAGACTTGCTGAGCCAAAGCGATTCTCTGTATTTAGTAACCATCAACACCTTTTCATCCCCACAAGCCTGTGTGTTTGCCCCTTTACTGTCCATAAACTTGACATTCACGCTGTGCAGCAGGAATTTCCGAGCATGAATCCCACAGCTCAACAAGCCACCGCCCTGGCTTTTCTGCACCTCCCTCCTCCTATCAGATTCACAAGGCTCCTGGTTTTTCTACTGAGAGACACAGAACAATCAATCACTATCCACTCTCTCCACAACATTCATGATTTTACAGACCTGTAACGTCGTCTCCTCCCCTGCTGCTTTTCTTCCACATTGAGGGATCTCCCCTTATTTTGTCATTCCTCGTACTGAATGCACTCTGCTCCTGTGAGCCCAAATCAACACATGCATATCAAGAAAGCTATGCAGCCAAGGAAAGGTCAGACTAAGAGGGGTGACTAAAGCAATTAACGTGCATGATATCAGGAAAAGCCTGGGAGGGAAAGCCACAACAGACTGAACAAGGAGATGAGAAATAAAGATGGACAGTGGATCACAGTTTTGCACAGCAATGACTGGAATGGCCAGCAGCAGCAGTGCAGAATACATCGAACGTTATTTGACCTGGGTAAACTGAAAGATGAGAGGTAAGGATCAAAATTGCTACAGACAGCAGAAAAAACAGCTTTTCCAAAATAAAAGTAACTGTGAATTTAAGTCTTCCTCTAGCCATGAAATGCAATAATGAAATGCATTTCATTTTCCTGTAGCTTTCAGTACGTGTAGCTACATGCTGCCTGAAGGTGCAAATGCCTACAAACACTAGAACTTGCAGGTGAAGAACCCATGCAGGAATCAAAATGGGTTCAGAAGATGAAATTAGGAGGGAGTTCTAATAGAAAACTACCCTAAGTATTAATCAGACTTATACAAACAACAATAAATATCGTATCTTGGTACGTGTACTTCAAGGGGAATGGCCAAAACTGAGAGGGAACTGTTAAATCCTAACTTCAGTGTTTAAGCACAGCCTGAAACTGCATACACAAATACCAAAAATGCCAGACAGCCTTCTGTGGTTTTGGCCGTGGTACAAAATGCCCGACCTCCATCCTGTCTGAGACTTTCTAATGCTAGATAGTACAACTGTTTTCTATAGACTAGGCCTAATGATTTCTTATTTCTTCCCTTAGGCTTCCTGCCATCTACACGTTGAATGCCTCAAAGGTAGAATTAATCAAAAGAGCCTACGGATTAAGACACCAAGACTTGGGATTAGTAGTGTTTAATTAGAAAAATCTGCTTTCTTTCCCCCACTCTAAAACAACATGGAATTTCAGAATAATTACACAGAAAAGCAAGGTTCCTCAAAAGGTCCTTGCAGCAAAAAAAAAAAAAATCTCACCTACCAGTAGAAATACTTCAACTTCTTCAAAGCCAAGCAGTTTGAGATTCGGACAATACTTCTTGCTATTTGTATAAAGCTAGAAATCAAATACCTCTGAATTTCACAGAAAACTTTATAAATATTTCTAATTAGGCTCCTAATTAGGCTCAGAGATGTTATGCTTGAATTATTCCGAAAAGGCTGGATTTTGCTTTAAAGGTCAGGGTTAAAATTGTAGTACCAAGTTGTGCCTGTATGATCAAGAAACCCGTAAAATTCCATTCTGCACTCCTGGAGCTTTGTAGGGGTGTGGTTTTTGTTTGTTTATTTTAAATAGAAACATAAGAATGACCACACTGTGTCAGACCAAAAGTATGAGTTCCTCATCTTTCTGCTTCTTTTAGACTCTTTACCAGCTAGTTCTATTTTATGCTTCCCCCTGCCTCCACCCATTTCTGTAGTGGAGAAGACAAAAACAATCCTCAGACATCATCTCTTTTCTAGGCAGAAGAATCTGAAGACTAGCTGTCTCTTGCAGAGAAATCACTCATACTTATGACTGATCTTTATCATCTTCTACCATCCCTTTTCTTGTTCCATCATCTGCTTTCAGAGATGAAGCAGAAACAGAACAGAGTAACATGTAGGCACACCACTGCTTTATACAGCAGCAGTAACAACATTCTTGTCTTCTTTTTTAATGCTCCTAATAGAACACTAAAAATGCTTTTTAAGACTATTAAATTGTTGGGTGTTTTTTGGACCATGACTGAGCATTGGTCTGAAGCTTTCACAGAACTAAAGCAAAGCATCAGGATGCTTACTCCTGAGGGACAGTTCAGAGCCTAGGAGCAGACACATGAACGAGGACTGCCAGTTTATCCTCTCCCCTCTCTCACCCTTATTTGCATAACTTTACACGCCTCTACACTAGACAATAAAAGAGCAGATGAAAGTCAATTGCTAACAGAGTCCTAAACTTCATAATTGACTTGTATTTTTAATATGATTTCCTTCAGCAGATGCCTCACCGTTCACCCTCCAGTCACTCGTTTGTGATTATCCACTGTTGTTTACGACAGTGACAGAGTTAACCTGGGGATGGTGAGACTGCAAGGAATTGATCTCCGACTCTTTAGCTGCATTTGCCCTCTGCCCAAAAATGTAACCTTGCTCTTAAGAGTAGAAAGGTATGTTTTTCTTACCTCTACCCTATACAAGGCATTCTTAGCAGTAAGATAGTGTGTTAGTCTGTTTTTGTTTTGCTTCCCCCTTCCCCACTCCAGTGTTTCCAAATTAAAAATCTACATTGTATGATCTAAAGCAAGCCTATTTTCTCTCTTGCTGCTAAAATGACACAGAAGTCATGATCGAAGTAAATACTATCCTCACAACTGCATTGAAAGAAAAATCAGAGGTCTATGGATTGCTTCAAGTGCAGACTGTCAAAACGTATAGAATTGGTGCCCATATAAATAACTGAAGAACAACACTGGAATTAATTTCTTTAGCTTTAATAACACTCAATTCAACCAAAGGCTGAAACTTCCAGAGCTTAAAGAAATATGCCTGGACACAAGCCATCTGTATCACCACCAGTTTCTTTAGAGGGGAAAACCTAAATCTGATAAAGATGTGAGTTTCACACACAAAGGTGTTTCATGATGAACATCCTGTTTTGCTGTTCTAGCAAAAGCTGTATCATCAAATAACTTGCTCTGCTTCCAGTCATGGTGATGTGACAGTGAGTCTACGTGGTCTGTCCTGGATGATTTCCATAGGTATTTCTTGCTCAGAAAGCTTTTTGTAACCTTTACCAGTCCAGTGAGGACACTTGCATTACAAAAGCTCTTGTTCACTTAAGGATAGGACCAAGAGTGGGTTCGACCTACTACATTTTTTTTCCTTAAAGGCTGTTAAAACCGACGGCAGTTCAATTTGCACACCAGAGCCAATCTCCTCTGGCTGGATGCCTCCCAGAGTTTGAAGGATTCTGGTAAGTATGGAGAACTGGAAGTAAACATTAGTTTCACAGGTTTTGGTCTTCACATCAGTTCTTGCTCTGGCAGCACAGGCTGAATTGACACTCACCACCTCAGGTGGAAGTACAGAAAACCTGCAAGAGAGCACCAAGTGCTCTGCTCAAGTCTGACTCAGTGAAGTACAGGATTTCCTCCCTGCAGTGATAGAACAGTGCTTGAATTTAAAGTAAGAGCGATGCTGGTTCCACAGAAGATGGTTCTGCTTTATGTCAAGAGGCAGAAACTTTGTTTAAGAAAGAAAACCTGAAATCAGTAAGATGAACCCAGTATTGGCTGAGAGTTTACCTTTTATGTACTGGACAAGTCAGTATAGGTACTAACACTGACTGCAGTCTAGAAGTCTTACGTCAAGCACGCTCAAGTTGAAATCAGAAATGAAAGTTTACGAGTTGAAGTTACTGCTGCAGCCAGCACCTGACACCATGCAGATCGTCTTTGCCGATTTAACTTTGGAGATACTGAAAGCAAGCTGCAACATGCTCCAATTTCGACTAGTTGTCATAATGCATGTGCTCAACTTGCTTTTCTAAGTATTCAGAACAGAGGCTGAAAGTTACCGAGACCCTGTCATATAATAAAACTACTAATAATTTATTTTTACTTATACATAAGTGTGTGTATATATATGTATATAAAAAGGTTGGGTTTGGGTTTTTTTTTTACTGTAACTGGGAGATTACCCTCCAGTTCCATGGGAGATTTTAGTTCAAGATGCCTATTATTTAAATTCATAATGTCAAGAATCAGCAGGGAATCATCTGCACTGCAGTAAAATATTCACTAAAGAAATGCAGTTTAATTATTATTAAATAATATTAGAAAAAATCATTACATGCTAACAGTTATTTGTACATACTTATTGCAAAGTAATGTTCACCTTAAAGCACAAAACATGTATACGCTATAGTACCTTACAAAACTACAGATGAGTACAGTTGATGCAAACCTTCAAGAAGTTTACCGTTTCCCTCTATTCCTTCCCCTTCTCCCTCTTTCAGTAGGCACAATAACACTGTTCTCTTGCTTCCTGAGTAAGCTCTATGACAGAGTTAATATAAAAGCTGATTTATAAATTCCATATCAATAATTGTGGAGAATTCTACAGTCAGTCACCATCTCAAATATATTCAATGGCACCATAAATTCAAACATTTTTCTTATTTCTCTTGGGGTTTTTTTTTCTTTTCCTGTTTATATTCCATTCTTCTGTTTCACAGTTCTCCCTTCTCCTTACCTTTAAAAGCTCTCTCCGACACCCACAACACATGCATGCATTATATATGTACACCTGGCTGGAGAGAAAACAACTGTATAAATAAAAAGTAAAACCTAACGCCTGTTTTTCCCTTGACTTGCTGTAACAGCTTCAGCCGCTGATGACTCTGGACCACACGTTTACATGGTTCTTGATCGCACTTGCGGCTTAAGCACAAAAATGAACACAAGCAAGCCACTCTGAAGTTGTTAGGCCAATACTACAGGACCTATCTTAAAAGGTTTCGCTCTTCTTGGAGCTCATCAGCTGTAGGTAACGGCCTAAATAAGCAGCTTTTCCTCCTCAAATTGCAGGGAGGGAGACTATGTAATTAATCTCAGCTAATAGAGCAGCCTTTATATTCTTGCACTAACTAGAGCCACCATCTAAGTCGTCACACTTCTTCCCTACCTGCTATTATATCAACTTCCTACTATGTGAGAGACTATGAACTTAAAACTTCATCATTTGGGTTCTGTATCTGCAATTTCAGGTGCTTCCTCACTGCTTCTTGATTACTGAGTCACTAAATCGGTTAATTAGAGGGAAAAAAATAATCTCAAGTAAATTTTGTTTTATTTTTTATTTCCACCTTTAAGAGATACTCCAAAGGAAATTCTGACATTTGATTTGATAACCATTTCCAGACATCTGTTTGCACTGAAATGCAGCCTAATCAGCCAAACAGAAGAACACAGAAACACAATAATTCACAAATTATTAAATTTGAGTTGTTCAGATTCTTGATGTTGCGTTTTACTAGCAGAAATAGTATTTGATATCACGGATAAGACAACTGCAGTTGCTGTGCAAGGGTAAAATTGTGCTTATACCTATATATGTTCAGAAATTAAACAATTAAGAAAAAAAATTGGAATACCAGTTTGGGCCACATGTTGATCTTAAATGTACTCAGTACACAGTGAAGGAAGTTTAGCAACTTTCTGCCAGTTTTCTAATTAGAACAAATGCATCTTCACAGGTGGTTTAACAAGCAGCTTTCATCCCCTGTCAGTTCATTCACTTTTAAAAATTTGAATGAACCTGTCATTGGGATGAAGACATTGAATAAAAATTCAGGGCATATCTGTACTTGCAGAAGAAGGTTATTGCTGTCACATATGGTTTAGTACTTCAATCATTTGTTTTGGGCTTCTAAACTTGTATGGCTTCAACTGTTATTTGATTTTTTAAAAAATTAAATAATTTCTAAATTGTCATAAAGCTTTGTTAAAATAAAAAAGTAAATTTATTTATGATATGAATATCATTTATTCACCTTAGATGGATTTCAGTAAAAAGATGAAGTATTTTTACTTTTCCTTTATGAAGAATTTGAACAAAACCCCCAAAGATTGATTTCATTCCCTCATCTCCCTCTCTGCCTATCCAAAATACCTGAATCTGCCTATTCATTTCTTTGTTCTTCATCCTCTCTTGGTTCATATTTTGATCTCCCTTTTATCAGCAGTCAAACATTAATATATGCAGTTGATTAAAGGTATTCCTTCATTCCCCAATGCCTCTTACTAGGAAAAAGAAACCGATCTAGAAGTTAATACAGAGGGACACATCTAACACACTTAGACCAAAATCCAGGAAGACAAAAGATAAGCCTTTTATACTCATGCAAGTAGACTGGCAATATCTTTTAAAGTTTATTTTAACCATTCCTGATAATTGTCCTATTTTAACTTAAAATTTCAAACTCTGTTCCCATCACTATATGGGATAAGTAATTGAAGCAAGAGCAAAGGCACACAGAAGTATTAAAAGTACTTTAAAACGTTGCTTCTGTATCTGTAGCAACAGGAGTAACAGAGCATCTCTGAGAAATATGAATCTTCTAGTAGCATAGTTTCCCAAAAACTTTAAAAGTCCAGATCTCACAGATTTTTAAGATAAAGCTTTCTTAAAAGTATGGGACTCAAATGCTTGCATAAGATCTTTACAAGTCAGAACTAACTTCAGTCTAAAAGAAGGGCGTAAGTGAAAAAAACCCACTAAACCAAGACCAAGAGAATGGATTACAACTTTGCAGTGAAATTCTATACAAGTCAATGGTTCCTTTTTTTTTTTTTTTTTTAATACAGTGGTTCAAAAGCTACTCTTAAAGAAGATATTGCAAAAACATGCAGTATTATACAGTAAACTTTCTGAAAATGAATGGGCAACCAAGTAGTTTAGGGAAAAAAAAAACAGTACCAAGAACTACACATTTCCCTACTCCATGCCTTGCTGCTTCTGTTTAAACTGTAAGATTTTTTTCAAGGCATAAAATGCCATCTGTTTTGTTTTTACAGGACACTGCATGCAGCAACATATCCTCAGCCAGTCCTTATTGCTTTAATTTACTGTTACGGAAAACAACCATAACATTGGTCTGAGCCCCAGTATGAGACCAGCAATTTTATCTTCCCAACTAGTAAGAAAACAAGTAAGAGTATTTAATCACAGGTTTCTTTCAAAACCTTTTAACACTATTTTAAAAAGAAGTTCCAGATTACCTCAAGACAAAATAGAAAAAATTCAAATCCAGGTAGAGTTCCAAACCATACAAATTACTGTAACACAAGAGGATTGCACTTCACGTACGTAACTCTTTGTTCAATGCCCAGAACAGAAAGAAATCCCTGCCCTGAAGAATTTACAGGTCAGGTGCAAGACTACAAACAGGTTGATGATACCAACAGCAGGCACTGTATTGTTAGTAGCCTACTTCCTGTGAAGTTTAAGTCACAAAACCAAAGAAAGCTTTAAAAGAACACTACAAGGTATTATTTTAGGTACAGAGCAATATATATTCTTATTTAGTAAGCAGGGAATTGTTAAGCATGGGGAACAGGAAAACTGCAAGCTATTCAGGACAACACTGCGTGTATAAACACATGCTGCATAGCCAGATCTGTTTTCAAGCAAACTAAAGAGGATGCGTAAGAGTCAGGACACAGAGCACCTAGAATACAAAAATGCTTTTCTTGAATAACCGGAAAGCCATCACAAACCCTTATTTTTCTTTATTGCCCAAAAGCCTGAGGAATAGAAATAGGTTTTTACAACCTGCCCTGTTGATTTTGAGGTTGAAGTTAAAAGTAATGCCTACACATAAGGTTTACCACGAGCCTGCAAACAAGAGCAAATTTAGCAGTCAAAATTATTCCCTTAAAATAAATCAATGTTAACATTAGATAAGATAAATGAAATATTACACCATGATTTTCAAGCAGTAAGAACTTGGAAATACCCTAATTAATAGCTTACCTCTCCCCCTCAGGAAGGAAAGATTCATCTTCTTCATAACACTGGAGGGGATTTCTGTGCAATCTGTGCTTCTCAGCTTTTCCAACGTGAATCTTACAAAAACCTTTCTAGCCATTTTAATCTGCAGGTTCCCAGAACCGCTTACTAGAGCACAAGAGAAAATTCTAAAATTGCCTCTTCACCAAACTGAAATATTTATTAGGAAGTGTTTTGAGTTACATTTTTGCCCTTTTCTCTATTAACCTAGATTAACTGATCGAGCATGAACAGAGTAAGGAATGCACCACCAGCAGGATAACACACAAATGTGAACTCTGACAGAACGCAAACTAATCCGGATCTTGTGCTGGCAGACAACAGTATAGAGCATGAACACTACTATCCTCCCAATTCATCCACATCAGTAGAAGACAATACCATTTTCAGTATCTGTCATTGCCTCTAATTCTCTTTCACTTGCTACCATCTTCACCAATCACCAGCAATCCACGCAAGACCTTTCCTTCCCACCTCACTTCAGATGTAGTCACCTTAGATTAAAAGTTTCAGCACATGAGAAAAAGTTGACACAAACTGCTCCTTTGGCATGCCCGTAGAAATGGTAAGTTCCAGCCAAAGAGGTAGTGACAAACACCTGGAAATGTGAACGCCTTTCAAAATCACAACTGAATTAGGAGGAGATAAAAAGCTTACCCAATTTTAAATCTTTACATAGTGATCATTTGATCTCCTACATTAACTTAAAATGTAAAATCATCCTCACCAAATTCACAAACCGACAAAGTGTTGTTTTTTTTTAAAGAGTTAGATATTATTTAAAGGGTATAAGAGTATTGAGTAAGGAACTTATATTACTCCAAATTTAAAAGTATATCTGCCATTTGCCACTACCAATGGGAAAGTGAACATGTGTATAATCCCAGGTAACTTTAGTTTTGTCTGAGCTGCCAGAAACATATGATACCTTCTTCAGAAATTTGGCTGTACCCAAACTAGTTGTCAAAACCACCAGTGCCTCCCTACTGCCTCTGCATTTCCTTTGATGTCATCATTCTATAAAATAAATAAATAAAGAATAACCCACAATAATTAAGATTCCATAAGCACAGCAACAAAAAAATTAATATAAATAAACACAAAGAATAGTATTGCGCTTCTTACGTAGCATTCTGCCTGTCCCCGAAGCACCTCTCTCCCTGGACAGAGCACAGCTAGGTTGCTCCACTGTGCAATCCTCGTTAAGCCTCTCAAGATGTGCAGGCTTGCTCATATTGCAAGGTATTAAAAATAAAACCATCCCAAACCATGTTTTGGTTGCATCCACTAGGTAACCAGGGCAAGAAACATTTTAATGTGCATCCCAGCCAGAACCAGGACATGCGCATACCTCATAGCACACCTGCTTCCAAATAACTTGCTGTCTGCTCTGCTATACAACCTGTATGATCACAACCATAGCAAGTTAACAGATACTACTACCCAGTCAAGCGTTCTTGATGTTTACTGTTGCCCAGAGTTTCTTCTCCAAGTCTATTCTGCTGTTACCAGAAACCGACCTACAAGCAGTAACACAGAGTACAGTATAGTAGAACTGGCAACTTCATCCCTTCCCTGCCTCCCATCTAACTTATCTTTGCACACTACATTACAAACACCCTTTTAGAATATTCAGTCCTTAACATTCAGCTCTACATAGTCTTCTATTGCTGTTCCCATGTACACATCTGTAACACTGACTTGGTACACTATATTTAACAACATATAACGGTCAGCTGCTTTTCTAATCATCTACAATTTAACATTCCAACTATCTGACCAACTGTGGACACAAATGAAGTTTTGTCTTCTTTCTTTAAGAAAGGAAAACGAAAATAAGCTAAATGCGAAACTGTAATTGATCATGCTTGCCATTGTCTTCTGTAAAATTAAGAGTTCTTATCCCTTAGCTTTGTACCTTTTCCTGTTTTTAAAAAAAAAACAAATGAAATTAGGGACTAGGCTCCCTCACCATTTGCTTTATGCTTTATGGCAAAACACCATCCTCACTCTTCAGCCTCTTAAATGAAGTAAAAACCTGCACCCGAAGAGCAAGACTGATAAAGACTAAAAAAATACCTCACATTTGCAGACAGTCAGTACCTACTTGCAGTAGAGTTATTACAATTGTAAGTGTTTGGTAACTCTAGTATACACTTTATACATCCCATCTTTTTAAAATTTAGATATTAATTGGTACCTGCTGTCACAACTCCATTCATTTCTAAAGAGATACAACTGGCCAAATAAAATTCCACAATAGATAGCATATTACAAGGTTTCCTACCATTTCTTCCAGATTTAGGTTGCCTAAAAATTTTCACTGCTGCAAGTATTTTTATAAATCTGTACTACTTAAGGACAGCCAAGAAGTTAAAATACTGTCATCCCTTCTAGTAGCCCCTGATAGCTCATAGGACTGGAAAAGACCCGTGAAACTGTATATTAAGTTTAGCCACAGTTTATCAGTAGAAACCTGTTTAAACACTAAACCAAACACAAATAATACAATCATGATTTCTTCTCCCTAGTACTCAAGGGGAAAATAAAAAAATATTAACTTAATATTAATATTATAAATTCAAATCCTTATCACCAAATAAAATACCCCTGAAACCACAAAGCAACAACAACAACAAAAAGTAGCAGGGATAGATAATGGTAAGAAAATGAGGCTGTGCTGTGAGTGGAATGCTGAAAGCCAACCCTTCACACCTGCTGGGAAATTGTCTCTGTCTCTATCAGGTGACGTATTCTGTAACTACAAGGGTAGTGTCAATGCTGCAGACTACCATGTCCGAGCTAAGAGAATTACTTACCCTTCCTTCCAAAAACAGTTCTAGGAAATCGTTTGCAAAAAGCGCCTTATCTGAATACATCATTTAGGTTCTATAAAAGCTTGTAAGAGACCACCCACATGAAGCCAGACTCTCCGAAGCATGCAGAGTATGTGCTGTGCACTCTGGTTAACACGCCAACTAATCCAAAGTTGTTGGTTTAAACTTCAAGACTTGATTTTCTCCCTCTTCAAAACCTGTCAGCTAGCACAACATACAACAGATAGCATACTGCCATGGCTACAAGGAATTGTAAGTTGTCACTCCTAATGCCACCCTGTGGTACCAAGTGTGTAATATAATTAAAGTGATGGAAAAATCATGCCTTTATGATACCGCAAAAGCCCTTGTTCTTGCATTATGGCTTCTTCCTAAGTTTTCTATACCATTCATCACTTAACTTCTTAAAATTTATATTATTATTGAAACACCTAGGTTCTGTGATAAACCAGATGCCTGAACGCATTAGCTGCAGCACAACATATAAAGGAATTTACCATTCTAAATAACCTACAGCCTAAAACAAGAAGCAGCCTGCTGCAAAAAAACAGGGAGTTTGAGACAATACTGACATGGCTTCTGTATTCATCACAACAAAAACTCTCATGAACAATGAGGGGGTTGTCACAAGGCGCCTACACAGAGGTCTACTGGATGTGCCCTCTTATATGTGACATCTGTAACAAGCAGGTGACAAACTCTGGCGTGTCCAACACCAGAGTGGGAAGCTGCCTTCTTGGTACTGAACGAGAGCTCAGCAGCTGATTGGGGATACATCATCAAACAGCTATACAACAAAGACAAGAATCCTATGTACGATAAAGATCAGAAGCAGAAACCCAAAGAGGATTTAAATAGGACAAGCTACCTCTGGAGCAGCATTCTGGACAGATGAAAGCATAGCAAGAACATAAGGGTCAAAAGGAATGATGTTGCTGGAAACATGATGTGAATTGACTAGTCTGGAAAAGAACTTCAGAAAAGACTGCAGCATAGGCCACGGACAGCCTTTGCCAACTGTACATGTTCTGGTGAGAGGAATTACTGCTCAGCCTGCCCTACACTGTCTACAGTGATTAATTCTCCTTTTTCCAGCTTCCCTAAAAAGGAAGTCTTCAGGCCAGTAGCATGTTTGCCCTTTTATCTAAATTCCCCATTAATGCAAAATATCCCTTGGAGAAAACGCAAAAACCAACTGTGTTAAACCAATGCTTTTGGGTTACCTCCTTTCCTTTGGGTGTACTTTATGATGCCATCTAGCAGTATAGGATCATATATGCCTATCAGGGAAGAGAAAGAAGGGAGGGGGGAAGAGAAGCCCCAGTTCTTCAGTCCAGCAATTCCCAACTTCTAAAACCTGGAATTGAAACTTCTGACTTTTTGAACCACTGGTTCACGCACATGGAATGTTTTGTCACTGTGCAGCCACACCAGATAGAGCATCAGGCTGTAGAGTCAGTTTCAGGAACCACGGTAAGAAAACTGAAAGTACAAAGCATTTTTAAAGGGCAGTAATGCACAACTATGGACCAAATTCTAACGTTAATAACTCCGATTCTATTAGACATGCATTTTCAAGCAGCACAGAAATAACTTTCAAAGTATCTTTGTGCTATCCAGCCTGTTCTCAGTGGCTCACCAATCTTCTCTG
Source organism: Ibycter americanus (assembly GCA_035590275.1). NCBI lineage: Eukaryota > Metazoa > Chordata > Aves > Falconiformes > Falconidae > Ibycter > Ibycter americanus. Next base: position 75,085,700 of record JAVJGI010000062.1, read on the forward strand.
AAAGAAGAAAGTACTATGCTGGTGCTCTGCGTACCACTAAGGTTTTCTTAGGTCTCCGTAAGACTATTCATCGGCTCACCTCCCCGGCTAAGGGATCTGCTGCACAAGAACCTAATCGAATGGATTTTTTTTTAAACGCAGGATTGCGTCTCATGTAGGAGTATTCCTGCATGTCCAATACTTGGTGTAAAATGCAGAAATCACCACTTCATACCAGAAGTTTGTAAGAAATGAAAAATTTCAGTATCAGTTACGTGACTGTAACAAACAGGCAACTGAAATCAGTTACATAATACAAGTTTTTAAGTTCAATACTACAGGTAGTCACAACAGATCGCATTACCTGAATTACACTGAGAAGTCTCTTAGGGAACTTCCACTTTCCTGGGCTCAGTTCCTTCTTCAAACGTTTAAAGACAATCTATAAAAGATGGGGAGGGGGGGGGGAACCCAAGTTTTTTTCCCAAGAAAGTAGTGGTTTTCCACAGAAAAATAACACTGCCACCCCGATTTTGCCGTTACTACTATGATTACACTACTTTTGCCCTGATTGTGTCTCCCGTTAATCACAACGAAACGCAGCCTGCCGGTTCCGCGCCTACGCGAGCGTCTGGCAGCTGCAAGGTGCACCAACCAGGCACTGCCGAGAGCCCCCGGGCGCCGGGGCCGCTCCGGCCGCCAGCCACCAGCTCCACGGCCAGCGGCGGGCCCGGAGCGCGGGGC
>JAVJGI010000062.1:75087372-75098444 GCA_035590275.1 Ibycter americanus
CGCCGGCTGCCCTGGCGGGACGCGGGGTTGGCCGCCCGCTCCGGGGCTGCCCGCGGTGCCTCTCGGGCCGCGTGGAGCCGGGAGGCGGCTTCTGAAAGTCGTTGCAACGGCGGGAGGCGACGGTGGAAACCCCGTTCCGAGCCTGAGGGCGACCTGCCAGTGGGTCAGGGGGCGGCCCGGCACGGGTGGGCTCGGGTAGCGCACTCCGTGGTGTTGCTGCGGCTCCAGAAAGCAAAGTGTGTGTGGGGGGTGTATCAGAGCCCCGCAGAGCCAGTCGGTTTGGTGCCCTGCGCTGAGCTCTGGCCGGCTTTTGTCCGCAGGAGTGTCGGTGAGTGTCAGGATGGCGCTGGGGCCCTGTCAGGAAAGGCCCGGGGCCAGGGAGGGCGTGAGGGTGCAGGGTGGAACCTGCAGCAGGCAGCCCACAGCCCGCCCCTCAGCAGCCCCCGCCGTCTGCAGCATCCTCCACTGAAGGTCAGCGGAGGGCCTTAGCTCTGTCAGTACGTCTTGCAGTGATTAGACCTTCAGCAGCCTTCGTGGGCTGGCGGGGCAGCTTTGGCTTGCAAGGAACTGTGCACTTGAAGGCTGTGTCGCTTGTGTGCCAGGGGAGCCTTCTGAAAGCGCCCTGCTGTGTCTCACAGCTTCCCCCACCAGAGGAACAGCAAGTTTTTCAAATGACAGTCTCCCCTGCTCCATTCTTTGACCATCTGTGTCTGGCTGCATAACGCTATTGCATAGCAATCAGCTAGATTACAGCTTGGCTTGCTGGCAACCAATCGTAGTACAAACAGTCACAGCAATGACTAGTACGTGCGAGTTTTCTGAGGAAGATTGGATAGGATGGGGCATCTGTTCCAGGCTGTGCGTGCCGTCTCCCTCTGATCAGTCTCCCTGTGTGGAAATGCCATGGTTCCTTCTGCAAAATGTTTTCTGTGCCTGCGGGGAAGGAACAGGATTCTTATACTGTGTGTGGAGAGGAGGGACTACTAATATTTCGCATGTGTGGGAGGGAGATGGTTTGTCATGAGGGAACAGGAAAATGAGAGGGGGAAAGTGCTGCTTAGACGTTGTAGCTAGTGCTGCATTGTTTATTCTGAGCTGTATACGTGCAAATGATAGTACGTGTTTTTTTCCCCACATCCTGGAGTGAGGCCTGCTAGCAGCAGTGGAACCAGATTAGGCAGAGATGCTGTGGGTTTTTTTTCTGCTGGCTGCACCTATACTAGTAAATTAAGTAGCAGCAGGATGTAGGCATTGGCACTGGAATTTGATGGTACTGTTCAACTGTTGAAACAGTTAAGCAACCGATGGATTTTAGTGTGTATACATAAGCTTCAGCCCAATTACTACTCTCCCAAACATCCTCCAGGTAATTCTGGGCATCTTGCATGGGATAGGGGATTTGGATAGAATTGCTGTTGTGTGCAGCCTGACAGGTTTTAGTAGCGTGGCCGCAGCCCGTTCCATGCCATGCAATCTCATGCCTGTGAATAACCCTCGGGCAGCTTTCACACACTAGTCTAAACACAGCTGGTGAATTCACTTGATGTGGAGTGGCTTACCTGAGGCTTTCTGCAGGGTGTGCAGTGCAGCGATCCTTCTATGGCAGTGCCTTATCTTTGCAGCTTTTCAGTGGACTGACACTAGTAGGTCCAGGTCTTGTACTGAGGAGCCCAGAGCTGAATGCATCACGCCAGCTGTGATCTCACCAGTGCTGAGAGGGGATGGGTCATCTCCCTCAATCTGCTGGTGACACTCTGCTTAACGCAGCCCACGATGCTGTTGATCTCCTTTGTCCCAGGGGTATGCTGCTGGCCTCGAGGACCTCAGGGCCTTTTCTGTCAAGTTGTCTTCAAACCAGCCATCCACCAGCCCATACTGGTATATGGGGTTGTTCCTCCCCAGTGCAGGACTTGGCATTTCGCTTTGAACTTGACAAGGTTCTTCTATGCCCATTGTCTCAGCCTGTCAAGGCCCCTTGCCTTGGTTTAATGCCAGCTGGCAGCTAAGCACCATGCAGCCACTCGCTCACTCCTCGCCCTGTCCCGGTGGGATTGGGAGGAGAACTGGAAAAAGGTAAAACCCGTGGGTTGAGATAAGAACAGTTTAATAATTGAAATAAAGTAATACTAATTATAATTATACTAGTTATAATAATATAACAACAACAATAATTGTAATGAAGAGGGGAGAAAGAGAGGAATAAAATCCAAGGGGAAAAAAAAAACAAACCAAACTCAAGTGATGCATAATACAGTTGCTCACCACCCACTGACTGATGCCCAGCCAGTCCCTAAGCAGCTATCACCCGGCCCCAGCCAACTCCCCCTGGTTTATATACTGAGCATGACATTCCACGGTATGGAATACCCTTTGGCTAGTTCAGGTCAGCTGTCCTGGCTCTGCTCCCTCCCGGCATCTTGTGCACCTCCTCGCTGGCAGAGCATGGGAAACTGAAAAGCCCTTGACTTAGGGGAAGCACTACTTAGCAACAACTAAAACATCAGTGTGTGATCAACGTATCAATTCTCATACTGAATCCAAACCACAGCACTGTACCAGCTACTAGGAAGAAAATTAACTCCATCCCAGCTAAAACCAGGATACCCCTCTACATGGCAGCACAGGCATCTGGAAGATCAACCACTCCTCCCAGTTTTGTATCCTCTGCAGACTTGCTGAGGTTGTACACTGTCCCATCATCTAGATCATTAACAAAGAGGTTAAATGTCTGAACCCAGTGCCAAGCCCCAGGAACACTGGAGGTGACTGGCCTCCAATTGGACTTTGTGCCACTGAGCATAACACGCTGAGCCTGGCAGTTCAGCCAGTGTTCTGTGCACCTCACTGTCCCCATATCTAGTTTGTACTTCACCAGTTTCTCTATGAGTATGTTATGGGAGAGAGTTTGAAAAGCTGTGCTGAAGTCCGGGTAAGCATCCACTGTTCTTCCCTCATGATAGATGGCTAGCAGGTTGGTTGCTTCACTGCAGAATGCCATAATGTTGGCCAGGCATGAATTTTGTCTTCACTGACTACTCCTAATCACCTTCCTGCCCTTCATATGTTTCAAAATGGTTTCTGGACTTACTTGCTTCATCACTTTCCCACGGACTGAGGTGAGGCTGGATCTGGTTTGCCCTTTCTGGTGACAGAAGTCACATTTGCTTTTGCCCAGTCCCCAGGAACATCCCCCGATCACCATGATCTTTCACACACAGCTGGGAATGGCCTCACACTGACATCAGCTGGCTCCCTCAGTCCTCCTGAGTGGGCACCAGCTCCTGGAGAAGGCAGAACAGACTGTTCTCTTCCCTTGTGAAGTGCTGTGGGTTGCTCAGCATAAATGGGACAATAGTCATGCTAGTGTGTAATTAGTCCCTTGGCTTAAAACGTTTCCTTGACAAAGGGGAAACCAAGCCTGGGCTGTGGCCCAAACCAAAGTCACTGCCTGGGAGGGGATATTAACGGACATGATTTACACAAAACTCTTTCCATTCCCTCGTGGTCTTGCAGTACAGTTGCCTCCAAGATGCCAGCATCCATCTGCCCCATTCTAGGTCACAGCCTCCCAAGCTATCGCCGGGGAGGGGGGCGTGGGGGGCTGGGGAAGGAGGAACCACAGCAATAGCACACAGGATTTTTATGCAGCTGAAGAAAAACAGCAGTGGAAAGTGTGCGGGGAGCATACTTCCTTATGTAGAGTTGTTGATGTTGTTGTAGTTGTTGTAGTCTCAAGAAAATGAGCTGAGAGTATTAATAGTGTATGCAAGAGAGTTGTGTTGTGGGGGTACAAGGGCTAAAGCAGCAGCTATCATGCTCCAGAGCACCCCAGCTGATTTGCTGTGTAGGATCTTAGACTTAGGACACAATGGACACAGTGTTTTCTTCTGCTTTGCCTGGGGACCAGGAGCTAGTTTTTAACATGGATTAGAAAAAAATTATTCCATTATAAAGAATAAAAATTTAAGCACCTGCAGGGCTAGATAAGGGTTTTCAGAGTGTTGTGTGTCCTCATGTTGGACTTTGGTGGACAAAGAGACATTTAGATGCCTGTATCTTCTTTGTGAATCTAGCCCCCTGCGTGGGGTTCAGATAATCTTAACTTGAGAAATCTAAAAATGAGATAAATAAGTCTAATCCCAGCACCCAGTGATCCCTTCACAGTCAAGTAAAAAGGTACCTTTGGATGGCAGTTTATATGACCGGCCTTAAGCACCTGTCTTATGGTGACATGACTTGCCTTCCGAATTCTGTCCGTCTGCGTTGACTGTAAGGGAAATCATAACTTGTTCAGATTTAGACATCTAAGTAAAAGATGTCAAAGTTAAGGCCAATGAAGGCATCCACAGCCTCACCCTTACAGGTAACAATTTCTAAAGGAGTGCAGCGGGTACAGTCATGTCTTCCTGAACTGAGATAACCCAAATCAATAGATTTTTTTTTTCCCTTACTGTGTTGAGTTTCAGCATCAACTACTTGCAATTCTTTGACTTGCTCTGTGAAACATTGCATTGTGCAGTGCTACATTCAGTCCCATGAAGTGACAGCAATTGAAAAGAAACAGTATCACTTTTGAAGTGGATTGAGACAAAGTAAAGCCCAAGAATTATACCACTGTATTTAAAAACAGAGGAAATACACGAGCTTGAAGAAAGTCCTCACTTTGTATTCAGACCCTGTGGTCAGGGACAGCAATGCCTAGCTGCTTGACAAGGGGAGGCAAGCTAGAAGCTGAGGATCACCGCAGTACAGGCAGTACCCTCGCTGACCAGGACATGGTCCCACAGAATATGAGTGTGGCAAACAGAGCAAGGTGCTCAACAGCATCCATCAACAGTCCCACACAATGCAGTGAATGAGGTTCAAGGTCCATCCAGGAGGTCATCCAGTCCTGCCCCTGGGAAGGAAGATCCTTGACAACAATGCAGGCTGGGGGCAGCTCTGCTGGAAAGTACCAGGGAGGTTTGGTAGACACAAGCTGATCAGCCACCAGTGTGCCCTGGCACCAAAGGCCAACAGTATCCCGGGCTACAGGACCACAGCCAGCAGATTGAGGGAAGCGACTGACCCCCTCTGCTCAGCGCTCGTTAGACCACACCTTGATTGTGTGTCCTGTCCCAGGGCCTCTAATGCAAGGAAGACACAAAAACCAGGAGAGAGCTCAGCTGAGGGCCACCGAGATGCTCAGGGGACAGTAGCGCTTGCCCTGTGAGGAGAGACTGAGGGACTGGGGCTTCTTCAGGCTGGAGAAGAAAAAAGGTTTAGGGAGACCTGGTAGTCACCACTCTGTTCCTGCTGGGAAGCCAGCGGGAAGATGGAGCCAGGCCTGTCACAGTGGTGCATGGCAGGAGGACAAGAGAAAACAGGCAAGAGTCAGCCAGGACATAAGGAAAAAAATTTCTCCCCGTGAGGACAGTCCTGCGGTGGAGCAGGGGCCCAGAGAGGTTGCATCATCTCCATTCTTGGGGGATTTCAAATACTGGACTGACCAGAGCCCTGAGCAACCTGGTGGAGGCTGAGCTGCCCCTGCTGTGAGCAGGAGGTTTGTCTGGAGACCTCCCGAGGTCTCTTCCAGCCTGGATTATCTTGTGATCCTCTGACTGCATTCAGACTCAGGTATGCTGCTCTACTCTTCACATTCAACGAGCCATTGTCTAATTGAGGTGAGAAGGGACCTCCAGAGGTCATCCTGCTCCGAGCCTCAGCTAAGGACCAGATCCACAGAGACAGCTTTAAAGTTAGATCAGACTGTTTCAGGTCATTTGTAAAATAGTTTTCTCCCTCCAGGGATTCTGGCTTATTTAAAATAAAGATACAGACTTAAATTTAAAACTTGAATTCAAGTGATAGAGAAGGGGAGCAGCTGTTTATGACATTTGCCACTCTTTAGCATTTTTTTAGAAGTTGGTCATGTCTCTTTACGCTGTGGATTTTTCTTAAAAATACCTCTGGCTTCACTCAATAATAAAGCAATTTGGTCATCTCTCATTCATAATTGAGGGAGATATTGTTTCCCAGTGACATATCTTTCTGTTTCATGTTCTTATAATGAAATCTAATTTCCTGCATCCTTAGGAAAAAATAGGAACAGGAACATATTCCCATTTTTAAGTGTAGTGCCAGAAAATTAGATTAATTTGTGGGTTTTGAGTAGTGACATAATATGTAGGGTTACAGTGTCTTTTGCCATGTCTAGGGAAGTCAGACACTTGGTAGCCTCAGCAGGTGCAGAATCTGTCCCATGCATACATGCAGTAGTTAAGCACAGATGTATTTCCTTGTTTTTCTCTGTGAAAGGTGCTGGCAACCCAGAGTAGATGGAATCTAGCATTACCATTTACACTTAGTGAAATGCACTTTAAAATGTCCTATGTGACTGAGAATTAAATTTATCATCACCCATGTAAAATTTATGATTTTTTAGTAAATTGCTTTTTCCTGGTGCTGCTACTTTGTTTTCTGGACCGGGGTTAACAAGTATTTGGAGAACCTGTTTACCTCACATCTGCATATTAGCTTACTGGTGTGAATTTGTGAGAGACAGAAAATGCCACATTCAAGAAGTACATATGAAGAAAGTACCAATGCTTAGAAATGCCCCACTGTCATTTTCAACTGCTTTCAATTGTTACAGCTTAAAAATACCTGCATATAGAAGCCAGATATTAAAAAAAAATTATTTTCCCTTCAGTTTGTGTACATACAAATTCTCTTTGCATTTGTGGGTAACAGAAGTGTGCATCAAGAGGAGAGTAAAACCCTACAGGTACTTCTTAATTCAAAATGTCATTTTCTTTAAATGGTGAATATGTGGATTGGAGCTGGTAGTATCTAACAGCTCTTGCAAGCCCACAGTGTTCCTCTTTTGGATCCAGAAACAGCGGCATAAAAAAGCAGAAGAGGCTGAAGACATTCTTCTGTAGGAGTATGCTTTGATGATATGATTCTGACAGAAGTTTTTGTCAGAAGAGTGAGTGTACTTAGCATTCCAGAGTAGTGGTACTCGTTTAAAAATAACATGAAATTTGGCACAGGAAATATTTTCCTTCTTGCTGAGATCTTCAGCTTCAGTGTCATCATACGTCATTTCGTCCTATTGCGAACAAAACATAAAAATAAAAGGAAACCTCAGATGATGTCACCTCAGATCTGAGCACAAGACTGAATTTGCATTTTTTGGGGCTGTCACAAAGACGTTAAAAGGAACAAAACCAAACTCAAAAGCAGATGACTGTAGATGTAGAAGGTTTATTATATTCTTTAATTTTGTGTTCTAGTAGAAGAGCATCCTACTTGCTTGCAATATAGTGTCTATGGCACACAGAAAGTAGGTCTTGAATGGGCCTCTTTCTGTCCTGTGGAAAGACAAACACACCCATCATGTTTGTTTCATGACATGGAACATGTGCCCACAACACGTTTGTCAAATGTGGCTTAAAAAAACTTCTGGCAGTGGAAAATGCATAATCTCCCTAGGTGATCTATTGCAGTGTGAAATTAGCCTTACCATTAGACAGTTATTTCTGCACTACTCTTTGTCCTTCCTCCATTGGGTATCAAGCAACTTGACTGCCTTTCTCTTTACAGTTATTTCTAAGTTGCCGTGATGTTCCTTAAGCTTTCTCATCCCACACTTAAAACAGCAGCCCTCCTTGTAGGGTATGTTTTCTATGCAGAAATACTCAGTTGCTCTTTTCTGGACTCCTGTCTGGTTGGGTCACTCATCCTTTGATTGCCAAAACAAGATAGAGCACTCCAGGGCCGTGCCATCCTGATACTGCACTCAGGAAAGACCCACTTCACCAGACTCACAAATAATACTTCTCCTTATGCAGCCCAGTATTATGATCTTTTCTTTACTATTCCTTTAAAAACTGCTCAGCCTGTATCTGAAGGCAAATCAGAATATAAAATACATCAGTACCTCTGTGCTCAAATTCAGTGTCCCAGCATGTTTTGGAATGTTACTATAACTTTAATTTACAAGTCTGTGTATGCAGGGACCTCCAGCAGAGAATCAGCTGTTCATCTCATTTTCCATTGCTAAATATTCAGCACTAATTGGAATTCTAAAAGCAAAATACCTATTAGGATTATTCAACTCATTTTCCCTACACTTACAATTTAAGAAACTGTGTTTTGGACCAGTTTCAGGCAAGATGATAGGAAAAGGTTTTCAGTAGGAGTGATGGGAGAGGGCTAAACCAAATTTAGTAGAAGTGAAGAAGAAATGAAAACGGAAGAAAGCATTGGAGTTGCTTAAGCTTTGTATCGAGAAAGGGTGAAGGATTCGCAACGTCAATAGTAATGGAAGTTGCATTGCAATGTAAATAGCTTACTTTTTCCATTATTCTGAAGTAAAAAGGAAGTATTTTCCACAGGCTACATTTGTCTTCTGTGTGGTTTTTCTCAGCAGTACAAGAGTATTAAGGCTTCTGTCTAAAAGAACCATAAAGAAACAAGACAAGGAGGGCAGTAAGAGCTGCCCGCTGCAGCACTGTGAGTAATCAGCAGTGAAATCTCAACTGCTGCTGAGGCAGCAAACTCAAACCAGAGTCATTTCAAGGGCAAATGTTTTCTCAGAGATAAATTGTGCAAAATATGGGAAAAATTGCTGGGAAGAATGGAGAAGAGACTGGTACAATCTTTTATGTCTTTCCCCTTTTACAACAGATGCCTTCTTAGCAAAGTGGCAGAATTTGCTTAAAATTCATTTGCAGCTTCTCAGGTCTTGAAACAGAGATGTTTTAGAAGATAACCAGTGAATTTAAGATATTCAGCAGGTACTTGGTTTCAGTCCAGTCAATGACTGAAAATTGTCTTTTTGTTAAAGTTGTGTTGAAAGTGATGGTGAAGAAGGGTGTTGGTAAGGGGTGACTCAAGCGACACATTCCACCACTGGGTGAGCTGGACCCTTCTATTCATATGACATCTCCAAATGAGACATAGTGCACAAAGTTTATTTAATAATTAGAAATGTAGAACTGGAAAGAATCGCTTTGATCATCAAGAACAGCTCCTTGATGTCACTAGCAACATGTCTATGATTCACTTCATAAATTTATAAGGTTTAGAAACTGGTGGATTTTCTACCAGCCCATCTATTGGAAGATGTTCTGAAATCCTACTTTTGTGCAGATGGAAGCCATTTTCTAACTTTCATTCAAATTTATTCACTGTTCAAAACAATCCTGTGTCAGTGTTTCCTTTGTTCTAGTGGTTATTTTATCTCTTTTGTTGTTGTTGTTGTTTATGAAGAGCAATAGGATCTACCTTGCTTTTGTTTAATGTCTGTCAGCGACAGATTCTCTCTTCCCCTGTTAGACCCAAAAGCTTTCATGGACCCTGTTGCACTATGAATTCACTGTTCGTGATTGTGGCTGATCAGAGCTGTACACTGCACTCTGCACAGATATGCTTAAATGTACTAGTACTAGTTATGTTTATTTATTTATAGGTGTTTGTGTAAAAAACCTCTAAAAATCAAACTTACTGATGGCTAATTTCGAGCTCATTCTATAGGTTTTTATAGCCTCTGCATGTAAGGAGCTTTAAATAATATTTATGTCATCCAGAAGTTTGACAGTGCAGAGTTTAATTCTTCTTCCAGGTGGCTTAAACCAACCTTTTCTCAGGTTTGTTTTTCTTTATTCTCTATTTAAAAATAGATACAGCACCCAGAACACTATAAACATATATAGCATCCTGAACACTATAAACATGTATAGCATCCTGGCTTGCCAGTTTGCTGGTATGTGCCAAATTGGTGGCTTGCTTTGACTGAATGTGGTGATTACAGTGTAATTACGAGCTCTTAAGCATCAGGCAAAGGGTTCAATGCTCTCACAAGACAGAAGACACAGACCTCACCCCCTAGGACTGTACGACCAGAGCCTCTGCCAAGTCCAGCCGACTGTTTGGATGCTTGACTGACCATGGCCTATTAAAATGCCCAGAGATTATATAGTATTGCCTGCTCAGCTTACTTGGGTCCTCGTTTCTTGCATACTCCTGAGGTGGTAACTGCCTGCCAAGTGATTATGGCTCCTTCCATTAACTTTTCTTGTCATTAAGCATCCATACTTTGAAATGTTTTCCTCAACCTGGACTCATCTAATTGATATTCTTTTGTGGTGTTGGTCTCAAATAGTTGGGTCTTTCTGAGTTCCTTTTATAATTTTTATTTAATTTCTCCAGATGAAAGGCGACTTTTAATGTTTGAACACTGGCTCACTTTTAGTTTTATGCCATAGCCCACTGACATTAGAAATTATGGCTGATTACCTGGTCTAAGCAAAGAAAAAAGCTTTAAGAGGCTTTTTTTTTTTTTTTAGTTAAAAACAACAAAAAAAATCTCTATACTGTTTGTGTAGGTCCCAGTCTACCTTATAGTCTGTACTCTTTTGCTGAATTCCCAAATAATATGGAAGGTAAAGACAAGTTTGGTCTGGTGTTCCTAGTGAATGTTTTATGAAGCATAAAGCAGAAATTGTCTGTTCTGTCAGTTCCCCATTCTCTATAGTTTTCCATTTCTTCATTCTTCCATTTTTCTCTTCTTACCTCTTCATTCATGCAGGAGTTAGGTGTTAATTCTTTGTTAAATCTTAAAACACGCATCTTCACTGTTGATGGCTTTCAGTGTTCTATATTATACTGATATACCAATACCTTGATTTTAATTAATTTCAACTTGTATCTTTCATAATTTCATCTTATATCATATTTATTTCAAAAAATATAATTTCAACTTATATATATATATAAGTTGATATTAATTAATATCAACTTATATATATTTGCTCCATATCTTTCACCATTACAGCGTACACATTTACACATTTATGAATTCTTTTAATGCCCATGGCCTCAACCTCAGAGTCATACTTGTCTTTTCACTGTTCCTGGTATTTTATCTTCAAACTGGTGGTAACTCTTGTTACATCTGCATGGTTTGTAACACATCATATGAGACTGGTCTATGCTGTGTAACACTATAATCATAGAATGGTTTAGGCTGGAAAAGACCTGTAAGATCATGGAGTCCAACCATTAACCCAGCACTGCCAAGCCCA
>JAVJGI010000062.1:75101850-75121332 GCA_035590275.1 Ibycter americanus
GCCCAGAGCAGCTGTGGGGGCCCCATCCCTGGCAGTGCTCAAGGCCAGGCTGGACGGGGCTGGGAGCAGCCTGGGCTAGGGGAAGGTGTCCCTGCCCGCGGCAGGGGGTGGGACTGGGTGGTCTGTAAGGTCCCTTCAACCCAAACCATTCTGTGACTCTATGATGCTAACACCCTGCTGGCAGCAGCTCAGTTCCTGCAGGGTGAGGATGCAGGACGCTGCAGCAGGTTCTGGTTGCTAACAGACACTTACCCGTACACATACTGGGGGAACCACTGGCAGCCTGTTAGGTGCTGGCACCAACTCAGTCCCTCCAGGATGGGAAGTACTTAATGCAACAAGGAATTACAGATAAGTTGCATTATTTACCCGTGAGGTCTGATGTCATTGCCAGAAATTAGGAATAGTTGTTTGTGTCCTGGTTGGGGAGGACCAGTCCTTTGGTAGGCTGCACAGTGATGGATAATACCACAAGAGCTTTTGATTGCACAGTGTTTCAAAAACGCTGCATTTCAGCAATGACGTGTGAGGTTTGTAGGAACCCTTAAGATGAGGAACAGAACATAAATGTATGGAAGACATTACTGACATTCATAATGCATGACTGGTGGGACTGGGATGGAACAGTAATAATGTGATATAACAACCTTTAATGAATAACAAAGTAGATGAAAAAGCAGTGCCAAGGATGTGACATCACTTTTAACACAGACATGAGAATGAAAGGAATAATTTAAATTACTTATAAAAATTACTGAGCTCTAAATGAAGTGTTTTATTCAAGAGCATAATCTGGATGTTCCTGCTGACATCTGGAAAAACCCATGTCGTATTTAGGAAAATGTGACCATCAAGGGCTTCCTAGAAGATTGAGCCTGTTCTTTTAATAGAGACATACCATCGCTGTAACTCCATGTATTCTCTTCTGGTTTACATTTTGTCAAGTAGCAACTTTCTTCCAATTTCTAAACAAAGTTTACCCACACCTAATGCATAGCCATTTGTTCTTGTACCAGTGCTGAGTAGCTGTTTTCCTCCCTTAACATGTATCCTGGTGATAGATAGCCTTTACCTTTTGGTTTTAACTTAATCTTTTGGGCTTCTTACCATGTCAGAGCCTTTCCCTTCCTGATTATTTAGAAGTCAATCAGTGAATTTGTTCCAGTTTGAATTAGTTTTTCTTGCCTGCAGGTACGTGGAACCACACATAGTATCTTACTACCTTGTGCAATTCATACTGCTGTCATCACTAGTGGCAGTACACGGATGGGACTTTCAGAATTGCTTTTCCTTCCCATGGCTAAATCAGACTGGCAGCTTATAACCATGGGGCATGATTAATTAATATAGCCAGGGCCATCTCATCCTCCTTCCAGTTTTTGTACACCCACTGCTAGAGCAGAAGCTTGTGTTACTTGTCCCTGAATACCTTGTGACACAAAATGTGTACAGCTGAATTTCACTTAACAGCTCTTTCTTGAGTTATGGTTTTCCAGTTTTGTCTGTGTGCACATATATCCCAAGTTTGTGTCATCGGTTCATTTTGCTGGGATACACTTGAGTTTTGGTGCTGGTATCACTGATGAAAAATCTTAAAAAGATGCATGTCCAAACTGACCCGTGAGGAATTTCAGTAGACTTCTCCATCCAAACCAATTTCCCACTTTTAGGACTACCTTTTAAGCCCCTTTGAACCAGTTCTTTTACTTTATATTTACTTTATTTACCTTCATCTTCTCAACTTTTATTACTGATTTCCCACATATTTCTTGTATCATTTTTATTACTGAAGACTTAGCTTATCTGATGAGAAACAATTTATCAACACAATACACTGAATTAGTCTGCATGTACCTGTGGCAGGATTGTGTTGCTTTCTATCCCATTTATTAGCATGTCTTCAGTCTTTACATCAAAGCTTCCAGAGCCTTGCACAGGAATGATGTAATTTTCTCTTATTATTAAATACAGATAGAGCTACTGTGCGCGAGTTACCACAGTTCTCTTGATAAACATAAAAATGCGTTCCCTCAACTATAGCTTTTTCTGTCAGCTCTTCCAAAAAACTGTCATCCAGTTGCCGGGGTATGTGTAACATCCTCAGTGAGCGTGGAGAAAGAGTGTTACTTTTGGTTTGGGCATTTTTTGGGCCATGCCTGAAGACTCTCTTTAATCACTATCTTTTCCTATTTTTATGATCCTTCTCTGTATGAGGTGGTGGAATTCGGAGGGGGGGAATAGGGGACTTTTTTGCTAACGGTTGCAAACCCAAACTCAGCCGGATTTCTTGTATTCGCTCTTTGCTCTGCAAGGGACACACTTCCTTGCAGACCTTTCTTCTCCATTTTATGTTCACTCTTTACACTCCGGATGTGATTATTCACACTAGTAGGTTCACAGCCCCTTCACAGTACCTTCCCATAGCTGAAATAGAGATTGTTGATACTTTTAATGTGTTCCTTCAAAGTTTACCTGACAGAAATCAAGAATGTTGGTCACAGATCTGTTTCTCTGAATCCCTCCATTTAAGGGAAATCAAGTTGCAATCACTTGATACAGCTTTCTTCCCGTTTCTTTTTCCCAAGTCTACAGTTCAATGCTCCTGAAGTGTTTCAGGACCCCAAGAACCGAGGCTTGAGGGAACTGCAGAGTGTCTATTAAGGCTTAGTATTAAACCAGTGTTCCCCTTAAAACGTGCCAAAATTTTTTTCCAGATGTCCACAGCTTATAAAGCCAGAAAAATATAGTTCACTGCTGTTTATCAGGGTCCCTTGAAAGACAAAAGGTAATCATTGAAAAATCAACATTAGCAGTACTAACGACCATAAAATCATATGCTTTTTATTTAACATAAAATGAAACATTAAGATAAAATACACATTTGTCCATGTGCTGAAGAACTACTGTATTTTACATTCATTTATAAAGCAGGTAGTTTTACATGACAAAAATAAGTGAGAGGAACAGAATCCGCAGTAAGACACAAGCCACAGGGCAGGCTTTTGCTTGTCAAAAGTGCTATCTCCTAAGGGCACACAGCTCTTCAAGTGACAGGTTAGAAATAGGCTGTTTTAGCACTCCTCAGATCCCTCTTAATGCTGGTGAGAAGCTAAGGTGGAATCTTATACAGCAAAACGAGTGAAAAACTTGTTGACAAAACAACCTTTGCCAAAATGCATAGCTGCAGCACCATGGACCACGTTTGTCCCTGACGTGTTGCTCCTTTGCTGGAACTGGCCCGTGCTGTTTTTAAATGCCTAGAAGTTACCCTACCGAACGACAACTGCTTTTTTTTTTTTTTTTCCATACAAACCTCACCACGTTTCTTACTTGACTTTGCAGATGGACAGTGATAGCGTATGGGCTTATAATCGCACAGATTTATGGCCCTGGAAGGGGCTGTAAATCCAGCGACGTCCGCCGTTTGTGGGTGCAGCCTTGGTACACCTCTAGACACCAGATAAACAAACTGTTGGTGAAACCTCTGTCCCTGAGGTTCAAGGTCATGCCTGTCCCATCTCAGCTGCAGGTGGGCTAAGAGCGTCTGCGCAGACGGCACAGTTACAGTTGTGTCCGTTGGGAATAGTCCCGCAGTAAGCTGCAGTAGCTGCATCGCGTTCATTCCCACACCTACGCTGCGTGTCGGTTGACGTTGCCGGCACTGGCCCTGGCACTGGGCGGTAAGGACCCTGGAGGCCTGGCCTCCGAAGGTTAAACTCTTGGCCCGGCTCTTCCAATATAAAATCTATAGTGCAGCATCTGAAAAGTCTTAACTGAAACGTACAGGAGACCAATTGGTTTTAAGTTTTAAATGGGGAGAGGAAGGAATGGGAGATGCAGCAGTACCAGGGGAATAAGGAATGTTTTTTTTTAAAAAAGTGCAGCAGATCAAAACACATTGCTATTGTATATTTTGTCTAACCCATATATCTTAAATATGAAAACAAATATAAAAGCTGTCATTCTGTCTCAGGTCTGTGGTAACTTTGCAAGGTGTAAACGTCACCAGAAGACTGAGATGAAGCCGGTCTTAACTATGCACACTTCACTAAAATATAGCTGTGTGTACCTACATATACATGCACACACACCTGCACAGCCCCCCCACCCCCCCTACCCCAACTCCATGTATATACACGCACCCAAAGCGGGGCTTCCTTATAGTGCAACTGTTTATAAAGTGAAAGCCCCCCTCAATGCATCGATAGCAAGTTTTGACAAAGTATTGGGTGCCATGTTTTGTTTTTCCCAAGAGATTCCAACAATAATTGAAGCGGTATAAAAATATCAGTTGCCTGCCTTTTGAGGTTTTAGACTTGTACTTTTAAAACTTGACTTAGTGCTTCTTCTTTTCCCACACTGTTTCCTTCCCTGTAAGTCCCAGCAACAGAGAACTGCTGTAAACGTCTCCAATTCACATACAGGATTCCTGTAATTGCTCGCTGGAATCTGGAATAGCATAAACGTCATCTGAGATTAATGTAAGCCGAAGCGGGCATCATTGAGAAGGGGGTGAGGCAGAGGCACTGCGCCTCCTATGCTGTGGAGCCATTTCCACCTTCCTCTCCGTAGATATTTGTATTCTCTCTCTACACGCGCAGAACTGGGGCCGGCAATTACAGGGGCTGCAGACCTAGTCTTTCAGAAACGGGTATTTACAGAAGCAGCAGTATTTGCCATTTACTTTAACAGAGAGTTCCACGAAGCAGTAGCAGGAGGCAGGGGAAACGGATGCGCCGTGTGCAGTACACAGCACCGTGTACCTCAGCTGACTCCTGAAAGCGCCGTGAGCGCCTGGTTTGCACCCCTGTGCTGTCTGAGCTGCTCTGCGGCTGCCCTTTGCCGTGTGTGTGTATCAGGTAATTGCTGCTCAAGGGGAGCGTGTCTAGGCTCCCATTCCTGGTGAGAATTTACTCTAATAGCTGCAAAGGTGTACCATCCTCTACAGTGAGATTTTCACCAAAATTCCTACAAAGCAAAAAAAAAAAACAAAAAAAAACCCCAAACCAAAAATCTGCTTTGATAGTGTTTCCTTGAAATCATTGAACTTTTGGTGTATCGTTTGGGTTCCCCATAAGCACTGTAAGATGCTCACACAAGAACTCAAGCTATTTATTAAAATTTCAGTGGCACAGCAAAACTGAGTAGCTTCTGATTTCATTTTGGTTGAGTAGCTTCTGTACCAGTATGTCTCTTTGGCTATAAAGGTAGCATTGCTTGTATAAAAGATCCACCTCAACTTCTTGTCTTCTCACCATAGATTATTTTGGGTGGTTATGAGGCAAAATGAACGAGTATTAATGGAAACACAAACAGGACGCAAGACTGAAAAATGCTCTGTATGCTCTATCTAAAACTGCTAAACTCTTCCAAAATTCATTTGCTCCTGAACTACTCATTCCTCTACTACCCTGTAGTTGCTAAGAGCAGCTACTGCAGCGGTGCAGTACTCGCATCCTTCCTCCCTCTTTACTTCTTGTCCTTTTTTTTTTAATACATTATTACATGCTCAAATCCAACCAGCTCAAATACTTTTTAATACATTGAAAATGTAAAATAAAGAATATATGAAGTACATACAGTATATATATACATATTTCAAATACTTAAAATTCTTATGTAAAATATGTTTTTTCTATATTTGTGTAAAAATACATTTTAAAATGGTGTCAACTTGATTTTTCTGTACATACCCTCTATTCCAATTTAAGTCCCTTTTAAAAAGGCAAAAGACAGACAAAGGTTTAGTATCTTCTAAATCATGTTTACAGGCCTGTTGTCAAAACAAGAAAAGCATGTGGTAAACAGTATTGGATTTCTTCTTTTAAGAATTCCCATTTTTATTGCATTAATGGATAAAACTGAATCTTTTCAGCCTTCCTCCTAATAAAACTATTCTTGGCCTTGCTGAGAAACTGCATACTCCCAATACCCTGTTTATCTAGTTCATAAATCATCCTTTGTCAATTTCTTTTTTTTTACAGATACTAAAATATATATTACTTAAAATATATTACTGTAAGCTCTTAAAATTGATCTTCAGTTATATCAAATGTATAGCATTAAAAAAAACAACGTAGGTAACAAAGAAAATTCCGGATATCATCATCCTAACGAATGCTCCAGCTGTTCTCCCTGCGAGATACCGGTGGCAAACAGACGCGGCGTCGGCGAGGACCTCGCCCCACCGGTTTGCTCTGCACGCAGCAGGTCAGAGGCTGCTCCTCAACGCCGCGCTGTGCCACCAGCAGCAATGTCCTGGGAACGGTCCTCGCCCCCCCTCCCCGCCCTGGCAACTGATGTGTGATATCGCCAGAGGTAATTCAGTGCGCACGTGCCGCCCTTTCCCTTCTACCGCCGCTCCAGCCACCCACGTATTTTGGATGTGGGATTTTGGCAGCTCAAACCAGCGCCAGCCCAGCCAGTCCCGCCTGGGGAGAGCTGCGCATCCTCCTCCGCTCACGCCCGAGACCGACACAGCCACGGAGGCGAAGCCAGGCGTGGTGGCTTCCACATGGCCGAGCCTAAGCAAAATTCCCAAGTCAAACAAGTTTCCCCACGCGGCAGTTCCAACGAGGAAAGGTGCTGGCCTTTCAGTAGGAAAAACCTCTAGGCTGTGTCTTTTTTCTGAGCCGCGGTGCCTTCCGATGACACAAGCACAGCCTGCCACCAGAGCGGCGGCTCTGCCTCCAGCCCTAGCGCGGGCCGCGTGCTCCCACCGCCTCTCACCGCTGCCGCCGTTGCGTGGCTGCGCAGCACTGAAGACTGGCCGCCCCTCTGAGAAAGTGGGAGGACGCCCGGGCAGGGCTGGTGCTCGCCCTTCCACTGCCCCCCCAGCCTCCCCCGAGGGGAGAAGCCCAAGTTCCACTCCCAATCCACCCCTGCGTGCACAGCGGGTAGGAACTGGCCCCGAGATGGTCTTTGCTGCCTCTGCAGCAGTGCCACCGCCACCACCACCAGTACCAACCTGAGGACACCTCCTGGCTGTTAATGACCTGACCAGGAACTTGCTGCCCCGTCCGCTATTTCTTACTACCAGATAAAAAGATACAACTCCACTGACCAGCATCACTGTTCAGCATCTTGGACTTTCCTTTCAAGAAGGGACGCTTAAAATTTCATGCAAAATTCCTTCCCTGCGCCACCAATCCATCTCAAAACCGAACTCCTTTATTGGGCTGCATTCACGTCTCTGTTGCAACAACTTGTGTGCGGGGTTTTTGCATTGGAAAGTTAAACCACTGATTGGTCTGTATTTCTAGTTCTCATACTGCAGGACTTGGATGTGGCCTGAAAGGGAAAATTTAAATTTGAGTATCTTTCCTTACTCAAGTTGCTTTTCTGCCATAAACATAGCTTGACATTAGGCTTTGAAAACATTTTATCTCAGTTTTTTTTTTTTAATGACAGCCTTTACTGTGGTGCCATTAAATTAATACCTGGGGAACCGAAGTCTAATGCTTTAAACTATGTCACGACATTGCTTTTATTTATAAATCCAGTGTGAAGGCAGGTTTATTATCTTGCTGGAAGGAACAGCAGGAAGGCCAGATGATGGGAAGAGTGAAGGCTAATCCCACATAAGGAACACTCCTATATAAGCTGCAGGATTTCCCCCTTCTAAAATATATTATTCAATAACCAGCACCGTAAAACATGCAAAGCTTTCAAGGTTATGTCAACCTGTACTTATAGTGATTGTTACACCGAGCCCCATTATTTCTAATGATTTCCTACTTAATGCCCTCTTGCAAGCCTGTGGAGACCATTCCATCAAGTTGCACCTAGTAGCTCATAGCATATGTTAAAATCAAAGACATGCAGTTAAAAGAATTTATTTTCTTAAAAAGAAATAGAATAAAAGTAGCCCAAGAAAAGTGCTGATCCATTAAACTGTAACTAAGGCACTGAACAGAGTTGTAAACTTCCAAGTCATCACGCAAGATGCCTGCACTGTCCAATACAAGCCTGGAGCCACTGAGATCTTCGCGGTCACTGTACGTCCCGACTCGGGGCAGCGAGGGCCAAGCAGGCACATTTCCTGCAGGATTGCTCAGGAAACGGCAGCTTCTTGTGCTTCCAGAGGAGACTCCCAAGAGGTGTCCATGGCACGGAGACCCGGACCCACGCGCTACAGGGGACACTCGTAAGATCTGAAGGGAGGAACAAGCTGGAACCGAAGCCAGGGCCAGCAGTTGTTTAGAGAACACTGCGAGGAGCGACAGAAGAGCCCTTCCACACAGCACCTGCCACAGGTTGAAAAGCCCGTGAGCGCCAGGAGCAAGCCAGCACATCACAGCCTGCTGCTCCCTCATCTTTTCCTTCCCCCTCTTTAGCTGCCTTGTTAGCCTAGAAAAATTACACTGATAAAAGTCAAGGTGTGGACAGAATTGATCCAATTATGCCAGCAAAACTTCCTTGCGCTTATTTGAGGCAGGAATGACTTTTTCAGTTTATTTTGTGACTAGCAACAACCTTTAAATTGGATTATGCCGGGGGATCTGTCTTAGACAGGAACGAATGTGCCTGACTGAGGATTATGCTGCTGTAACTTGTTTCATGTCTAGACAAGGCCTGAGTTAATAAGGAGCGGACAGACCCTGCTCTCAGTACCGGCCTCCCCAGGGCACGCAGCTCGAAACCATTTCAACGTTGCGTCGCAAGATTTAAGAAAATGGCAGAAATTCCTCTTACTGAAGAGCAAGAGCTGGCAGCAGGCAGTGACGGGCTGCTGTCCGAACCGGCGCCGACGTGCAAGTCAACCCAGGAAACGAGATTATCCCCGTCACAGTGTCAGCGGTTGCAAGAGGAGAAGCCAGCCCACGTCTGCTGCTCTGCCCCTCAGCGTGCGCGTGCACGCAGGCAGCAGTGGGAACATGCACGGACCTGGGGCGTGTTTCATGGGCTACAACCACCGCCAACGCACGTGCAGTATGCACGCAAGAGTAATTTCTGTGTAATTTTGGGGGGGATTCTAGTTTTAGATTTAAAAAGTGGACTGTATTTCTGATACTTAAATCCTCTTCACCACTGGACGTCTGCACAGCAATGCGTGATTAGAAAGCAGGGGTCACTGCTCCCTAGTAAATTTAAGATGAGCAAAACAGTGACCAAAACACACCACAGCTCTTGCTAACTCACACCCACTAACTCCTGCTTTGGAGGAAGCCATGCTTTGCTGGACAGGGAAGGAAACGTTTCTGTTACGACGTGATTAACTCCGCAACTCTCTTTTCTTTATCATCACCGAGTAAATCACCACCTGCTCCTTGGAAAAACACACTGCTTCACCGGCAGTTATTTCTGATCTTTCCCAACAGCATGCCAGGTTCCTGGGCGAGGGAGAAGGGAAAGGGGAAAGCATTAGTAGAGTCAAATGGAGAGACAAAAGAAAGGCTGAGGACCTCAGCTCACGAAACAGCTGTCCCACCTATTTTGTTAATATTGCTTCATCTTTAAAAGGCCTTTGGATTAAAAGTGAATTCAGTGCTTTTCCATCAAAAAGATACATAGATTTGCTACCTGACCAAGATGCAATATGGCCCCCACCCACCCCGAACAGCAACAACATGGGACTGGACATGATTAGTGAACCTGATGCTCTGTGTTTCAGAAGGGAAATAACATACAGATCCTCAGCGTGATGCGGACATGTTGCGATACATCCAACTGCAGATGGGCGTGTGCTTCATTAGCCAGCCTGTCGTCAGTTCTTGTTGAGAACAGAGTACCATTTTGCAACCGCTTTAATTTCAATTAATCAAAGGGAATGAATTCGGGAACACTGGAAGTGAGGATGAGCATCACTAGCTGTGTCCCACGATCAGTACGAGGGGTGCGGTGCAGCCCCCTACTCCCCCCACCAGCCTCCCCAGCCCCAATGCAACCCCGGACCTCAACTGAGCAAAATCCAAGCTGAGTTAAGCCTGATTTGGTATTTTAAAAACACAAAGAGACACCCACAGTGGGCTGACAGTGAGGCCCAACAAGACACTTGTTTTTTCTGTCCCTATACTTAGCTAAATATAAAATCTTCTATAGAAATTAGAGACATCTGACTATTGTGGAGGTTTGAATGAGCACAGTAAGCTTCCCAGAAAACAGCAGGACCGAGGGTGACGCTGAGAGCACTTCACTTGCATCGCGTGCCGTTAACAGCTGATGGTTCTTGCCTGGCATGGCGCTTTCCAGCTCACTCGAAATGCCTAAGAAAGCAGATTTCTGCCGAGTCCTGACAGTCCAGAAATGAAATGCAGTTCAGCACATATTTGTGATCTCTGCTTTAAATGGTTCCTGGGATAATCACAGTTACTGAGTTGTTTTAGTGATTTAAATTCTTGAATCCTATGGTTAGTACAGTTGCTTTTTTCAGTATTTACCTTGAAGAGGAGAGGATATGCGAATCAGAACCACCAGCCAATATTGCACAACCCAGTATGCCTTCTGGGAACAGCCAGGTCGCAAGTGAAAGGCAATTACTTGAAAGGCTGGCACAACGTTAATGCCTTCCAATTCTGAAAAATTTGAACTAAAATTTAGAGCAACAAAGTGAGCCCATTCAGGGGTTCCTGCTTCAGTGCTCTGTGATCAGTCAGTACAAACATTTAGTTTCTCAATTATCCCGTTCTTCTCTTTGTCAAGAGAAGACCAGCAACAGGCTAAGGTTTTGCCAGGGGTTCGTTCCCCCATCTAGAGCAGAGCTCAGCAAACACGCTGGATAGCAGGCTGGGGTTAATGAAACTGCAGTACAAGTCAAACACTATCTCCTAAAAGATTGAAAAAATATTTTTAAACAAAATAATGTGACATATTTACATAATTCCTTAAGTGCAAACTCTTGTCACAATTCACGTAGTTGAGCTCAATTTAGACTCACTGTACAAGAAGGTGCTCTTTCTTTAATGAAAGAAGAACTCTACTCTGTATTCCTGATTCAGTAACGTGTCTCTTGTGCAAGGCAGTAAGTTTCCTGTTTCTTCCCAACGTACTTCCGAAAGCAAAACCAAAACCAAGCCATCCTCTTCCCCATTTCCCGTCCCGGTTACCGCACAACGAGGCAGGAGACACAGAGCTTAGAGGGGCCAATGCAATCATCATGGCAGAAGGCACCGCAGCCCTTGCACATGATCATGGCTTTCAACCTGCAGTAACATTTGGAAGGGGAATCCTCCATGCCGTTGTCTTCAGCGAAGGCTTGAACGGGGATGGTCTGACTGTGGTTGCCAGAGTTCACAGCTTGGCTGGTGGGAATGGTGGTTACAGTCACAGAGAAGGACATGACGTTCCCCATGCTGCTGGACAACTGCTTGCATTCAGACAGCCCAGTCATAAGAGACCCTTGGTTCACATCCGGGGAGGTGGAGACATTTATTGTGCCGCTGTAACTGGGCCCGATGAGCTGTGCTGCAGCATTTCCAGATAGTTTGGAAGGGTGCGAAGGAGAAAGCAGTGGAGGCTGCTGCTGCGCAGAGTCCGAGGACGGTACAGCAGTACTGAAAAGCTCCGGATTGCTGTGCATTTTCCCCCTCATGGCATGTGCCATTTGCTCTTGAGCGGCTTGGATAACATCTCGTGCTAGCGCAGTTCCATCAAGTGCCTGAATGTTCTCCTTGTCAACTGCTGCTTGCTGAAACGTGGCTGCTTCTGTCTTTACACCCTTTTTAGCAAGGGTGCTGTAATCCGAAGAATTTATGTTATGTGATACCTGTTCTTTTTCACACTGACCAGAAACTTGTGAAGCCTGGGGCTCCTCTTTTACACTGATATGTTCACGTTCATCACCAGTACTCTCATCATCTGCATCTCCTTCGTCACTGCTGCTGCCGTGGCCAGCCGTCTCCTCACATTCCCCAAATTCTGCTTTTGGAGCATCAGCAGGACTGTTCAGACACAAGCGGTTTTCAGGGTTCAAGGAGAAGCCTCTCTTAAAACTCTCTGAACCACGACCATAGGTGGAAATGTTGAGCAGATAATGACCAGACATAGCAGGCTTGGACGTCCTTCTGCCCATGAAACCCAGCATAAATCTCTGGCTGGCAGAGCTGTTTTCTAACTGGAAACCTGAGTGAGCAAGGTTCAGTTGTGAAGGCTGAAGGACTGGCAACAAATTCTGCCTCTGGACCCTCTTGATAAGAGTCTGAAGGATCTGCTCTTGGGTCGTTTTGCTGAGCGTCTCATGGCACTGGTGCTGGTCAATACTGGGGTCCTTTCCTGAGGGGACTGGAAAGGTCCTTGGAACGTGAAGCAGAGGCCTGTTCTGGCAAAAGATCTTCCCAAGCTGTTGTGTGGGTAAACTCAATTGTCTCTCACCACCCTCGGCTCCGGCGCTGTTCCCCGCTACACTTGTAGCACTGGATGCTGCTGCCCCTTTTTCTTCATGGGAAGCTAATGTGACAGTTTTCATTTCTGCTTTGGTGAGAGGCTTCGGCAGGATTTGCTCTAGAGGGACGTTCTTGCCTTGAAGAAGTTGGGTGACCAAAGGGTTGTTAGCAGGAATACTGGAGCTTGGTTTTGGGAGGGCCCCGCTTGAGCTTGAACTTGCATGAGTTTTAAGGCTGGGTGCTACTGACGAAGCGGGAGAGGGTGGGACTGATGTCGGAGATGTGACCACACCTCCAGCCTGGGCTTCTGAGCTCGTGGATGTTAGCGAAGACATCAGAGGGGACGGAGCTTTGCTTTTAGACACATCTAAGCTGGTCCCTCCTAAGGCTGCAGGTGCTACCTTAGTTACATTTGTGTTGGTATCTGCCACGGATGCAGCGACGCAGAGGCTTCCATCCCTGACAGCTGGTGTCCCGCTGGCCTGGCTGGGACCTGCCGGAGCAGAAGGTGCTTTCTCTTGTTTGTCACTGCTGCCAGCATATGGGGACCCTGAAACCTGATTTACTGTCATACAGGGGGGACTCTGTTTTATTCTGCTGATTTTCTCTAATGCCGATACCGCTGATGAGGAGGAGCTGGTGCCGGTATGGCTGACTGGAGCTCTGGGCTGTGGTGCATGAGTTTGCTGTAGTTGTGCTCTAGAAGGATTGTGAGGTGGTGCCTGGTCCGTGGCCTGGGTCTCCATTTGGGTACGGGTCCCTGGACATTGGGGAAGAAATCTTCTCGAACTTCCCCCGCTTCCAGTTCCTGCCAGTTCCAGTGCATTTCCTCGAATTCCAGTTTCGTTGGTTCCGCTTGCGGCTGTGTTACTCTTCTCTCCTCCACCGGCTGGTGGGCCCCCACCACCGCCGGGCCCAGGCCCTGGGACAGCCCCCCCCGTCGAGGCAGCGGCAGCAGCAGCGGTGGCGGCAGCAGCGGCTGCTGCCCTCTGAGCCTTGGCTTGCTGGGCTTTTGCCTTGATGTCTGCCAAGGTTCTGGCCCCTGTTCTTCCTGGACTGGTGAGCGAGATCGGGAAGCGTGCCCTGGGAGAGACCTGGCCCGCAGGAAATGGCATTGGGGAGATTCTGGAAACAGGGATCTGAAACAGAGGAGAAAAGCACAACTGAGATATGGGGAACATTTAACCCATGTATTTAAAAATTTAAGCATGTACAATTTAGTCTTGGAGAAACAGTTGTCGTTCTGGAGCAATCCCTTCTCTCCCTCCCTCGAGATAAAAGACATGCATCTGACACACCTATTTTAAATCTATTACAACCTTAGTAACTCAGACTGGAAGCTCATCCCTTGCAGTTGCAGACTGGTACATCAGACATCATTACTCAAAAACCTGTCAAGCTCCCTCAGAAAGAAACGTAAGGTTGTACCAGAACTCACCACCTATTGTCCCTTATTCTAAGTTTCATACTTTATTCATATGTAGTTTATATCCTTATAAAGGTTTGCCTCGACATCCTGCTTGGTTTTGCATTGCTCTTCTACCCCTCGTACCTGCACTTCTCTCCTCAGTGTCTCATGCAAAGTAACGGTAATCCCGCTACTGCGTATCTGTAGATAAAAATCTAAGGATTTTAGTCCTTTCTTCTAAAATACCTTCTCCACTCCCCTCATTACTCCAGTTTACTTTCTCAAAGTTTGTTCTCTCTAGTGTAAGTGATGAGAACAGTGCACTCATGTTAGTGTTTTTCCGTCTCCATCACAAAGGTTTCAGGGAGTGTATTTTAAGGTTACATTTGTTTTCACATATCTGCAATACCTCGCTGACTCCCACTCATCTGATTAACCGGTTCACCACTTCTTTCTTATCCGAGGAATGACATGTCTTCTACTTTCAGGGGAACATATCTGGAATCACCCTTCAATTCACTCTGTTATTAAATTAAATCCCACTTTTATTACACTTGAAGGTCAACCATTCTTCCTGTATGATATTTCAAATCTCTTTTATTGACAGTTTCCCCCCAGTATTATCACTAACAAATTTTATTAACGCTTTCTTACCTTCATGCTATGCTTATTAACATGGTTAGAATAACTAACAATTTTTAAATTTTTGTGTTTGTATACTTCCTAGTATAAAAGAATCTTAATGGGAGACTAGAATTCTTAGGACACACAGAAATACAGTAATTAAGCAGTTTTCCATTTACAACTTCTGCCTAAGGCCCCAGACCAGGGAGCTGAACTGCAACCAGAGCAAATTCTGGTAGAAAAAGCACAGGCCCTGTTCTACAGAAACCAAACTTGTCTATTCCTACAGTCACACATGACTGTAAAAAAAATTTCTGTGCTGGATCATCCATTTACTGTCTACTGCTGAGGGTAACACCACAGAAGAAAGAATCAGTGTTAACGGTACACGTGCAGTGTAATCGTTTCCTGAAAGAGTTTCAGATGTCTGGATCCAGAGTGTTTGTCACTTACCAAGGGGGTATTTCCTGGAAGCTTAGCAATAGGTGCGCTGCCCTGTCACCTGGATCTCAAAGACAAGAGGACTGTGTTGTCCAGGCCAAAGTCTGGAACATTTCTTTCATGCTTTTCCTTTCCATCTGCCCTACCCCGGTGGCAGCTGATTGTCCACTTCCTTTCCTATGTAGGTTCTTGCTAAGTCTCAGCATCTAAAAGGCTTTTGGAACGGAGATGTTCCCTGCAATGGTCTCTCCTTGCTACCTGCTCTGACACCACATTGCATTCAGCTGGTACAAATTATAACCGCATTATTTCTAGATGGTCTGGTTTTAAACACAGGTAAATAATTTCATTTCTGGACTTGTTACAATAGAGGAAGCTGCTGAGAGCATTCTTTCTGGACCTCTTGCTGTACTGCTGGGGATACTCACACATCTGCAAAGTTCTGTGTGCTCCTGGGCCACAACTTGCTTTGTTATTATGGTCTTGCAATTCCTCTGCAGCTCTCCCCGGTTTCCAACAAGAACCACAGTTCTCCCTGTTACACTCTGTCTCGGGCTTTTGCACAATTCTTTGAGCTTCTGGCCCAAGAGATCTTTCAACACATACATGTGTATGAGAGATACGTAACTGAGGTTACATTGATTAGCCAGCCAGCAGATTCCCTTTAGCAAACAGCTGAGCTTTTACATTTTTGGATCAAATATTTCCATCCTATAATAAGCAGGTAACATAATTGACATACATAACTAGAACGGAACTGACAAAGCATTTCTGTGAGAGCCACCAGCTGAACTGACCCACGTAAGGCCGCTCTGTGGGTCTGTCTTTGTTTCCTCTTACCTTGAGTGGGGGTACCCGTGGCACCGGGGTCCCCGCTGCAGGAAAGGACTGCGGCTGGCTCCGAAACGCCTGGTGGTGCTGACAGTTCTCCATGATGCGTGGCTTTTTCTCAGGAGTGGTTAGAGCTTCTTCGCGACTCTCTGACTTCCTTTTATGGGCTTCAACACTGATTTCCATTTCTTCATTTACAGGGGACTTCTTTTCTGGTGTGTCTGGAGTCATTGCTGGACTTTTCAGGCTTGCTACTACTTCACTTGCTTCGGGGCTCTTTGGTTTACTCGGGGCCAAAACTGAGGTACTGACAGTCTCCTTCCCCAGCACTTCCTTTGATGCAGCGTGCTTTCTCTCTTCACCTGGCTTTTGACTAGCAGCAGTTGGTGGTTTCTCTTGAACGGGTTCTCCTTGGACTCTCTCTTTTGTAGAGAGAGAACGGTCGCTAGGTTTCACTGCACACCCATCTGGAGAAACAGAGGCCTCTGCAGGTTTCGCTGGTTTTGGCTGCATGTCCTCTCTTCTTCCCTCTCCTCCTTTTTTCATCGCTGGTGCTTCCTGGACTGCTTGTGCTTTAGACTCTAATGGAGAAGTTATCTCCTCTTTGCGTGGTGCCAGAGAGGCTGGCGTGCATTTTGGCTGTTCAGCTGCTGGATTTTCAGTCTCTGTCTCGGCAGGGCTGGTGTTTGCTGTCAGTCTCTTGGACTCTTCAGGACTTAGTCCGGAACTATCAATAAAAACAGAATTTCTGTTTTGTAAAACATTCTTGCAAAAAGCATACTATCCTTACAATAAACGAGAGGACTACACCCCACACCCTAATAATATGTCTTGTACCTAATTGTATGCCCTGATCTTTGAAAACCTTCTGTACTGTTAGCACTTCC
Source organism: Ibycter americanus (assembly GCA_035590275.1). NCBI lineage: Eukaryota > Metazoa > Chordata > Aves > Falconiformes > Falconidae > Ibycter > Ibycter americanus. Next base: position 75,118,362 of record JAVJGI010000062.1, read on the forward strand.
ACATGAAACAAAACTTAACAGCAAAGTTTAAAACCAACTAAATGAAATATACGGAACACGTCAGATCTGGTCCTCTACACAGATATCAATTTTCCAGGCAGATCAAATGAATTGGCCAACAGTAAATATTCCTTTTATTAGCCACCACAGACTTATTTCTGCAGCATGCGAACAACCCCACACAGCTTGCATCTGGCTTCAGTTCATATGGTGACATTTGTGGAAAGGGACACTGAGAAGCGCCCCACAATTTTTCCAGAGGAATGCAGCTAGTGCCAGAACCACTGACATACCCTTAGTTTAGAACCAGTGTTGCTGCTGGGAGTATTTCCCTGTATTATTCATGAACATTTATTTGTGAAAGAAATGAACAAGCTGGGAATTTATTTCCCAGAGTGGTCTGATTTCAGAATAACTTCATCCATCCCTCCTTAATGAAATATCAAATTTGGGTGGTTTTTTTTTCCCCAAACATCAACCCATAAAGTCTGATGAATCTATGGGATTGATTCCTACCTGACCAGTTCTCAGGAGCTAAAGAGAACTGAAGTTCTGCTACTGTGTACATCACCTCCACGCTATCCTGCTGTCCTCTGTCCCCCTAAAGCTTCAAGAGTATGACCATCGCCTTTTATCTTCCAGCGCAGAGCTCCATGCCTGTTTACACTCCAGTTTTCAACACCAAGAGAACTGGGTGAGTTAGATGAGTAAAGACTCTTTGCCAATGCCACTAGATCACTCACATTCTCAACGTGGTGTATTCCTTTACTTAGTACTGCAGCCTGCCATATGGACATACACATGCACCAGCCTCCTACTCACCCACGAAACCCCAAACTATCAGACCATGGAACGACAGAAATAGGGCTTGCAATAATCCAAATGCTCTAGAGGGTTAAAACATCATAGGTGAATAGGAGGAAAACTGGCTGATGGTTCAAGGACAAGCATAAAAGCTGTCACGATGCAGGATAAGAAATTCCTTTTTAGTTATTTGTGTGTGTGTGTGGGTTTTCAAGTTTCTTACTATAGTTACTCGCACAGAAACCTGAATTCTCTGCGTAGCCCCCAAGGATGGGAAAATCTTCAAGCAAAAAGAAACACAGAATAAAAGACTTGCAGACTTGGGAGTTTAACCAAATACATGTCTGACTGAAGACATGGGGAAATTCAGAAGATCTTACATAGCAGGTGACTTACTGCAAAGTAGAGCACGCTCAACCACCACATACCCACGGGTCTCCAGAATCCTGACACTAGAAGAACCAACCATAAGATGGGAGTGTCTCAAAGTATCATAGTAAGGAGTGGGAAAAATTAAGATGTAAAGTCCAAAGGACACCCTCGCCTAAGGAACACAGTATTACAGTGGTTAAAGCATTAGAAATCATGACAGCAAATGCATCACTTCTGACCTAGGCTGCTCAGGCATTTCCTCAGTTCTGTGGCAGCTAGATGAAGCTGGAGGCATTTTTCAGGTTTCAGGACTAATGAAAAACAATGTTTATTCATGGACAGCACGCTACAAATGCAGCAACAGGTACATCTGGACAGGCAACACAAGGGTAAAAAGAGACAGTTGAGCATCTTACCTCTGACCATAGTAGCTCTCAAAAAAATGTTCCTTCCACAGCTCGACCTTCTTTTCCTTTTCTATTTCTTGCCGTATTCTTAGCTGCATTTCTGGTGTAAACTCACCTGCAAAATGCAACAGAAGATATCTTCAAAAAAAGCCATGGATAAAAGAAATCAGGATAAGCACAGGAGCCTTCATGCCTGCAGGTGACAGTGCTATCTCAGAAGTCCCCCCCACAGCTCGTGACACTGTAGCCCTGCCTGTGGTACTTCAGCATTTCTCCTGAGTTGCCAAGTGCTTCTCTGCTGCTTGCTCCTTGCACTGGATGGGCAACAGCTTCATGCCCTTCCCTGTCAACACCCACTCTGGCTGCCAATAGATGCTTTATGCAAAATAATGCTTATTAAACGAATACAAATCTATACACAAATGTATGCACGCACTATGTAACGGCCATTTTCTCAAGGATCTGAAGATACTGCCTGCGCAGACAGCAAAGCAGTATGGCACCTTGAAACGACAGTCGTGAGTGGCTCTGGTGAAACATGCATGCAAGAACATCAAAGGCTTCTTGTTCAGCACAAATGACAGTAAATATTTCTGGCAACGGATGCTATTCCATCACAGACAGGTGGGAAACAAAAACCACCTCTCACACATCTGAAGTGCGCATTTCACACATACACGTATTGCACTTTGTAAGAAATGTTTCTTAATGTCAAGTCTGAACCCGTCCCGAGGCAGCTTTGAGCCATTAAGGTTTGTAAGACCGTACGTTAATATTTAGGAGTTCATCATTAGACAACAAGAAACCCTGCTTTTTTGACACAACTGTAGTGATTTGATGATAGACGTGTGACCTTGAGCCTCAAGACTTGATTCATTCTCAAGTTTTATCTAGTTCACACACCATTTTGTTTGTGCTCTTTAGCACTGGAGGAAAGTTACTAGAATCAGATCTTTTCCAACACCACAGTTACCAAAGGGAGGGGATTCCTTACAGAGATCAGAGGAAATTGGGTACTTCTGTCACTGCCCAGTTTGTTTCTCAGCAATTTTCTCCCATCAAATAAGGGGCTCATAGGAAATTCTTGCTGAGTTTGTTCTCTGCGCAGTTATCAAAGTATGTCCAAAGGCAACTAAGTGTGTGTCCCTTTTTAGTACACTGTTAGTTGTCAGTATTCAATCAGGACAGTCATCTTTTTATTGCAGCAAGTACAGAGGGCCCAAAACAAAATCTTTGGTACCTCAATTTCCTTTTCTGTTTTTGTATAAACTTGGTCAGGTAAATCATGGAATGGGTTGGGTGGGAAGGGACCTTAAAGACCATCCAGTCCCACCCCCCTGCCACGGGCAGGGACCCCTTCCACCAGCCCAGGCTGCTCCCAGCCCCGT
>JAVJGI010000062.1:75121835-75132423 GCA_035590275.1 Ibycter americanus
TGGCAGGTGCTCTAAGGTCTCCCCGGAGCCTTCTCTTCCCCGGGCTGAGCCAGCCCAGCTCTCTCAGCCTGTCCCCACAGCAGAGCTGCTCCAGCCTCTGAGCACCCTCTGAGCAAATAAATATAGAAAGTCCACTGCATGGAAAACAGTGGAATGCCTGCCTTTAGAGTAATTTAGCAACAGGGTACAAAATTCATTCATTTGAAATAGTCTCAGCTGTAGCAGTGAATTCCTGGATTTTCACTGGTGTGGTTATGCCACCTTTGTCTTCCAGCTGGGAGATTTCAACTAAAAGCATACATCTCATCAGCCCAGTTGTTCACAGCGCAATGAAAACCTATGTGGTAGCTTGCAGTCAGGCAGCAGTAACTTTACTTACAAACGTCTACCTGAAGGTTGGTGGGGACCTCGGGAGGCCTCCAGTCCAACCTCCTGCTCACAGCAGGGGCAGCTTGGCCTCCACCAGGTTCTTCAGGGCTCTGGCCAGTCTTGGAAACCCCCAAGGATGGAGATGACGCAACCTCTCTGGGCCCCTGCTCCACTGCAGGACCGTCCTCATGGGGAGAAATTTTTTTCCTTATGTCCTGGCTGACTCTTGCCTGTTTTCTCTCATCCTCCTGCCACGCACCACTGTGACAGGCCTGGCTCCATCTTCCTGATAGCCTCTCTGTAGGTACAAGGGGGCTGCTATCAGGTCACCCCTCCCCAGCCTGTATCACTGCCAGGGGCTCCTCCTTCCCAGGGGCAGGATCCTGCTCATGTCCAGCCTGTCTCGCTCTGACTGGACAGCAGCCCTGCCCTCGAGCGTACTGACTGGTCCCCCCAGTTTGGTGTCCTCCGCAAACTCCACCAGGGTCAGTGGTAAAAATGGCAAATAGCACCGGTGCCCGGATAGATCCTGGCTGTTCCCACTTGTCACCAGCCTCCAACCGGGAACCACAGCTCCAAGCCTGATTGTCTAACCAACTTTTCACCCATCTGGTTGTCCACCCACCTAGACCCTTGTGTCCCAGCTTGGATACAAGAGTACTGCAGGAGAGAGTTATCAAAAGCTTTGCTTAGGCTGAGGTCAGCGATGCCCACTGTTCTCCCCTTGTTCACAAATTCAGTCATTTTTAATGCAGTCAAGCTATTCAGGCTATTGGTAAAACTATCCTCTTTCCAGTCACCACCACCTTCACATGCCCAGAGGCGTGCTCCAAGAGGGCTCGCTCCATGACTTTCCCAATGACACTGAGGCTGACCAGGCCTGCATACGTTAAATAATACCATGAGTGACCCCAACAGCATTGTTATGAATTGTCAGTACCCTGAGGAGTAGCTGAACAAAGCCTGCAGGACTGCTCTGCCCACAGTGGCATCACGGCTTAATACTTGAGCAGAGATACAGTGCTCAGTGGGAACATCAGTGGAGATCTCCAGGCTTCACCCTGCTTGTTGCAAGCTTCACCACCATAGCAGGTTCTACAGCAGTTTTACTCTGGTGAGAAAGTCTTTGCATAAACATAGCTGCAGCCTCCAGATGTCTCATGAATGGACAAACGGGTCTGCTAAGAAGCATGAAAACACTAAATGATGGTGGCTAAAACTGTAATTTTTACAGGACAGCTGAGTTCTATGCCTTCCTGTTTACTGGCACAAATACACCCAGAAACTACAAATATAAAGGGTTATTGATACAGAATTGGATTCCTTTTCTGTGGAAAAGCCTCTTAAGAGTCAATCACCTGGGTGTGAGTGTATGATATTCGCTTCTTAAAGTGAGTCATGATTGGTGCTACAGTCTTTGTAAAAACTCTGGTAACAGGCTGCGCAGTTCAGTTCTGTAGAGGAAATGGTCCCTGCCCGCAATGAGCGAGCATGCTTCTGATGACGTGATTTGATCAAACCACGGAATTAAACACCTCCCAGTTCAAGATGCAAATGACTGTTGAAGGCACAGGAGTCCTATAGATCAGTAAATGGCTGACTTTATGTTATATAAAAAATTACGGCTCAAAGGACTGACCATACCACTGTGTCATCAGCGAAGCTGTCTAGCCAAAGTCGGAATATATTTACCTTTTCTACTGCAATGGGCTGTATGTAGCTACCACAACCTGAAAATAACAATACAACTCTACTGTTATTTCAGCAAGCTTTTAAACACATTTTTCCTTCTTTCCTCATCTCTTCCAGTGGCTTGCTCATTTTTCCACATATGAAGTTCAAAAGAGAACTCCTTACTGCAGCCCCCTCTATGACCTTGAGATTACATAGCTCTAGGCGTGGTATTGACTACAGCTGTCTTCACCTAGTAAGTCACTTCAGTGCTTCAACTTCTCCATAAAATATCTTTTACATGTTCCCCAAAAACATTTACTAGCGGAAAGCTTTCTAGCATTTAGCTTCACTGTGTGGGGAGGTTTACCTTCTGACAACCTCTCCTTCCAGCCTTGGGCAGCTGAAGTGAAGAACTCGTTGTTGAGCGCAGAGCCACTCAGCTTCATCAAACCATCCGCCCCAACCTGGAACACATGACAAAGCAGATAGTATGAACTAGCTGGAAAGGCAAGTGTCACATGTTGTCACATGGGATCTGAAAACAGAGCAAGAGAGTCCCCACATTGCCACAAATCTCTCTGGAATTTGCCTTTAACTCACTCAGAAGAAAATCAACAGCCTGCTTAGGGCTGCGCTTAGCCAAGGCTGGGATCCAGGAGGCTGTGGTAAACTTTCCTCCTCCTTGCCTCAGTCCAATCCTCCACAGCCCTGCTCCCGCACAAACATACACGAGCAGCAGATGGTACAGGGGGCAAGGAGGCACGAGGAAACAGAACAGCACAGCCTCTGAAAAGCTTCTTCAGATGTCCTTTCCCCTGCAAGATGAATGCACAATATCACCTGAACTATCATCCAAAGCGCCAGCTCTGCTGTCTTCTGGTGAACAAAAAGAGTGCATGAAGGAAAAGCAAGGACGTAAAAGTTACCGCATAAAAGCAACTTCAAAAGGTATATAGTCATAGCCATGAATGCTTCAGAAAAAACAGGGGAAAATGAAGCTGAAAACCCACTCTGTCTGTGAAACATGGTTAACCAAATAGGGCAGTCATGCTGTACAGCAGGACATGAATGACAACGCATGAGGCTGAGACTGGAACATCACGTGGCGCAAAATTATAATCAGGGTAATAAAACCTACATGAGGTTTGCTTTTGCTCTTTTTCCCTGCAGAAGTAAATGTGGAATTTCTTTACTAGAAACATAAAAATACACGTATCATTCAGTAAGTCACAAAAACTTGCAGTGGGCAAAACTGATGGGCTTCCATTTCTTGCATAGATAATAAATCCGAACAAAGAAGCAAAATGCAACTGTCCAAATGTAGGATACATCTGGTTACACTGGGAGATCCGTGCAGCAAACATTCAACGGTGCAGGACTCAACAGAAACACTGCTTTTCTGGGGGCAGCATTTGTGATGCAGGTAATTAAAATTACGAAAGCGACCCAATAAAAGGTTTTGTAGGTAAGATTTAGTGAGAGATTTTTAAGTTTTAAGTTAGGACCAGCCATTATAGGGATTACAAAAGCAGAGATTTATTTTCTAGTCCAGATCTCTGTTGATTTGACTACAGGGAGCAGAATTCACAAGACTCTCCTCTGCTGCATATACTGTGTTGCCTGTTCCTTGTGCTGGAGGACAGACAACTACTGCAGGGCTGACTGGGTCATGCCTCTAAGTGCTTGCTTTCTCTTGTACAGAAGCCCCAGCTGTAACAGCTCAGACTGAGTCGCTGCCAAGCAAAACACCACAGATAGGTGACCTTTCACAACTGGCATGTCCAACACCTTCACCTCTTCTCCCGTTTACCACAGCAAAGTCTGACATTTGATAAAGCATGCCTCAGCACTTGATGTGGTGGGCTGCTCTGGGAGATTTACTACAGTGAAATGTAAAATTTGTCCTCTCAGGAGCCAAGCAGTATTATTTAGTTAGTCAAAATTTGTTCTCAGTCAAATTCTAATTCAATTTAAGGACAATTAAACTTAAAAGTCAGGACAGAAATGTCTTACCATCTGCTGGGAGGTTCTTGCCAGTAAACTCCAGCTGCAAACACCATCACATCATATTTTGACACATACCTAATTATTACAAAGGCCACAGGACTTATAAAACAATTCCCTCAAATATTTATTGGATCAGCCTTGGACTAACAAGTCCCCAACGAATGCTGATTGAAGATTAGAATTTATGAGACAACATAGAATGCTAGAACTCCTCCAAACGAACACTATCTGTCTAGCAAAGCATCCTCCATAAAGCAGACCACAGTGCAGCTGCCAGACCCACACGTATTATTAACATCCTGTGAGAACTGAAAGAGCAGCACAGCTGTGAAGATGGATACAACTTCACTAAACATGGATGTCTGGGCTCTAAGTGTCTGCAGCCAAGCTGGCGTCCCTTCACAGTCTACAGTGATCAAATCACCTGGGTGTATGGAGGTGGGGACTCTGTTCATCTCGGCTTGAAGTAGACACCTGTATGTGGTCACAGGCTCTTGATTGTACCAACTGGATTTCCACCTTCTACAAAAGGAGCCCACAGTAACTAGATGAGAGGTAGACTCCTGGGAGGTGACCGAGGTGTGTAAACACAGGCATCTACTACTAATCTGAACACCACACAGAAAAGTATCTTCAAGGGACTTGCAGATCTGAGACAGGACATGCAGAAGATTTCCATCTGGAGTGGCATCTTGAAGTCAGTTTTGATATCTAAAGAACATTTAAAACAGCTCTAGGCACATATGCTAAGGCATCTGAATTAACACCCCTACAGCTGAAGTGGAAGCATAGCACAGAATACCACTGTGCTCTGAAGCTCCCAGCCAGCTGGGGTAGGAAAGCTGAAGACAAACATAATATACGAATAAGGTAAAATCATAGAATCATAGGCTCGTTTAGGTTGGAAAAGACCTTTAAGAGCATCAAGTCCAACCATTAACCCAGCACTACCAAGCCCACCACTAACCCATGGCCCCAAGCGCCATGTCTACATATCTTTTAAATCCTTCCCAGGATGGTGATTCCACCACCTCCCTGGGCAGCCTGTGCCAGTGCTGGACAACCCTTTTGGTGAAGAAATGTTTCCCAATATCCAATCTAAACCTCCCCAGGCGCAACTTGAGGCCTTTTCCTCTTGTCCTGTCGCTTGTGACCTGGGAGAAGAGACCGACCCCCGCTGGCTGCAGCCTCCTCCCAGGCAGCTGTAGAGAGCGAGAAGGTCTGCCCTGAGCCCCCTCCTCTCCAGGCTGAGCCCCCCCAGCCACTCCTCATCAGACTGGTGCCTCAGCCCCTTGCCCGGCCCCGCTGCCTGGCTCTGGACACGCTCCAGCATCTCAAGGTCCCTCTTGGAGCGATGGGCCTGAGCCCAGGGTTCGAGGGGCGGCCTCACCAGTGCAGAGTACAGGGGCAGGATCACTGCCCTTGCCCTGCTGGCCACACTATTTCTGACAAAGCCAGGATGCTGTTGGCCTTCTTGGCCACCTGGGCACACTGCTGGTTCACGTTCAGCTGGCTGTCAGCCAGAACCCCCAGGCTCTTTCCCACCGGGCAGCTTCCCAGCCACTCTGGAAGCGTAGCGCTGCGTGGGGTTGTTGTGACCACGTGCAGGACCCAGCACTGAGCCTTGTTGAATCTCATACAGCTGGCCTTGGCCCATCGGTCCAGCCTGCCCAGATTCCTTGGCAGAGCCTCCTGCCCTCCAGCAGATAAACACTCCCGCCCAGCTTGGCGTGGTCCACGAACTTACTCAGGGTCCACTCCATCCCCTCATTCAGATCATTGATAAAGATACCAAACAAAAGGAAGGAAACACCTTGTTCTATCTACGACTTTTCCAGTATTAAGCATAAACAGATTGAACTTCACTTCCTCAACTCATTTGTTTTTTCCTCCTTTTACATGCAAGTGCGACATTTGTTCTTTTCTTGTCTCTTAGTATCATCCCTGCCTTCCACGAGCTGCTGAAGAAAACTGCTATAATGTTGAGATTGCTGCAGGCAGTTCTTTTATGTACCCCTTCGGAGGTAATTCATCAGATACAGCTGAGTTGAAGTAACTGTCTTATCAAAAGATTCTATTAGCTGTTTTTTCAATACTGAAGACTGAGTTCTTACCCCCTTGTCACTCATGGTAATTGTTCCAGTTATCACCAACTATTTAATGAAGAGCTCAGTGAAAACCTTCACTGCTTTTTCTGTGCCACTCCCAGAGCAGATGAACCCATTCCTCCCCACTGTGTACTTTTCTGCTTTTCCAAATTTCTCTCTTCGCACACAAAGAGATCTTAGACAGATAATCCACAAAAATAAACTCCCTTCTTTTTTATCTAATGTGTGTTTCAGGGCAGGACACAAGCTCTCTGGAGCAGGTCAGGTCTACTCTGCAATCTGGACAGCATGAATATGCAGCAGAAAACTCATTCAGTTTTCACTTTACCAAATTCAGAATTTGACAGCAGTGACACAAGGTCATGAGAAACTGAAAAGGTTGGAACTACAGGGCAGCATCTGTTTAGGTATTCTGTGGGAAGGCACCAGTCTAAAAGGCTGCAGGGTTAATCCTGTATTGAAGAGTCTGGGAGAGGACAGGATTGAGGAAGATGCTGAAACTGCTGCATTCCCATCACTCGTGGCCCTAAAGTCCAGTGTAACAAACATTGTTCTCGCTGTAGCTGGGAATATGGAGCTGATTAAACAGAATTAAGCCACTGGTTTATCAAACCTGAATTCTTTTTTTTCTGGTAGCAACAAATACCCAAACGAATCACTGGAGAATTTTCCAATTTTTTTTACACTGTGCATAGAGAAAAAAGTCTATCCCATTAGACATAAACACAGTATTTGGATGTCTAGTTTGATTTACTTCTAGAGACACTCCCTGTTGACACCTAAGAGCCTAGCTTCTCTCCACAACAGAAACCATGACGTACCTGCCTGTCCACCTCTGGCAGCAGCAGCAGCAGGCGCTGCTGGCATTCTGTAGGCAGAACAGAGAACGTGTGCTTGTTGATCAGTGCCCGCAGGTTTGTGTTCACGAGGATGGAGTCGGGAGTTTCCACATCAATTTCGGCACACTTTGTTCTCTTCAGCTGCCCTGCAATGAACCACAGAGACATAAGTAACATCTTACCTAAGAGAGGATTAAAGGCTCCTGTGGAGTTCGCTGTACCCGAGATTTTCAAAATGCCACCTTAGTAATCCATTCCACACCTTGACTTGAAATATACATTGTACCTTTGCACATACAGTTAAAGACAAAATGTGGGAGGTCCTTTCCAGCACAGAAAATTTCCAGACCTAATACATTGTAGCCTGCATCAGCTCACCTAGCTTTTGTAGGAATCCTTGCTATCTGGGGACTGGCAAGGAGTCTTTTTCAGAGGCGTTTCTAGAACTGCTTTTAGCCACATCCATTTTCTATTTTAAGACTCTAGTTAAGGTTAGTTTGTTCCTCAGGATTTCTTCTTGGACTTTCCTACTTTTGTGTCAGCAAAAGCATTTCAGAAAAATTCATCAGCTCGTCGTGCTTGGTAGAAACCACAACACGACACAAAGCAGTAACACTGAGTAACTATTCTCTTTCCTTTTCCGTGTTTGAAAGCCAGCAAGTCCAGCATTAACCCTTATGCTACAGCCAGCCTCACATATGTGCTGCAAATTCAGAGAAGCATAACGAAGAAAGCATTTGTACTGTGTACTCTTACTTCCTTTGGATGCATCCACTGTCTACTACTGGCAAAACATCATGTGTTTTGAAGCTTAGATTAAAAGGGCATTATTAGCAAAATGGTTAATATTAAAGCAGACCCAGCTCCCCCTGACTTCAGGGATGACAGCAATTAATTGTTAAGATAACAGTACCTAACAAAATAAATACCATGGAGGCTTGTTTCATTAGGGTAAGTTTGCTCTATTAGAAGTCATTCAGAAAACGGCTCTGCAGGCTTATGATCTACTTAAGTCGCAGAATTTCCTAATTACAGGGGACAAATGAAACGTGCCCTGAAAAGCTTCTGTTTTCACCAGTGATAAAGAAAATCTAGGATGATTAGCACAGATAGAGACCTCAGAATATCCTTAAGTTCACTGAAGTCAATTGCATTGTTGGGATACGTAAAGAAACCCACAAAGGGACCGGAGGGCTGAGAAAGACCTAACTTCAATGAATGGGAAGGAAGCCAAATAACAGTGGGGTCTGAAATATAAAAACCCGGGAAAGAATTTCTTTTTTCTTTTTAATGTTATCAAAGTGTCTTAAGTACATTAAAGAGCCTGCTAAATAAGCAAGTCCTTTTTTGCTTCTCAAACAACAAGTTGCAAATTCCCAGGTAGAAATCCCTGATGGTAGGAAATGAGAGAAGGCTTATTTGCAATATGTAAGGTTTGAATTGTTTATCCTAATCGACACAGTATACCAGCAGTACCTTCCAGAATTGTCCAGGAGTCACTTTAGCAATGGAATTCATTAAATATTTTACTCAGTTTTGCTATTTAGGCTTTATGTTCTGTCATCAGAGCAACCAAATCTCTGTAAGCAGAAAAAGAAATGTCTTACTTGCATGGAGCCTGTCAGATCTCTGGAATGGTTTCTTCCCCAACCCTGGCAAGGAGTTATCGAGCTTAACAGAGGGAGAGGAACTGGAGGTGGAATTCTGAGGGCTGCTTGACTGTCCATCTGACTGCTTTCCTTCCCAAGCTGCACAAGAAATTGAAACATTTAAAACAGGAATGTACAAAGACATATTACATGAGACATCTGTTTGGACTGAAATAAGGATTCTTTAACATGCATACCCTAATCCTAGAAGCTCTGGGACCAGCATTTGTAGGATACTTGTATTCCTTTGTTATTGTAGCACCTACTTCCCAACAGGCTGGAAGTAGAAGACCCCTTTGCAGCTATCAAGACTGTTGCAAAATAAAGCGATAGACAGCCGTTGCATTTATGGTTTGAGTCTAATTCCCAGTTAGTTCCACCTTATTTCCCATCTACATCCAATCCAGTAATGATTTTGTTAAAACTTCCTTTCAGCAGATTTAGTTTCCGTTTGAGTTCACTGTGGGGAAAAATCTCTTCGTACTTTACGTGTACTTTCTAAATTTTAAACTACTATTGTGGCTTTTGTTCTTTTAGACCATCCTCCGTAATTCCTCCTCCTCTTTCAAATACTCAAGAGATATTTTCATGTCCTCCTTCAAAGTCACTACTTTGCCACACTAGACAGATTTCACCACTATGATTTCTTCTAACAAATCACTGCCACCCACATTCTCTTTTGTATAGCAGTATTTTTTCTGCTGGTGGGAAGAGCTTCTTCCTTAGATTTCCCCTGCCTTCCTTTCCCTCCTCTTAAGAGAGATGAACTCAGAACACAAGCTGGTCTTCCCTCTGCTCTCTTTAGGTTTATGTGTAATAACAGGAACTCACTCAAGTTTGGAAAATTACAGAAGTCCCATACCTCGAAAGAGAAACTCCACAATACACATGATTAAGTCAAAAACTGAACACTGGCTCTGATTAATGACTTGCACTAATCAATTCCTTCACCCAGTCTGTGCCAGCTTTGCTTCCCATCTGCCTCTCTTACTCTCCTCTCTGCCTGGTTCCTTTCTCCTTCCTTCTCTTCCTTACACTAGCCGTTCCAGTTCTGACTAAATACATCCCTGAAATTGTGGAATCAGTGTGTTGCTTTCAATCAGAATATTGTTCTCTCTCCACTTGTATGTTTAATTTACTTCTCTACCTCAATATATCCCACTGTCCTGGCTGTGAGCTATGTCTATGCACTACCACGTGGATAGGAAGGGAAAAAAGGACTTCATGGAGTATGATGAAAAAACATAAACCCACTCACATTGCCATAACATTTAAAGGCTTTTACAGTACTCAGTTTACAGTCCAACTGGGGGCTGGATGAGCACACATGGTTCCTACCCTAAAACAGTCAATTAAGGTCATAGCATAACCTGAGGAATACAGCTTTCCTGAGACCACACGGAAATGAATTCGATCCTGAACTTCTTTCTGTCCCTCACAATCTTTAAGACAGGAAAGCTCACATGGCTTGATGCTGGCATGGAGAGACACAAACTCTTCAGGAAAGATAGGCAAGGAAGATGAGTCAAGAAGGCTGCCTCTACCCGTACAAGTCTGTGGGATAACATAAGTTGAATCCAAGGGACCTGGGGGAGCCCACCAGTGTCCTTACAAGGCCTCTCTGTACCATCTTTGAAAAAAATGAAGATGATGGGAGATTCCTCACAACTAAGAAAGGCAAATGTTGCACACACCTTCAAAAAGGGCCAAAGAGACAATGTGAGAACAGACAGACTGGTTAGCCTCACTTTTCTCCCTGGGAAAATCATGGAGTGATCCCTCTTGGAGCACACTTCTGGGCACACAAAGTACATAATGATGATATGATGATGAGAGGGCTGGAGCAGCTCTCCTATGAAGACAGACTGAGAGAGCTGGGCTGGCTCAGCCTGGGGAAGAGAAGGCTCCGGGGAGACCTTAGAGCACCTGCCAGTGCCTAAAG
>JAVJGI010000062.1:75140697-75165727 GCA_035590275.1 Ibycter americanus
CCCCTCCCCAGCTTTCTTGCCGGCCCCTTTAGGCACTGGCAGGTGCTCTAAGGTCTCCCCGGAGCCTTCTCTTCCCCGGGCTGAGCCAGCCCAGCTCTCTCAGCCTGTCCCCAGCCCCGTCACCATCAGGCCCAGCTCCCCTCAGCTCCAGCCACGCAAAGCCCCACGCTGCCAGCCCACCTCTGTCAGGAACCAGCCAATCAGGAAAGCTCTAACTTCCCCACACCCACCAATCAGGTGGCAGCTTCCAGGCTCCACACGGCTGTGGAAGCCTCTGGAAGCAGGCGGAGGGTCTCCCCAGACCCAGGGAGGCAGCACCCCCTGCCGCCTCCCCCCGGATTCTCCCTCTGCGCCCAGGGGCTCGGTGTTTGCCTTCTGTTGGCCTTGAAGCTGTCCCTTGTTCTGGCTGTGCCACCCGCCATGGAGGGCTGGTGTCCCTCAGCCCACAGGTGCGTTCACACAAAGGGCCGCTCTGAGGTAAACCCGCTGTCGAGGGCGGAAACCACCACTTTCTTCTACAGAGTTGAAAAAGGGCATATTCAAAATGGCGCCACTCAGGCTCATCAGCACCTCCTTTAACCGCAATTTAAACAAAGACCTTATGTCCTCAGCCGTGCTCCTCCCTGTCAGCTCCACCGTGGGTGACAACGGAGACGGCAGCAGGACTGGGAGCTGCTCCTAAGCACCCACCTTCTTGCTCTGCACCTGCCTACAGTCTGATACCGATGTTAAAAACCCACAGGGATGCACCTAGTGGGGAAAAGAAAAGCTGTACTGTACAGCTCCCTTCACATAAAAGGTGACAAAGTGACTATTCACCAGCTGGACAGCTTTTGTAGAGGGCAGCCCAAACCAGTCCCTGGCCATCTGCATGGAACAGATAAAAGCGTACTGGATAAAGATGGAAGCCAACTGTATAAACCTCATCAGAGGGAGAGGGTGTAATTTCTAATCTTAAAACACCATGATGAGACCTGGATCAAGGGAGGGGACCCTTCCCCTCTGCCCAGCCCTGGTGAGGCCACCCCGGGAGTGCTGGGTCAGTGCTGGGCTGCCCAGCCCAAGAGGGGCATGGCCAGGCTGGAGAGAGCCCAGCGAGGGGCCACCGAGATGCTGTGGGACTGGAGCGCCTCTGCTCTGGGGCAAGGCTGGGGGAGCTGGGACTGCTCAGCCTGGCGCAGGGCAGGCTCAGGGGGTTGGATCCGTGTCCATACACACCTGCGGGAGGGTGCCGAGGGGACGGAGGCAGGCTCTTCCAGCGGTGCCCAGCGCCAGGACCAGAGGCAATGGGCACAAAATCAAACATTCCATCTGAATACAAGAACCACTTTTTTACTGCGAGGGTGACCAAGTGCTGGCACAGGTTGCTCAGAGAAGTTGTGGAACCTCCCTCCTCAGAGGTATTCAGAAGCTGTCTGGACACAGTTGCGGGCAATAGGCTCTGGGTGACCCTGCTTGAGCAGGCGGGTTGGACTAGAATTCCTGAGGTTCCTTTCAATCCCCACCAGTCTGGGTTTCTGTGAATTCTGATGGCATTGGGATGACCGCTCAAGCTAAGTAAGGATGAGACAAGGTCAATGGATTGGAGAGGATCAGAGGAAAGAATTAAAGTAGTACCTGCATTTTCCAGTGACAGGTAAGAAACTGCCCATTTTTCTGGACCTGGATTATAAATTAAATGTGATGGTTTTTTTATCAGCAGACACTCACTGCAACAAAGGGGGTTTCTGCCCATTATTGTTTCATCTTTACGACAGAATGAGCACTGACATGCCTCTGCCAGTTTAGATTCTGATATTGCAACCTCTAACTCAGGATTTTTCCAAACAGAGGTAAGGAATGCAGCCATCTGCTTGCTTACTGTGCTGTGTGGTGATGGCACACCAGTGTACACCATATTATTCAGCTGGATTTTACAGTTTTAACTCCAATATGTTTATGAACTAAATCCTGATCCTTTTTTCTTAAAGAACCTGATACTTATTGTCAACATAGCGGCAGCATAGTGTTTCAGGATTAAAAGTTCTCACTTAGAAGTCTGCTCTCTCTTCCCTCCAGTAATACAACAATTACTGAGCACTTAAGACGGGAGGGCTGAATCCAACCAGCTTCCTTCTCCAGTGCACACTAGCAAATAATCTGCATCACAGATACAAAAATATGAGCTTTCTTCAATCCCTGTTTCATTCAGTAGCTTATGTTTTTCCTACTACTCTAAAACACTGCTGTCTCCTTCCTATCTGTATTTGCTCATTTTATCTACTTTCTATAACTTTTCCTGACCACAGTGGCAACCACGTTTAGGAAGAGGTGGAAGATGTGATATTGGGTCAAAACAGCAGAATTCCACTGGAACTAAAATTAAGCAAAGGATTAGGCATGCAATGGTCTTAATTTGATCTAAAGCTAGAGCAAACTTAGGTAAGGTAAGTTAGAACAACTGAATGGTAATGGTGTTCTTCAGCAATGGCTTTTTTTCCTATGCACCTAGAAGGCAAGCAATTCACTACGCTACAATTTGATGGCCTACTTTGGGACACAAGAATTGAGTCCAGGGAGAACAGCTGTTGTGATGGAGGATGATGACCATCAGAAACAGCTTTTTGCCCTGCAGACAGCTGCAGAAGTGTCAAGTACAAACAGGTATGCTATGCAGACATCAAGGCCTCCATGTGGTTCCCCATTTCTTTTTCAGGGTTCCTGATTTTTTTTTCCCCAAACCCATGAGATTAACAGTGACATGGAGAACACTGTCTAAATGTTGGAACTGGCTCTGACATATTTCATTACATTCAGAGACAACGCTGCAATAAGGATGCTTAGGGAGTAGACTTCTCAGGATAAGAAAGCTGGACCAGAGGAGGGAAAGAGCAGAAAGAGGGGAATGAACAAAAAAGGTGAGGGAAAGCTTGTGGGAGCAGGAGCATGGGGAATTCTGAGATGAAAAGCAGAAAATTATTCGGCATGTAAGGACAGAGGCTGGGAAGAGAGGAGAAAAGTAGATGGAGCATAGGTTTGGAAACAGTGTAGGTTTGAAAATGGGATGTGGGTTTGCCCAGAGGTCCCTTCCAACCTGTGATTCTGTGAAACAGGAACCTACAGACCACAGAAAATGAAGAGGAGCTGCTGAGCATGAGAGGGGAAAGAACTGTTTATAACAAACCCTGAGCCTGTTTGATCACTCTCTTAAAAGAGAAAAGCCTTTGCGGATGTTGGTGAGAAATGATTGCCAGCCAGGCTTAAAGAAGGATGAGGGGAAAGCAAAGAGTATAATTAATATCTTGCTGAATTAGTGAGAAGCAATTTTCTGAGGATTCAAATGAAAGTGGAAGCTTGACTCTCAACTTCAGAAGAAAATCTGCCTAAAGTCACAACACTATCTCACTTCTTTATTGCAGCTAGCAGCAGCAAGCAACATCATAGTAACACCGATGCTTCTGTCAAGAAACAGCCAAGTGGGAAAAGAAAGAAAAGAGAAGATTCCCTGGAGCTGGCATCTCATTTTGACATCAGCTGAGCTCTCTCTTGCTGGAAACAAAGCTTCAGTTTATCCAGCTGCCTTATCTTCTCCTGTAATATTCTCCTCAGTAATATGCCCTAATTAGGTCCTTCTCTCTCACTGCAGATCCTTTTCCCAAGGCCACAGGCATCTCTGGTAGCTGAATGCCATTCTGAGTGCTGCTTCTCAGCTGGAAAAGTCAGGAAAACAGGCTGGGCTGGAAAAGGTAAATCGTATCTGGAACACATTGTGATTTCATCTGTGTGTGACAAGTTTCCGTAATCCCTGGACTAGCACCTCCTCTGTAACTTGATTCATAACTCCTTACAGATTTCTACTTTACTAAGGAGTAAATCTAACCCTGATAAAGCATTTCCTTTCTAAGGATCATGGAAAATTAAACAATGCAGTTGGGGAAACACCTGCAAATAAGACATGCAGGGGACTAATTTATCTTGCATTTTTCATTAGGAGAAACAAATCATTTGAAGTACAAACACTCACCCGTTCCATCCTGCGTACACACAATTAACACTGTCTACACAACAGTTATTCCCCAAGCACGGAAAATAATCAGTCCTCCTCTTTCTCTCATAACAACCAGCAGAGGTGCAACACAAAGTCAGCGTGCTCTTCTTCCCTCCACATATACATACACGCTGCACACAGAGAATTCCTTGGAAGGGAAAGTATGCTGCTAACTCGGGGAAGAAGTCAGTGGATTTAATTCTTTTCCCAAAAAGACCTTCCATTTACTAAGACCGTAGAAAGCTAAGTGCACTCATCAAAAGGTTGGGTGAAAAGAAACAACATCTTATACCCATTCTCTAAAATAATAACTTTAAAAAAGTCCAGATGCTTATGTAGGGAAAAAGCAAAATAACTAAACAGCACAATATTTTGAATCACCTATGAATCACCTAAGAGAGAAGGATCTTTTAGCCAAACCTGGTTTGCTATGAGACAACCAGGAAGTCTTGAATTACCTCCCTGCGGATTCCAGTTTCACTGAGAAAAATGATTTACCAGAGAAATAAATTTACTGCAGCGATCCTAAACTAGGTTCCAGGCTAAGCTACTTACCTGTTTGAGTGCCTTCTTGCTGTGCTTCTGAGATGAGGAGATGACTTTGCCTGTCTGGATGGAAGGTGATGGGCAGCCTGACTGAGGAGAGGATGTCTGTGACAGTCTAGATGACACTACAAGAAAAAAAAAAAAAAAAGAAAAAAGTATACATAATCCGACCTTTATATATTTGCCTGCAGCGCATTAACCAGTCCTTACCATTTCAGATCATCCCATGAGGCTTGTAACAATTGCACCTCTAGCAAATGTTACATTTTGCATGAAGAATCATTTCTATTTCCTCCCCACCACAAAGGCAGCTGTTTACCTCTGAAAGCCAACAGCAATTCCTATGAACAACTGCAGTTTTCTTCCCCTCTTGTCCATCTCTTTTTTATTCATCTTGTAAATAGATGCTGTCAAACAACACTGCAGCTTGGGAAAAAGCTTCAGGTTTACACAGGTTTAGCCAATTCAAATCCAGCTGGAAACACAGACACAGGCAATGGCTGTCTTCATGTGGAATGACCTGTGGTCAGACACCTAACTGATAGCAGTTTCTGGTCACATTAAGTCTGAATCCCACACAAGAGTGGAAGATAAATGACAGGCAAAGGAAGTGGAACTTGACTATCACTTGCTCCTTGTTAAAAAGAAATATGGGAATATGCAGGATATCCCAGTTAAATGAACATATAGTCTCAGTGGATGAGCCTACACACTTAAGGAAATCTAGTCCTAGCCATATGGAGCCCTAAAGCAAGGCTTCTAGTTTCAGGTGATTTAGACTTTTACACGGTCTCACTTACAATCAGCAAAGCAGAGACAGGAATTAAGTAACAGCTGGTCACGTAGCTTGGATATACCCGTTTGGCACAGGATACTCAAAATACTCGGCAGTGGGATGATGGGTACGTGTCCAGCAGGGAAACCGTTTGGTCCCAGTCTCTCATAGTCACCATTTTGCCTCTTGTCTTGGCAAACACACACTGTACTGGCCAGTGGCCCAGGTTAACCCACCCGTGTACCTACATAAAAAGCCAGGTAATCAGCACACTAGGGCTAGTCAAAGCTGTTTAGCTGCTGAGACTGAAATAGCACAACAACAACAACAAAAAGATAAAAACAGAGATGACATTAATTAGAATGCCTTACACTGCACGATGGCCATAACAAAGCAAACATTACATATGCATAGCCAAGAACATCAATGAGGTACAGCTGCACCTGCAACAAACTCTAAAGGTAAATCTGTGAGACTGGGTATGGAGGCAGCCGGTTAAAAAGAAAACATAAGTTAGCAAATTCACAGTCTGTATATATATCTGCACATGAATTTGCATAGAGAACGCCTGCTCTAAGATCAAGGAAACAAAACAAAGAGTAGAAGAATGTTTGGTTGTGGTGGGGTGGGGTGTGACCTCTAGCATAAAGAATAATAAACAGATTCACACATAAACTACTTAAATTATTGCTTCCTGAAGCAATTAGTTCTAGAATACACAATGCTAAGCCAGTACCTGTCTGCAACAGAAAGGAGTTAAGAGATCACGACAACAGCTCCTCATTAACAACAGCCACAGCATGATCCCGCTCTGTATCCACAGAGAAGGGAAGCTCTCAAATATAATGCAGTGATAGTAAGCATCAGAAAGCAACATTTCAGTAACATGCATAGAATTACTAACAACAAGTTGTAACAAGCAGAATTCTCACATGTGGCACGGACATTAAACAAAAAGAGCAAGTTTTTAAGAAGGCATACACAACAGAGATGAGGTAATACCAGACTCTGAAATGTCATTAAAAACAACAACAATAAAAAGTTACGGTAAGAACCCAGTAATTCAGAAGTCACTGACAAGATTACCATATCCAGATGATATATGCACATGATAAAAGCTGACAGTTGGCACAGCAGGCAGAGTTACCACTTAAAAGGCAAATCATCCCCCCCAATGCTATACCAAGACCTGGAAAGCAAAAGTTATGTTTGTACTTTGAAATAGCACTAAGAATGTTTGTAAACTTGCATTTGTCTCCAAATTGGTTGAAATTGCAGTTCAAGAAGAATAAGATGATGCTGGAAAAGATGACAGCCTGATCAGCACCTGGAGAAGAAAAGCTGATCTCTCAAACTCATTGGAATTTTCTGAATGCATCGATAAAGAAAACTGGAAGAAAAGAAAGTCTGTTGCTAAGAGTTCACTCATACTTCCAGAGATTTTCAACAAAAGGCTTCTAAAAATTATTTGGCTATTGTCTAAAAAACAAAGAATTGGCACAAGTCTGATGTTGGATGGGACAGAAGGCAGACAACAGAACCACATGGTAATCAGGGAAATCTGCAAAAATTCTGCAAGGTCATGTACTAAGTAGGGAGCAGTTTAGTGCTCAGTGATAGACTGGAAAGAAGGAAACAGTATAATATTAAATATTTAGTTTAGTTAGGGTCAGAGAGAATTGTGTGGAAATTCAGAGTAATATAGCCCAGAGAACAAAAGACCAAAAATACAAAGTAAAACACCAAAAAAAGGACTAAGTAAATTTTTGGAAGGAAAAAACCAAGATATTCATAGAACCTGTAGTGATCTAAATGAACTGTGTCATCTCAGCAAAGGGATCCATTACAGCTGACAGGTGAATGAAAATGGCCAACAAGAAGATGCTATATGTAAGGACGGAAAGATGAAGTATGTAAAATTTTTATGGGTTATTCATATTGATTGTCTTGCATACTGTAGTGCTGATTACACATCGTCCACAAAATTTAATGGGGTTCAGGAAAGTAAAGAAAATGGTTAAGAACACTGAAAAAAAGTCCAGGTATACTGAGCTTTTTATATTATTCTCGGAGGAAGGACCATGAGCGAGGCATGCGAAATGAAATGAAGTAGCTTTGTGTCCAGGCACCCGTTTCTGCGGGGCAAGCACCACGCTCACAGCTGTCAGGCTGCTGTCGTCACCTGGAAAACCTATGCACAGCAGAGCCATCGGCCTCACACTTACACTAACCAGGTATGTTCCCAGTCCACCACTGCTGCAAACACAACCCTCAGCCAGCCAAACACTGCGTCCCCGTCCTTGTAAAACTAATCCTTGCTTGTAGTTGTTAAATGTGAAGAAAACGTGAATTTGGTTTAACATTTAAAACCCAGGCACAGAAACAGATTGACTGTTACTGGTTTTGAGACATTTGAATAGCAGGAACATAAACCACATCCGCTTTTGAAGCCTATTGCTGCTGAAACTACAAGTTCTGCGCAAAATAGAAACATCAAGCCAAATACAGGCTACTCATTCTCCAGCCTCCTATTCTGTTCACATTTTAATTTTTATGCTGTCTTCGAACAAAGAAAACTAATCTTTTCAAACCAGGAATGGCAGCACAGCCTAAACCCCACACCTGGGAAGACAGCTTAGCCCTGGAGCTGATACAAATAAAGCTGCACTATGGTATTTTGTGCATTCTTTGACTGTGTAAAAGCCCTCGGTACCACAACGGCTGCTGTGTTGGACTGACAGCTGTAACCACAACAGATTCTCAAGAACAAATAAGAGAACCTGAGAAAGCCAACCCAGTCACAGCTGCCTGAGCTCAGCTGCGGGCCCCCAAAGCGAAGGGGGGATGGATGGGAGGATAAACCTGTGAGAATACACCCCTGGGTTCTTGGACCCAAAAGCTCGCAGAAAGGTTACATCCTTTTAAGAATTTTGCACGCAGCCAAGCGGAGGTATAACACAAAGATGTGCATGTGCAGAATAATATTCAAACTCCCATAAGGATGAGGCTTGACAACGAGAATTTGTTTCCTTTAGATTTAAACAGATTTTCAGTAAAGTTAGTTCTGTCTTCACTTCAGGCTTTCTTGTAATTTGAAAAATATATGGAGCTGAGATTACACCCCTTGATGCCCTGAAATCCTAAGAGCACTTTTGGAGGGAAGCTGCAGAAAAAAAATACAGAATGTAAAGCAAGACCTGGGAAAGCAGTGCATCCAGTAAGACACCCCTATTTTAAAATACTCAATGAGTTGCTTTGCACTGTTTCCACATTAATAAGGATTTCCTTGATCAGCTAAAGATTAGGGAAGACTGTGGGCCAGTATGTGACAGAAACGCATCTCAGCAGATTTTGTGAATTACAGTAAACAGAATCCCTTCATTCTCAAGACGCACAGAAGAGATGGGATGGAGACATCACCTTGCGATAAGTAGTAAGGACAGAAACATGACTAAAGGGCAGGAACAAAAAAAAACTTGGGTATTTGAGAGTGCTGGCTTGGAGAAGCAATTAAATATATGCATCCATAGCCAGGACAGTTCCAACACTAACAACCCTGCACACTCAGCCTGAAGTCACTGTGCCAGCTGGTTCATTCATGAGGTTTCATTGCTTCCTGCTGTCGGTTTGGCTGGGAGAGGAGTTTGCCAGGTGAAATGTTAACAGTTCTTGAAGATTAAAGCAGATGAGATAAAGTAGAACATGTGTCAGCCAAACCTCACGAACCCTGATTTGATAGATAAACTAAGAATGGATCCAATATAGTCCCGTGTTGCAGCTGCAAGAATAAATACTGGAGGAAGATCCGTCTGCAGTCAATTACAGCTGTAATTTGTGGGACAGAGACTCCTTTACACTTGAGACTTCTTACTTGAAACGTAATGGACACAAGAATATTTCTTCTAAGAAATGAAATTATAACAGAACTTTAATTATGTTAAAAGTCAATTAAATTAGAAATTTCAGTCTAGCAACATCTGATGACGTTTTACAGGGTGCTGTGTTCCCTTGAGATTTGCAAACCCTAAACCGTTGGTCACTCAATTATCTTATATACATTTATAAAGAAACTGTGCTAACAGCAGCAAAGAGAAGTAGTAAGATTTATTTAACAATAACTTACTGAAGATGATGAGTGGTTAATTCTTTTAGAAAAATTGCAGTACATTGCTGCAAATATTAAATACAGGATGTAGTCTAGGGATCCCTTCTAATAGGAATAGTAAGACTGTACATTTTCATCAAGACGCTGCCTCATGTCTTTCCTTTGAAGAGTCCCACTCAGTTAATGCTACGGACTCTCTGCTTGACCCTCCAGGATAAAGAAACACATTGGTCAGCCACAGCCTCAAACTAGGCAACGGAAGTATGATTTGACCACACATCCATTTTAACAGTGTGCCACACCATGTGTTTTCCCAGTGTTTCCAAAGGCAATGGTAGAAGGAACACCCCAAATCCCCTGACACACCACGCACTCTCTGCTGTCACCACCCATGCACAACTGGTCCACTGAAACTGGACATTAGCCAGTATCCAGCTAAAGTCCACCCTACCACCAAAGAAGCACTTAGACTCATAATTCTCATCTGGTGTTAGGTACCAGCACAGTTCTGTACGCTGCATGAGACTGAAAATAACAGAAAGGTGAAGATGTTAAAAATATTTTTACTTTTTTTCTTTCTTGGATGTCTCATCTTGCACAGATTATTTACCTTTTACTGTGTGAAAGTAGCAAGATATTTGTTTGAAATCCCACTGGCTTTCAGTATACATCTGCTCACTTGCCTAAGATGACGTTTAATAATAATAATATTCTGGCTAATATTTGTCTTTCACAAACAGTGTCAGATAAATGAGAAAATACATGGACATAGCCGATCCTGCTCTGATGCAGCAAAACTGACTGTACAACTGTAATTAATGTCCCTTTAAGCTCAACATATCTACTAGACAGAACCAGAGAGATTTTTGCTCACTCAGCTAATAATTTACTTTTTGATTTATTGCCTTATTGTCCTTTCTCACTGCATGGAGCACAGCTGACTGCAGGACTGGGCTATTCAGAGCACGGTGCTTTAAGCCAGTGCAGGAAAACACCTGGAGCAGCACTGAGCCAGAGAGGAGGGAACAGAATAGCAGAGGGAGATCTTACAGTGAAACAACGGGGATGATGACAGAACTCATACTTTTTTGGCAAGCACTCAGGCTATTCCTAAATCACGATTAAGATTTTCTTAAACTGATGTAGCAGAAATGACTGCTGGGTTTCTCAGGCTTGTTTCAGAAAAGATGCAAAGGACACTGCTGAAGTAGAGCAAGCATAAAGAACGACCTTGCATTTATACAACGGGTTTATTTCCATGACTCCAAAAGAAAATTACTCTTAGGATCACTCGGTTTAAGGTCAACCTTGGCAGTTCACTCTACCAAATACTGGCATATGGATATCTTGACTAACATGCTGTTTAACAGCATGAAACAAAATAAAACATTAAAAACGTGCTAGAATTAAAGGAAAAATACATCTGAAATTTTTGGGATAATTTGGGAGTCAAAATACTTTCAAATCAGAAGGAAAAAAGATATTAACAGTTTGCAAAACCAAAATTAATCTGACAAGAAGAGTCTTTTGCTTGAGCTACGGCTGAAGACAACCCAAACCAATCTACCCAAATACTACTAGCATAAAAACACCACACGGACCCTGTATTTCAACACTGCTTATATCATTGAGCCTGTTGCAAAGGGCACAACCCTCTGAACTGCTCACACTATGGCTCCAGGAACTGTGGGGTTTTACTGGATCTCTCATCCTTTCTCTTTTGAAGATCAGAGCTAATTACAGTTTCAAATATACTATGCAATAAAAGAAACTTTCATCTTTGGGTAAGTGGAATCAAACTGTTTTGGAACAATGAAACTGTTCCACTAAATTTATGCTCAGAGCATTAGATAAAAATTCTACCAGGCATAAAAACCTTTTTGCTGGGTAACTACTTCATGAGCATCACCTAACAGACTGCTCTGGCTGCATGCGCTGCAGACATCAATCCCATCTTATGAATGGGTAATGCATCCTGAGAATTCATTCCACCCATTAAGAGCCTGAAATCTGTAATCCCACTGCCAGAGTAAATGTGATTTATTATTTGGCACAGAAGCAGCACTCTTCTGTACAGTCTTCAGGCATGAGATGTTTACTCTTTGCCTTTAAAAGGACCAAAACGCTGCATGATCTAGACACAAGACCTGTCCCATTGGCAGGCGCTGCTGCTAGCCCTGCGCCTACTCTCATCACTCTTGCAGCAGAACACACTGACTAGGTACTCACCTCTGCATCCTGACTGGAGCTCAGAAGTGGAAGCTCTACTGGGGTTTTGTCTCTGATTTTGTTTGGGCTTGGGAAAGCATAATATGAAACCAAATTAAAGTAGTCAATCCAGAGTTCCTGCTGAAGGGGTTATATGCATTTCCATGGGGTTGTCTGGCTTGAAATCTACATATTCACAAAGAAAAGGCTGCACTTTACTCATTTAGAAAGAAAGTACAGTCAAGCTGAACTAAAAATATAATACCCCCCTCCTCCTACTATGTGCAGTCATAGGCTTAAAATAACACAATTTTAAACAGCTAATGGGATCCAGATGTATTACATGAAAAACTTCTAGTGAAAGCCATTAAAACACGTTTTGAGAAGAACAGAAATGTCCTCAGTTAATCCAATGCCCTTATTATCTACAGGTATGCAGTTTAGCAGAATGAGAATGGGAACTTGACCTTGAATTCATGTCAAAACAATAACACGCTTAAAATGAGACAACCATTTTAAAAGAGTTCTCCCCCACATGACTGTTCCTTGCTAAAATGAAGGAAGAATTAATGCCCAAAAATACTGTCCAATTGCAACTTCCCAGAGCTCCCCTTCCTGCACTTACCCTGGGTAAAGCTGAAACTCGTACTGTTCTGACGAGGGTCACACATTCCTGTTACCAGATCACGTTTTTATAGACATACAAAAGATCAACTGTTTGCTTCACATGGAGATACTGGAGTGTTATCTTGCACTGGGAGCTCTGAGAAAACAAACTGAAGTACTCAACAAATCTGTCTGATCACTCATATGTCTCCACACTTTGGTGATCTCACCTAAGCTCTCTACTCTCTTTCTCTCCCAGTTTAAAGCTTTCTTAAGAGTAAACTAATTCATACATGCTTTCTTGGTTACACTGGGCAATTCCTCCACTCTAAGAAAGGACATCAGTTAAATAGTGACAAACACCTTAAGAAGCGGAAAGAGAAAAGGAAAGACACAGCTCTACATCTCTCTGCTCTAGTGAAGAAATGAAGTTGACACCAAGCAGCTCTTACCACGCAGCTTAACACCATGAGGAATACTTTGTTGGATCCCTTAGGGAAAGGTCTGACAAGCCGAGCTGCCAACAGCAGCCAAAAGACTCTACATCAAATACTCCAGACGCTGCCATCAAAACCTGCTTTGTGTGTCCATGATGGCTCGGCATCAGAGGGATGCATCAATGTGGAGTTCTTAGGTATGCAGGACCGAGCACAGCCCTTCAGACTGCCTGCGGTACTCTCCAGCCCGGACACAGGAACATCCATCAGCATTAGAAACGTTTCAGACAACATCTCTCTCATAAAGCCTTATCAGCTACAGAGATCTCCCAGTTAACAAACCCCAGGCTTACCTAAATGACACAGAAGTAGTTCTGGTTTCGGCCCAGCATGGGGTGAGCACATGACTATGTTTATTATTGGCAGTGTGCAGCACATCCAGGAACACCAGCCACGGACTGGAAGATCCTGCTGCAGACTGTGTGTGTGCAAAAGGAATTAGAAGTCCCCAGCCCAGCATGCTCAGAATCTAACTACAAAACAAATGAAACTAAAAGAAACAGTAAAAAGAAATACTTGGCAATTTGTACCCCTATCACTTCCTAAGCTTAAGCATTTTCAAGTTTTCTGGAGGACAGATGGCGATGACAAAAGCAGACAAAAGCACAGCTCCCTGCGTGTTCCAGAAATCAAATCACAATCATCAAAATGTTCTGAATTTAGAGGTATTTTATTGATCCAAACAACATTTTTAAAGCTGTTCTACTGGAAGGAAAAAAAGAAATAAAGTATTTTACATAAACTTGTTTAAAAAGTACAGCTGTAAGTGCTAATTACCTCAGCTGACATCAAATTAGCCAACATCAGTGAGTCGTTCTGTTGTTTGGGTTTTTGTTGTTAAAAACCAAACATTATAGCAGATATGTGCCTTTAGGAAAAAGTCAAGACTATAAGGGCAAGTGATAAACATGAGTTATTCACGATATGTACTATGGTAGCCCAGGTAATCGACAGAAGCAATTGTTCATTCCCCCAGCTGATAAACACCCAACACTCACTGAAAGACATTTTACAACTGACCTTGCATCTCAGTACATTATGGCAAAAATTTCAGTGTTTGCTTTTTACTTTACCTAAAATACAAGTTTCCTTGTCAAGAATGCTTCCCTCTTCCCTAAAAAATACCTTTAGAGCTCAAAGAACTTAGCAGTTCTCCTAAACTTCTCTCCTCTTGGACACTGAGAAGCAGAAGTGAAATTATTCAGGTCAAGGCCAGTCGTGTAAAACCAGGAATTAAATCTCACAGCCCATCCTGTCAATGCTTACTGCCACAGAACATTCAGGTGCTTGTGTTTGTGGCAAGAACTCACATGTACTTCAGGCCCAGCACCACAGGTCACCACAAATGCAGTGGACAAAACCCGTCCCAAATTCATAAACAATCACCGCACCACAGAGCGGTCGGGCTGGGAAGGGACCCCTGGGGCCCACGCAGCCCAGCCCCCTGCTAAAGCAGGCTCTCCTAGAGCAGCCGCGCAGGGCTGTGGCCAGGCGGGCTCTGAACGTCTCCAGAGAAGGAGACTGCACAGCCTCTCTGGGCAGCCTGTCCCCGTGCTCCGTCACCCGCAAGGGAAACAAGTTTTTCCTCACATTCCCATGGAGCTCCCTGTGCTGCAGTTTGTGCCCGTTGCCCCTTGTCCTGTCGCTGGGCACCGCTGACCAGAGCCCGGCCCCGTCCTCCTGGCACTCACCCTTAAGGTACCTGTGTGCATTCGATAAGGTCCATTCTCAGTCTTCTTTTCCCTCTCTGCCTTCTCTTGCTGCTGGAAAAACCCCTTTGCATTGAGACTGCCACTGCTACCCGTCAAACTGACCATCACCTCTGTAAAGCTGTGGATCTCTGGCAGGCTCTGCTTTCTGTAATGCCCTGTAGGCTGAAATTCATGTATTGATACAGTAGTTTCATCCTCTAGGATGAAGAAGCTATGTTCAGGCTGCCTTAGCCAAAACAATGGAAAACGGAGAAACCCTTGTTTGATTATCATGCTTAATTAATAGCCAAGGAAGCACTAAACTACTGCAGCAGAAGTTTGTGCTTCCTAATTCCGATGTTGAGAGGAGAAAGCGCCAGATAGCCTGATCAATGTTACTTAAATGCATTGAGTGTAGTCATGGCTGGATACCACTCATGGTCATACCCTTTATATCCTGCAGCATCAACAGCTTCCCAGTGCTCTTATAAGTCCTGTCTGTAGAGTTCCTTTTCACTGTTGTGTGTCATTTTGAAGTCCCATTGGTGTCTGAATTTCTGTTTCCATGTATCGATGTGTTCTGCAACTAAAAAGGATTCTAAGCCTCAATAACTTCACTCGTCTTTTCCAGCATCCCCTTCAAATGCTGTTGTCTACCCCATATTCAGTGCACCCGCTGCCAGCAAGAAAAGGTAGGCTGATCTTCGCTAAGTCTCTCAAAAGAATGATCAGTAGTGTGATATCTGCGGAATAATTTTTAAATTTTTTTAATTATACTAGTTTTTAATATAGCATCTTAGCTTTCTCCTAGTCTTTGTAAGGTCTGGGAGTAGGAGGGTGATTTGGGTTTGTGGTTTTTTTCTTTTAAAGAAAAGATGCAAGATTAAATTGGTGTTGGTTTAGGGGGATTCTAGCCTGTAAATAAGGTAACACACATTTGCCTGCTGTCTATAGTACATTTTCCGTGTGAACCTGTACATGTTACTGAGCCAATTTTTTTTTTAACTAAAAAGGAAATAATATTTTTCTCTTGGCTTAGGGGGACTGTTTCAGGATATATTCATCACCAAGAATGGCACAGCCATGCTGGTGCTTGGGGCCCATAGAGGGATTTTTTATTTATTTATACTACTCTGTGTTCTGTATCTCCATATCTGGACTGCCCATAATGAGCAGTAACTTTCAGTCTTTATGTACTGGCTGTTCATCAGGAACATGCACCTCCCAATAGCCTGAGACCCTCAAACACCGCTAACTATGAACTTGAGTTGATACCAGAGTTGTAAAAACAAATTGTCTTTACTCATTGTAGAGTTAGATTAGATGTGAGGGAGAAATTCTTCGCTGTGAGGGTGGTGAGGCGCTGGCACAGGCTGCCCAGAGCAGCTGTGGGTGCCCCATCCCTGGCAGTGCTCAAGGCCAGGCTGGACGGGGCTGGGAGCAGCCTGGGCTGGTGGAAGGTGTCCCTGCCCGTGGCAGGGGGGTGGGACTAAATGGTAAGGTCCCTTCCAACCCAAACCATTTTGTGTTCTATGAATTTGGCAAGTTCAGTGGCACAGTTGAACGTTACTGGCTGTACAGTGAGCAGGGGGCATTGCTGTCCCTCATTAGAATCTAATCAATAGTGTGGCAGTCTGTATATACCTTTTAGTCTGTCATGCTGTGGATGGCAAGCAGAATGCACGCTCATGAGTTTTCTACCGTATCACCAATTGATATGGTAGCGATGGCTCTGGAATGGACATTATTGCCATGTTTGAAGCAGTTCTGTGTTGCAAGCAACCTTTTGAGCTAAGTTAGTGTACATCAACTACAGTGTATGAAAATTCAACTCTACGCTTAACTGGGCCAGCTGAATTGCCCAGTTACTCGTTGAGTAATGCTGGTTACGCTGACAGGGCAGGTCACTAACTGCTCAGGCCAGTGTGTGGCTCTTGCAGGAACTGGCAGGTTCTCTGTCTCTGTCACACTTGACCTCCTTTACCAGTTAAACCTACAGTATTAATTTTTAAACTGTTGAAATGACTCACTCTTGGGGAAGGCTCTAACATTAAAACTACAGAGCTAAAGATTTCAGAAGGCTTGTTTAACTGCCTTGTGCTGGTATTGTAGAATACTCATGTTCTTTAAATTTAGTGTCAAACTGATCTCCCTCTGCCATGAGGTTCATTGCTTTTCCATAATAACCCTTCCTGTGATAAGCTTTTATAACTGTTACAGTGCCGTGGCTAACACTGACCAATTATCTTCACTGTTAGCACTCTGAGAAGTATGTGTGCTATGCAGAAATCACCTCTAGTGCAAAGATGGGTAACTGCACTGCCACAACTACAAAGGCGTGCTTTGTATTGCGCTTTTTTTTTTTTTTTTTTTTTTGAACCTGAGAAATTTTAGTACAGCAGTGCTAAGTAGCAGCGTGCTCAGAAGTTTTGATCTAGGTGCTGAAGACAACACAAAAGTTGTAATAAAAATGGGTGAAAAGGATTAATGGAAGCACCTGCTTCTCTTCCACTTCTCCATGGTCACCTGAGTGGGTATTTTTTAAGTCTGCTGGGCAATGTTTGATATTTAGTGCGATGGAAATGAAGCACAAGCGCTTGGGCGTTGGAACTAGATGATCTTTAAGGTCCTTTCCAACGCAAACCATTCTATGATTCTGTGTGACGTTTGCATTTTGATTCTGTAAACAGCACGATATTGCTAAATTACTTGCAGGCACTGGGACCCTTTACTCACAAGGTGTAATTGTACTACCCAGTGTCTGATTGACTAGGTTATTTCTTCAATTAATTTGCTGTTGTACTCATAGACCTCTAGGGGAAAACGACTTATTTTCCTACACAAGAAGCAGAGTTACTAATCCTTCTCCCATATTGAATCCACTTGATACATTTTGTTAACAATAAAAGCATTCTGAGCTGAGTTTATTGTGAACATAAAAAACCCCCATTTAAAGTTGCTCCTAAGAGAGCCAAAATAAACTTGTTGCGCTACTGTAGTCTTCTGCCACAGAAGTGTTGAAAGAGAGATCTGATTGCAATATTTGCTTTGCTTCCTCATGTGGCTTTTCAAATACCTTCCGTGGTGCAAGTGGAACCCTGGAATATGTGGAAATCCTGGTGTTTGTGATTAACTGAAAATCAGTCTTGGATTTGCAGTTGTCTCCTGGGAAGCTGATGAGCGCAAGCTTTTCCTACATGAAGTCTCTGCTTTGGAAATTCTCCTTAGTATCCAAATCTATAAAATTGTTAGAGGTATCTCTAAATTAATTCCATATTAAGGTTCACTGCACAACAGTTACAATTTCCTACTTTAAGATTAAGAAATGCCACCTTACATAGAGAAGTCTAAAGGTAGATTAGAAAAACTGTGCAATTATTAATGCCCCTAACAATGTGCTTCCCTGTAGCTGAAGGCCACGTAAACTTAAAAATTCGTGTAAAGCCTCCATGTTTGGATTTGAATATGAGAAATTCCTCCTTGCTTCAGCCTGCTCCCCTCTTTGTGCAGCTTGCCCTGTTGGATGGCAGAGGAAAGCTTAGCCCCGGCACTAAGGGTGTTTCCTGAGATGCTGCCAATGCCCTGGTCAGAAGGGGTGTGGGCATGAGGGGCTGGGGCTTGTGGTGATGAAGCGGTGACTGTAGGGGGGAGCATCTTGAGACCCCAGGGGTAGATGGATTGTGGGCTTGAGACCAAGCTACCATGTGTTTTGGCCAAAACCTTGTCACTAATTCTTGTACGCCTTGATCAAATCCTAGACAAAATGCTTTGTAGGTTATCGGAATTCAATTTTTCATTTCCTTCCTTGAGGGGAGTCTGGAAAATAGGATGGCTGTGGAAGTGGGAAAGGTGCTTAATCAAGGGTTATTTAACTTCTGATGCAATTGTGGCTCTTCCTAGAGCCCCTGTCCTCCCCCCCTCCTGCAGAAGAGCTGGCACCACAGCTGTCGAGAAGCTTTGCTATATCTGGCTTAGTTTGGGGTGTTCTGCAATAAGAACTGCTACCCTGCCCTGGTGCCCGACGTGTAATGTTAACTTTTGCCTGCAGTGACTAATTTTCATATCTCTCTCTAACGATTTTCAGGACGCAGGCTATGCTGGATGAACTAACTTCTCTGTTTGGGTCTAGCCCACCTGCAAAACCATCTCTCACCTCGCAGAAAAGCAAGAAGGCGAAAGAGCACTGCAAGGACTCCAGAGATCAGATGATCATTGTAAGGTTCCCCTCAGGGTGTGCTGGGTCCTCGGGGCGGCTTGGTGGTGAGAAAACAAGAAATAAACCTTGAGGCTAACCAATAAGTAGATTTCCTTATGTGTAAACCTCAAACCAACCACACTGCAACGACCGTAACAGGGCAGTGATTAACATATTTAGCACTAGATTAGGACAGGGTTGTAGCTAGGAAATACATTGTTATGGTTTCTCTGGGACTAACGCTTTATTACATTTTAGAATTCAAAAGAGATTTATGGCACATAATATTAAAAAAAAACCCAACAAACCCAAAAGGAAACTCGGAGAAGCCTGTATGGATGCTATAGGAGTGAATTTGGCTGGATAATTTTCCTTTCCCACGGCTTCCTGGCCCGCTGTGCAAGCAGAGTCAGCACAGCATTGCAACCACAGCGGCAGACGTCAGCCAGGGCAGCACGGGAGCAGGAATGTGCAACAGAGCTGAGCCCAAACAGAGCTCGCTCTTAAGAAGTGAGTCCCTCTTTGGTAGCTCCATGTCTGTGTTTCTGCTGTTGCCCTTCAGTGTGGAGTACTGGAGCAGAAGGAGGCCAAACGGTGTTACTGAGGCTTGAGTGTCATGTAGTCATCACATGTATGGGTTTCAAGAAAATACACCCTCAGCAATGAGTAATTTTTTTAGAAAACCATTTGTTCTCACTTGATGACATGCAGACATTTTCAGGCCTGTTTCCTGAGGGAACAGAGCTTATGTGATCATTCTTGTCTGTTGATCTGCCCTTTCTAGCACCTTTTGAGTTGTTTGGGTGATTTCTGTCAAATGTGACACCTCACAGATACAAATTTTTTAGGGCTTTGAAAACTGTTCCCCATGGAAGGGAGAAACTCAGCAGAGTGCCTGCACTGAGAGAAAAGCAGCAGCGTGTACTCAGCAGTCATTGGTGCCCTCAACACGGCTGGCTGTCTCACTGCTGGGCCCACAAGGGACAGACCGTGGGTGCTGTGACATGGGGGGAAGCCCAAAGCAGGATGTGGGGAAGGGAAAGCAGCTGCTGCAGTAGCAGCCAGTGCAGGGAAATGAGTCCTTAACAAACTGGGTTTCATTTCAGCTCACTACTTAGAGAACAATCTGCTGTTTGCTTGCACAACTGGCATTCAGGTCCTTCTCTTTCCCTCCCTGTGTACTGACAGAGATAAAAATAAGGTTATTTTCAGATAACTGATGAAAAAAAGACGATGCGTAGTTTTCCTTCGTTTTTTTTGTCACGCTCTTTTACGTTGTTTCCTCCATGAGGATGTTGCTGATGTATTTCAACGCTCATTCCAAACATTGCATTCATTGTGTTCCTTGGATAATTTACGCTGTGTAGTTCTGAATATTCTGCAAATAAGCAAAGGCTTGTCCTTCTCTTCACAAATTCAAAGGAAAACAAATACTTGAGTCTTTGATGGTTGTCACTAGAACCAATTCTCAACCTCATCCTTTAAACTGAACATGGTTTTGAACAGCTTCAAAGTGCTTAGCTGGCTCTGTTTCTTTACTAGGATGCAGGTCAGAAGCATTTTGGTGCCGTAGTTTGCAAGTCATGCGGCATGATCTACACAGCTGCTAGCCCGGAGGATGAAGCCCAGCACATCCAGCACCATGAGAGATTCCTCGAGGGGCTCAGATACGTGGTAAGGCAATGGCTGCGCTCCCAGCTCAGCTGAAGAAGCATGCGATATCCAGGTACAGAGTCGAGGCAGCTGCAGGCAAACGTTTTGTCATCCAGAGGGGAGGTTAAAGTGTAAGTTAGGCAGTTCCAGCGACTGTCTGCCTTCATCAGTTTGATGAATTTGACTTGACTTTATTCCTGAAAGCTGAAGCGTTTCAGATTACAGCTTCGTCTGCCAGTGTCTTCACTGATTCACTTCCTCTCTCTTGCTAGACCACTAATTTGTTGTTTGGGGTTTTTTTTTCCCCCCTCTGTTGCAGGGTTGGAAGAATGAAAGGGTTGTGGCAGAGTTCTGGGATGGGAAAATTGTATTGATTCTTCCAAATGACCCAAAATATGCCGTCAAGAAGGTACATGTTTGTTTATTTTGGGGTTTATAATGTAGATTAGCTTTCTGCTGGCTCAGCTCCCACAACTACCTCAGTGTGTGATCATGCATCGCTTGCCAGTGCACGGGGTGAACAGGAGAGCTGAGTGGGGTTGTAACAGCAATCAGGGTTGCTGTGGACACCCACCCAGACACATCCTAACCCTGCTCCCTGTGCCGAAGCTCTTGTTTTTACATGACCAACATAACCCAATCCTTCCCATCCTGGTGAGAGGCAGGTGGACTCTACAAGAGGTGTAAAGGGATGAAGACAGGAGTGAGAGCCTGTGCTGTAATATTATCTACAGTCAGAGGAAACGGTTGTTCTGTCAGAGGGTTGTTGTGGAATGGGGAAGCACCCTTGTTTAAAAACTGCTTCTAAAGAACCTCCATTTAAAAAAAATAATAATTATTCTTGCCAGACTAGCTGCATGTGCAGTGAGAGCCCCTGGTGTGGTGGGGAGCTGCAGAGCATTTTGTGGCTGCATAATGAAGCCTGACCTTGTGAAAATACAGGATTATTTGGGGGAAATAGTCCCTTTTTCTGACTGGTTTCATGCAGAGTCAAAGCACATGTCTGTTAGCACCCAAATTGCCTCTTTCTGATTTTGTTTCCTTAGGCAGAAGATGTGCGAGAAATTGTAGATAATGAATTGGGATTCAAGCAAGTTTCTTTGAGGTGCCCAGCCAAGACTAAAACATACTTGTTTGTGTCCAATGAGAGGATGATTGTTGGGTGCTTAGTGGCTGAATCAATCAAGCAGGTACGTGTTAATTGCATAGGGAAGGGATGAAATTGCAGGCTAATAACAGGGACTGTTTGCTTAAGCTTGTGTATCGGAAAGCCCAGCTTAGCACAGGAGGGAGGAAAATAAAACTAAGGAAATAAAAACCAAACCAGCAAAATAACCACCAAAAAAAAAAAAAGAAATCAAGGAAAAACTTGTGCTCTTGTCAGGGTGAGGTGTTGCTGGCAGGAGTTAGTTGAGCTTGCACGGCTGATACCACAGCGAGCTTCCATCCGACCCTGCTTTGGGTGCTGGTTTATGCGGTGATCTGCCTTGTAAGAGAGCAGAAAGCAAGGCCAGGGGCACGGGAAGGTCCGTGGCTCTGCGTCCTGTTGGGAAGGAGCATTCTCTGATGCCTCTGCTCATCCCTGCAGGCTTTCCGGGTGCTGTCGGAGCCGGGAGCCGTGCCATCCCCTGGCCAGGATGCCCTGCAGCACCACCGGGCTTGGCGCTGCTCCACGGAGCCGGAGCCCTGCATCTGTGGCATCAGCAGGATCTGGGTGTTCAGCCTGAAGCGCAGGAACGGCATCGCCAGGCACATGGTGGACGTGGTCAGGTGGGGAGCGGCGGGAGGGCAGCGGGGAGCGCTGGGGTTTATCCTTTGAGGGGGGAAAACGATGATTGCAGCAAAAAGCCTTCCAAAGGAACTTATGGAAAGGCATAAATTTATATCATTAAGCAAGTCTGGAATCCTCACTTCATAGTGGAAGGATATAGAGTGGACAGATACTCTATGTATAATCTAATACTTAAGTAATTTTTTTATTTAAAATCTGACACAAGTGTGGGCCAAGCTGTAAACTACTGGGTATAACCGGAACACAGCTACGTGGGCTGGATTTTCCAAGAAAAACCACGCTTGTTGGGAAATTATTAATAATATTTTTTTTAACTATACAAGTCGATGGGCCCAAACACTTCGAGTCTTTCCAGGCAGGAAATTCTGAGCTTTTCAAGCTCAGACCAAACTGGTAGGAAGACTTAAAAACTTCCCCTCATCTGTTAACCTGGACTACCTTGAGGCTGAGCTTGGTAGTCCAAGAGCCTGTAGTATCTTCTTGGTGTCATATCTGTTTGCTATATGCATATAAAATCCAGCTATTAAAGTATATTAGTACCTATGGATACATTTTTATATAATCATACATGATTGTATCTGGAGCTCAGGATTCTGAAAATTCCTCAGCTGCTGTTTGGTCTCCTGTTCCTCCTGTGGTTGGTGTTTGATGTGCCACCTCCATGACACCTTCCAAATCCACAGGACACGCTAGCCAGTGGGACCTGGGTGACCCATGGGTGCCCCCGAGAGCCCTGGCACTGGTGGGCTTCACTCCAGAGCTGCTCCAAGATATTTAACCAAAACCTCTGGGTTTCCATGTAAAACTCTGCATGTGGGTTTTCTGCCTGTATTTGGCCTTATGTTACCCTCCTTCCTAATTTCAAAATGCCTCCCAGTTCTTGATTCCGAGGGAGCGAACTGGCATCTCACAACGGCCTTCTCTGGTTCAAAAGCAAAGCGACAGAACAGCTCCCTGCAGAGGGGGCTGGGGGGGCAAACACCCCTGCGGCGTGTTTTAGGAGCTGAGTAAAGCAGCCGGCCGTCTGCAGCGCGCCGATAGCTCTGCTCTCTCTTTCAGGAGCACGTTCATATACGGCTGCTACCTGAGCACTGATGAAATCGCCTTCTCCGACCCAACGCCGGACGGCAAGCTGTTTGCAACGAGATACTGCCAAACCCCCAGCTTCCTTGTTTACAATTTTATTTTTAACAACTGATTTGACTGGGTTATTACAAGTTGGGGTTGGTTGAAATAATCTAAGGTAATTTGCGTGTTTAAAATAACACTTGTGTTGTTACGTGGCTAAATGCTGTTTTCCTGCTGAGCGCTAGCTCTTCCCGTGGGAGTGAGCTGGGGGGAGAGCGTGTCACTTTGTGTACAGAGTTGTGTTGTATTTTAGCGTGTGCCATGGAACCTTGCTTGCATTTCAGGTAGGTTTGTGTCTTCTGAAACTAAATTTTATCGCAAGTAACTTAATTTTGTTGAAAGTTTTAATTAATATAAAGATGCCCATTTCCTCCTTGATGTCTGGGTATGTAATTCTGAGCTCTCAGCAGTCTGTGTGCTGTCAAGGGCTTGTCTGGGGTAGAAGCCTTACTACAAGCAGTTGCTAAATTTATGCACCGAGTAGGAGATGTCTTAAAACAACTGACTCGTGGCAGGATTTCCCCTGGTGCGTAAGGTCTGGAACCTTCGCGGTGTTGTGCTGCAGGGGAAGCTGTCACGGGGGTTGTCTGCTCAATAAAATGTGTGAAACGCTGCTGCTCGAGCTTGTTTCTGTGTACAGAAGATGCGGGAACGCTTCCAGCGGTCTCCTAATTTGAGGATTTGGGAGAAGGCAGCAGTGGCTGAAACAGAAGCAGAGGGCTGTGTGGGAGAGCAGGGCAAGTATGCGTTGCAGTCTCTTTGTCTCCAGCTAGCTGTGGGCAGGCATTTCCCCAACCAGCAAGGTTTTAATAAATTCTCAAGAGACTGGGGGTTTTTTCTTGACCCTACACCCTCTTATCACAGTACAGTTCCATGTAACAACCTGTTGCATCAGGAAACCTTTTCCTTGAGCTTGCAGCTGCTCTCCCTGGGTGCTGTGCTGCTGTCCCCAACCACCTTGGGAGCGCAAATACTTTACGTGAGCCATCTCCCAAGCTTGCACACGCCTTAGGAGGAAAAAAAGCACTGCTGTCACACTGAAATGAAGAAGAAAATTTATTTTTAACATCTCAGTCATAAAATTGTTGTTAATTCAACACAAAAAGAGAGGGAAGGGTTTTTAAACAGCTGCAAGTGACAACTAAAAGCAAAACTATTGCACAGAGCCTGTAGCTTATTTAGGACCTAAGTGTGGGCAGAAGGGGATTGCTCTAGAAGCAGAACAAGTCCCAGTCACCTCAGGCATGTTAGTATTCAACAAGTTTAGGATCTGGTTTTAAGTACACAGCGCAGGTTTTACATATGAGAAGGGTAAATGCTGCAGGAGCAGCCTTACTCCTCTCAGTTCAGGCCCTGAGCTCCCGCGCTGCAGGAGCCCAGATGCTCTCACTCCTGGGGCAGACTTGCCTCCAGCACTTCCACGATGCACGCGGCCGAGGGGCGCTTCTTGGGGTCCTCGCTGGTGCAGACAGAAAAGAGGTCAATCATGTGCTGGTAGGATGGGTCCAGTTCATCCATGTTGAGAGCTGGGCGGGTTCCCAGGGCTGCGTAGTATGCTTCCTCGTCAAAGGAGTCTTCATCAAAAGATTCCCCTGGACAAGAAGGTGGCAAAGGTGTTGGGAAGGGTGCTGGAAACCATCCTGCTCACTTGGGTCATGGGGCTTTGCTCCCTAGCTGTCACTTGTCCATCACAGAGTGGTTTGGGTGGGAAGGGACCTTAAAGACCATCCAGTTCCCACCCCCCTGCCACGGGCAGGGACACCTTCCACCAGCCCAGGCTGCTCCCAGCCCCGTCCAGCCTGGCCTT
>JAVJGI010000062.1:75165827-75180290 GCA_035590275.1 Ibycter americanus
CAGAGCTGCCCTCCAGCAGGTCAGCCCAGCCTGTGCTGGTGTGTGGGGCTGTTCCTCCCCCGGGGCAGGACCTTACACTTGCCTTTGTCGGACTTCATGAGGTCCCTTCTCCACCCAACTCTCCAGCCTGCCCAGGTCTTGCTGAATAGCGGTGCAGCCTCTGGTCTATCAGCCACTCCTCCATACAACACCTGTTCCACTTCGTAAGACCAAAAAATAGAAACACAGGCTGTGAATAATAGTACTGATGAAGAAAAGTTACTCTGGCTTGGTGGAAGAACCATTTTCTTCACAGCCACCTGTCTGATGACCAAAGGCAGCTGGGTGACTCCTGCCGTGAGGCTGGTGCAAAGAGGGATCACAGAGAAACACCTGCACTCCACACCAAAGGCTGATGATGGCTTCAAAACAAAGAGTGAGGAGGATGCATTACCCCACAAGGAAAAAAAATCTTATGTGGATGGTTTTATATGATGATATGAAGTGGGGAGACTACCTACGTTAAAGCAAGGGAAGACAGGAAAGTCTTCCTCTGAGCATACCAGTGTAAGAATTATTTTGAAAAAGGCCAATATTTCATGATCTCACACCAGAAAACCTTCTAGCAGTGACATTCTGCTACTAAAGCTCCCAGTTTTGATGTGACCAATACCCAACTGACCGCATTCACTTTCCTGGTATCCCTCTGTTACTCAAGACTGAACATAGCATGTGCTTCAAGGAGCCTCCAAAATGACCCTTGTCATTCCTTGCAGGTATTCTCTTTCTCTAGATTTCAGCTGATGTGCAGTTGCCAGAGAACAGGTGTCATTTCAATAGGTAGCTCCTTGAGTTCCGAGCCTTTTAGGAGGAAGATTTACAACAGACATCGAGTTGAGTAACCGCAGGTCAGGCAGGGCATGAACCTTGCCGTGCCAGCACCTCCTGCTGTCACACAAGGGTAGAAGCAGCAGCGCATCTCTTCTCCCTCACTTTCCAGGCACTGTAACCAAAAAAGGAGCATGAACGGTATTTCTGTATCCCACATGTGAAGAAGGAGAGAGATTAATTGTGCAACAGTAAAGCCCACTCAGCGGGTTCACTCCAGCTGTTGTGGCCTGCGAGAGGAAACCTCCACTGCACGAGCATTTGGCAGCTCTACAGACACGGTCACTCACAACCTGGCATCCTGTATGCATAAGATACAGGCTTCGGTAAAACTTCTTCTGATACATACTCAAAAGAAAGGATGTGAATTTAAGCACAGCATCAATAAGGCTTGGTGGGAGCAGAAACTGAAGCAGATCTACTGAGAAGCATGGGGCAGCACAAACAGCACTCATCTTTCTAAAATGTTCACCTTGCACCACAGTTCCACAGTTTGGCTCAGCAACAGCAACAGCAAATTAACACCAAGAGAAAACAGGGAAACCCCTTCACCCGTACAAAACTGTACTGGCGCATTTGCACGTATTAGTCACTGCATTCCTAGGAATGCACCATTTTAAGAAAAATACAACTGAAATTGCAGCACACACACACAAAAGACATCGATGGCACCTGCTGTCGAGTACCTTTTCAAGCAGTGCCACCTCCCTGAAGAGTTTGTCAGAACCCAAAGCTTTACCTCACGGTATCAAGCGTGAGATGCCCAGCAAGTCCAAGGGAACTTCTGTTGACTGTCATGACTGGTATAATTATATTTTTAATAACAACTTATTTTTAAGAGAACGCAATCACTATAACTCATTCTGTACGCAAGTATTCCCTTTGAAGAAGTAACAGACCTGGAACTGAAATACACCCTGTACAACTTTGCCTCTTGTAAAGCAACCTCCTTTGGGCAGCACGTGGTTGCGAAAAAAACCCCATAAGCTAGTGAAGATTCTTCTTATGCTTCTTTACAGAATCCTTCAGTAAATAGCTTCTTTCCGATTATTACTTGTGACTGCCTACTACTAATACCGCAGCATACTGAAGACATACTGTTCTGGCTCAGGAGCGCACATACCTGGAGCACAGCAAATTCAACATACACAAGCAAATTAACTGATCTAAGGGTTTGCTGTCATCAAAAGGAGGTCTTACACCTCCCACCCCAGACAAGCAGCCCCAGCCCTTCCCTCGGACTGTCCTGGGACACATCAGGTCCCTCCACGAGCTGATTCAAACTGCTAATCAGGCCCAAGGCTGCCAGTGTTTTTTATCTGTAGGTTTGCTTTCACAGTGCTACACAGGCATGCTGCCTCAC
This sequence comes from Ibycter americanus, assembly GCA_035590275.1. Lineage (NCBI taxonomy): Eukaryota > Metazoa > Chordata > Aves > Falconiformes > Falconidae > Ibycter > Ibycter americanus. The sequence goes on from JAVJGI010000062.1 coordinate 75,168,058, forward strand.
AGCAGGGTCCCTGTGGCTGCCCCAGTCCACCCAGAGTCAGGAAAGAGAGGGCACGGGCCGGTCTGGGCAGAAAGAGGCTTCCGAGCAGCTCAGCTAAACCCCAGCATCTCTACAGCAGACACTTAGAAGCCAATGTAAGTGGGACCGTACGCTTCAGATGCTTTGTTTTGGGGTAACAGGACACATTTCTAGGTTGCTGACTCAAACACAGAGCAGATCAGAGGTGGCCAAACATGAACCATATAGAAAGCTAATGCAGGCATTTGAAGAGGGGAAGATGTGGTCACGTTTCTTTGAACTCCTCACCAGGCTCCTGCAGCACATATCACCTCGGTGTGACTGCATCGGGGGCAGCACAGCTGCTCTCCTCCAGACCGAAGAGCTACTTACAACTAACTCATTAGCTCTCAGGTCTCTTTGATCATCATTACTGCAGCTTGTCCCTGCCAACATACATTTTAATAAAAGAAAATAAGCAGTTTAAAAATCCTGTATCCTGATTACGGAGGTTCTTCAACCCAGCTGTGCAACCTGGAAACTGCAAACGTTTGCACACCACTCTCCCAGCTACCACCTCACCTGTGCCTGCAAGGTGTCTCACCCACTAATCCACTTAACGAGGGTTTGTTGCCAAGATACACACACCTAAAAACAAGCCTCCAAGTGACCGCAAGAGGATTATTTGATTATTGCATTTCATGCGCACATGAGTGATAAGCAGTTACACCTGTGCATTTACTGCTGAGAGGGCACTAGCACAAGTGTTTTAATTTTTTGGAGAACCATTAATTTACCCACTACACTGAAGCTTCCTGATTTTCACCCCATGAAGCAGTATTATTCTTCGCTGATGAAACCACACAGTTGACCTGGAAGCAGTTGATTTAGACAATTTCAGAATTCTCCAATTAACTTTTATGCAGAGAAATTGATGAAGACGTATGTTGCCAATGATCACATCTCACACCAGCTCTAGGGTACTTAGCTGAAATATAGGCCTGTGGCTCCGAGTCCTAAATTAGGGGTCAAAGTACAGATTAACTTAAACCATTTTCCTGTATTCCCTTCTCTGCTTTTACCTACTGCCACACTTAAGTGACACGACCCGGGGCAGGAATCCTGCGTATAGCATCCAGCAGCCATGCTAAAACAGCTTTGTAATATATCCAGCTAAGGGTTTGCTATCAGAGAGCAGGAAACTTGGATTAGAATCAGTCTCTTCTCCGCTGTTGAGAGACCAGTTTCTAGAGACCTCTGTAAAAAAAAAAAAAAAAAAAAAAAAAAAAAGCTATTGCAGCTCTTCCTCACACAGTTGTTTGTGATTAACTCTTCCTGATTCACTCCATATGGGAACGATCGCTCAGGAACAGCAAAGTTCGCATGTAGAATTAATTGTCAACAGCACTTCCAACTCACACCCCAAACTAATTTTCATTAATTTGCAAACGTACATTAAAAATAGCTGAGAAACATTAAATCTTGTCAGCTGCAACCCAAGAGCGCATCGGGCCTATCGGCAGCTGGAGCAGAGGCTGCAGCGCAGCCACCCAGCGTTGCTGCAGAGGGGCCAGCCAAAACAGCAAGTCCCACATTCGGACAATGGATTCCACAACTCTGAACTGAAAACAAAGAAAAAGCCAAGCTGGGATACTTACAGTTCTGGTGAAAAAACAAGCAGCGCTTAAAAACTTGCCTCTCTGTTGGTGCCAAGACTGTGCTCCCTGTTCCTGTTGTTCTGACCTGTGCCCTCACCCATCGCTGCGAACCGGCTAAACCGAGAGTCTCAGACGCTCAGAAATGCAGGCGCAATGTCATGAAAACAAAAAATTGTTGGGTTTGGGTTTTTTTTCAGCAAGAAACTACGCAGTCAGATTTAAAGTCCTGGGCTGAGGCACTGCCATGGCAGTGTATTACGCTGGTAACATAAGGCTTTTAAGTGGACAAAGAAAAAAGAAAATAAATCAATTTCCCTACACTTTATTCTCAGCAGCAGTTGTAGAGATCCTGTTGATGTTAAAAGACACTCCCCCTGCCCCAGACAGACAGACAATCAAGCCCCAGAATTAAAGTCTGGCAAGTGAAAAAGGTCTTTAAGAGAAGATTGCTGGGCAGCCTTAGCTACAGGCACTCCCACTTCCAATGCCTCCCAACGGCACTGAGGAGAACTCGCTGCTTGCAGAGGAACGGGAATATGTCCCTGCACCCCTCTGACTGCCACCAGCACTGCTAGGAGAAGTGCAAGGAGGGCAGGGCAGAGAGGCAGGGAAAGCATCCTCATCACACACAGCCTCATGCTTTCTGAGATCTTTTTATTCTGGGTTATCAGCTGCTTCTGAATCAACGTGGTAACCAGCACGGTAAATCCCAGCCTCCATCTACAATATATGGAATGAAACTGTAAAGTCTTAAAGACATCAGCTCATGCAGCGTTATGTGACCACCAGCAAAAGCTTTAATGCTTCTAAAACTCAGCAAATTACTGTGCACCATGTTTTGAGGGGAAAAGAACTAACTGGTGGACTAGAAGATGGCAAGCTACTGAGGGCACAGGGTGGGTGGCCATACCATTGTCAGTAAGGACAGTCTGAAGCACTAAAGCATGTACTTCACTTTATAAGATTTAATTTCCCACAAGTGATGAAAATGCGAACAAATCTGACTGGTAAGAGAAATGTTGCCAAGAAAGCGCAACTGAAAACTGCAGGTCATTAGAGAGACATTCATTAGGCCATCAGTAAGACACAGGTAATCGCATTACCCATCAGAAATATAGAACGGGAAAATTCTTCTCCTAGAGGAAAAGTGAAGGAAGCAATTAAAACAAAAAACATATTATAGATTGCTATGAGTCCTTCACAGTTGAAGATGACTGTCAAGCTGGTAGTAATCACCATGAGTTAGAACTTTGCTAGTATTGATGCTAAAAATACCAAGAGGCAGTTATGTGGCTAAAAATTATTTGAAAAGCAAAGTGCAGGAGAAATACCAGCTCCTCTGCGGTAAGCACAGGCAGTGCGACCTAGCCAGGACTTTCAGAATGTACATTACCCATTTCTTAAAAACTAAATTTCAATAAGGCTAAAAACATTTTTATCCTCTCTTGGTAAAACAAGATGGTTTTGGTCACTCAAGACAAACACTGTGCAATACCCATCAATGGTTATGAAGATGCCTCACATCCTTACATTTAAATAGTGTGTATGTAGCTATAAATATATCTTCTACACAGTGCTCCTACTTTAAATAATGGTTGGACAAGAAACTCAACCAAATTCAGTGTGCTTATGACAAACACCATAACATGGTCAAGTCCCATTAGAGACGCACAATTTGCATGGAGTTGGTGCTGCTACCAAAGCTTGATAGCAGCAGCACGCTTCCCAGCTGTAAAGCCTAGCTGAAACTAACACACTCAGCTGCCTAAAATACACCTCGGTCTGTGTAAATAATCGAAGTTCTCAAAGAGTGGCAGATTCTGCCTCAAACACAAGACAGTCAATTACTCTGTCAACAAACAGATTGACAGGCACAAGCAGTTCTGTCACAGGAGATGGTTCATCTCCTTGAAAGGCTGACCTGGCCCTCTAATCAATAACATACAGTTTAGCCTGCTTTCTCTCCAGCATTTCTGAGTTGCACAGTGACACATCTCCTTAGCATGTCTCTCTGGAAACTTTTTCTTTTTTAATGGTTTCTACAATAGTGAAAGAAGGAAGCACAGTCTGAAGATGCCACAGTCAGCCTGTGTGGCTGAATGCCACCAGACCCAACTGGTGCTTACTGCATGTCCTGGCTGCTCCTCACAGGGCCTGTTCAGCAGCCAGATATTACATGTGTAGAGCAAAAACATATCTGACAGCAAAGAACACCAGGACATTGTCAAGATATCCAGGTATTGTATTCATAAATTGTGTAGAAAAATAAGCAAATGGCGAAATGGCGGTTTCCTGATGATAGCAAGTTATTCAGGGAAAAACACGTGGGCTGACAGACAACTGGTAGGAGAGGGGACAGTGACCACACAGCAATATTATCTTAGTACTACAATAAACACTTGTACAAAGGCCTCAGGCCAACAGTGGTCATAGAATCATAGAGTGGTTTGTTGGATGGGATCTTAACGATCATCTAGTTCCAGCTCTTAAAGCAAGCAGAATGATTGGAATTACCAGGAAAGAAATACAGAACAGAAACAAAACATACATGCACCTACTCCTTGAAGACTGTGTGCCGTTTTCGTACTGGCTCTAAATACATCTAGGTGAGCTAGAAAAGCCCAACAAGGATGGAATGGCCCTTAAATGAGCAACAAGAAAGGTCATTCAGCCTGGGAGAGATAACTGACAAGGGATACAATGAGAGTCCTAAATCCTGAATGGCATGGTAAAGCGAACAGAGCAACAGTTCAGACTCAAATAAAAGAGCTGGGGAGCATGAAATTAATTTAGAAGATGCTAAGTTTTAAAAACCAGACCAAGTGAAATGAGATACTTCTTTGCACAGCATGTCAAGCAGAAGAAACACTGTAGGGCAGTGCAAATGCTAAAACTGCAACAGCTCAAAGAGGGACTGGACCAACTCATGGACAGGCATCAAGTGAAAGACAGCCTCTTTATGCTCAAAGTCCCTGAGCCACAGAGTGATGGATGACGTGAAACCATGTTTGTTACGTTCTTTTGCTCTTGTACCTCCTCTCTGGGTTACTGCTGTTGATCAACGCTGGAAAAGCCTACCAGGCTACTTAGGCCAGTGATCAGACTTGCTATTGCCATTCTTGAGCACACCAAGCTCAGTGAGCATAACTGAGACCGAGCTGGAGTCTTCATTCCTAAGACCTTGAGCTGTCAAGATTGCCAGTGCTGAGAATCATAATTTGTGCCTTCAAAAAAAAAAAGCAAAAAACCCAACCCATCCTAACAGGGTTTCTTCTGCATGCAGACACGGAAGACACACGACCTCAGTACACATAATTCAAAAAAATCCCAGTACTGATTCAATACAGAACAACTTTAAGATTCAAGGCAACAAGGAAAGAATAGATGTAGAGAGGTTAAAGGAGGATTCCATCACGCCAGTGAAACAAGAAATTCAGGCTTTACTCAGCAATGACTTCCCATGCAAAGAGATCCAACATCCCCTGAGCATGCATTTGGCTTTGAAGAACGAAGCAGGTCCTCTGCTGACAGGACCGGCACCAAGGTGCCAACCACACCAGTGTGATGGGCTGGGAGTCCAGGAGCCCTTCAGCCCACCACTCTCAAAGCAGGAATCCCAATGAGTGGCCACCAAGCCTCTCTGATGACCTGACAGTGAAGGGCGCATCTGCTGTATGCCGATGCCGATCTCCCCAGCCACTTTCCAGAGATCCACAGAAACACCCAGGTTGGCAGGGACCTTGAAAGATCATCCAATCCAACCTTTCATGGGAGCCCAAATGAGATTATTTAACACCTTGTCCAATCCCATCTTGAAAGCCTCCAGTGATGGGGACTCCACCATGCCCCCGGGGAGGTTGCTGCAGTGAATGATTGCTCTTACTGTAAAAAATTTCTTATGTCAAGATGAAGCCTCTCCCAGTGCAACTTGTACCCATTGCCCCTTGTCTTCTCCATGCAGCTCCTTGTGAAGAGAAGTTTGTATTTTTGAGTTTGTATTCCCTTTCTCCTAGAACACAGAGTTTAGAGGAGTGGCAGGTCACAACCTTTCTTCTAGAAAGGAATGGCAGCCAGCATACATATTTGAGGGTAAAAACTGAACATGACATGGTACATGAGGCTGAAAAGCCACTGAGATTTTGTTCAACATGGAATGACAGAACAAACTGCAAAAAATCTCAAAGACAAGCCAGAGAAGCTGAAGCAATGAAGGAAAACAAGAAAACCCAGGTGAGAAAGCTCATGCACAAAACAGTCCCTGCCCTCAGACAGGGCTGCACATGCATCACTTCATGCACCCATGTACCACTGGTGACAGAAGGTGGGACGTGAACCTGTCTTCTGCAGGTACTGCATGGCAAAGCCTCCCCTGCTGCATGTGAAAGCTTGTATAACCAACTCCTGTACGTCCTCACAGGCTGTCACCGAGACTTTATTGCTTTGAACAAGAGCATTTCCATTGCTTTGGGGCTCCTGAGGTTGGCGTGGGCTGCCCCTCCAAAGCCTGTCAGCATCCACCTCCTATCAGCTGGAGATCTACCGAGCACAGAGAAATGCCTGGATGTGTTCCTGCCCTGTCCCTCACCACAGAGCCTGCTGTCAGGCTTGGCAGCGAAGATATTTCTAATTGTAATGCAGTAGAGCTGGAAGGCCTGGTCTGAATTAAATGGAACAATATTGATACTCAGCAACTCAACACGTGCACATGATGCACTGGGTTTTCCTAAGCCTCTAGCTCAGAGAAGCACCTGAGAAACGTGCTGAGTGCAATCAAAATGCATTAGGACAGCAAAGCTCAGGACCAAGACAGAGTGGTTTAACTGCTTCTCTGCTTGCTCTGCGCAGCTGCAGCCACACACAACAGCTTTCAGTTCCTCTTTGCTTCAAACACCAGCGCTTTGGCCAAATCCTTTCAGTTCATCGTGTCTCCACCACAACTGAATGCCCCCACGGACACGGGGGACCACCGCTCCAAGGACCACGCACCTTTCCCAGCTACTGCACGCAAGCGGCCACACACCTGCAGGGCTCGATGGAGCCACTGGGCTGATGCTGCCCTCCCAAACAGGCACCTTCGGGGGCCAAAGAGCACCTGCCTGGGGGGATAAGAATCCCTGAGAAAACCGCATTTTTCTGAAAAATGCTTGCCGGATTCAATGGCTGCCCACTCTTCAGCTTTCTGCAAAGCAAATTAGGGACTTACAGATCACATTTCCCAGAGGAAGTATTTTGGGGCTGTAAAGTCCCTTAGAAATACTGTGCTTATGGGAATAACCACCCCAAAACAGCTATTCTCCCCACACTGGTTGGGGATGCAAGGCAGGAGTGATGCCCAAGGCTTCTCCAGTTCATGCAAACAGTAATACGATGCCACTGACTCCCAACAACACAACAGTACCTACAGCTTCTGTCTGGCTTCCTTATGGAAGAGGCCAGGAGCTGGGACGAGCTCTGCAGAGAGGGAGTGCAGGTGGTAAGCAGCAGGCTGGCACGTAAAACAGGCTCTGAGCGCAGTTTAGTCAAGGCAAGACCGTAAGCTGAGAGTTTGTTAAAGTGCTGGGAAAGGATCGCAAAAGTTCACTCAGTAAAAGCACAGACTGAAGGTGTCCTGCAGAAAACAGATCTGTCGCTTCTCCAGTAAGCCTTAGGATTTTCAGCTGCTGCAAAAAAATCTACTGTAGATTTTAAGCTTACAACCCATTTTTTTGCATGCCTAAAATGCCCACCAAATGCAGAGCCACATTTAAGTGCCTGTGACCACAGCCTAATGACTGTTGCTCACGCAACTTCAGCAATATGGTGCTTGCTGTGAAGTCTTAATGGAAATAAAACTGCCTGACTGCTAGAGAGTAAGCCCTCGGAGGCTGTATAGCCCATCGTGAAAAATTACGGTTCACTAAAAATCTGGATACTATGATACACTCACCTAATTAGAAGATAGCTAACCTAAATAAAGCAAAAAGGAACACTTTTGGCTTCGTGTCTGCAGATTCCTTGCTAAATTGCATAATGTGGTACTTGGGAAACAGCTTCCTCATGAGTCACGAGTACAAGCAGGAATTGGCTGTATTTAGAAAAACTGGTATTTCTACCAAATCTTTAGCAGGAAGAAACAAAATGACATAACCCAAACAGAATTCTTTTTTTAAAATTTTCTTTTTGGCAGCTGTTATGAGCACGCAGCAGTGTTTTCTGAAGGCAGTGCTGTGATCAGGCCATGGGTGTTAAGAAAGCCGAGAGCCACCGTCACAGCGAAGCTCTTACAGTAAAAGCAGGTCGTGGCCTCCAGCTGTGAGCTGGTGTCTCTGTGTGTCTGGACTCCCAAGGTTTTCCTCTATACCAAAAGATAATGCACAAAATTTCAGGTATAGAACAGTGTTTTATATTTTATTTCTGTTTTCCTAAGCATGGGCCATTGCCAGTGAACATAGTGTAGAAGTTTAATTACTCCAGGTATTTTCCTTCGCTGTCCTGTTTAAGAAGTTTATGGTGATACCCTATTTTAACCTTACTTAAATCTTCTAGTCTATGTGCAGTAAATGACATTTTGCCAAATATAGTTACTTTTCACTTTGAACACTAATCTGGCCCAACAAAATTCTGTCCATCTGGGAGCCATGAGGGACCCATCAGTTTGTGTCTGCTGTATAAAAATGCAGGGCAAGCTGATTGTTGGCTAAATGGAGAAAGATTATTGATAATCTTGCCCAGTTTGTTTCCCCCTTTTCCCTTAAAGTTCACTTTACCATCTGTTTGGTTTTTTTTCCCTCCCCTGTTTTTCCTTTTTAATACAGCAAACTTAAGTTGGGTTTTGCTAGAGGAGAGACCTGTTACTGCAATGGCTCACACAGAAGGTGTCAGTTATAGAAGCTAAACAAGATCCTGCTCTTTCAGCATGGCTCTGATTAGAAATGGTACACCAGGGACATGGCAGAAATTACAGGAAATTCCAATTTTGACAGCCATTTTCATTGTCAGAAGCCATGAAAGTCTGGGCAGCTCTATACTGGAACCAAATGCCTTTTATTTATTTGTACCAGCTTGCAAAGCCAGGTGTAGGCACTGATCATGGTTCTGCTCCAGTCAACTGAAGCTTTGCAGCTGACCACAGAAACACGACTAAGTTATAGGTATTTTATTGCCAGACACCATAAAGACAGACTGTATTAGTAAACTTGAGCCCAGATGCAACCCTAGGTGTACAAGTGAGGTGCACACAATGATACCGAGCAACTGTATTTCACGTTCACAGAGTGCATCACAACAAACCACCTGCAAGTTGTCCTACAAAGCATATTAGTGAAACAGCGATAAAAGCATCTGTAACTAGGTATTTACACTTTAAGCTTCAGGATGATTTAAACCAGCACAGAACCCAAGGAGTCTTGCCAGTATCCTTTTACAAGTACTGTATCCAAAAAAAGCTTTGTTTTTATCATCAAACTCAAAAGATAACAGCAGAGTAGCTGCTTCACTTCAAGGCTGATGAAGGGGTGTCTACTCACCTCTAGTCGGCACAGAGGGACCCCAGTGAGAAAAGCACCCGCTTCATTCCCAAAAGCGAAAATCTGCCGCAGCTGCCTGCTGAAACAGCCGCATCTTACCTTCGAGGGGAATCGCATAAAGCTGCTCCGTGAACATCGCTGCTTCCTAAGCTCCACAATCAATACTGCTGCTGGCTTCCTCCCGCCTTCTGCTCACGCACAGATATACAGGCAATAATGCATGGGGCTTGTTTTTAAACTTTTCCCCCTGTGCTCCTGATTGGCTCTGTGTAACACCCATGTGTGTCTACAGACACACAAAGGTTTCTATCCGTTCTAAAATCAAAGTGTCAGTTTTGCTGCTGTCAGAGCACTTTATTTTTGTACATATAAGGAAGTGGCTGTTGATGTTATCTGAATGCGCTTCCTGTTTTATATGTATATGAGCAAACATAATGTCACGTTAAGCTAAACTGCAGTCTCAAAGCGCCCAAGTCAAAGCCTCTGAGCAAAATAATACACACACAGCTCATCTGTTTGCTGTCTGCCCCCGTCTGCATTCACTTCACTGATTTTTATCACAATTCTGTATTCTCACAATAAAACTATCTTCCCTGATCCTTGCAAAAATAGAAAAAGCAGCTGTACCCTGTACTAGCTCTGCTTCCTACTGAGACTCTCGGGATCGCTCAAATTACAAAGGGCTGGGTGCACATTGACAACCCGATCTCAAACATCACACAGGTGAAAAGGCAGCCAGCAGCCGAGCAATGCCACAAGACAATTCTGGCTGAATTTGGGCTATTTTTGAATTTAAGTGACTAGATTATTTTATTTTTTAAATGAGGAAGGAGGCTTTTATGTGTTTCATGTACGCACAGACAGTCCAGGAAGCAGCCGTGTAGGAGTGCTGCATTCCAGAGTTGATGCTACACAGCTCAATGCTGAAGGAATCTTTCTAATTGGAATTTAATGCCTTCCTGGTTCTTTTAAAGAAGAGCAAACAAATGTACCAACTGAAAATAAAACTTGTTTTGAAGTAGGAACTCTTCTACTCTTGTAGAAGCAAGCAGTGGCAAAAAGCACACAGGCACCTCTGAGGAGAGCTGCCAGCATCAACACCACGTCGCCGTATCCCCCGAAATCAGAACTGTCACTGCCAGCAGGCCTGCGAGGCACACAGTTATTCACTTCCACTTTCAAATGTTACTGATTGCAGAACTTGGAGACGAACCGCGGCTGGAAGCGAGCTGGAGCCGTTTGCACTTTCTGCTTTCATTACCTTTGTCACAGCAACTTTTTGGATATTAAACACAAAGTTATTTTTTATATATAGCAAGATCATGAAACTGCAGAGTTTGCTGAAGGAAACCAGAAGAATCCTTCCAGAAGCATAAAGTAAATAAAATACTAAAAGTGAAAGAAAATTTTCTTCCCCGTGGACTTCATGGCACAACTCTCTTTCATCTATGTCTCTGAGACTGTCAGCTCTGAGTACAGCTGGTCCACACTTTAAGAAACTTAAACTGATAGATGTCTGGGTTCCACTTAGTGAAAATTACTGTCTCTAAAATATCAATGAGTTACAGCATGTGACCTAAGAAAGGTGCCTTACAATTATTAGAATTCTAAAATGTTTCATGCAAAGATTTTTTGAACCGTTTACCATCATAGTACCTTACTTTATCTCGTTAAACAGTTTCAGATCATTTAATTTTCATGCAAAGTTGTATTACAGCCAAGAAACCGAGCTGGGGAGATAAACCGGGTGTCTCAGTGACAGAAAGCTGAGAGTTATCACAGCAAAATTAAGTAATGAGACCTAGAACTAGAAAAGCCCAATTTGCTGTACATTTATGCCCTGGCACTGATCGACTGGAATGTCTGTAAACAGGTAAGCTTCAGAAGAAGTTTCTCCTGCAGCTGAGGCAGCTGCATCACCCCCCTGTATATTCTCACATATCTCATGCTATAGCCTTCTGCGCTGCTGGAGCAGGTACAGTGCCTCTTCTCCCTTCCCAGCCACTGACTGTTGTGAAAAGCAGGGACATAATGATCCTTGTAACCCCTCCAGCTACTACTTTAAGTGTGCATGAAATCAGTTTTAAAGGCTACACTTCAAGAACAGACTGACATCGAGAGCACAAGGCTTATTTCCAACCCCCCAACCCCCTCCCATATCATAGGTGCACCCAACTCTGGACACGTGATTTGACAGCTTGGTGGAAGTATGTGGGTTTCTGTAGCTAGTGACAGAAGATGATACAATCAGCCTCACGTTCAGCCACATTTAATTTCCCAGAATAAATGAGCAGGTTCCCATTTGCTGCTTGATCAGGGATGGCTTTTACAGAGAATCCGTAACAAGGTGCCCTCCCACACTTCAGGTGCCTTCATAGCTCCTCCACTGCATGCCACAGCTGCACCAAGTATTAAACAAGCTTCCTGAGAAAGAAGGAATCAATCCAGATATTAATTTAAACCTGTTGCCATTAAGCATCCTCCAGGAATGGACTGTTTCCCTGCAGCAGCCTCCCAGCACCAAGCTCTGCTACAAAAGCCTCCAACTCTGCCATTAACAGGGGAGCCTGGACTCTGCCCATATCCCCCCATTCCGCAGTCATGCCCTGGAAGGAAAAACAACATCATAAATTTGGAGGGGCTTTTGGAATGTTAGTGTATCTTTTCTTTCTTGGAAGACCTTTCTTGCAAAGAAGTATTTTTTATGTTCTTCACTACGCATTTCTGAAATCCCTCATGAAACACATGGACTGACACAGACCTGTAACATCCAACAAGTGTGTCATACCAAGTGGTCAGGATACCATTCATTCAAAATGAACATCGGACATCTGATAGCATTGATTTACTCAAGTGCACCAAATATGCTTAATTCTTTCAGGTTTTGTGCTTTCATTTTAAAGCTGTGAAGAAAACCTATGTTGCAGGAAAAAAAAAATAAAAATGAGATTAGAACCATAGAATTGTCTGGGTGGGAAGGGACCTTTAAAGACCATCCAGTCCCACCCCCTGCCATGGGCAGGGACCCCTTCCACCAGCCCAGGCTGCTCCCAGCCCCGTCCAGCCTGGCCTT
>JAVJGI010000062.1:75194060-75206352 GCA_035590275.1 Ibycter americanus
GGCCGCGGCCCTGCGCGGCTGCTCTAGGAGAGCCTGCTTTAGCAGGGGGCTGGGCTGGGTGGGCTCCAGGGGTCCCTCCCAGCCTGACCACTCTGTGATTCTGTGAACGGTCAGCCCTGTTCTTCAAAGCTTTTAACTGCTGCCTAAGCCATCATGTTTTGTTAATCATGGATCTTCCAAAGGATTCCCCATCCACTGCACCATCACCATTTCCAGGCTCCTCCTGGCAACTGTGCTGGGACCAAACACGGCAAAGGCGACCTGGGTCTGGCGCAGCAGGGCCGAACCTCTCCCTCCCTCCGGCCATACTGAGTTTCTCGACACTCCTTGGAAGTTACCACCTCCAGACTACACAGTCCCAGGGAAGGCAAGATGACAACAAACCCGCGGTGTCTTTAGATACACAGGACACAATATGCCTTTGGAATAGCTCAGCAGCTTGTCTAGGCTACTAATTAAGACAAATCGTTACATTTCACCAACTTACTCCTACCCTGCATTAAATAACATTGAGTTTTGCTGAGGCTTAACATTAAGAAAAGTAATCAGTTTTAACTTGCAGATCTCATGAGGAAAAACTGAACTACAACAATCACTGACAGTCCGTTTTGTTGCTCAAAACGCATGCTTAAACTTGACTTTGATCAGATTTAACCTCCAGGCTTTGAGTCTGCCTACGATCTATCCCTATAACAATGTGCTTGCAGTCTTTCAAGAGGCACTTCTTTTACAGATTGAATTATTTTCTTCTCTGAAAATTCTCAGCACAACTTTGTCACATCATGACACAGACTGCACGAACAAGCATTCATTTGTCTACTACCAGATTAAATCTTTCCCCAAGTCATAATGTTCTGAAAAAAACACTGTTTTCTTAATCTGCATTCTTTATTCCTAAAAGGTAAAACTTTACACTTTTTTGTAGCAAAACAAACTGTGCAAGACTCAGTCCAGTTCATCAGCAAACAGACAACTACCCTTCCTTCACAGAATCACAGAATTATTTTGGTTGGAAAAGACCTTTAAGATCATCAAGTCCAACCGTAATTGTTGGTTGTATCTCTGATAGTCCTCGCATCTTATACATATGTGTTATGAAAATGGTGTTTTACGTACTTTCACTTAGATGCACCAAAATCACGTCAACCTCTGCTTGGCACAACAGTGCTCAGAGGAAGAAGTTTGTTGGATGTCTTGCAGTGGCCTTTTTCAAAGCTCTGAAGATGTTTTACTCCGATGGCATGTCAGCACCGATGCGTGGCTCCTGAAGGGACACCCTCTGTTGTCACATTATATACAAGCGCTCTAGGAATGATGTGCTTTTCCAGTTTACAGGGCAAAGGGAGGAGAACGGGATTCAAGCCAGCTAAATTTTTGAAGATTACAATGAGGACATCCATTCCACGGCAATTCTTAGTTGATTCCATTGGTAATCTAACTGGCACTTGTAAAGCATGGATTCTCATATATTTTGACTATTTTAGGATGACTTAGAAGTTATTATTTCTCTCTATTGAACATGGAGTGAGACAAAGAAAGCTGTTCTAGTGGAGACACCTACACTGAACAGGTCTATGTGTAGAGTGGAATCCTATCTTATGGCACAGTCTTTAGAGTCAAATTTACAGCAAGTCAAGAACGGTGTGAGAAGGCTTCCTTCTAGTAGTTTAACTGGGGTAGAAGGTTTCAAATAAAGATTACTTTTACAGATGCCAATTGGGCAAATCAAGGAATCCACACTTTTTCCTATAAATGCTCTCTGCCTACTATTAATAGACTGAGGAGAAGGTAATTTCTCATTTCTAGATACCAGCTGAGACTGGTGAAGATGAAGTTATTTTTTTAGGGCTAAAATTTCATTAAAATTTTAATTACTTTTTCATTTCTGAGATAGTAATTAATATCAGCAAACCACAGCACTGTGAATAAAAACCAGCACCTTCAGTTGTACTTTCAGCACCCAGGTGCTCACTAGCAAGCACAAAGACTTAGCGTTTGCATTTGGAGGGAAAGCTTATGCTATAATTCATGCCAATGAGGAATCATCCCCTCTTCAGGATTATCCTAATCCAATGTATTTTTTAACGGATAAAAATCACCTAAGCACTCAAACAAGATTCCTCAGCCAAGTCACTTACCTTCAGAGTGTACACTCCCATGCGCCCCGGGACCTTATAGAAAATGCCCTCTTCCCCTCGGGAGTTTGTATGTAACATAGCATTCAGGCAGGCCAGAGGAGAAGTCCCACTGAAAACAAAAACACAAGATTAATGTTTGAATGTTACTTGGTCAGTGTTAATCTTCTGTCAGGAGACAATCATCACGCCACACCTGACCGTCACACATGCAGAGGCAGAAAGATTCCAGATCCAACTTCTATTCCCCAGGAGAATACAAGTTGAAGCTGTTATAATAAGCAACAGTGAAACCAATCCACATACCCATGCTCCATTCCCAGAAAAAAAACCCACCAAAACCAAAACAAACAACAAACCAAACAAAAAAGCCCCCAAGTCCAGGTTTTCCAGTAGTTCTTTGCCAAACATCAAAATGATCGCGCATTTTTAAAGCTCCAGATACTCGACATTGCTCATCTGAGACTCAGAGCAGATTTGTTGTGAGCCAATGACTGACCGCAGATATTTAAAGTTGTGTTCTGGGGTTTTTCTCAACAACAACAAACATAAAAACCCCAACAACAACAAAAAAAACCCACCCCAAAGCCCACATCATACTGAAATGAGGGTTGTGGGATAAAGAATGGAAACCAATCATGCAATTATGAAAAGAGCAGAGATCTTGGATCCCAGCCAGGAGAATGGAGACAGAAGATCCATCTTTTCACTGGTGCTGGTGGGGGTTTCTTGTTTGGTTTTTTTAAACCCATCCTGCTGTAGACAGAAGCAAAATCAGGTGGACACAGCAAGGCAGGTGACTTTCGTTCCCACCGCAGGGTCAGGTGGATCACACCCTCTACTAAATAGGTGTCCTTGCTCATTAAGCATATTGATATCGAGCGCGACCCCTGCATGAAAAGTTTTCATCTCCCAACACCCTGCCAAAAAGGCTGGAACCAGAACCATCAAATTGACTAAAACCCTAAATTTTGACTGATTCACTGAAATCCCTGTGCAGGAGCTACAGCTGTTTGTCTGTAGTAAATTATGCTATGAACATTCAAACAAGTCGCATCAAAAGTTGTGAAACAACCCCTGGGAGGAAAGGGAAATAAAGATGAGGACGAGCACAGCCCTCCAGCAATTTGGGCTCCAAGCTCTGCCTAAGAACAGCAAGACAGCTCAGCTGATTTATTGATGTCTTGTACAGGCAGAAGCCAATGTCCTGAAATAGGTTTTCATCTTCTCCACCCCGGCACATGCCAGCTAACATGCAGGAGACCCCACCAGGAACCCCGGCCAGATCCAGCAGCTCACAAACCACAAGAGAAATACCATTACAAGAGGAGGGCTGCTATTTATGTTGCTAGACCCAATTCCATCTGTGCTGACCAACGTATGCCATGCAGATGTATGGCCAAACACCAGTCCCCGTTGCAGGCACCGTGGCAGGGCACTGTGCTGGTCCCCCCTGCCTGCAGGCCACCAGCCCAGCGTCCTGCAAGCTGCTGGCTCCTCCAGTTCAGAAACAGGCTTAGAGAAGGGCCCAGGCTTCTGCGGGAGCTCTGCGTTGTACCGAGATGCCCCAGGGCTCACACACAAGCCTGAACAGGGGTGTGCAGTCATCCCCCACGGGCAGAGACTGCTGTGGGGTCGGCAGACCACAGCTAGAGCAGATGGCTTCCTTCAAACCTACACAGCAAAGGGTCAGAAAACAGCCTCTATAGCGTTAATGAATACAACGGTGCAGGGGTGCTGCTGCCGTGGGGTTTTTCTCTCCAAATCAGTGCCTCAGCGCACACTCTGCGTCAACAGATTGCAATTCTCTCCGGTGAGCATCAAAATGGACGTGACACAGCCAAGCAGCCGCCTGTCCAAACCACACGTTCACCAGACTGTGCTTATGCAGCTCTGCTCTGCAGGATCTTGTGCCTTCTGAGTTTTTGCCAGCAGCGTTCATTAATACACACTAGTGAAAATGGTGGTGAGCAGGGAATTTTCTAAACCCCAGCCCAAAGCTCATCTGATGGGTTAGCAGATGGCTCAGCCTGATGCTCCAGCAAACAGCAGTGGCACTGGAGGAAGCAGCTGAGCCTCAGGCTCGCCAGGGACCACCCACTCATCCTGTTTTGGTTCCTGCACAGCAAAACTCCGTTTCATTTGGGTATTCTTACACTGACCCAGCGATTCCTATGGCTAACGTCTTTTGGAGAGGCAGCCAACCGCGCTGCAAGAGAGATATCATTAATGTGAGCACGTCACTTTGATCTCTGCCGAGAATTTGCACCCGCCTCCAGACACGGCATGTCTAGGTCAATGTTCCAGCCAGGATCCCTATCACTGAATATAAGCTTCTCCTAAATACATTCGCACATCACAGACAACCTCTTGCTTGACTAAGCCCACTGAAACCAGCTCTTGGCTCATCACTCCCTGCCGCTCCCACGGCTCCTCTGTGCACCTTCCCCAGCAGTGAAGCAACGGCTGCAAACGTGAACCCCACAGCTGGAAGCAACTCTTCTCGCATCAGCTCTGTCAAGGCGACGTGGTAACTTCACAAGGCTAATCCTCTTCTCCGGAAAGCCACAGTGTCTCCCTGGAAGCTACAATTCAGTGTGATTCCCTACAGCAACCCCAAATTCTTTCCAAAGGCACTGCTCCCCAGGGTACAGCCTTCCCCTCTTCTCATCTTTACTCCTGGATGTGATTTCTGCATCCAAGTACTATGCAAGAACTGCATGCAAATATATTTTATACAGGCCCAGCTGCATCTGGCAGTCTAAACAATACACTTGTCCTTCTCCCATCACTGTCTGTTATCATCCCTCCTATCGCTGCATCTAGAAAATTATCTGAAGTAATTTTATACTTTTTTTCCGGATCACTAATAGCACATTGAATAGCACTGAACGCACCGAAGCATCCCCATGTTCGGGAAGCTCTGGGGCAGCAAGGAGAGCTCTGCCACGTCCCTGACCTTTAGCTCACAGAGTATATTCTTTTTAAAAACCGTATCAGAGCAGAATATCGATGTTAAGCCAAGCATTTTGCAAAAGTCTAGGCAGAGCTACGCTTTGGAAGCTCACCAAGGAATGAAGCCTTGGCAGGACCCATCTTTACGAAAGCTATACTCATCTGGCACCTATGCCGCTCCTACTGAACTGATTCCATTGTTTAACAGCTTATCCACTATTTCTGCTGTATTATTTTCTTGTATTTATGCTTTCCTCTACACGCTCTTCTGGAAAGCCGACACAAATGTAACACTATAGCTTTTCGCATAGCTTATCATAAAATTTTTAAAAGTTAAAATCAGTTGACAAGTCCCACTTTAAAAAAAAAAAAAAAAAAAGCGTTTGGTTTGGGTATAAGATGCACGGTCTTCACATCCTTTCTGTCTCTGTAAGCGAGTACTCATGAGCACTTGAACCCTTCCTACACAAACCATCTTATTTTCACGACTGTCACTCATTTTAAGCCACCACTCGGGGTGCAGGGTGGCAGTTCACACGGCTGAACAGTCCCCTAATGCAGCTGCAGAAGAAAAGAGCAGCTGCTGCTGTGGGGTCATGTGAGCTACCTAAGCAGCACCTTCCAACTTCACTGATACAGATCGTTATTTGATACACAAACTTCCAAACTTAAAAAAAAAAAAAAAAAGCCCACCCCCACCTCTTATATATATTTATACCAAAAAAGGTACTTAAAAATGAGCAGAGATGCTTGCCCCAGAATTTGGGTGAAGCCCTAAGCAGCAGGCCTGCACCAAACCTGCCTGCATCCCATGGGAAAGCACTCTGGGTATTTGTCTTTGATGAAAGGTGGTGTTGCCCACAGCTCTGGCAGTTTGCTAAAAAGTAAACATGCAGTGAAACTGTGGTTATGTTTATTCTCGGGGATGAAACTCATTCTCCTCTGAACAGAAAGATTTTACTCCTTGCTTGTTCTTTGCTGCCCCTTTGCTCAGAATCCCCTAACATGCACTTAACCACTTTTCCCAGCTACCTGCGTTTTGCACCCAGCCTACCTTTTGTTACTTTAAATGCAATAGCCGCCTAAAAATAGCCTCAGGAACCAGATGTTATTATGACATTTATTTCATTGCTTTTTTTTTTTTTTAATAATGAAGTTCACCCCCTTCATTTGCCAGGAATGCATGCTGGATAATCAGCCACGTCTGGCAGTTCCCACCATTCCACCTCAAAAACACTACTTTGAGAAGCAGATGAAGTGAAAACTGAGTTCCTGCCTGTTCCAGATCCATCACTACCCACCATTCCACTTCAATCCCTTCCATCCCACCCAAATCCACATTGCTCCGCATGTGGAGCCACAGTATCCAATACTGCTGACCATCAGCTTCTATTAAGGTGACTGCTAACGTACCAGTCCTTTCGGAGGTCTCAAAACAGGATTCATCCTGCAGAAGAGGTTATGTGGAGCTCAGCAAGACTATGACATGACTAGTTTGCAACTGCTGTGCTCCTTCATGTCCCCTTAGGGGAAGCTGCATCCGATCTGTAAGAGCTCAAGCCCTGAACTTGATTTCTAAAGCTTCGGAACTGAGATGTCCGCCAGCTTTGTGACCATGGTCATCAGTCACCCTGGGCTCTAAATAAGCTCAAGTTGTGGTTCTTGGTTTGAGGAAGAGAGGTTTGAGGTGCAGACGCACAAACTTTCTCAGTTTAGAGAGGCAGGCATCACGTTACTGCTTTTGAGGACTGCCTCACTGTAGGCTCCTGTTCCACCAGTTCCCTACAGCCAACAGGCTTGACAGCTCATTGCAGCATGGGCAGGCAGCATGGGCATAGCTGTGGCAGGAGAGGAGAGAAGAAAGGTGTATCATTCATCATCATCAAGTTCTCCCAAAGAAACCTGAACAAACATTATCCCTTCCACCAGCTCCCCTCCATCACCTTCCCAGAGTCCAGAGGCTGCTCTGCCCATCCTGCCCCCTCCTCTCCATGTAGGGCTGTTTTCATTTAATTATTTAAGAATCTTCCAAAATAAGCCAAGATCAATTATTACTTTTCCCATTGCGTCAAATTTCCATATTCCCCTGTTCTCACAGACTGCCGCTTCTTCCCCCAACACTAACAACTGCTACAGAGCGGCAGCAGACCGCGAAGGGATCTCACTCTCATAGTTAAGTGCAAGGTCAAAATATTTGTCCAGATGTTGGCAATTTGGTGCAAACAACTGTACTGAAAGCAGAGCTCTTTCATACCCCAGCAGGTTAGGAACAGAGGCTGAATTGGATTCTATACCACATGTAGGGGGCATGTTTTGGGGGCTTTGGTTTTGGAGACCAGGGAAGGCTTTTGAATCAGAATGACATTTTTTTCTCTTAATTCAGTTTGCGATGTCCTTACCTGGGATGCAATGCACAGTGTTTAACAAAGAGGCAGGTACAACGCCAAATGCAGTTTTAAGGCACCAAGCTAGAAGTTTGTTACACAAACCAATGCACTTGAATTAAGATGCTTCATCTAGACAGGGCACGCTCCTGATTTTACTGACCTGCTAGGGTTTGCCCCAAGAACTAGCTGCTGCAGGAAGAGTTACACATCGGTGTGTGCTAAATCTAAGAGTGGCTCATCCCCATGTCCCCTAGATCTACTTGGACTGTCTTCATCCCAAATCTTTTTTATGCACTGAAAATAGACTACCTGCACAATCAAGACACAGCAACTTTATCCAACTGTCAAGTATTGCAAGCCCTTTTCAAACATATTCAGATATCTCAGTAATTTATGTCGGTAAAGTACTTCTGTTTCATCAGGCTGCTTTCCTGACAACAAAAGCATCTTCCTGATGAAGAGAGAATAAATTCCTGATACAGAAAAATAATTGACTTTGACATCTTCTACCCCCAGAAAGTTACTGGTGCTTCATCTAATGCTTCTAACAGTCATTTTTAACAAAAACTTCAGTAGAAGCAGTCCAACTGCAGTTCATCATCACGGCAAGAATACCACCCCAAATGCAACTGGGAGGGGCACTCTGGGTTAAGGCACTCAGCCCTTAATGGTAGCAGCATGTTGCTGCTTTTTCTATGCAAATATTTTTAAGAATTTTACATTTTTAGGTGCACGCACACACAAGCTGCGTTGATGCTTCTGTGAGTGAAAAGGATTTTTAGCTTTATTTTCATTTATACACTGACAGCAATGTCTTATCTAAACTTTTTATTCCAATAGTGACAGCTACAGAAAAAAAGCCAACTTATTTTAACTATTGTGATAATAAACAGGATGCTCACCTTTATCAATTATCCAGTGCTCAGTGCCAGCCCACTGACAAATAAACAGCATCCTTGGGAAAAATCAAGATAAACGGTCCTTTGTTTATACCCGTTCATACCTCAGCTGAGTAATACTCCTTGGGACAGTTCGGATTAGAACAGTGTTGCTTAGACTGATCAATTCAGCCGATGCAAACAGTCAACTATACAGGCTTTGTTCATTGAAATGAGCTTGCATTAAAGTAAAAAAAAATATTTACAACAGTTTAGACCTTGCAAAGGTAACTACCATGACCTTTACCAGGACTAATTTGGGCATTACAAGTACATACTGAAACCTCCTAGCATCTACTTTTCAAAAAAGCTAAAACCAGCACAGCCTTTCAATTCAACCTGCCAAAATACGGGCAGCGAACTCAGTGCAGGTGGGACTCCTGGTGCTGGTGCAAGGGTCACAATCCAACCTTTGGTGCCTAGAACTAGGATCTTCATCATGAAAGCTGGGAAATGCCAATCTGTTCACAATCTGTTCACTGCTTGAAGTTTTAAGCCATTTTACTTTCCCAGAACTTACACATTATCCTCACGACGACAAAGATTGAGAAAAACATCCATGGATTATTGGAGTAACATATCCACCCATTCAAAGTGACCTCTATATAAAGCAAAAATGGTTTAAACGCTGGCATAGGCATTAAACCACAGCATCAAGAATATCTTCATTCAGAGGTGCTGTTAAGAGAGGTCTGATACAAGCAAGCACCCATCAATACTTACCAGGTGACCCCCCAGTGAACAGGTTGAGCAAATACATATTTTCTTAAACTCGGCTATTACCCAAACAGGCACCAACCTTTTAGCTACACAGCACGGTCTTAACGATACTTATTCTCTCAGCCAAAAGCTGGGGGTACTTTATGAACCCCTGCTTGAAACGCTTCGAGCACACTGTGTTGGGGCAAATATTAAGCGCCTGCAAAGTGGCTAGTTCAGTTACGAATTCAGTTCCCAATCGTTCTGCTACTGTTGCTGATTTAGTAATTATTTCTTTCTGATACTGGCTTGCCAGCTAAAAACAACCAATTTAGCAAGTTTACTGGAATTTATAAACCTGTTTATACTTATAAACCTGTGACTGCTACTGTATTTTTTACGTTGTTGACTGAACAAGGGGGTTTGGTACCTTCTAATCATTTATCCTAATCTGAAAATTAACATTTTCCACACCTGCACTTTCATTTCATTAACGAGTTAGAAAATTAATCTCAAAGTGATCTCCAGCAAGTGACAGTCCCTCCGTCACAGAATAGACACATTCTTTGCTTATTTTATTGGACTGCTGAAAGGACTAAAACAGCATAGTAGTATTTTTTGTAGTTAAGAGGTAGTTATAAGGCCAGTCAATGGCATAAGAAACACATGTTCTGAGCTCTCCCTCCCCCAAGTATTTCTCTAAGCTACCTGACGTTCCAGACACGTACGTACCAAATTTTTCATTCTGAGAACTGTCAAATTTAAGCCATCATTAAATCATGGCATTTTAAACTCCCCATTTAAATTCAAAGCTTCTTCACACTGAGCAAGAAAACAGGGTTTTGAGAGTGGTAAATGTACACAAGGTTAAGGTGAGGGCTCTACTCCGAGCAGCTGTCTGTGGAGAGGAGGAAGGAGGTGGAGCATTTCTTCCCACACTTTCAATCCCACTGCAGCATCCCTTCCCGTCAGCCTTGCTCCTGAGACCGCAGCGGCCCAGCTGACTTGTTCCAATTTGAAAACTAAGCGTGACCAAATCATTTTTGTTCGGTCACATGTGGATAGGACACTGAATTGAAATTTTTCAATCGTGATGTGTTTGAAGTTCTAAACACCTTGCCCTCCAAGCACCATGCAAGTTGTATTAAGGTTACTTTGTATTAAAGCTCCATTTTTCATTTGGTTAGCAGGTTTTGCAATATTTCTCGGTGTGACCCAGCAGATCCCTTGCAGACTCCTACAGCAGGGCCCCTCCCAAGCAAGACCCCACCTCAGGGCTCCAGGGGACCCTGCAGACAGAGGGGCATCTCCTAATGCTGCTGGGCACAGAAGCACAACTCAAAACGCACTGCTTTCACACCACCTAGGTGCCGTCGCACTCAGCCGCCTCAACAACAGGGAAGAGTTAATTATCGCCTTCTGCTCTAAATGGAAGCTTAATATAAAGTGCACCCAGCAGCGCGTGTCTTCCTTTCATATTGTCACTGCATGTTGATGTAACTGGATAAAAATGCCCAAATGGGCTGGACTGTGTGGAAGGGTGAGGGGTTTTCCCATTTTGTTCTTTTGAGCATCCCCTTCTTCCCCACTTTCCACTTGAACCACACATTCACACAAATAGCTTTTTCTTTATTAGTATATTAAAACACAATGTTTTTAAAAAACACTAGTTTTGGACCTATGCAAGTGTCAGAGCAGAGAGGTATTTTAAGCAGACACCACTGTACAACTTCAAGCTTGTTAAACACATTCATCATTTAGAAAAGCAGCTTATTTTCAGCGTTAAATTTCACTTTACCCAACATGCAATGCCAAACGTCCCCGAGACAAAAGATGCACAAAAACACATCATGCAAATCAAGCATCCCCCTCCCCACAAATTCAGGTTTGCAGACAGCAGGGTTAATTTGTAAGACACTAAGCATTCACATGCTACTAGCCTGACATTTTCCACAGACTTTATAAACATAAAGATTTCGAGTTTGCATCGCACCGAAGTGCTAATGCAAACAGCATGCAGGAAAGGTAGGTCGAGGTAACAGAAG
The DNA here is from genome assembly GCA_035590275.1 of Ibycter americanus. Taxonomy (NCBI): domain Eukaryota; kingdom Metazoa; phylum Chordata; class Aves; order Falconiformes; family Falconidae; genus Ibycter; species Ibycter americanus. The sequence goes on from JAVJGI010000062.1 coordinate 75,205,220, forward strand.
CATTAACACCAGACAGACTACCATTAATTGGTTTCTTAAGTCTGTGTGAAACAAGCAGTTGCTCTTTTAATTAAGGCTTTTGCAGCTTGCGTTAATAGAGAAGAGTAGCTTTAGAACAATCAGCAGTGGTTCTTACCTTCTGGAGTTGGAGTGCAACCCAAAAAAAGGAGAGAAACACCCCTTTAAAAACTTGAGCAAAACAATTGTCTAATCATTAATATGAACCCTCCCTCCCCATCCACCAGAACCAAATTTTAAGTTTCAGGCAGATCTGCAGTAATACCAAGACTACCAAGCCCAGGTTATATCAAACAGACATGGGGAGGAAGATATAAACCTGTCAGATTTTTTTCAGTCTGTTTTCAAAGAAGCTGGCATAGAGCCACCCACCACAAGCAGCTCCCAGATGCGTTATCATCAACCTCCACCAGTTAATGAACTTTTTAGAGAAGTCAGGTGGAGCCTTTGGAAATCTCACATGCAGACAGAGGGGTATAGGAATTTATTTATTCTTTCACACACCCTCAGCACTACTCACAACTCACAAATCTGAGTAAAATGGCAGCCCTACAACCCAGAGGAGCTAGACAGGCTGCTAGCAGTTTAATGAAGCCAATAGTTAGGGTGCAGGAACGAGCATGTTCTGCTTCATCACCTCCACAGGTAATCCATGGTCTTGCCAAGTCATTAATAATGCAAACTAACACACCACTGGCCTCATTTAAATATCTGCACAGTAGTGGGGCCGGGGGCAGGTAGAAGGTTTCATGCTACAAAGCCAATTTTAACACACCCGAACTCAAAGGTGGTGGGAATTTGTGGAAGATCAAAACAAGGCAAGTGCAGCCAGCGATGACGGCGTGTTGAGATGGAGCTGCACTTGGACCGTGGGGTAACAGAGAGCCCAGGAGGCACTCCTGGCTGAACATCAGCCTGGAGGACACCATAAAGATCTTAGGTACATGCTGAAGTTGGGACTTGATTTATAGCTTTAATTAATGGTCTATCATGACAACTGAATCTGACCTGCAGAAACCTCAGTAGACTCTGATATCATATGCAGAGTCCTGGATAAGATTAAAAACCCTTGTAGAAGCTATCTGACTTTCTTAGTCATGGTTTACAGGTGTAAG
>JAVJGI010000062.1:75206452-75219981 GCA_035590275.1 Ibycter americanus
TATGCAGAGTCCTGGATAAGATTAAAAACCCTTGTAGAAGCTATCTGACTTTCTTAGTCATGGTTTACAGGTGTAAGCAATACCTTCAGGTTCACAGCACTCTATTAGTTCCACCTTAACATGGTGCCCACAGGTAGGGCACCTGTTCACGGGCTGTTCACATCTCCAAGGGACTATGCAGAAATTAGTGTTTTCTGAGGGTAAAGGAGGAATCCAGAAAGAAGTAACTTCCTCTAAGGCTTTCAAGGCATGGAGTTAAAGTTTCAAAGTTTTTTGGGTTCCCCCCTTTGTGTTTCTGCTACAAAACCACGAGCCAGTTCATATTGAAGATAAATCCCAAGTCTAGGCATTTTTCGAGACCTCAGCTCTAGCATTTTCTAGAAGAGTCAGCCTGTTAGATTCCTGCAGTGTTCATCAGTAGAGTATTACACCCCACATTCCTCCTTGCAACGGCTAATACTCTCTTTCACATGATGAAAACTTTTGTGTAATTTCACTTTGAGGAGACAGCAAAAACTGCTACCACAGTCTCAGTTAAGACAAGAGAAGTAGAATATTGTTACCTGTGGATTTGATACCTTCATATAAGGGATATGGAAAGAGTCACCTAGCCAGAGTTTCTCCTACATATAATAAAATACATTTAACACTCCCTGCTAATGGCAATGTGACTTTTCCCTATAACCATTCTCTTTGAACTACTATTTTTCAAACCAACATTTTCCCCTACACATATTGTGGCATCCACTAACTTATCTCCATGTTCTGCACAGACACCGAGTGGTACAGAAACCTGGGGCTACTTCAACTTTTAGTTGACTTAATACTAATGAAGCAAAAAAGAAACGCTCTGTGAGGGTTCGGTCAACCCAGGGTGTCCTTGAAGAAGATCAGCTTTTCATTCTGTGGTCTACAGGGGAACAAACCAGGTTCCCCATGAAGTATGGGCACTACCTGCAGACAAAGGTTTGTCATACAGAACCAGAAGACAAGGTGGCCTGGAGCTGGTGGGGCTAGAGGAAAGTGTTCAATGGGTTGAAGTCACATCTCCAGCTTTTCCTTTTTTCAGGAAAAGTCCTGGTAGGGAGCAGCCCCTGCCCGGTTCAGAGCAGAAAACCCTGAACAGGATAGTCACGAGTGTCCAGAAAGAGACACTCACCAAACATACCGCTAACCTCGTTAAATATTAATTTGTAACTGCCACTATGGCTAACACTTGACTGCCGTTCGACCAAAAATAGGTTTAACCTGTACTTTACACCAAAAACTTGACACATAAATTTCACTTAGACATAAAGACCTCATGAAGGTCTCAAAGAAAATGCCGTGTTCTGGTGGTCATCAGTTTAAAAAAAAAAAGTTGATAACTGTTCATCTTCTCCAGAAAAAGCCAAATCCGACTTCCAGCTAAAAGGAAAAAATTGCAAGAATTTACTGCACCAGCATTTACTGGCCTTTGCTGCTGCCAGCCCCTTCTCCTGAAGGCTTAAAGTAATTATAGAGCAAAGCTGAAGAGTCTTGCAATTAAAATGTAAGTGCCTGTAAGGCTAGCCCTAGGGCACCTGCTTCCAACAAATTCCCCTTCTCCAGCAACAAAACATTAGGAATGAACTCCCGTACATGACAACCCCAAGAGATTAGTAATACTTTCATAGAATCATTTCGGTTGGAAAAGAGCTTTAAAATCATTGAGTCCAACCATTTTATAATACCCATCTTCCAGCAGAATGAAAAAAAATAATAAAAATACCTAACTGGATAGAGAGATTTGAGGTAACCCAACCCTGGTGGCTCTTAAGTAAGCATGGATGCCCCTGTCCAGTCCCTCATGGGATTGCACCCAGCGTTATCAATATCAAATCCACAAGACATGAACTCAAGGTGTTGAAGCTCATTTGAAGATTACCTTTAAAGAAGCTGGGAACTAAAGAACTTGTAAGATTATTTAAATGCTTGTCAGCTGATGGCTTCAGCTAGCTACAGCACCTTCCAAGCCAGCTCACAATTTACAACTTCACACCCTGAAAGGGGCGAAAACCAAAGCTGTTTTCTACTAACAGAGTATGACTCACTTGACATGCTGTGCCCCAGCTGCATATACTAGAAGCAGCCCTTTTAACTGTCCTCCCTGTCCACAAATGAGCCCATTAAGGCTCCAAGGTATTGCAGCGACTCAATCTTACAAGTGGCACTGAAGCCCAAAGGCCACTGTGCTAAGGAACGAGGCCAGGAACCATGACTTAAAGTCATCTAGATGGGGAGGAACCTCTGGAGATCACCAGTTCAACCTCCAGCTCCAAGCAGGAGCAACCACATCAGGTGTCTCAGGGCTCTGTCCAGTCCAACTCCAAACTCCAGAAGTGGAGGTGTCACAACACTTCCTTGTCTGGCTCTAGGGCTTTCTCATACTTACGGTGAAAAAAGTTTTTCCCCTCATTCTCATCAGAATTTCCCATCTTGCAATTTGTGTTCGTTGCCTCTCAGCCTAGCGCTGTGCACCTCCACGAAGAGCCTGCCTCCATTTTACAGGAGCTATTGCTAGAAGCGAATGCTGACCAGAAATGCCAACCACCGGATTATGAAAAGCAGGTTTGGATAGAGCAGCTTTTAAATGTACTGCTGCACAAAGAGCCCCAGCAGAAGTTTCCTGGTATGGTTACCTACGGACTGCCAAAGCAATGAGTAGTTTCAAATACTCTAGACCAGTCTACGTGGAAGGTGGTTTTTTGGCAAACATGGCATTACCCGACCTCCTCCCTCTGGGATGCCACAGCTATCACTGGGCAAATTTGATCATAAATCTTATTTTAAGAAGTTGCAAAAAGCTTTATTTGAATAAGTTTACAGTGCAAACAAACCAAGCGCGCCAAATCTGCTGCCTGCCAAACCCTAGATGGCCAGTAAGGGCAACTCCTTCTAGCATCTCCTCCCAGCAGGGTCCTGGCAGCACTGGGCAGGTGAGGGGCTGTGATGCCTAGGTGTCAGCTGCCATCACCAAAATAATTCATCTTCACCTCAGATACCGACAGCAGCCTTTAGGAAAGACTGTACAAGCAAAGGCAGTATAAATGGGGAGGAATTCTCTGGCAGATTTTATCCTGCAGTTCCCTTGAGGACAAGTCACACTGTGCTTGCTGCTCACACCTCCAAACACCTCCCGTACGGAGCACCGGCCACTCAACACAACACATGCACAGAAAAGCCTGCTCACCCAACAGGAAGGTGTAATATGTAATGTAATATTACAGTCTTTGCCACTAGAGAAAGGTTATTGATGTGCTTAATTCCTACTCAAGAAGCTATGTGGTTAGCCAGGGTCAGAGAATGCTATAGGAACCCAAGTGTCCTCTCGAGGATGCTCTGCCGTAGGGCCATCCTGAAGCACTTCTGGTAGGTCACCCCAGCTGTTCTCACCTCCTCCACCCTACTCCCACCAGGCTCCCGACACAGCGCTAGCAGGAAAATAAGCTTGAAATTGGCTTTCTTGCTTCAGCACATTACCTTCCAGTCTCACAGCTTCCTGCTGTCACCGGGAACCAGGAGGCAGCAGAAGCAAGCTGAAAACGCAAGCCTGCAGCAGGTCCCATTCGCTACTTTAAGACCCTTCCCCTCTCAGGTCTTGCCTGCCTAAGTGTTTTTCAGCCAGCAGCTCAGATGATCAGAGGACACCAAGGAAACGCTGAAGATGAACTCATCAGCACATCAAGTGGCCTGAAGCCATTTTAAGAGAAATACCATGAAGGTTGCTCTGACCCACGCTGACTTCTTCCATCAAAATTTGAGCTCTGTGGAACAGTTAGCTCATCAGCTGTCGTGATTTAACTCCAGCTGGCTGAAACCAGGATAACAGTAAAAAAATATCGTCTTCATTATAAAGACAATTTCAAGTTGCCAATGTACAAATCTTAATTAAAAGGAGACCAGCAAGCAGACTGCATAGCAAGAAGTTGTTTTCTTAACATTTTAACTAGAGACATTAGGATCCAGACAAAACTCTGGACGTGCTTACTCCACGAGAAATTATCAAAAGGACTATCAAATATCCCACCAAGATAATTCTGCATATTAGTCAGATGTGTTTAAGAGGTGGACAATGGCCTATATATGTTCCTCAAGTATACGGTCATGACCAGAATCAGACTGAGCTGATGAAAATTCTTCATTTCTTGAAAGCAAATACAAGCAGCCTGAGCAATCATGGAGTCTGCTGAAGGACTCAGTCTGCACTTCGTATCCTCTGGACTTGTGAAAACACTGAAGAACCTACCGAGGAAGTGAGTTATCGTAAGATCTGCTTTTTGGGAGGTAAAACTGTATTAGTGGACTCAAATCCAAGACTTGCAGTCTCACAGTGGCCTCGGACCAGCAGGTACAACTGCCCTTCCAGGCAGGGGGAAGAGCGGGGCTCTGAGCCCACGTGCCCCACAGCTAGCCAGCAGCAAGACGGAGCAGCTCGCCTGCTCCCTGCCAGACACAGGCTGCATGTCTCCTCCATTATTGGATAGTTTCAGTTTTCCCATTTTCCTAATATTTTTTAAGACAGACAAATGAGAAATGTATTTTTCACTGGTTATCAATTTAATTCTCTTCACCTAGATGAGGTTTTTTTTTTTTTCCTGGGAGAGCCTTTCACTGTAGACCCACCACAGCTTTGAAGAGCAGCTTTTATAAAGAGGAAGGTCTAACAGTTTTGATAGGGGCTGCTTTTCACAGGGAGGAGAAACTCTTTGTAAGAGATAATCTATCCTCACACCCAGTGTCAGTGGGATCCAATACCAACTTCATGCTTTTCAAAATAATTTAAGAACCCTTCATCCTTTCAAAAGCCTCCCTTCCACCCTGCCCTGTGGGGGTGTTGGGTTTGTTCATTTTTTGGAGGGGAGTTATGTTGGAGGAAGAATTTCCTAGCATCAAGCTGTTGAAGGAACAACTGCCCTGATAATCAAGGCATAGAGGAACGTGCAACTTTGCTCCCCCCAACTCCATCTTATTTCTGAGCTCTGCAGCAGAAGATAAAGAAATCAAGGAAGAACGGCTGGGAAATATTTCAGTGGCAAAACCTCCTGCCAAGAATGAGAGTGCACCTCATTGATCCTTAATTCAATCTGAGATGCAAGAATATCCTCTAGCAGTAAGCAGCAGCATCTAATCCAGACTCCAGCCTAGCCCTTGCTCTTATTTCTGAGAAGTCAACAAGAGCATTGTTTGCCTTTTAAGTTCATCCCCTCTCCTCCTGTAGGAGAACCAAGTACTGAGTTTTCCCCACTCAGGCAAGATCCTCATTTCATAGCACACAAGCTACTGGAGGAGTAATACAAATGCAACACTGAACTACACAGAAGCTAAAAGCCCCCTGTTCTCTTTCCAGATGAGAGCAATCAGTACCACTGCAGTTCTCATCACTCGGGAGGACAGACTGTTCACACTACCAGACCCACAGAAGACAAGCTAACCACAGAAATACAGCAGGCTTCTGATTTTCAGCTAGCAAGAGAGGAAAAATAGAACAAACTGGTTAAGAAACCTTATGGAAGCCTGAAGTTACAATGCTGGCAGCCCACTTATACAAGCATCAGACTGAGAAGCTCCAGCCCTCTTCACCTAACCGTCTCCTTGCCTGGAAGCAAGTTCCCTCCTCAAGGATGCTGTCCTGGTTTTAGCTGGGATGGAGTTAATTTTCTTCCTAGTAGCTGGTACAGTGCTGTGGTTTGGATTCAGTATGAGAATTGATACGTTGATCACACACTGATGTTTTAGTTGTTGCTAAGTAGTGCTTCCCCTAAGTCAAGGGCTTTTCAGTTTCCCATGCTCTGCCAGCGAGGAGGTGCACAAGATGCCGGGAGGGAGCAGAGCCAGGACAGCTGACCTGAACTAGCCAAAGGGTATTCCATACCGTGGAATGTCATGCTCAGTATATAAACTGGGGGGAGCTGGCCACGAACCATCAATCACTGCTCAGGGACTGGTAGGGCATCGGTCAGCAGGAGGTGAGCAATTGTGTTGTGCATCACTTAGTTTTCTTCGGTTTTATTCTTCTCTCCCTTTTCCTTTTTTCATTACAGTATGTATTTCCATTACAATCATTATTACTATTCTTATTATATTTCATTTTATTTAATTATTAAGCTGTTATCTCAACCCACAGGTTTTACCTTTTCCTGATTCCCCATGCCATCCCACCATGGGGGGTGAGCAAGCGGCTGCGTGGTGCTTAGTTGCCAGCTGGAGTTAAACCACAGCACTCAGAGCATCCTGCAAGGAATTTGGAAGGACCAACTTGCCAATAAGAAGCATAAATTAGCTGCTGCCTGGAGGGCAGCTAAAACTTGAAACCAAACTGTTCCTGACACACTTCTCTCTAGTCCAAATATGATTAGTGAAAAGGGGACTTTGGCTTCAATACTTTCCCTCCCTCCCCAAAGTGGTTTAAGAGTTTGTTTTGGTTACCTTAGAAATTCCACGAATAGTTGAAATAAAAGTAGTCAGAGCACCATGTCTGCTTTCATTTTCACTGAGACTGAGGTAGTGTTTAGATGTATTTCCCTGCTTAATGAGTAAGTGGGCAAAAAAGTCACTGTGTTAGGATAAAGGTTCACATGCTAGTATTTTACACAGTGTCCCGATAAAAATCCAAGAAAAACAAAACATTCATGGCTATTAAGACAAAAAGCTACCAAAGACATCTTTCAAAGATGCTAATTCTTCAGATACTCTTTACATCGATTTTAACATACCCAAGGAGATTAATGAAATCCACCGACAAGTTAACAATTTTGATTTAAAAAGCTACTTATCACCAAACAAATGTGATTCTCTGTTGCTAAATCTTAGTACCCATTTATCTCACGCATGCAGATTTGGGGAACTTTCACTGCTGGTGTTGCTTGGGTTAATGCCATCATCCCATGTGTCTTCAAAGCCTCATTTGAAAGTACAAGCGTCACAACAGGCTCAGGCTTCCCCAAGCTCAGTTGCCAACAGAGATTAGGCAATATAGGATGTTGGACTAATCTTACAGCCAGATATGGTTACACTGCCAATTCATCAAGTGTTTATCCCAACGTATTTTATTTTTGCAGTTAGCAAGCAGTGACCTGTAGATAGGAAAAGATCTCATAGGATTAGGGCAGCCTGTCAAAACGAGCAGATTGAGAAAATTAGGATGACAGATCACGCGAAAAGTATCGTTCTAGCTTCAGGGTGCCCTAGGGTCTCCACAACTGACACCTCAGAGTACTAGTCCTGGGTTGACCTTTAAAAATCTCATGATTAAAATTACTAGAGTACTAGGATAAAATTATAAATACAGGCAAGAATCAGCCAGTCTCACCCCAGGTTTCTGTATTGCTACAAAAACCCCCTCCATCTTGTGAAATACCTAGCACTGTCCAAAAAATAGTCACATTATCCTGCACGTAGCAGAAATCACCACTCCTCTTTTTTCCATGCTCATCTCAGCTGCCACCCTTCTTCCCTGCAATTCCAAATCCTCTACAACACTACCAGCGCTTTTGAGTCCTCTAAAACTCTTTCAACATGCCCTCAAGCTTCCTCCCAAGCAGCTGGTCAAGTGGCAGCACACGCCAGGAATCATTACAGCAAAAGTGAGATGGACTGGCTGCACGGCCGAACAGAAAAAAAATGACTGCTGGACACTAGCTGGGCTCCCCATTCTCTCTGTCTCATTTCAGCACATCTGTAGGAAAGTCATTTGTCACTTCCAAAACTATTGTCTTTCTGAAAATCAGAGATTTAAAGAAGTTAAATATATCTAAGGATTTGAGGCAACAGATGCTGAATTTTTTTAAAAAAAAAAACAAGTACTGCAGTCAAAGCTGATAGAGCTTAAAGTTTATGTGGTTTGTGGAAGTCATTTACTACCCAAGAAATTTGCAATTTTGTTTATTAAAAGCAAATTGCATTGAGAAACAATTAAAAAAACCTCAGAATGCCTTAACACATGTGGTAACAGGAGAGAGCCTGTGTTCTGCCTGCAAACTTGCACATCATTTTACCAAACTAAGAGTCTTGCAGCTGCCTGCTGTCTCAAGGCAACCAAGCACAGGGAAGCTGCTGTCACCTGCTGTCAAAGGCTTTGCCACGGTTTCCTGTCAGAACCTCCACACAAGAGGACTCAAAACCTGGCGAGCTCAACATGCTCTCCTGACAGCCTTCATACCTTCTCTAACATGACTTTTCCTCTAATAAATGCTGATTTGTGTTAAGCCCACCTTGTCGCAGGCTATGACTTATCAGAAGCCCAACCCAGCCACAAACACATTGCTTGTACTAACTGGAATTGAATTGTTCAGGAACCGACAGCCTTTTAGGTCTTAACCTAAATAAAGCTTTATTCCATCGATCTAACATGTCAGGGGCAAGACCACTACACAGCATCCAAGTGTGGCTAAGTCAGTAAGGCGGATAGTGGAACTAGAGAAACTGAGATTTGCATCTGAGTGCTCCCACAAGTATCTTTCCGGATTTAAGCTACTGAGGAGTTTGCACTGTCCTGATGCTCAGCAGCAGCTCTTTTCGAGAGAAAAACAACTTACTATCAGCTCAGGCTAAATCCCCAAAGCAACTCTAGGAGGACGACTTGAGGTTGAAAAGGATTATATGGAACTGTGGCATTTCTGGTCTGCTTTTTTTTTGGGGGGGGGCTGTTGGGTCCAAAAATCTGGTCTGGCCAGCCAGAGACAGGATTTTTCATGCCACGTCAGAGCTCCTGCCTAAGGCTTTGCCCCAAAAAAAGCACTGTGAATTGTTAAAAAGGTTCACCACCTCTTAAGCGCATGGATGTTTGCTGGACTTGTGTTTTACCATCAGTGAGACCACCAGTACAGACAACTGCATTTCCACCCTTGGGAGCGCACAAGGGGCTGATGAGTGCAGTTACCGTTTATGAAGATGCCTTTGATGGATTAATAATATTTAACACCATACTGAAGCTGCCCCAAGACGGGTAAACCTTTGATCTGACTGATTGTAGTACTGGCCCAGAGCAAAGTGTATCATCAGGGCAGGAACTAAACTACACTTTTGCCACTTCCCTAAGAGCTAAATGAGTATGTTTGGTTTCCTTACTTTTAGATAAGCTCACATTTCCAAAAAGCAAACAACCTTTGGTGTTGTCCACAACTTGAGTAGAAGATGTCATTTTTGACAGCAGAACTTCTACACTTGGGCCCTTGGATATTGCCTGCAAAGCAGATGGATTGCTCTATTCAACTGGCAAACTGGAGTGGAAAATATAATTAAGTGAAACTCAGGATGGCTATTTAATTTCAAAACAGATGAACTGGCATATCCAATCTTCTCTTTCCCTTCCCTTTTCTTTGCTCCTAGAAGACAGAAGTATAAATACTTTGTCCTTCATATAGGCAAGTGTTGCCTAGCTCAGCAAATACACCTATCCATCTCTGGGAAATATATATGAACGGGGATTCAAGTCATAAGCTACAGTAACAGCAGTTTAAGAGTTGTTAGCTGAGTTGCTCTGTTTCTGAAGCAGATTGGTATCACCCCAGCTGGCACCCCTCTTCGCCCAGCACACCAACCACTCTGTCTGCTCCTCAGGGGGGAACAGGAAGATCTCTAAAGCAGAACCACCCACTACTCCAGATAACTCTAAAGCAAACAGGATGAGATAAAGATTGCTGAAGGATTTAGAAGTGAGGCTACTTTTTTTACTTCCTGGATAGCTTTATGTTTTGCATTAGGTCATTTCAATTAAACTGTCTATCCCACTTTCATTTTTTTTAAAGATGAAATAAAAAATATTTAGGTTTACTTCAATACCTGGAGTCTGCACTACCTGATAAGGTCTAGTTTATAAGTGCTGCAGACCAGAGTCATGCACACCTGGAAATTAAGTATGACCTTTATCTGTGATCTTTATGACTTTTTATCTTCCTTGATAAAAAGTACAAGTGACTCGAAAGCTTGTTTGCAAATGGGACCTAGACTCCAATTCTGCAGGTATGTAACATTCCAGTCCCAAAAACCCCTGAGATAGTGGTTAACAGTAAACTAAACAGGCTGGAACTAAAGTATGAATGTGCTTTGCACCGGTATGGGTATTTAACTCACCTGATTTCTTTAAGTCCTTCTTTCTGGATAACTTGAAGGATCTCTTTATGGCTCATAGGTGTATTAGGATATTTCTCCAGGACCTGGCAAGCAAGAGCAGATTGAGAGGAAGTTACTCATTTGCATTTTAATTTTAATGTTTAACTGCACAGAAAACTACATTTAACAGTCTGAACTTCTCCAAGGATACAACTGAGAAAGAACTACTGGCCTTCCCACATCTCCTTTCCACCCCTTCCATCTGAAGGATCTAAGGGGCAAAGAGGCCCCAGAAGACTGGCTGAAGGACTTGTTTTAGTGCAATTCCCAAATTTTATTTCAAATGCGCTGCCCCTGAATAAGGCTTCTTGGAGAATTAAATGCTTCACGGTAACAGAGAGGCTTCACAACCATCAGCTTCACTTGGGAATGCTTCAGGAACTGTCCAGGTACCTCAGATACAAAACTTCCAAAACCCAAATCCTTAAGGTTTGCAAAGTTGAAACAACTACTGATCAGTTTAGCCGTTAAGCATTAACAAAGTTTAAGGAAATCTGGGTTTTAACACTGTTAGGATTCTTTGAAATTCTCTGTACGCAGTTCAGGCTTAAAGTTCCTAAATACAGTCTACAAAAACGCTTCCTACATCAAACTGCCAAATCCACCGGCACCCCTTCCCCAGCCCACGCTAAGCACAACCCAGTGCCTAAGCACCACTCACCTCCCTTTCAAAAGGGCTACGATGCAAAAACTCACAAGAGCAGACAGAGATGCTTAAGACTTGTAAAGCAAAATGCCAGTCACTACATGTCATCTGGATATTTTAAGCAATATTTGTGCTGGGGGGTGGGCAGGAAATGCCTCGTTTCCTTCTTAATCATCTGCTTTTGACCCTTGCCCAGCACGACCCCTGAGTTCTGACCTAACGTCTTTAACCAGAGAACAAACCAGCAGCATGTTAAGTACAAAAACCTATAAGTAACCTCGCAGAAAGAAATTAGTTTCAATTTCTCTGTTCAACAGCTGTGCAGAATACGCGGCTTCTCCTAAATCCCTGCACCTTATCACCTCCAGGAACATTTAAGTTATCCTGATGGCTGCAGATTTAGCTCTCTTTGAGAACACCTTGCCAATCTGCAGCATTCCTCTGCTTAGAGAAATGGAAGACCTACATTTAAGCACCATCTTTTGCTTTGCAAGCCCTAGCTGATATCCTCTTCATGTTAAATCTCTTGTTAAGCCTGACTTTCACAGCAAGTTAAGCTATTTCCAAACCTGGTGTGCAACTTTTGCCAAGGCTGGCTGGCTGCAATGAAGCATCCTCTGGAGCACTGAACACGAGCATAGCATTCCAGTTTTAGTGACTTCTTGAATAGCAGAGTAGCACATACATAAAAAAAAAGTGAGTTTAAAAACAGATTTAAGGGGGATTTGTTTACACTCACGCTGGCATCAGCCTCAGTGATTCATTCCACTTTATTTCTAGCTGCATTGTAACTAAGGATGCCCACAGCAAAAGGATACTAAATTGAGGTGGTTGAAGAGTAATGTAAGTCAGACCAGTTTTTAGATTTATATCAGTTCCAAATTCATGTTTACTCAGCATTGCCAAAGAGCCAGTACACTTTTACACCATTAACTTGGAACAAAATCTGAAAGCTTGTTCTGCACAGTGTGGTGAAAGCCCATGGAGGGCAAAAAGAGTTAAGTTTATCTCAACTTCCATCTGTGGTGTCAACTTTTTCATTGCAGCTAGCACAACAAATCAGAAGAAAAATAAAGTAGTGCTGTGATCCATTAGCAATGAACTTTAGGGCATTTTCCCTCTCACACACACAAAAAAAATACATGTGCATTTTTCTTCTTGGGCACTGTTTTTTCCTCTTGCCTTTCACTAGACGGACATGCTCCTGACAAGTCCCACCTTGCTCATACCTAGAGAGGCAATGGCACATTTCATTAATTTTTCACTAGGCACAACCACAACGTGAGCTAATACAGTGTTCGACCACAGAATCTCATCATTAAGAGCAGAAAGGAAGAAAAGCTTCTCTAATTATATCCTTGTGCGCCCACAGGATGCTTCCATGTATTTCTCCCAGGTAACCTGTCCCCACGTCTTCCTTCCATAGAACTTTTTCCTGTAGTTGAGCTCAGCAAGAGGATCAGTCTGGCCTCCTGCAAATCATGATGGACCACTCCGGTGCTCTCAGAAGGTTGCTCTGGAAGATCAACCAGCTCTCCTGGGTTTCTCTCCTCTACAGGACAGATTCCTGTAGGATCCCACATATCAGTTCTCTAAAGAAGCCAAAGCCAAGCACTTTTATCCTTCTACTCACATTCTTCATTTCCCATAGGATCTTAAACTCCTATTTCATGGTCACTGAAGCCAAAGATGCCACTGTGCACCACTATACATACTACCAATCAGGTCTCTTTACTCTGTCCAGCACCTGCCTCAAAAAGTTGTCCTCAAACAATTCCAGAAATCTCCTAGATTGGTTGTGCCCTGTATCACCTCATGCTTCCAGCAGATGCTAGGACAGAGTCAGAACCAGCTCTCCATTCATAAAGCTTTTTCCAGTTGTCTAAAGAGGATTCATCCACTACTTCTTCTTGATCAGATGGTTCAGCAAACACCCACCATGACGTCCCCTTTGTCACCCTTCCCTCTGAACTTTACTGAAAAGCTCCCAATTGAGTCATCACTAGTTATACAGCACAGCTCTGCATGTTCCTAAAGCTGTTCTTCAGCACATAAGGCAAACGTTTCTTCATTTTCCATCTCTCCTTCCACCTAAAGCACTCCAATCATCCACCCGTCCATGAGTTTAATTGCACCAACATCGAGGCTCTGCACATAACAAGAATTGATCAAGAGGCATCTAAGCTATTAGCGTCCAAACTGCACACAGACCTCAAATTCCTTGTGTCTCACACTGAACATGTTTACATACAAGCATTTCAGGCTGGCCCATGGGTGTGTTGGAGAGGCGCAAGAGTTTCCCTGGAAAAGTGGAAGAGGCTCCCTTGTCACAGACATCCGAGTGCCTCTCTTCATCCGATACTTCTGGTTTTCGGTCTCCATCCCACCACAAACCTGGTTTATAGTCCTCCACGCTGTTAGCAACCGTGTTGGCAAAGATGCTTTTGCCCATCTGTATCAGATGGATCCCATCTCTTGCCACCAGTCCTCTTTCCTTAGAGTTCCATGGTCATAAAATATCCACCCTGGCTATAAACGCTATCTGTGCAGGCAGAAGCTGATGCTCAGACATCTGCCTCCTGCCTAAGCCTTTCCCACTCACCAGCAGGATCCAGGAGGCTGCCTGAAGTCCCCACCAAGACCTCTGAAACTTGCTCCCAAGGCCTGGCAATTGACCTTTTATCTGCTCAAGGTCTCCTTTGGGCAATCTTACTCCATTTCCAATATAGGGACAATGCTGATAAATCAGGGT
>JAVJGI010000062.1:75230619-75242959 GCA_035590275.1 Ibycter americanus
CAGCTGTGGGTGCCCCATCCCTGGCAGTGCTCAAGGCCAGGCTGGACGGGGCTGGGAGCAGCCTGGGCTGGTGGAAGTGTCCCTGCCCACGGCAGAGGGGCTGGAACTAGATAGATCCCTTGGGTCCTTTAGGTCCCTTCCAACCCAAACCATTCTACAATTCTACAGATGTCTGCCTGGGAAGTCCTGCATCTTATGATGCATCGGCCAGCGGTACATCGTTTGCAGAAAGTTCTGTCAAGTAGCCCTACTCCCACATCAATACTCTTTCATTATTATTATTTCCAACATTTAAGCAAAACTTTCTGAAAAATAAAAGGTTTCTGTACCGCTCAACTCCAACGAAATCATCAGCGCTCCAGCAAGGTGCCACAGCACCACCACCTCGCTGTCAAGGCATAGGGAACTTGCCAGAAGTCAACCTTTCCTGATGCCAACTGCCCATTCAATCCTCTCTAAAGCCACTAGATTGTAATTAGGCTAAACCTGATGCAGAAGCAATCTGTGTTTCCTAATTACCTGTTACTTGTTTCACATTGCAAGCCCCTAAATTTTACTGAGAATAAACCCATAGCATCTGGGAATCTGACCATCTACTAGCAGGAACAATGGAGCAAGAAAATAAATTCTGGCAAAGCCATTTCGACCTCATCTGTCAGCAAGCCTTCACCCTTGCCTTTCAATACCCTCGCTGCCTCACCTGGCTCTTTGGGGCTCTTGGAAGGATAGGATTTTCTCAATTCAGCTTTCACCACCCTTCTGTATGAAGAATTTCTACAGTTCTCATTATGGTCTGGTATTCTGACAAAACAGAAATATTAGGTTTCAGAAATACTAACAGCATCCATATTAAGTTTTGTTGAAACAGTGCACAACCATTTCCCCCACCCCAAAGCGCCACAGCACCAACTTATCTGAGAGTCTCCTCTATGTTGCTATCTTTCCATCTTTAAATACCAAAATGAAAAAAGCTAATAGAAAATTAATATGTACTGTTAGAAACTACAGGCTAGAAACAAGGCTTTGAACACTTCCACTGCTGTGTCTCTTCCAGGAGATGACATCAGGAATGAGCTCCTTCCAGTTTCAATGCCAGGTCTTCAGGAAATTTAGTAATTGCTGAACAAAATCGAACATTTAGTGCTGATTACTAAGCAAAGAAGGATGAACATTATGACAACAGGGAATCCACTCCATTTATCATATGCAATGAATCAACACCTTCATTCACAGGTAGCAAGGTTCAAGGCTAGTTAGTAGCTCCAGAGCATTCTCAGGGCACCAAATTAGCATGCACGTCACTAAAATGCAGTTACACCACAGGCAAGCAGCTCCTTAGAAGGCTGCAATGAATCATTCATGAATACAGGAGCTGAAACCCTTGTTAAGGGAATTAAAAAAAGACATCCCCTCCCCCAGACCTGTCCAGCACAAAACTCTTACTGGGTGATACTGTTAAATTTTCTTTTATTGCTCGTTCTTTGCCAGAAGTAAGAGTTAGCTGTACTTTTCAATTTAAGAAAGCTCTAAGTGATCAGACTAAAGTCTGCCCATGTAACTCTGACAATGTATCATGCCAGTATTCAAAATTATGTAGGATCAAAGCCTCATGGAAACTTGTGTTTGAAGTGGTTGGGGGTTTTTGTTTGTTTTTGTTGGGTTTGTGTTTGGGGTTTTTTTGTCTTTTACAGAATTGGCCCATCAAGGTTTAAGCAAGAGATTCTTCAAGACTGGATATGAAAGAGCACCTTCATCCATTAACGTTTTCAGCAAGCTTTGGTAAGAATGCACTTTGGAATTCTTGCTATTGATTATTCCCTTATATAAAGGAGGAATTAAAATTGAGCAACCCAATGCTGTAAACATAATCATCACTTACACTTGGGCTTCTTCCTGGAAATATATTTCCAGAATTTCCTAGAAATAGAAACTTCATAAAAGCCACGAATCCACAGCAACTTGAAGAATTATTAGCTCAATCCCCTGCATACTCTGGAGGATCAAGCAGCAATAGCTGCTCATTAGGTTACATTTCAACCTCTTATCTAACATGGACCTCTTCCCTCCTGGCCATCCCTTTCTTGGAGGAGAATTCCAGCTGCAGCTACAAAAGCAAGCCATAGCTGCAAATTCCCTTATACACTCCTTCAGCAAGAAATAATCTTTATGCAATGCAAACCTTTTACAGAGAAGTGGGTCAGCTATAAAAAAAAAAAAACACAAAGTGTATGTGAAATTCCTTTTCAGTCAGTCACTCCAGAATAGTGTGCTGGGCAGAGGCAGCATGCAAAATACTGTTTCACTCTGGCAGTAATGAGAGGAGTGAAGAGGGGGACTAAAAGGACTTGACCTAGATTGCAATATCTTTTCTACTCATCCAATTAGCCAAATGCTATTCAAGGTTTTAACCAGAAATAAGGTCAAGAAGGAATGGACAACTCCATGTTATTAGAAACCAAGTACCATTAAATGCCAGTGCATGTTATCATTTTATGTGGCATTTAGGAGTGTTGTGTGTCACACCTTCTTTAAATGTGTTTGAAGAGTAGCATGAAGAGGTGAGATCCAAGAGTCATGTTCCACCTCGAGGACCCAGTCAGGCAGCTGCACAACTTGGAGCACAACACAAACTTGGAGGACAACAGGGGAGGACACCAGCCTATGCTGCTGCAGCAGCTCCATGGATGCTCGTTGCTTGCTTCTGGTAAGATACACCACTGGAGAGGTGATGCAGAACAGGGACACAGGTCTGAGGTTGTACACCACTACACAGCGCAGGTGGGAACCAAAATTGTCAGTATTTGTGTGCATTTCATTTCAAGGATATGGTTGAGAGGAAACTGAAGTACTCCTTCAAATAAATAATTTCTGGGTTTGTGAAAAACTTATTCAATCAAAAGACGTGAACATTCTGCAGACTACCCCATGCTCCCCCCAACTTCCAAAACTCCCACTCAGATGCTTGATAAGCTCAGCTTTAAGCTGAGAACAAACAGTTTGAAAGAAGCTCAACAGGATTACAGCAGCCTCAAAGACCAGAAGTCTGATGTCTAGGATAGATTTCTGTGGGGAAAACCCAGAAGTGACTATCCCTACAGAACAACTCAAAGCTTCTGGACCCGGAGCTTGCATCCCTGAACTCAGAGAACAGAAAAAGTGGAATAGCAGCTCTGAGGCAAGAGCTGGTGCTCAACATGCCTTCAGCAATAACGCAGGAGAGATAGGAGAGGGGCAGAAGCCTATCAGTGGGGACTGAGTGGCCTTTTCCAAAAGAACCCCTCTGCATTATCTCTAAAGGCTGGAGACAGCTGAGGAGTGATACAGTAGTGATTTAAAAGTGATACAAGAAGCTCACAATTATTAGCAAGAGACAATCATTAAGCAAGACTTGCTGAAGTGCTCCTGGCTGTACATTTCGGTTCGTCCACACAACGCAAGAGTTCAGGGTTCAGATGCAAAATACTACAAAGTTGTCATCTTTACACATACATACCTCTTTCAAGTATAAATAGTCTTAAGCTCCCAATAATTATTTGTGGAAACAAGATTAATATTTCAAATTTAAGCCCTGTAATAGTGCCTACATTTAGTTAAAGGAGATCATGGGACAGGCAGCGAGGTGGTGCAGGTCACTGGTTCCCGGTAAGAAAATAAATGCCAATGCAATTGGAAAGCAAACACCAAGGAGGTCAGAGTCCCAGAACCTGTGTAGCAGCCCAACAAGGAAGTCTCAAAACCAGCCCTCAGACAGCCATCCTGCACCGGGCAAAGAGCTAAGCTGAAGCCAAATCTTGCTTGAATCAGGCAGCACACCAGGTCTACCAGGAAGAGCTTTGAGTATTTGTATATGAAACCATGGGCACGTTAAAACCAACACGACCAGCTACTGAACTTAGATGAATTATTTCATTTAACTTACTGCCAAGAAACCGCATTTGTCTCAAATGGCTGAGTGTCCTATTAGAACACCAAACTTCTGTGAGCTGAAGTGTCCCCAGTGATGCTGAAAGACGGTCATGCACCATTGGCACATCTCCCTTCCTCCAGGCTGCATAACCACATGGGCTGGCAAAGTGATAAACAAGATCAGGGATATAATCCAAGCTAAAAATAATTTTACCTTTTTTTTTTTTTTTTTTTAAATTAAAAAAACACGGAACAGCTTTACGATTGAGTTTGCCAAGCAGCTTCACACACTCATGTGGCACCAGAAAAAGAGGCCAGTGCAAGGGCAGCTGACACACATCTCCCCACCTGGCAGCAGCAGCAGCTTGAACAGCTCATAAACCAGTCTTTGACTTGCAAATATCACACAGGAGCCTGCAGGAAGCAGGTAATTGCATCTCCTGTGGGTGCCAGCCTGGGATGCTGCCCAGCTTCATCCTTCTACTAAGGTAAGGAGAGTCCAAAAAAAGGAAAGTAAGAAACCAACATTCAGGACAGCATGTAGTACAGACTAAATCATCAAGTTTCCTGGTGTCGTTTTTATGGATTTGTTAACCTTTACTTAGAACAGTGTATTTCTCTCTAGGTTTTACCATTTGATGCAATAAGGTTTGAATGCAAGATCACTATTATATATATATAAAACATGCTATGCACACATTTGCAGGCTGGTTTTCAAACGCAAACAGCACACTACAAGCCAAAGCCGCTGCAGCTATTTTTACCCTGCACATTAGACCTCGAGTGCCTGTGCTATGATGCACAGAGTCAACAAGTTCATGTTAATGATGATCTGGAAAGACCAACTTGATTTGCACTGTTTCCAGAGGTGAGAGAGCAAACCTTTAGCAAAAACAACGGCAAAAGACATCACAGATTGTTCCTGCTGCACAGGTATTTACAAAATGTCCAACTGAAAAGCGTCTTTAGCCATGAACATCATTACACTAACCATAATTAAGGTTGTTTAAATGCACCGGCTTAACTGAAGTCACTAGAACATGCACCAATTGAGTAATATTTATTACCAATCACGAGCAAAAAACCTTATTTAAAACTCCACCTTGTTCTAATAATGAAGAGTCTTAAAAATATAAATCAGATTACCAGAAAAATATCAATGCCACTCCAACTTCTGAAATTTCTATTCCTATCTTTACAGCCAGAATATCGACCCGTTTTCCTGCAGTAAGACAGTTACCATCTTTCATGTTCTTTTACCCTTGCTGGAAAAAAGGCTTCTCTTTCCTATTTCAGCTTCTGCATTTGTCAGAAAGCGGAGACGCAGTGGGAGATTTGTTGCCTACTGACCTCAAGTGAGAACTGACACCACAGACCCTCCCTTGAACTTGAAGTTGATGATGAAGCTATTCACCTAGTTAATTTTCTCTTCTGAAGAGAAATCTCTCAGAACAGAAGCTCCTTAATATCTCATTTGAATGCAGCTTGATAGACCCTGAAATGCAGAAGTCTCTCTTGTTACCGTAAGAGAGAATTGGTGAGTGCTGGCAAGATATCACACTGCCTGGCAGCAAGCCTCAGTGGCTGCTCTGAAGTCAGTGCTCAGGCATGTCTGTCTCACCCCAAAACCGCTACTGCATACCTTCCCATCTGGCTGGGAGAGCCGGCAACGAGAGGTAAGGTTGCTGAACTACACTCGCTTTCTTGTTTTCTTTTAAACGTTGCAACCGAGGCTTTGCATTTCATTTCATCCATTTTGCTGCTGGTAGGGGAAGCAAGCAGCAGAAAGTGCTTGTCGCCAAATCCTTGTCAGCACTGGTGAGCACTCTTTGAAACAGACTGGACGTTTAAATACAGCTTAAAAAAAAAAAAGTAGGTGTACAGCAGGTAGCAGCAAACTTCTGAATCTGTCAGGACAGGGGTGGCTTCTTCCCCATTCAATAACTCTCAGTTCCAATAAGCCACGAACACAGCATTTTGGTAAGTCACTAGGCAAAGCTTCCAAACGAAGCGGTACGCTTTATACCAAGAAACTGCAACTCTCCCACCTTCACACTCTTATGTATTCCTGTACAAGTAGCACGTAACACTGATGCTCTCCATGAGTGCTGGCATGAGACATTTTTCACAATCTTCACACCACCACCACCACCTGGTCAGGACGAGCAGACCCCCCCAGGACCCCCCATTTCCTTGTCAGACCTACTGGTGTTTTAGGGTGGCATCAGCACAAACCCAGACAACTACAAGGTGTTATTTGGACTGCAGGGCTCCATGATACTTGTCCGGTTACACAGGCAAAAAAAAGCAACAAAAATGCAGAGAAAGCTCAAGACAGCATACCCAAGAGGTTTCTTGGTGAAAGGAATAGAGGGATAAGCAGATTTCATGCAAGACACCACTATCTCACAAGACTTCACATAAAGGCCAAGGGGTGGGAAGTCCGCAGGGACAGAAGGCAGGAGGAGATGCAGAAGACAAGGGCCCATCGCTCACTTGCATGCAGACACGGCAGAAAACAGTAAGGAGCTCCAGCTTTTGAAACACCCACACAATGTGAAGATAGAGAGATGACTTTGAAAGTCAGGGCTAACTGGAACCATCGGATTTCCATGTTCAAGTAACCATGGAAGATACAGGTGGACAACGTGAACCGGGAGGATATTGCTTTTCCACATCCCTTCCCCTAGAGCAGAGAGGGAACCTTAACACTCATCTCCTTTTAAGACTGGAAGACATTTAACCGCATACAGCTGCAGAGGAGACATTAGATCAAAGATAGACAGGAAGCCTCAGCAGCCTGAAACATCGAAATAAAAGGCATTTGAAGTGCATTAACTGCTTGGTTAAGGGAAGTACATCATTTGTAGAGAACCATGTAAATAAAAATGGTTTGTCACCGGAGTTAAGAGCTCATCTACAACTCAAAAGCTTTGTCAGAAAAAAAAATCCAAACATTTTTCTGCAGAATTTATATTTGCACAGCAAAGAGCTGAAAGCCTCCAGCAGAAGTAAGGCAAGGTAACCCCCTGCAAACTTTCAGCATAAGTAAGGAAAAACAGCATTTTCAGCATGTTTCAAGTGGCACACCAAGATTGGAGACCACCACTGAAAACAGCCAGGGCTCTACATGTGCCTTGCCATGTGGTTTTCAGGTTGTTAATTCACCATGTCCCAAAACAAGACGGCCAAATGCAAAGATGCGGGTGTTTTTTACTTCAGCTGCCTTTCCAAAACAGATGTTTCTTTAGTGGGTGAAAAGCCATCCAAGTTCAGGCACGAATGAAAATCTTCTTGATTAAGGATAAACCTGTTATTGCAATGACGCTGCTGATGTGGGACAATTTTCTTTGCCATTTTCTGAACAACTCTGGTGTTCAACCTTCCAGCAAGGACTGAGATCTGCAAGTTCAGATGGAAACAGCTGCAAGGAGGTGAGCAGAGACCCTAAAGACCGGTAGCTGCCTTTCAAAGATTTTACACAGGAAAGAAACAGACTTCGCAAGCGACGGTGTGTGTTAATGCTTTAAAACAGGGATTATCTAGCTCAGCAAGACTTTAATCTTGGTTGAAACCTTTAAACCTTACTATTCGAATGGCAGACAGTCATTCATACAGCCTGCACCAGAAGCATTTCATGTTTTCCTGCCTGCTAGCTGCTGAAAGGTAATTTCAGTACCATGAAACACTGACTTTTTCATGGTAGGATAGGATCCAACCTTCAATAGGGGTATGGAGAGGGGAATTAATTCTCGCTAATATACCAACGGGCACACTTGCGAAAGGGCAAAGATTGTGCCATTTAATTTCCATGACAAAGTGCACAAGACATTATTTGCTGACCCTCTGGCCACCAGAAGAGCTATGTCCATATTACATAAAGACAAAGTAAACTTCAAATTTAGTATTTCCAGAAGTACACCGATATTTAGTAAGACTGTACAGGAAAAAGTAGAACTACATTTATAATTGCACATACTTTTAAGGAAGGACTGCTACAGAAACCCCTCTCAAAACTCAGTTCCATGATGCGTCGCTAAGAAGGAATAAATGCTGAAGACAGATGCAAATTAAACACTGGCAGCTACAGCAGCCATAATGCAAAGTGCGGTACCTTTCAAAGTACTTGCACCGTGCACTAAGTACTTGGCTAGAGCCGAGGGTGGAGGAATCCTGCTTAAAAGCCTACATGCTCTCAAGACAACAGCGATTAGCCATTTTCAGCCCTTCACCTTGCTCTGTGAATAATTCCTGCAGAAGTTACAGGAGAGGAGATACGGCAATGCCCAAATCCAGACAGGCTTGTTCCAAGTGCAGCTCCAGAATCACAGGCTGTGGAGCCAATATCCCAGGTGACAGTGGAGCAAAGCCCTCAGAGGTGCGTGGGGACACCGTATCCCACCAGACAGTGCATGATCCCAGCCTGTGCTCCCAGCTACAGCAGCACAGATTCCATCCATCTGAAGCATCACCTGCCAGGTTTGCTAAAAGTAAACACAGGTTTAAAAACGCTCCTTAACGAAGAGGTGACTGTCATTTTCCAATACGATTCTGCTAAAGCGCCTACCGCCTGCCACAAGGGAAACAGGATCAGTGTAGTCAGCACCCTGCAAGTATTACTGATCATTTACTCGCTAAAGTCTTTTTAGATTGCCCAAGTCACCACTGCCAGGAACACAAGCCTACCACAGCTTTTCAGCGGCCACAAATCCCCCAACATGCTCTGTTTGTGCATTACGTGCCAGAAAGCACAGGGGAAAAGAGGAGTAAACGGGCTTTGTTGCTCTCAGGGGGATGCTGTATTGGGACTGAGCATAGAACAAGCTCAGAAAGAGCTTCTGAACAGCACAACTGCAAGCCAGAAGAGATAATGTTTATTACTGTGCCTTAAAGAAGTTTAAGAGCAAATTCAAATTTCCCCACATGGAAAGCGGGGAAGAAAGAATTCTTCCCAGCAGAACACAGATTGCATGACTTGCCAGAAAAAGGACAGGGACATTTTTACAAAGTGATCTTATCAAATCCATTTTGAATTCAGAATCCAGTAAAATACAAGTAAATGCACTCAGACTCCAGCAGAGCCAGTGCAGTTATTAGAAGGAAAGACTGTGTCTAATATCTGTAAAGCCACTGAAAACAGTTTTAGGCGAACGCACAGTTAGCAGCAATGGCATTGCAGTATTTTGTGCTCTTGAAAATAAAAGTTTAATCTGTCCCAAAGAGAGAGGTTCAGAAGTTCAGTTCCTGCCCTGAAGTTGCATCATCGCAATGACATCAGTCAGGCTTCCTGGCTGGAAGTCACCAGCAGTCACATCAGTTTGGCTTAGAGTGAACAAAAATGCATTTAAGCAAGGATTCCTTCGGATGTTCTTACACAGAACTACTGTAGAACCACATACAAACAAAATATTGTCCGTATGTGAGGCAAACATCATGCTCACATCAAAGCACTACAAACAGGTACAGCTGTTGCCCTTTAGTTTGACTGAGCTCTCTTACACTCTCAAGCCCTTTCAGCTAAATTTACCCGAAGATAAAAGCATACTGAACCTACTGGAGAGCTGGCAAACAGACCTTAATCCTGCTGCTACTGAATTTTTCTTTTATACACTTAGGTGAAAAAAAAAAAAGCAAACTCTTAATTTAAACGAAACTCATGTAAGTACCTAACCCATCTGACTGAACAATTTCATGCACACTTCCTGAAGCTGCAGTCTAAAGGTACATACTTGGTTTTAACCAGGCAAATAAATTCATGCTAATTTGAGAAAAATTGGAAGGTTTATCATACACATTTATAATCGCACTGTACACTTCTTTAGAAGAGTCAACACTTAGCTGTTACAAAATTAGATTACATTTCAGCATCTAAAAGATACCCAGCTTCTAAACAATTGTCTTAGCAGGGCAGTCATTTCCCCTGCAACGGAATATGATAAAGTCACAACCACATTATAAGCATTTAAAGATGTTACACTATGGCTACAACAGACACCATAGATAACTGTCTGTGGGTGGTCAAGTTTACTGTCCTTCCTCTGCTTTTAGAGCAAACCAGAGAAGTAGCACGTCCTGCGTTGCTAAGCGTGGTTTGGATCGCTGTTTTCCTGCAGAAGCATTTCTCAGTCACAAAGCCCAGACGATCGCTGTATTAGGGTTCTAGCCATCACAACAGGAACCTTTGGTACACGCATCCTAATGCCAACGCAAAGCATCATAGAATCGTTTAGGTTGGAAAAGCCCTTTAAGATAGAGTCCAGCCATTAATCCAGCACTGCCAAGCCCACCACTAAACTGTGTCCCTAAGCACCTCATCTACAAGTCTTAAATCCCTCCAGGGATGGGGACTCCACACCTTCCCCGGGCAGCCTGTGCCAGTGCTGGACAACCCTTTCAGTGAAGACTACCAACCAGCTCAGTATTAGCCTCAGTACCAAACCCCAAGGGCCACCACTGAAACACAGGAGCTAGTGGACCTCTGCATGGCTGGTCAGACCTTGGTGCCTGGCTGTCCAGTCAGTTTAGCACTGACCTTGCTATCTGCTTATCCAGCCTGTGTCTCACCAGCTTGGTCATAAGAATACTATAGGAAAAAGATTACACCAAAAGTCATATTAAAGGCAAGGTAAACAGCACCCACTGCTCTGTCTTCCTTGACAGAGCCAGCCATCTCATCACCTTGTTCAGCAACAGCTTACCTTTGGTAAATCCACACTGGCTGTCCCTGCCAAAAACACATTCTTCTACATGCACAAAAAAGCAGCTTTCAGGAATATTTCTTCCATACCTTCCCAAGGACCCAAATAAGGATGGCCAGGCTTATTTCCCCACATCCTCCTTCTCACCCTTTTGAAGAGTGTGACATTTTCCCTCTTCCACTCACAAGGAGCTTTCCTCAGTTCACTACAGCCCTTTATGGACAACAAAGGATCAGCTTGCCATCATGTTGGCCAGTTCCTTTAGCAGACCAGCAACATCTTTTGTTTACACAGAAGAGCAAGAAACCATTCTAGCAGCCTGAAGTTGAACTAAATACTTAAACATCAATCCATGTGGGGCCATAGTGGATCCTGATGGATCTTCTATGCAACCATCTAGCAACCCAACATCCCAGGAGGCTGATCTCCCATTTTCCATGCTGCTTGGGACTTCAAAAATAAAAGGAGTTTCCAGGTCTTTAGTAACCCACAACAAATTTCCACAAGCCCATGCAAGCCTTTAGCATCCACAGCATCCTGCAAAAGCAAGTTCCAAAGCTCACACCTTCTCCTGCACTCTCCAAACACAAGGCTGGCAGACAGCACTTGCCACCCCTTGGCTTCTGAACTGAAACAATGAATGTTGCACCATTGGAGGCTTTTTCTTTAAAAAAATTTAAAGATAATGTATAATCTTACAGCCACAGCTATCAAATAAGCTCACATACTTAGTCCTCCAAATTTTCATCCCTACTCAATTCCACAACAGCAATGCTGCTCTACTTCTTTGTAAAGCAGAGTTCCGTAGCATCTGCAGAACATAAGTGATAGGCAAAATTATCCAATTTCTCACATTTTATTTGAAAGGCTATTCAGTAACAGTGAAAGTATTTTCACTATGTTCTATTGAAGCTGCCTCATTCAGGACACAAAGTCAGATCAGACCTCTGAGAAGATCCCACAGCAGAGATATTTTAGAGACACAGGAAGAATTAGACTAAATGTCTCAGCTGGTTTTAGCCCTCTATTTTTACTCCTCCAAACAGTTTAAGCTAACCACATAAGCAGAAAACCTGACAATCGCAGAAAAAAACCCAGCTATATCAAGCATCCGCTTCTGGTGTTTTAACACACACTGTAGATGATGGATGAATATACATGCAGAATTGAACTGGAAAGCCACAGGACAATCTCCATTCAGCATTGGAGTTATTTGGGCAATAACACCCGTCACATCTACATTATTATAGTTTGAACTCTGATCAGAGCAGCACTCACGATACTGGCTTTTAATTGAGACAATTGAGCACTTAGTGTGCTTCAACTCACATTCCAGAGCAGCTAGGGGAGAAGCCAACAGATTGTCTTTGGATGAAGGCAAAGGAGCACCTCTCAGTTCAGAGCACATGCAGTGGGCAACAGGCAGTAGCAAAAGTTCAGCCCTGTGGGTCAAACCAGAGCTACCCCAACACAAAACCCTGTAGCAGACACAGCGCTGACATCTGCTCCTCCTCACCACCAATTTCCCTCTGCTGGGTGACTTTATTACTCCATGTTACTCACCAACGCAAATAGTACTTGGCACACAAAAATGCAGACTGCGAAGCATGGGTTTTCACAGAATGGGTTGGGTGGGAAGGGACCTTAAAGACCATCCAGTTCCTGCACCCCCTGTCACAGGCAGGGACACCTTCCACCAGCCCAGGCTGCTCCCAGCCCCGTCCAGCCTGGCCTTG
>JAVJGI010000062.1:75260825-75272764 GCA_035590275.1 Ibycter americanus
TCCATACCATATGACGTCATGCTGAGTATATAAACTGGGGGAAGAAGAAGGAGGGTGAGGACATTTGGCATTATGGCGTTTGTCTTCCCGAGTAACCGTTACGCGTGATGGAGCCCGGCTTTCCTGGGGATGGTGAACACCTGCCTGCCCAAGGGAAGTGGTGAATGAATCCTTGCTTTGCTTTGCTTGCGTGTACGGCTTTTGCTTTACCTATTAAATTGTTCTTATCTCAACCCTTGACTTTTACATTCCTTTCCGATCCTGCTCCCCATCCCTCCAGGTGAGGGGGAGTGAGCAAGCGGCTGCGTGGTGCTTGGTTGCCGGCTGGGGTTAAACCACGACAGCAGGACTTCTTTGGTCAGGCAAAGCATTATCCCCATATGCCCCATGAAATCCAAGCAGGCCTGTTGCAGAATGAGCTTGGAAATCGCCACATGCTCCTCAGCACTTGGGTTACTAAATCTGATATGTATGATGGCATGAGCCACATCGCTTCAATCCATGTACTGCTTCTGGAAAATGAAACAGTAGGGAGTATGGTGCAGTGGTGATCAAGCTAAATATTTAGGAGCCAGTTTTGCTGCATGAGGATAGCTGTATTATGTGCATACGTAGATGTGGCACTTAGGGACACGGTTTAGTGGTGGGCTTGGCAGTGCTGGGTTAACAGTTGGACTCAATGATCTTCAAGGTCTCTTCCAACCGAAGCGCTTCTATGATTCTACTTTGAATTTTCCACTATCCAAATCCTTACCTTCCGTTACTTCCGATAGTGAAGAGCTGATTGTTCTTCCCAGGCTCAATGAAACATTTCCAGCAGCATTTCTCTGTTGGTCAGTGATGAGGGCGAGGGTGACTTCTTACTGACATGAGATATGTCTGCAGAGCTCCCGTAACAGACGCAGCTGTGCCAGTGGAGCCGTACTTCTCGCTTGGGAAAGCTGACGTTCCCGTATCGGGAACTGCAGCCTGTGGGTGGTGGGGAGATGAATCCCTTGGTCTTTCCAGTGGCCTTAGCTACAGGCATGGCTCTGTAAGCCGCTTTGAGAGAGGCGCATCAGGGCTCTGAAATACTGCTATGGGCACAGCCCACATGCCGTCTGTACCAGGGCAGGGCAAAAGACCTGCTCCTGAAGCCTGGACCTTCCTCACCACGTTGGGTTTGCTCGGCGAATCCCAGACTATCATGTTGGCATGTATGACCAGCTCTGGTGCTGCCTTCAGAGCACCCCTCTTTGGTGCCCACACTCGATCCAGCGAGACTTGTGTAGGTCGCAGTCACCTGGCAGTATCCCTTAAGGCTCCTTGGCCGCTTCTTTCCAGTAGATCCCCCTCCTCTGCTGTGAGGTGGGACGCTGGTGCACCTCTGGTGCCCTCAGTCCCTCATCCCTCCCGAAACTTGCACTACTAGCAGGGCCGTCAGGAAAAAGAAACGTAAAGCCAGGAATAGAGCATTTCATTTTCTATCAGTTCTACCCCAGCAGACAGAGGCACCCGCTCCCCGCTGAGTGCCTGCGGAGGGCATCTTCACGCTATGAGCAGCCTCACAAGGCACTTAGAGGCTTTTCTTGGCTTCACTCTTCACGCTTTCCTGAACATACCTACCAAGAAAAGGAGACCGTTCCCTTGAAAGGAAAGACTGTGTCGAATGCTGATCAGGGGAAGGTTGTTAACTCAGCTTTGACCCTGCAAGCTATCTTATGATCTTCTGGGCTCCTCCCTTTACCTTGCAGACACCTTAGCATGTCTCCATTGTTCACAGAACTCCTGGTACCTTTCCCTGCCTCTCGGCATGCACCAGGAGCTCCCAAAAATATTGTGCTATTGACAAGTGCTGAAATGACAAATGGGCCCGTTCCTTTGGTACCTCACTTCTCTGAAGTGACAATCTGAAGTTATACCAAGGGTGTGAATGAGGCTCCAGCCCTCCTACCCACCATCACCTATGCCCAACTAGTCAGAAAAGAGTTCCAGATGATGAACTGTCCTGACAGTCTGCTACCGTGAACAGCTGGGTACCAGGACTCCCCAGCCTGAGGGTACATCACCAAACCCTACAAGTCCTCCTATTCCAAACCCCTCTTTGCTCTCTTCCAGGGACTCTTCCTGCAATGCCTATTTCAGGTGAAAGTCGTTTTATCCCAAGAACTTACAGAATTATTAGCTCTTCTTTTTTCAGGAGAAGAGTCTTACTACAGGCCATTTCCTGATAGAGCAGTGAATAGCAGTTGGAGATTGATTCAGGCCTTAGGGAGGCTGGTCTTTGTTTAGAAATTCGAGGGCAGAGTGGTGACACAACCTGGGGCACAGGAGGAGATGTACGAGAAGAAATGCGAAAGAAGGAAGCAAAGAAACCACATGGAAGGCAACATTGCTGGGGACACAGCTGGAGACACACTCTTGGAAGGTGGCACTTTGTGCCAAAGGAGGTACCTCTGACAGGTCTGTGGCACGTGGATAAGCCACACTGGAGCAGGGACACCCCCAAAGGGACTGCAGCTCCCACACCAAAGCAGAGGAGGTGCAAGAAGCAAGATGCAGCAGAAGAAAAGAGGAAGAAGCAGGGAGTGGTAGACAGAAACCATTAAGCACTGGCCCCAACCTCCTGCGTTGCCCATTGCCTCACTCAGTGAGTGCAGCGTGCGGTGAAAAGATGGGGAGATGAGATTAGCAGGGAGAGAAGCTGTTGGACTGAAGTTCAGCCTGTGGCAGGAGGCAAAAAATAATCTCCCTAAGTGTTTGTTTAATTGCCTGTCTTCTAGTTCTTCTCAATAACTAAACCAGTAATGAAAAGCTTATGTTAGCTGACAGTAAATTAAACACAGTGAAATTTCCCAAGTTGAGACCGTTTTGCCCATGGCAGCCTATTGACCTGCAAGATGTTTGCTCCCTCTGTGGGGATTTATCTTCCCTTCAGCGTGGGGCTGATACAACATCCTGCGAGTTTGTCTATTTGCAGTGTCAACGATTTTCACAAAAGTCATGGAATTGTCTGTGACCTGACTAAGCAAGGGGGATTGACAACTCCCATCGGGCAAGACAATGGATGAACAAAGCACCCTCCCTAGACTGACCACCAGATGCGTTGGGACTCAACCTAGATCTTCTGAGCGTGGTGATGTTCTGGGTGAATATGCAGAAATCCCAATTTCTTCCCTCAAAGAAGTCTTTCTAGCTGCTCTCCTGGATTCACCCATGGACAGGATTTTGCTACTGCAGAAGTTGTTCCGCGTTTGTTTGAAATCATGACTTGGTCAGACGTGCACCTAGCGATGGGACCGATCAATAAACCCCTACAATGGAAGAAGGCTGAGGGGAGGACGGGAAGGGCTTGTGAAGCCCAGGGAAGGAAGGAGTGACTGACCACAGCTGTGGCAAATGAATGTGAACTGGTCTCAACAAAAAAGTAACTGGAGGGTAGCCTTTGTTTTGGATCAACTGGCTATATCAGCTGAGCAGATCAAATGGTTGGGTGAATGTTTGTCTCTGAGTCCATCGATAGGGTTTGAATGCATTCCTGAGTTAGTCAGATCAGCAGCGGGGGAGGGTATCCATGGCTCAGCCCCACAGAGAGTATAAAATCTGGACGACAAGCAACAAGACCTCTGAAGAGAGCAAAGGGCCTGAACTGCTCTCAGCCGATGGTCCCTTTGCAGGGACTAGGGCTGCTCAGGGTCGTGATGGTGACCTTATTATGGAGACTGGTAACGGGAATCATGTTTGTGTTGCGATTCAACGGCATACTGCAATTGCTGTTTTCTGCTCTCATTTGTACCTGTATCATGATTTCGGTTCGTTGTTGTACCACTCTGCTTAATTAAAATCACATGTAACATCACATATCTTCAAATAAGTAAATTTGAGGTTAAACATTAAACCCTCCATGTGTGGAATATCTGTAAGATCCTGTTCAGAGAGTATTGGGCTCTGACAGGCTATAGGTGAAATTGTTGCCCTGGGAGTCCCGAGTCATTGAGCTGCCCGTAACCGTATGATTCCTCACGACAGACTTTACCTGACCTCCACAAGCGTCACTCTGCTTATTGCAATTGTCTAAACATCGTTTAGTAACCACATATTCCTTCAGACAACCACAACTGTCTTCGCTGAGTGCAAGTCTAGAACGAGATATGCAACAGAATGACTTCCAGGGTGCTTTCACGATCCAAAATGACGGTGCGATGTGCCCTGCCACTTGAGCTCATTTCCAACGGTGTAAAAGCTTGGAGCTGGTGAGCTCAGCTGTCGTACAAGATGCATCAGCATCCTTGAAATCAGGGAACGATGAGAGCGGGTCTGGCATTTCACTCATGCATACAAGATTGCCAGACATGATAACAAAACAATAAGATCCCTTTATTCTATTTCCACGACAAGGATACGCACTTCATTTCCCTTTCCTTGGGAAGTGATGCACTAGGCACCAGGTGCAACTCTGTAGTCGGGAGCCTGGAACATGTTAGCGGGTGGATCGTTCTGTGCAGCTGGATTACGGGACCTGTCTTCTGGAGCTGGAGCTTTCCTGTCCGCCTTTGCCGTGCGCAGAAAGAGGAAGGGCAGCCGCCAGAGCCAGGCTCCATGGGCCTCCCAGGGGTACTGTTTCTCCCTTTGTAGGGGAAGTTGAGGTACTGCTTTTCTCTTCTGTTCCAAACTTAGCTGAAGGATAAGGCAGGGAGCAATGTGACTAATCGGTTTGGTCTCTGATGGTCTGAAACGGTTGCTGTACCAGGAACTCTGCTGACTGGTTGCTCATCTCATCACGCTCGCTTCAGCTACGTCTTCTGACAGCTCACAGCAGGGCGCCGCATGCTTTTTTGAGCAGAAAACATTCCAGTGGACATCTAACCAAATGGGTCGGAATTATTTCCTGATGAACACCCACCCCAGTGGCCTCCATTCAATTTATTCCACCGAATGTTTTAAATAACTGCTGGAGCTGAAGTACTCTGAGATCTTCACTAGCCTCTTGTAATACATTTGGCAGCTGTATCTGCCCCCACCCTCAGGAGGAGCATTTCTCTCTTTTTTCCATGCTTACAAGTTTGATATTCCTTCAAAGGTTTCCCCTCATTACACACAAAATTCCTGGGCGGTGTTTGAGATCAGTCTCATTTCCTCGGGGGAGCTGACATGCCAGCCTTGGGCTAGCCACCATCTTCGTCTTCCAATAAAGACAGATGTTCTGGTGGCTGCCACCACTGACAAGCTGAAGAGGACGATCAAAATCTGTAAGATTGACTCTTCTGTTGCTGTAATGTGGGACAACATTACCAACAAAATTCAACCTTAGTTTTCATCCAAGGTTTAGTCCAAATCTCACCGTGTCAGAATAGGGATTTCCCCTAAACCACATACACCAAGGTCTGGTGTTCCCCCCATCTGTTATGCAGGTGTCTCTGTTCTGTAGCGTGGCCACCTCAAACTCTGTCCAGATGTTAATTGAGCCTAAAACCATTCATGAGGTCTCTGGGTATGTCGCTGTTGGAAGAACGGTCCTCTGAAACCTCTGCTGCTCTCTTGCAGCTATTTGGTGTTCTTTGGGTGGTTCTGCTGGTATTCGTAGCATGAATTCAAATGGAGACAAGCACTCACAGGAGAAAGGAGGCTTAATTCCTACTTCTTCCCTTCCTTTAATGCTTCTTCTGGGACTCAGGAAAACTAAACGGGAAAGTAATTCCCGAGTACAGACAAGTGTGGAATGGCATGGGAAGCCAGTGGCTGCTGTGCACCCCCACCAACGTTGCTCTTCAAGGATCAGTGCTTGATTGTCGAGTATACCCACAACGCGAATAAGCATACAGGCCACAGATTTTAAGGCAGAACAGCTACAAATAATGAATATATCCTCTGCTGGCATAGAAGTTGAGACTGAGGGGACAAAGGACAAGTATATTCTTCCAGACAGAGTCGAAATCTGGGGAAATTCATTGTGGAGGAGATCTCAAATCACCACAGTCCCAGTGGACAGATCACTTGGAACATCTGACACCCGCTGCTGCATTTCAAGATGTGCCATGGAGCACGGCCGGTCACGGAGGGGTCTCGGTCACCTAATTGCAAAACAACCAATGTTAGCAAGACAGCAATGCACAGGAACAGTATATGCCAAATAATATTAGTGACGTGGCTCCCTTGCTAAAAGCCACTAAAGACTGAGTTAATGGCCTGAAGAAAAAAGTCACTAGAGAAAAATGTAGGGAAGTGGCATGGAAGAGCCATTGGGGAGAAAAAGAATGAAATTCTTGAATATTTGCACAGCTACAGTAGTACAGGGAAAAGTCCACAGGGTGTCATCAGAGCATCAAGGAACAGCAAAAAAACCCAAAACCAAACCCAAAAAACCTTTCTGGACTAAAGGCTTCCGGCACAGCTTTTGTCTTGGGAAGTCCATGCAACATATTTATAGCGACTGTAGTCACCTTCATGCTGAAATACTTTAAAATTACTCAGCGGTAAAAACATTTAGCTCTTTTGCAACTTTTTTATAACAAGAAATTCTCAAAGTACTTCACAAAGATGATAATAAGCTTTAGCACTGCTTTAGCAATAGGAAAATTGGGATTTAGAATACCTGGCTCATCATGAGTCAGGAACAGGGTCAGGAGGAGAGAGGAGCTCTCCTGAGAGCCAGAGGTCCTGATGGTCTTTGTGTCCCCTATGTATGTGCTCCTGGGGCAGGCATGAGGGAGCAGCAGAACCTCTGCCACCACCACCAGGAGTGGCAGAGGAGGACTGAAAGACCAGCAGGGCTCAGTGACAGCAAGTGTTACCCGCTTTCCTGAACGATACTGAGATCTAAAACACTTGATAAGCCTTGCTTTGAGCCATCCTTGCGTATCTTGATCGCACCTCCAAACTTTATGGAGGTTTCAGAGAGAAGTCACTATTGCGGTGGCTCATTCTTCACACACACGAAGAGAGCAAGAAGAAGAGGAACCGGGAGCTGTATAAACCTCCCTGAACACATCCTTCTGTCCTTGGAACAGGAGACCAAAGGGTGCCCATGTCACTCTGCCCGCCCTTCCCAGCACAGATGTTTTGCCGACCCCAGCTCTAGCACCCAGTTCCACTTCAGGCACAGAGTCAATCCTAAATCCACATCACCAACCACATGAATGTCGCTGCTCTAAGAGTGACTCCGGCGTGGAGACCAGCACTACTCGAAACTGCTCGAGGCTGTCCAGCCACAGCAGTCACTGGCCGTGGAGCAACCCACGTGTTTCTTGCAGAGCATCCCACTCCAGACCTCTCACCCATGTTCTGCACCGCAGGGAGCGGCGATGGCACTGCAATCAGTTACCCCTGCCCAGCAGGGCTGAGCCCACTAAAACCATCTTCTAACAGTCTGAAAGCAGAGCTGCATGCTCTTCAGGGAGTAATTATCTGTAGGTATTGCAGGCTGTGGACCCTGCCTTGGTAGCCATCTGCCTTCATCCCATCCCACTCACCCTCTGTTAGAGTCACACAAGCTTCTTGCTGGTTCTTCTGCAACTCTTTTGGCCCATGTCTTCAAAGCGATTTCCATCTCCAAGGGAACCTGAACGCTGAGGGTTATCTCAGGATTTATTTAAGTGATAAGTAGCTACTTCTGTGGACCCTTGATCTTCACCACAACAAACTGGCCACCCAAGTGCATGTGGCATAGACTACGTCTTTGCTAATGTAGATGTTTGGCCCCTTTAAAATCTTCATTTATGTTCATCATTGAAAATGTAAATATTGGCATATAGAGCCATGCAAATCTTAGGCAGAAATTTTAGATATATTACAGTCCTATGAATTGTAGTAAGAAAGAAACTGAATTGTTATCGTGATTTGACCCTATATTTCCTAGATTTCCGTTAAAAAATTACAATCTTTTTTGAACTGTCAGTAGATGGGACACAGCTCTTCAAATCATATGTCTATAACCTGGTTCAATATTCTCGTCAAAACTGTAGGTTTCTGTGTAATCCTGTAGGACTACAGGGGATGGTTGTTCCAGGGAAGCAAAGAGATCTTGAAACTGAGGAAAGATTCTCCTCACTGCTAAATCCACTGAACGTCATCATCAAAGAAACTGCAGCAGACGTTTGTAAAAAGACGAGCCAACCCCGAAGAACAAGCAGACAAATCACAAAACCAAACCAAGCTAAGCTGGAAAACACAGACACTCCTGGGTATTTTCTGCATTGCAAATGTTATGAACTTGGATCATCAATATTCATGAGATGCAGTAGCTGAGGGCATCCAAGCGCTGCACAAACCTTGCGCACGCTCTCCAGGCGCTCGTGCCCTCTTGCCATTGCCTGTGCCTGGGACGGGAGAGAGTAACAAAGGCGGCGGCAACGCTCGTGTTCGTTAAGCCAAACCAGCAGCTGCTCTCCTGGTTGATGGGCTGCCACTGGTGTAGGAAAAAAATCAAACGGCCCCCAAGACTGTAACATCGTTAACCAGACACCGCAGAATTTGCAAGGAAAGAGCATTTTGGTGACTGGAGCATTTTTACCTGCTCGTAGTCACCTTCTTGTCCCGTGGGACATACCACGTGCATTGCCAAAGCTGACATTTCAGAATGTTTTTGGCAGTTACACTTGGTGTGGAAAAATCCTTTGCCCTTCTCTGCACCCTTCATGCGGGATTTCTGAACTCCTTTGGAATAAGTAGAGCTCCTGACTGCGTGGTGAGGCTTATAATTTGTCATTCTCCCCCTTTTATTGTCTCTGTGTCACCTAGGGACCTTGCTCTTCTGATCTGCTTGCAGGCTGCCTTCGGTGGCAGTGGAGAGATAAATTGAACATGACAAAACCCGACTTTTTCCCTTCTTTACCTCGTCCCTCTCCAGTTCTTCCAGCTCTGCCCAGGGTTCAGCTGCCCTCCCAGGCTCCAGCCCTGCAGGAAGCTCGAATCACAGAATGATGGAAAATAGGATTGGAAGAGATGGTCAGGGGTTATCTCATCATCTTTTGCCTTCCAGCGTGATTAACTGCCTCATAAGCAGTTCTTGACAGCTGTCAGTCTAATCTGCTCTTAAAAGCCTCTAGTGGAAGCGATTCTGTATCATAACATGTGTGAACTACTCCAGCGCTGTGTTATCCTTGGGGGCTTACAATGGGTTTCCTGAATTCTAATCTAAATATTTCCTGCTGTGTTCTAAGGCCAGAAATTCTTGTCCTGTCTCCTTTTGGTAGCTGGAACTGATACTACCCTGTTTCTTTTAGTCTTTGATGTTTTCACATCGTTCCCATTGAAACCCATTCCAAATGGTCCCGTTCTTGGTTGGAAAGTGGTGCCCAGCGGGGCTCGCCTGCAGGAGAGCAAACCCCCTTGCTGCCTCTGCCTCCCTACAACCTGTTTCTTCAGGAAAAAATCTGCCACCATTAACTCCACTTCAGCCTCACATCAGTGAGTGCGTCAAAGCGTTTCACCAACATCTCTCAATACACCACAGTTTGTACCTCCTCCGTATCTGCGAGATTCTTACTCTTAGCGGACAACTAAGTTGGTTTGATGTGAGTTGCTTTGGACCCAGCCATGCTGGCTGTTGTTACCTTGTTCTAGCAATACTTACAGATGGGTTTTGTTAACCCGTTCAATATCCTTTCAGGCACTGAAGTTAAGTGTATAATCCCCCAAGTGCTCCTCTCCCCCACTGTAAAGATATTCCTTACGTTTGTCCTGTTCCTGTTTCTCTATGAGGTCTCAAAACACCTCGCTCGCAGCCCCGAGATTGCTTTGCCGACTTCCCTACGTACGTCGGTATGAATTAAATCAGACCCGGCCAATCTGGAAACATCCAGCATGCATAAGAAATCTTTAACCTACCATTTTCTTATTTTAGCCTGAGTCCTCAGCCTTTTTTTGCTGACATTTATTGTTAGCCACCTGATTGCAACTGACCTTTTACATGAAGACTGAAGCAAAAAAAAAAAAAAAAAAAAAGAGATTGCACGCTTAGGTTTTTTTCTCTGATATTATCATCCATTCCCTAGTGCATAGCGAAGTGCCCTTCTTTCAATTTTCTCTTATTACTGATGCAGCTATGGCTTGCCTTCTTGTTCTCTTTTCTCTTTTTTCTCATTGTGTGTCTTGTCCCTCACTTTGCCCGCATCCTTGCCGCTGTGCCCACTGGCACCCAGGCTACCCCGGGATGAGCACACGGAGGTGGCTCACCAGGCCAGGCCAGTGTTAAAACCGGCTGGGGGGCAGAGGGGGGCTGCGCCGCAGCCGTGAGCGATGCCGGTGAACGATGCCCGTGAACGATGCCCGTGAGCGGTGCCCAGCACCAGCTGCCCACGCCGCAGCCGTGAGCGATGCCGGTGAACGATGCCCGTGAGCGATGCCCGTGAGCGGTGCCCAGCACCAGCTGCCCACGCCGCAGCTGTGAGCGATGCCCGTGAGCGACGCCCGTGAATGATGCCCGTGAGCAGTGCCCAGCACCAGCTGCCCACGCCGCAGCTGTGAGTGATGCCGGTGAACGATGCCCGTGAGCGATGCCCGTGAACGATGCCCATGAGCGGTGCCCATGAGCGGTGCCCAGCACCAGCTGCCCGCGCCGCAGCCATGCCCTGTGGCTGCCAGGATGGGTCAGACTGCCGAGGACGATCTCAAAGCGTGGGAATTCAGTGCCTTTGCAGGGTTTTCTTCGTCAGAGCTGTTTGAATGCATACGGCAGGGGAACATCCTCGTTCCAATGGCGTGAGAAAAATGCAGCAGCACTTAGGAGATGACCAGTCTCTCCCCTGCTCAGTGTTGCTGCTCCTGAAACAGAGGCTACCCAAGCTCCTGTTTCACCAGCAGCTTTGATTCACTTGGCTGTCCATGGGTCCTTCCTTGCTCTCCCTGCGGGCTGCAACCATCCCCATTTTATCTCACTTCTTGCTTTTACCCCCAGGTTTTTCCCTGCTTCCTCTGCAAGAACCACCCTCCCCAGGCGTGTGACCCAGGGGGGGCTCCTGGCCAGCCCTCCTGCCCGGCTCCAGCCCCCCGCTCCACCAGCCCCCCGTGCCGCACCTAACACAGGCTGCGGAGCTGGTGCTGCTAAGCCAGACTGTGCCGGGATCCATTCCTGGCATCCCAGTCACTAAGCTGGAAGGAAAATAAATGAGCACGTAAAATGACATTGCCTCTAAATCGACTCACCCATTTCAATGGGCCTCGCTGTGCTCTTGGAGCTCACACGTTGCCTTTTATACAGAGAGCCAGCGAGCTCATTCCCAGCAAAACCAGCTTTTGGTACCCAGACCTTCTAGTGAAGCTTCCTGCAAACTACAGCTGGTGTAGCACAAATGCTCTGCCTTACACTGACCAGGATAAATACGTGGAGGAATCCAGGCAGGCAGGCATCGGTGTCCCCATTCACGCCGCAGCAGGAGCCCTAATCCCAAATCCTTGTCTCTAAATACTCGGAGCCCGTGAGGTCCCCCCCGAGCAGGGTACACGGTGCGGAGCTGCGCTTAGATTAAGGGGGTGCCAGCAGGTTCCAGCCGGCTGGAGCTGCGGATGAACGAGGCTGCAGACGCCCTTTGCAATGATGCTCATTCCTTTATTGGTGTCATTGCCAGTTTTTGAAGGGTGCTGGCGCTTTCTGGTCGTTCCCAGCACTGGGTCAAAGCTACATTACAGCATATTGAAGAGGTGTCCATCCAAAGCCAGAGGGGATGTGAGATTAATGACCTCTCTCCATACAGTATGTATAATATATATATATTTATAA
This sequence comes from Ibycter americanus, assembly GCA_035590275.1. Classification (NCBI taxonomy): domain Eukaryota; kingdom Metazoa; phylum Chordata; class Aves; order Falconiformes; family Falconidae; genus Ibycter; species Ibycter americanus. Next base: position 75,272,521 of record JAVJGI010000062.1, read on the forward strand.
TATGTCCTGTATATTCATATGTATAGAGTGACGAGGATGGGCCACCATACAGTAAACTTTTGATTTCTAAATAAATCACCAGAGCAACAGGCACGAAAATTTGGTCCTAATCAAGGCCCTCACCTTGTCAATCAATCCGAAACAGACCCCAACCCACCCTCTCGCAAAAAAAAAAAAAAAAAAAATCCAAACCTGCAACCCAAAATAACTAAACAACCAATTAAACAATTAAAAAAAACCAAAA
>JAVJGI010000062.1:75301693-75313709 GCA_035590275.1 Ibycter americanus
GGGGGGCTCCTGCCGCCCTGCCCTGGGCCGCTGCTTCGCGGCTTTCGGTCGCGCTTCTCCCTCTTGTGCCAGGCCCCGGGGCCTCCCCGTCCCCCCCTTTCGCCTCCTTGCGTCCCGCTGCCGACACGAACCCCCTGGAGAGCCGGCCGCCACGGTCACACCCGGCGCCGGCTTGGCCTCTGCTGCAGGGAGGAACGCTTCGGTGTCTCTCCGCAGTTGAGCGCAGCAGTTTTCTCGGCTCTCGGTGACCCTGAGCGACCCCCTCTTTTCCTCCCGTGGGGGTTGCCTTGGCAGCTTGCCCCCCCTCCCCTCCGCCAGCTAACCGTCAGAGCCCACCTGGCTCCTTCCATCACTGCTTCGCCGCTCGCCCCCCCGGCGTGCGTGAGGGCGGTGGGGTTGCCATCCCTGCACGGTACCTTCCCGGCTATTGATGTGGCTTAGCAGAAATGGTTACGCTTGTGGGTGGGGTCTGTTTTCTCACCCAACAAAGCTGTCCTTCCCTCGTTGCTGTGTGAGCCGCTGGGCTTCTTGGCAAAGCTGAATTTAGCCCTTCGTTGGCGTGCGGCTCCAGATTAAGGTAGTTTCTTGGACACCGTGAAGGAGAGCTGCGTATTTTCCTAGGCTTTCCTCTTTCAGTTTCATCTGTGCTGTGAGACAGGCCTTGCACCTAACATCCTTTCTCCCTAGGTTCAACATAGTGTTACGCTTTTTGTTCTCCTCAACGCCGGTCTTGCTTTGCAGATGAAGAGTTCAGGTCATCAGCTCATAACCATCTTGGTGACTGACTGGCAATTTAAGAGAATTCATGCCTCTGCTCTTTCTTGCAGTACCCACTGGTGCAACATGCAGATACCTACATCTGGAAAAATGAAAATTGGGGGGGTGGGGTGGGTTGAATTGAATCTGGCTTTTTGTGCTTGATACCAATCCCTTAAATGATTGGCTGTACAGCTGTTCACTGAGGGTAGGAGAACATAGAGTATCAGTGTAAATCGTAGTGCTAGGTGTAAGCACACTCCTGTGTACTTCCTCATCAGTGTCAAAACGTCACCCTAAAAATTGCAGCTCAGGCTACAAGACATTAAAAGATGCTCTTGAGCAAGCCTTGGGTAATTTAAAGTGAAAGAAAGTATATTTGGGACAACTAAGTGTCAAGACACAGTTGTTGCCTAAAAGCTTTTAGGGCCTTAGCTTGGGGTTTTGCTGAATTGTTTTGGGGGCATGTGTGTGACAGTCACTTACTCTTGTTTCTTAGCATCGCATACCTTGACTATGGAAGGCTGTATTTATTTTGCTGCCATGCTCATGGTGTAATTCTGCGCTGCTTGGCAAATTCTTACCCGGATCACATGGCGTTTGTTGCTTTCTGTGTTTGCTGGGAAGGTTTATTTCAATTCTCAAAGTTAAAAATAGTCAACGTCTTAGTTAAGAAGTCAGCAGATACATGGTGGCTCCAGAGAACTTGTATTCTTAGTGGTGAGCGATTTTTAGTAATTAGTAATTTAGTAATTACTGTTAGTTCTTGGTCTAATTGCACTTTTTGAGCATTCAAGCAGAGTATCATCAGGTTTGGTAGCAAGCGTGCACGTGCAGAGTTTGGAAGTGTTTCTGGACAGTCAGACCAATTTAGACCAGCAGGTATTTATTTCTGGAGTACATAAACTGTAGCGCAGGTATACCTGAAGGCAAACAAGTTTTATTTCCTAAATTCTGAACTAAATATCTAGTTATGGTAGCTGTGAACACCACCTGATGACTGGTTGGTGTGTCAGACTTGCGTCTTCATGGTGGAATTTAGCAGGTTTTGGGGTACAAGTAGATTTTCTGTGTGTTGCTGAATTCCAGGTGCTTAATTGCCCAAAGATGTCTTAAATAATGTATTGTTTCCTTTGTTCTTTTGCAAGTAGCTGGTTAATGAGGAAACCTGGTGGGAAAGTGTCCCCTGCAAAGCAGTGACAGTTGAAAGGGAGACTGCATGAGCACATTTTAAAAGGCAGCCCCTCCATGATTGAAGAATCTTGAGCTGGGTTAAAATACCTGTCCACTTAGTTGTTCTCCGCATTATTGCAACAAAGTGATTGAGTAATCCTTCTGAAAATATGTTATCTCAAACTACCACAGTTAAATCCAGTTAGTTTTTAGGCTTTCTTAGGTTTTCCTCTGCTGCAGCACTGATGGCAGCAACAGCAATCCAGGAACATAACGCAGAGCCTGGAAAGGTGCTTTGTCTGGTGGTACCTGCTGGGATAAATCCCACCACAGTAGCTGCACAACTTGGGCTGCTTTTGCTGCTGGAAATGGGGAGTTTCAGGAAAAAACTCAGGTGGAGTCTTTGACATGTAGCAACGAGGAAATACTATTTCCAAAGCACTTGTGTACACAGTAGGTGACATTGAAGGTGACTGGCTTATTGACTGAATTGCTCCTTATGTGTAAAAAAACCACAACAACAAACTTGGTAGCTTGTTAGCTCCGATTTGTGGTTCTGTGTTTACACTGAGCTCCACCAAAGACCTGAGATAGCCAAGGAAGTGAAACTTACTGTAGTATTGGTGGCTGTAAGCAGGGACTGGTTAAGTCTTTCTGGTCTTTATAGGAAAAGACGGGTCTCAAAGAATATTGAAACTAGCCTGTGTATATATAAAGACAAGTGTGTGTGTGGCGGGAAGTGGTTTAATTCTATAAAACCAAAGGCTTGTCTGCATATGTAAGTGAAGATACAATAATAATGCATTTCTACTTCACATTAGTAACTTACATTTACTTACTGTCATCTTTACACATTTATAGGACTGATGAAGCATGATCCATGATGGAAGCTGGGATATAATTTACTATACCTGTAATTTGGTATACTCTCTTTAACATTTGACTTTGAATTGCTTCAATCTAATATTTCCTGCTAAAACAGCAGTTAAGCTTTTGGATGTGATGAGGTACATGTGTGAATGATTTCATTACCCTGTCTAGATGTACTATAAATAATCCAGATGGCTCTTCAGCAAGAATCCCTAAGTCATCGTAACCTCCCTGGAGAGGGCAGGGGCCTTGTCCTCAAATGCTGTTTTGCTGTTTTCAGGTAGAAAGGGAATAAGTTAGAGAAGACTTAGTCTGTCACAAACCATTTTTAATTTTAATAACTCCTCAGTAATCCTCTGGTGCAAAAATAATATTTGTTATCTTTTTCCTTTTTGAGAAATTATGGTGACTTTTCAGTTGTGTTCTACAAGATGCTGTACAGTTGAGTCAGGTCTGTTGGTGGTAGCTGTTCCCCTCAACAGTGGTGTTCCTTAGGAGTGTGGTGCTCCTAAGCAGAGTCCTGGCGGCTTCTCTTGAACGGGCTGCTGCCTGGTCTCCCCTCTCCCCAAATACTGCTAATTTTAGTACCTTCTCTGCTGCCACTCGTGCTACTAGTAGATTTTCTTTATTTTTAATGTTAAAAATATTAGTACAAGTAACTTCTGGACAATGTATACTTGAGATCTTAATTTTCTTTAGTAATTTTTTTTTACTGGCATTCAATGTGTCAAGTTGTTGACAGTTTGAAGTGAAGCATTGAAAAATGATCTGTCAGAGCTCTGCAGGCACACTTTGTGAAGCTGTTCAGGGTCAACAGGTAAAGCGCTGCCCTTTGCTGCCTGGACATAAGCAGGTGGAGGGGTCTGTCCCTGCAAGGATGTCTGTCTAAAAATTTGAATGTCAAAACTGAACTCGAGCATGTAATTGCTATTGTTTGACTAAGTAAAATGCAAATTAAGATGAGTCACAAAAACTCTTTTCCCATGAAATCTGACTACCTCTAGTAATGCGCTCAAGAGAACAAAGCATATGTAATCATTGTGAGATTCCCTCTAAATGCCACTGATGTAGCTAAAGCGCTCGTGGATCTTAACCCATACTGAAGATGCAGTTTTGTTCTGCTTTTCTGGACTTCCCTCACACTGATTGCAACTCTACAAATCCTAAGAGGGAGAAAAAGCAGTGATTTTTGAGGTTTGGTCACCTCTTACTTTATTCTGAACACATCAAGGTCTTGATGGCAAAGCTGTGCTGGGAGTGTGCAAATCTGTATTGTTTTAAACGCGAAGGTATGTGAAAATATTTTCTGACAATATTGTTTTTTCTCATTTGTTTGTTTATTTGACCTTTATTAGAAGTGATTTTGAGTTGCTAAGCACTTACTTTGAAATCATTGCATATTGATAAATTTAAGCAGTGACACTTTTAAAAATCTGTCCTCAGATATCAAAAATAGTAAATACAGTTTCTTCTTACATCTTGTAAGGATTTATTTTCCCGTGGTTGTCATATATTAATATATTGGGAAGGAAGGAGTCTTGAGACAGAGAATGGGGAAGAACCTGGTAGGTCGTGGGGAAACAAGCTAGATGCAGATTATGTTTTGTATTGTGAAAATGCTTTTTATGGTGGTTGCAGTGAAGTTTGAAAACCAAGTAGTTTCTGGGGACCTAAGAAAGAGTATTACTACAGCAGCTGAAAGTACTGGCTTACTTTTCCTTTCTTGTCTCATATCTGTAGCTTGTAGGAGCAGCAAACAATTTTGAGTTTTGTTTATATTGTGCCCGGGCTGTGGGTTCAGTCCGTATTTGATTCCCGGCATGGAGCAGGTGAATTAGGAAAACAAAACAAAAAACCAATAGACCACCCCTCAACACAACCCCCACCCCCAACTCCTGGTCAGTCATTTTTATGACATGGGGTCTAGAAATCATCAGGTAGCAAGAGATGCAAAAATAATTTCTGCATACAGGTAACAGCTGTAAAACTTACTGTCACGGGAAGTTTTGGAGGGGAAAATATGAGTAGATTCAGAATGAAAGTCGAAGATTGAAGTGGCTCCATCTGTGGCTGTTGGATGTGATGCTCTGGATGCAGTCTGGAGCTTGGGAATCCTCTTAGCTCTTGGTTGCTGGAGGTTGAACAAGTATTCTTTGGCCTGGAAAGGGTGGTTCTCCTCACTTCTGTCTGCTGGGATGCCCAGGAGAAGTGTTACAAAGTGTATTGGACTTATGCTGTGATGTGGTATGACTGAGGGGGGAGGTTGGGGTTTTTTTTTAATCTAGGGCCATGGATAATGAGCAGCAGTTTTGCTGTGTGCCTTGCAGCGCTGGTAAGTGTGTGGATGGCTGTATGGTGAAAAGCTGAGGAACGGAGCTGGCTGGAAACTTTTTTTTAACATAGCTATTTTTTCAGCTGAGCTGGATCAGTTCCCTGATCTGGCTTCTCATGTTACCATGTAAATCTGTACTGGCAGAGGGCATAGGGCATCTGGGGACGTGGAAACACCAGAATAGGTGGTACTTGCACTGAGAGTTTACTTGTGAAAATTCACTTTAGGGTTGCTGTTCTGTGCTAACAAAGTGCTTGGCAGCAGTGCTAGTGTTCCCTCCTCCTTCCTGCCCCCAGTATGAAACAAACCCTAACCTGGGCTTGCTCCTCTCCCTGTGCTGCTGCTGTCACTGCCCTGGGGCAAAAAACAATTGGTGGAGGGTGAGAAAGCTGCTGAACCCGGTCCTCAGGCACATACCTGTGCGGTGGCAGTGCAGGACACATAGCCCTGCTGCTCCTTTTTCTGTTTGTCCTTGCACTGACGTGCTATTTATGTTCAACTGAAACTAATAGGCAGCTGTTACCTAAATGTGCTAAGTATGATCAGAAGATGTGGAGACAAATGGGAAGGAGTGTGCGGAGGTTGGCTGCTCCAGTTAAGCCAGCACTGTGTCCAGGAGGAGGCTGAGCTGTCACTTCAAGAGTAAGTGGCAAAGATAAAGAGTGGATGAAGTTGCTAACATTTTCTAGGGTAAAGTGTGTTTTGGATTCAGAGCGCAGGCCTGTAGCTTCTTCTGACAGGCCGTCTGTATAATATGTGGTCTAATCTTGATATTTACAAGACCACATGAAATGCCTGTTGATGTTGATAGAAAACTTGCGCAGGAACTTCTAAGCAGGGATACAGCCTTCATGTTTTTTTGGAGCGACTGCTTTTTAGTGCCTTGTCAAGTGATTAAGCACAACTGGGGGGTGCAGAGAAGTGATTTCCTCTTGACTTCTTGATTTACCTCTTTCAAAAGAAAATCTGTTACTCCCCTCTCTTTATCCTGAGAAAATGCTTAATCTTTTCTACCCTTAAAGTTAATACCGATATTTAATTAGAGAATTGGTTGAGGGTCTATTGATAAATACTTCATCAGGGGATAGAAAAAAAGAATAATCCTAACGTGAGGGGGTTTTTTAGGTTGTGCTAAGCAGATGTTGCTGCCTCCAGTCCAGCGGTGCTGCATCATGTGTGGGGTTTTGTCTTGGCAGGCCACGCTCGCTGTACCTGCTCCGGGCAGCCCTCGGGAGCAGGGTGTGGGTTGCTTCCACCGTTCGGGTGGCAACAACTTGCTCTTGTGCTTTTCCTTTCTGGAGCTGTGGAAGGGCAGCATGTTCCTGCTTGTTAGTGGTGCAGTGGAGGAAGAGCTGGAGAATCTTGGGAAGGAGAGCGGCTGGGAGCAGGCTGCTCCTGCCAGGAAACTTCATCCTGCCTGGGGTTGAGAAATGCCCAGGAAAAGCATTGGATGGAAGCAGGCTGCACGGATTCTCCTGGCAGTGGCAGGCAGTGGCAGCCAGTGCCTGTTTTGCTATGTGAACTTCTGATGACACGTGGAGGAAGGTTTCAGCCGGTGTTGATTTTTTGTAACCCTTGAGAGGGGGTAAGGTACTTCAGAAATGCTTTGTGAAAAACAGGCTTGTGAAATTCCTGGTGCTGTGGGAATTCCCTGTCTGGCTCTGGGGAAACAGGAAAGAGACAAGAGCTACTGCTGCAAGTCTTCTTGAATGTTGAGTGTTACGGTAAAACTTAACTGTGTGGGTTTTTCTTTTCTGCGTGGGTTTAACTAAAGTCTCTGCATATTTTTGTTCTTTTCTGTAGCTAAAACAACTTGAGGTTTTCTTTCCCACTGGGATTTTGGCTGTTTTATACTGCATGGCCTGGAGAAATACCAGTTTGTCTCTTGTATTTCCAAAATCTGACTCAAAACTCCCTGAGAGAGGCCGGCTTGCTTGGTTGCCATTAAGTATGTAATACCTACATTGCCATCCATACCCATACAGCTTTTTCCTCAAAGATGCTTTTCAAACTGGTGTTCTTTCTATTTCAACTAATGATTAACTCTTACAGATACCAGATAGGCTGAAGCAGGTGTTGGACTGGGGGGAGTGCTGGAAACAGTCTCCTCCTGATAACGTGGGTCTGGTGGGGCATGCTGCTTTACGTATTGGGAGTTCCTTTAGTACCACAGTCTGACTGGGCTGTGATCAACGTAGTCTTTGGTGGGAGGCCGTCTTGGCCCAAGATCTGAGCTTCAGAACCCTTAAAAGACGTGCTTACAAAGATGGGTAGTACTGTGATAACTTCAGGTGTTTACCCATTTTAAGCCAGGGTATGGTACTGCTTCCTTGCCTGTCCTTTGATTTACAAGGATATCAGAAGGTTTGTTAAAGCTGCTCTTGTTGAGTTCTCATCTGTGACTCACATCTGAGATCAGACTCCTGTGTCTGTTCTGTGGCAGCATTCACTGAACAGTATGCACCTGGTCCCAAATAAAAAGTTATTCTGCCCTCTGAGATGGTTATGTCTTAACTTGGTCTTACCAGCGTTTTAGTCTTCTAGAGTAAAGGTAATTTTACATTTTACAGGTGTTCAGTTACTAACTTCAGGCATCTGGACTTAGGAATTAACCTCTTGATGTCTGACGTATTCATGTGCTGAGTGTCAGCTCTCCTGCTCTTCTAACTGTAGGCATGTTACTTGCTCTTCCTTGCCACCAAATCTTCACTGGCAGCTTCCTCGCCTGTCGTGATTGCACTTCTTAAACTATTCTACTATTGCAGATCTATAGTAAATGTCTGAACACAGATAACTTTAAAAAAAAAAGTTGAAAATGTTGGTAGCAGTATCTAGATTTTAACAGTTCGTTAGGTAGCAATCTTAATTTCACACTTTCCAAGGCTTGCTGCAGTCTGTGTCTTATCCTCTTTCCTTCCTTTTCTGAAATGGGATTCCTCTAGCATAACTCGCTCGTTAGAAGCTGAACTGTCAGTGTGGGTTAGCTGTCTAGGCCTCTTCTGTAATCGGGGCGAGGGAAAATAAGAAACCCATCCATCTGAACGTGGCTGTACATATGCACGCCTCTCGCTTTAGAGGAAGCTTAGGTGCGTAACTTAAATATAGCTAATTGTTTATTAAACTACTCCCACCAATGCTTCTGTTTCATTAAGCATTACTGTGAAATGCTTTCATCTCGATGTAACTTTTTGATCTTGCCAGTAAAAAACAGAAATATTTATTTTAGCTATGCAGGTTTCTGGCGCACAGAAAGATCACTGCCAGCTAGTTCTTTGGGTTTTGTACTTAATGTTGGTTTGTCTGGGACAGCATGGACCAGAAATGAGTTCTCTGCAAAATCTGGTGGTTTGGGAAGTCTGGTGCTTCTCCTTCCTACTTCAGTGGGCAAGACTGGTGAGCAGAAATGCTGGTGGTTTGCATGGAAGGGGGCTCAGAAACTCCACCTGTGACAGTATTACGCTGCTAGTGTCTGCTCAGTCATGGCGGCCATGTGCCAGGGCATGTGTCCCAGTGTGCTTGAGGCCTTGACCCAGCCGGAGAACCAGGAGGATGCAGCTGCCTGCGTTCAGATCCTGGGCAGGTTCGCTGCAGTGCTGCCTGAGGCTGCTGCTGAGGACAAGAAGCTGCAGACACAAGGCACAACAGGGAAAACTTGACCTGGGTGTTGGGGAAAAAAATTGTGACGAAGGTGGTGTGCAACTGAAACAAATACGGAGAGACAATGGGATTGCTGTCCTTGGGGTAATGAAAATATTTCTAGAAGAGACCCCAGGTAATCTGAGTTAACACTGTTGGTCCTTGGTGCCAGGACAGGACCTGGGTTGAGTCAGAATTCCCCGTGTGTCAGAGCTGGCTGCTGTATGTGACTGAAAGCACTACAGTCTGGAGGGATTCCTGCTAGAAGTAGCCTTTTGATCAGAGTATTAGATCCGAAGGTGGCTTTACAAAGCCACCAGCTTTGTAAAGAGCTTCAAACAAAGTGGTTTCTTAAGATGTAGAAGAAACAACTGATAAAGGTGGCATGTGATGGCTTGCTCAGAGCAAGTTCAGGTGTTGCTCATCTAGCTTTTGCAGGAGCTTCAGCACTGCTGCCGAACTCTGAGCAGGCTTTGGTCAGAGCTGCTGTCACTGTTGTGGTTTCTAACGTTGTAACTTACGGTGCTGCTGGTCCAGCTATTGGTAAAACTCTTCTTCAGCCCCAGCTCTGTGTAAACCTTGGTGTAATTTTCTGACATAGTCCTTTTCAATATCATAGTCATATGCTTTGTTGCAGAATAGATGTGGGATACAGGGAGCTGGAGCAGGTCCTTTGTTGAGACGGGATAGCTGACTGTGTGACTGCTCTGGGCTCCTTTCAGTGCAAAGGGAAACAGGTTTATTCCATGAGAATTGAAACTGAGAGTCTCTGTGGTTGCCTTGCCAAGTGAGCGTATATTCTCATCATCTTGAGGTGCAAGAGAGCTGGCAAGGTGCTGCTAGCTTGAGGCTTTTTTCTTCTTGCAGATGAGGTGTAGCTATCCTTGTTGCAGTGTACAGCAAACTATAAAGAATCCAGACAAGTCTTACACCCTCCAGTACTGCCCTGGGAGAGGCCAATGTTTTGGGGTAGCAATAACTTTTGATTCTAGGTGTGTTGTGTGACATTCTTCCATTTTTTTCCACCCTTTCACAAGTATGTAATTCCTGTTTCTCAGGCTCTTTCTATGAGTTCAATTTGAGTGTCGCAGTATCAGTAATACCTGAAAAAGGTGATAAAACTTACTGATAAATGTGATGCTTCTGGCCAATATTGTAGCAATAGGCTTTTTTTTTTACTTCAAGCTTTTTTCCCTGCTCATTAGACTGACAACACTACCATTAATCTTCTCGCTGGCTGGAGAACTTAGAGGTTGAGTAGAAACATCTGGTGTGACAATACTTGATCTCCTCCAGGAGTAGGGAGTTGGAGGAGCTATGGTGGTCGCATTGTGCCCTACAGCTCAAGGCGTGGAGATTCTTACAGATTCCTAGAACTTGGTGTAAACCAAAGATAAGTACCTGGTCCCATGCTTTGACTGAAGTCCCTGTGTTTCTTGATACTGAAGGGTTAATAAATTCAAGCTTCTTCTGAAACTTAGGTATTGGAATGTAAGATGATACTCAGTAACTGAAAACATCCTAAATCATAGGCAAGTGCTTCAGTTAAATGCATATTGAATTGTACTAATGTAGTGCAAGCAATGGAGCTTCAAAGTTGAACATGCTATATTTAACACTAGACATAATGCTATTCTTTGGAGTCTGTGTAGGAAATAATAGGTGTGTCCTTAACCAGCAATTTCATATTGAAAATTTGACACAGAAAGGGCTGGGTCACAGCTTATCTCAACCCTCTTGTAAATGGGAATAATGCTCAGATAGCATTTTAAGACTGCAGTGCTTGGTGCTTTAGTAATGTCAGTATGTATCCAATGCCAACAACAACCAAAGTTGCTGCTGTGGTGTAGCCTAGGTAACTTGGCTTAGGGTACTTTAAGGGTAGTATTTTCTGTGTGTAATTTCCAGCAATAAGTAGTCACTTACAAGCACATGCGTTCTTTTCAGTGAGTTGAAAAAAGCAGCTGGTAGACTGTTTCACCAGAGGAAATATTTCAAAGTCCAAGTGCAGTAAGTACTTGGTGGCCCTCATAAAGCCACAATGACTTTGGAAAACTTCAGTTGTACTATGAAGTGTATAAAGCATTACAAGCTTTCATTTCTCAAATACTGGTAGTGATGGCATTGTGTAAACAAATGGCTAAATCTCTTTGGAAATGATGGGAGAATCTCTCAGTTTTGCTGTTGGAAATTTGAAATCCTGATGCAGTACCTGTGGCAGTGTTTCGGTGTATTTAGTATCTTTCATCTGCTGTTGTGGCTGAAACTAATAAAATATAGGTCAGTGGGTTCAGCTGAAGAGTATACGTTGCAGCAAGTTGTCTGGTCTGAAAATATAAGTGATGGTTATATTCCATCACTTCTATATTCCAAGGTTTCCTTCCTTTCTTTGGCAGTAAGGAGTTTTAATTACTGAAACAAGAAGTAACTGTTGCGAGTTTCTGCACTGCAGTAGGTCGTGGTTCAGAGAGCTTCTGGACTCTTCTTGAGCTTCTTCTGACTATTCGTAATGGGTTGACTGGCTGAATCTTTTTAATGGCCTCCAAGACACTGTACCTGCCTCTTCAGTAAAGCTAATGGTTTTCTGGAATGAATCTACTTTGTTTATGTGTTATCTGTCTTGTCTGTCTGCTGAGCATAAATTAGCCAGGGTAAGTGTTAACTTGAGTTTTATTTTTATGTAATTTGAGGACAAAATTACTGTTACTGCAAGTAGTGACAAATTTTGTTTCATAAATAGAAGCGGTTTATGTGAAAGCAGATTCATGTACTGTATATATTTTCTAGCTAACAAATATAGCGTAAGTAGGCTAAGATGTGCATGAGAACTGATTTAATTGGCTGTAATTGAACTTGAACAAACTTAGTGCATATCCTTGGTGGTTTAGAGTAGAATTCCAATGAGCTGTGAATTTGTTGTGAACTATCTGTAGGCTTTCTGGAGTCCAGACCTTTCCCTGCCATGATTTTTTTAGGTATGGGACCTAATGGGCTTTGCTGACAAAAGGATTCACAGGGACATGCGGCTGCTTCATGTGATGTCCTCTCTAAAAGTATGTGCTGGTAAAGGTGGCTGGCAGAGCTCTGGTCCCTGGGCTAGAAGTCTGAGTATATTAGAAAGTGAAAGATGTAATGGCAGAGAATTAAGTCAGCCCTCAGACCTGGAATTAACTGACACTAAGCAGGGATTATTGCTGCATGGGAACAACTTTAAAGTACTGCTTCTTGCTAGAGGTTCATTTCCTGCCC
>JAVJGI010000062.1:75323682-75341719 GCA_035590275.1 Ibycter americanus
GCAGCTGTGGGTGCCCCATCCCTGGCAGTGCTCAAGGCCAGGCTGGACGGGGCTGGGAGCAGCCTGGGCTGGTGGAAAGCGTCCCTGCCTGTGGCGGTGGGGTGGGAACTAGATTGTCCCTTCCAACCCAAACCATTCTGTGATTACTGGCCCTGGGAGGGGTGCAGGTGAAAGCAGCCATCCAGATGGCTCCCAGTGCTCATCAGAAAATTTGAACGTGGCCTGAATTCAGGTGTTGATAGCTGTAGTGTAAGTACGCTGCTAAGGAAAATAGTTGCTGTTGCCAGAGCCTGTACCACAAAGGTGGGCAGGTTGAGGACACAAGACTTGAGCAGGAATTTGTGCACATTTGCTTTTTTTATCCTGAGTTGAAAATACATAGTGCTGTTAAAGGATATTTGCAAAGCAATTACTAAGAAATGAAATACAAAATGTGTTTATTTATATGCTGCTTACAGTTTGCATTTGATGGTGATTTGACATGCAGGTTGACTGTCAGGCTCCTAGCACTGCAGCATTGCCCCTCTCTTGCCCTACATTCCGCTTCCTACCACCCAGTGTCCTCACTGAGTTGAATGGTGTCTTTGTTTGGAAAGAATGCAAACAAAATTTGTGCTCTCTGAAAAGGGCTAGCTCATCATTTGTAGCTCTGAAATGGACTGGAAAATAACTTTCCCCCCCTCCCTCCCTCTTGTACTGATGGCATTCTGTCTTTTACTTTTCAAGAATAGTTGGTTTGTGATTTAGCAACAGAAGAATGATCTTTACAAAACCTTGGCAGGGGCTTGACAAGGTGTAAAGTGATACGTAACTGTTTGGATGCAGTGCTTATGGATTTCAAACACGCTGTTCTGCTGATGCAAGTCATGGGTATTCATTAATGTCTTTCATCTGAGAGCAATGGAAACGCAAAACCGTTGAGCAAAGAGTTCTGTATTCACCAAGACATTCAGATATTTAAACTTACACAAATAAAACGGGAATGCTTGGTTGGGAGCTGTTGACAATAACCTCAGCTGATGTAGGGATGGAAGGGCTTGACTTCGGTGGCCTGATTACAACTCTGACATTCCAGCTTCTGAAACTTGTCTTGGTCTGCGTGCTTACAGTGACTAGGCAGAAGAGACTTTCAATGTTTGTTTAAGGGCAGATCTTGTCTGCACATACCATGAGATCAATTAATGGTGGTACTTGTTAAGCCTTGATACTCCAAGACCAGTAACCTAAAGAATCCGTAAATAGCTTCTGTCTTTTTTTAAAGTTGTGGCTTCAGTTTTTCGTCAGACCTGGGCTCATATATTGCTGTAACCAACTGGTAAAAGACTTGAAATTGGCAGGAAACCCAGAAGTGAGCCAGAAGCTTGCCTGTAAGGAGACTTCATTGTTAAACTGTGTGAGCTATAGTGAAGAGTAACAAACATTTCCAAATTTTTATTTGAAAGTATGGAGTTAAACATTAAGTGTTTAATAGACTGGTAGTATACTTCCAGGATTTTCAGTGAATTCCAGTTTGCCCTGTTGAAGTCGATGAATATCTTATCAACACTTAATGAGGGAGTAGTTTCATGCTGATCTTTAATTCATTAGTTCTGTCATTATCCTCTTGTGATAGTAATATGTCTGTTCTGTATGCTATTCAATTTTTATAGCCGTTACCCTCTTAAACTCTTTCTTGAACTTAATGTTACTGGAAACTCCCAGTACCTGTAATCTGCTCTCTGAAGCCTTTGTGTTTCTGTCAGTATAATGTTGCCAGCCACTTCTTTAGAAAGACCTGGTGCTGAATGGTCAGTATAGTGATGCAGAACTCTAGCTTTTCCAGTCTGTTAAAACTACTTTGAAAGTATTTAGAGGCAAATAGTCATTTCTATTTATAACAGTCTTTCTGTTACGAAGGCTGAACTAGTATTATATTGTAATTGGAATGGAAGCTGAGTAGAACACGGGATTAGAGATTTATTTTATCCCCAAATACTGGAGTTGGCTAAATCCCTCTCAGTGCAGAGAAGAGTTAATTTCCTTGGCTGCGTTAATAGCTTGCTTTATCTTAACACATAAAAAGTGGCTGTCAAACATCCTGCTTTATCTGGGCAGAACCTAAAAGTGTTGCTCTATAAAATACTTTTACTTAAGATCTTTTGGCAGTTGCTGTGTTCCTTTGTTTGATAGCGTTGCTGTGGAGCACTATATCATAGCAAACGACTTGGATAAATGCTACAAAATGTAGGGATCATTAGGTGTATGTGGGACAGCTTTGTATGTTGGCTCTTAATCATTCAATGCGTTTATTTTTCAAGCCACATACATATGATAATAGCTGTATTGATTCATAAATTTGAGTGAAGAACTGCTTTGGCTAACTGGAAAAAAATGGGATGCTGACCTGAAACTGAGGTCTGAAGGTCCCAAGCTGACATCCTTGTGGGATGGAGATGAAGAATTAGCGGACAGCCGCAGCCTTTAGTCACTGTACTGCTTTAAATCCTTAGAAATGGAGAATTTTGCCCCTTTACACTCCAGTTCATGTTTATGAAATACTTCGTAACGGTAGGAGGCTCTGTGAGGAGCGGCATTTTATATTCATTTTCCTTTTTGGCCGTGTATGTGGTATGTATCCATGTAGTAAGTGCTGTCCCTGTTTCTGCCTCTGCATGACACAGGCTTCTGGGGAGGGGGATTCTTTGCCCCCCATCTAAAATTGCCTAGCCTTTTCCAGACAGGCTCTGGTATCCTGACTTTTCTGTGAAAAGATCTTATTTATTTAATATTTCAACATTAAAATGCAGTAGTATTTGCAATGTATTGAGCTAAAAGGAGTTTAAAGCAGACTTCCCATGCAGACTTCTTACGTAATAGTGTGTTTCATAAATTCTATTTAATCTTACTTGGTATAAAATGACCTTGTAGATTTAGGAGGGAAGTTTGTGATTGCAGCTGCTGCCTTTTTAAAAGTCTAAATATAAACAACTTTTCATGCTTTCCAAAAATCTATCAGCAGTGTTTCTCTGATTTGAATTGAAAGTCAGAACTCTGGTATCTAATTACTGTCAGAGCATTTTGAGGAGATGGCTTGTAGTGTTCCTGCTCCTCTGTGCTAGTAATTCTTGCAGGCAGTTTTGGGAAGGGAAGGTTGAAACAAGACATGATTCTCAAGTCTCTTCTATGGTGGAGGAGCTAGTGGAGGAGGTCCTCATCCTGGCTTGTCTTGCATGGCATCTGCCTCTGAGCCTGTGTCTTCTGGGGAAGAGTGATTAGTGTGTGTGCAAGAGGTTTCATCAAGGTCTTACACATCAGTGTTGATATTTCCCTGCCTTGGATGCAAATTTCTCGCTAGGTGCCTGCAAGACGGTATTTGCTTATTCTTGGGTTGCCTTTCCATCAGATCATAATTACTCGGTGAAAGTAAAATGATAATCTCTCAGCCTGTGGTCTTTCTTCTTTGTCATCTGAAAACAGCTGCTGGTTCACAGAAGAAATTCTTAGGCAACAGGCATGTAGTGGTGCATTTTGTACTGCTGACACCCATCCCTTGTTTTTATTCTGTCTTCAAGGTTTTCAGTTTCTTATTTTAATTGTCCTTTTTACAGTGTCTCTCACTTTTGTAAGCAGTAGCTTTCAAAGAGGACAACTTACCACACCAGAATTAATAATGAAAATACTAAATACTGGTTTTGGTATTGATCTCAGCTAATGATCTGTCTTCAGTTTGATAGTTTCTTCTTCCTTAAGTCTTCTCAGGACAACTGTCCTTCATCTCCTCAGTCCCTGCAAGTCTTGTCGTTAACTTCCTTGTGATAGCATTTCAGCTTTGCCACACATTACCATGCGGATTTTTGTATTGGCTGG
Organism: Ibycter americanus; assembly: GCA_035590275.1. Taxonomy (NCBI): domain Eukaryota; kingdom Metazoa; phylum Chordata; class Aves; order Falconiformes; family Falconidae; genus Ibycter; species Ibycter americanus. The sequence goes on from JAVJGI010000062.1 coordinate 75,327,529, forward strand.
TATTAAAAGTAAAAATCTTGCTCGTGCTCTGTCAAGATGGTCTCTGCTTACTCTGAGTTTTGAGAGTCCTGGTTATGTGCTTCTGTCAAGTCCTGACTTTGCTTGTACCGCGTCAGGGGCTGGAGTTGGGGCTGGACCTGGACAGAGAGACCTTTGCTCATAACTTGCCTTTTATTGCTGGTTAAAAGCTTCGTGTTTCTTCAGTAACATAAGCAGAAGAGTTTAAGCTTCAGGTTGACTGTCTATAAACCATGCACGTGTATGTTTAGCTCGAGACAACTTAGGGCTTCTGCTGCTTGTTTCAATGGTGTAAAAAGCAAGAAGACTATTTTTAATAGATGGGAGTGTTGTCACATGCTCCTGGTGTAGGCTCTTGCACTGACCACTTTGTTATATACCCGAACTCCAATACTTCTTACTTTTGAAAGTTATCCAGAAAAAATTGCAAAAAATTGATATTTTTTCTTTCTTAAAAATAAGCAAGAAACCTAGAAGCTTTTATAAGTCATATCATCTTAACAGTGCCACCTGATGGTGTCCATTGACTGATTGTACACCCTTTGGGGGCCTGTTGGTGTTGGTCGGCATGCTTCTCTTGCATTCCAGCTTACTCAGACATCCTTGATTTACCTGACAATTTGGTAAAAGAAGAAAAAAAACCACCTGCTGTTGTGTCTGCAGCCATTCTGAGTTGATGTGGAATTGCTTTTTTTTTTTTTGTAAATAAATCCTAATTACTTATTTATGTGTCTGTTTATTTTAGGGATAGACTTCAAGATTAAAACTGTTGAATTACAAGGAAAGAAGATCAAGCTACAGATATGGTGAGTAATACACTCAAGAAGCCATGGGGTGGCATCCTTCTGGACGGCTTCTTTCAGAAGCAGGTTTTCATGATAAGAATTTACTCTTTCTGAGATTACCTTCAGGTATCTAATTTTGTAACTGTGTTTTGTATTTTCAGTAGTGGTAAAGCTCCATGTCTATTGCCCTAAACTATTTGTAAGAAAGAGGGAAGGGATCTGTGTGTTGTATTTAGAACCATTGTTACTGACTGCTCCTTTGGACACTGCTGGCAAATCTCCTGTTTGGGAGGACAGGATCCTCACAGTCTGTGATTTAGTGGGAAGTGTTTTAAAACTGGATTTTTTTTTAATTAGGAGTTGCCTCAAATCTGTGACTGTAAGTTGACTAGTAGCCTTGGCTTGTGTCAGCAAGAAAGCGTAATCCACATCTGCACTTATTTTATGTTTTTCTGTGGTAAACTGTGGAGAGTTTTTCAGCTGGCTGAAAACATGGCTGCTTTTCTGTAGGAAAGTAACGTGAGGCAAAACTTAAACTCTTTCCTTTTAGCTTCCTTTGCATGTCTAACTAGAGATTTTTCTTCTGTTTTAATAGCCCTGTATCAAGTCAGGTCGGGAAAGCTAATGGCTTTTCCTAGCCTGTATGTTTGTTTAGACTCCTTCCTCAACCAGGTACCTGTATTGCTGGTGCAGTTTTCCAGCTTTACTGAACAGTCAGAACTTGAATTTGTTTAGAACTTGAACTTGCCCATTTTGTCCTCCACTAATAAAAATCTTTTATGGCTTGATAATGTTAACATTTGTAGATGCAGATGGAGGGCTTCTAGTTAGGGGGAGGCACAGGTCTTCCTCTCTGGGCAGTTGTTTCAATACTGTAAGACCAGCTGAATGATTATCCTTTCTAACAAATGTATTCTGAATCCTTCTTGTTACCACCACTCTGAGTGTGTACCTTGTCTGCTACTTGCTTCTCATATCCCAGTCCTGTAAGCGTCTCCGTAGCAAAAGTTGGCCAACTTAGTTATTTTGTACCCTGCAAGGGGAAGAGTTGTCAAAGGTGATTCTGTTGTATAAACTGCATAGCCAGTCAATAAGGGAAGCACTTGGATGAAGTGTCTCAGCGGGCTGGAATGCTTCAGTGGGGAGCCACAAAGGGTAACTGTCTTCACAAGGGCAATGTTTTCGATGGAGCTCTCTGAGAAAGGATGGTATAGGTCAACCGGGAACCGAAAGCAGAGCAGTGGAAAGGAAGGAACTGAGAGCATTAGCTAAAGAGGCATTCAGGTGTAATGCAGCTTCGTTGATTGACTTGCTGGGCAGCTCTTGCTGTGTGAGTTCACCAGACTGTTAACATTTGGATTTTCAAACCAGATCGAACTAATAACTTCTAAGAATTGTTGTTTGTCAAATTTTTTTACCCCAGCAGAGTGGGTGCTGTGAATTGTTGTGGGATAGAAAGGTAGAATAACACATTGGAATGACTTAAAGGAAGTGTTAGATTAAACTTAGGAAAAAGTCACCATTAAGTGTAAAACCTGAAAATATGGAGAACTGAGGATGTTTAATGTGTATATAGACAAAGAAGCAAGCTGTAATGAAGCTGTTTGTGTTGTGGGTTTTAGTGGCTTAGAGAAATTAAGAGGGCTGTGGGTGGGCTGAGTTTTATGAAATTGCAGCTTTTAGACATTGCAAAGTTGCACAGCTGTTGCCTGAATCTGCTTCTTGTTGCTGCCAATTTAAAATTTCGTATTTAAGATGTTGGAAAGCAGAAAATGAAGTTCCTATGGCATGTGCTTTTGATACCCCCCCCAAAAAAAAAGTCTACCCTTTGTAGTTTCCAAATTTTCCTGTACAAGGAATTTTGCCCAACAGTGGTTTGGTGGCTAGAACAGTAGTGTCTTTTGAAGTTATTTTGTGCAATGCATCTATATTTAACCACTGCTTCCTGTATTTAAACTCGCCCTGTACTTCTAGGAGTTGTGTAACATTTCCAGAATTACACTTCACTCCCGCTGCAGCAGCTCAGAAGCAAGGGATGCGTTTAGTGGGACATTTGCCTTGTAAACCTGAGGCTGTTCTTGTAGCTTTTCTTGTGTCCAGAGTATGGGTCATGCTTTTGTAACTGAAGTAAATGCACAGGAGCTAATGTAGCTGAATTAACAGTATGTGTCTTCTGAGTCATGGGTAGCATTTCCAGTGGGGGACATCTCCATACTTGATTAAACTGATCAGAAGATAATAAAAGACCAGTGGTGAAGAGAATACAGACTTTCAGTTAGGGACAGGAGATGAGACCCTTGGCACTTGTGTTTTCAGTTAGTGCTGCATTGCAGGCATGCTTGTAATTTATGGAGCATGTCCATGCTCAGAATTTAGAGAAGGAATGGCCACTGTTTCATTTGTGGGTCTCCCCCCTATCCAAAAACTATTGTCCCATGTGTGAGATTGCCTGTCAGTTTGCCCTGTGTCTTGTATGCACATCTGAGCTGCTGCTGGTCTCTTACAGGGACAGGACACTGGGTGCAGTGATGCTGGCACAGTCCATGAGTGCAAGTCCAGCTGTGGCTCTCCAAAGTGCCACCGTGTCTTTGTCCAGCTTTTTGTAATGCTGTTTTCTGGCTTCATAACGGTCCTTTTTATTGTTAGAAGCAAAGGCATTTTTGTCTTGTCATTGTTGCTGTCATTATTATTATTACTGGTGCTTATTCAGGTTGAAACCTCTTCCCCCCGCGCGCGCACACACACACCCAGTAGTGACATTTAGCTGTTTGCGAAATGACGGGTGGTGACAGAAATTTGTACTGTAAAGAGCTTAGTATGTGTTAGCCATTTCCCAAATACGATGCCATTTCTTACATAGTGTTGCTCAATGTTTATGAAGGAGCTGTGTTCAGTGAGCCATCACTGGCAAAAGCAATGGCCAGACAAACCTGTCACTTACAGAGTAAGGTTTCTACATCAGTGGGAGTGATTAAGGATTTGATTATGCAGCATTTGTTATTTACATAGGTGAAGTGTGTATTTCTTTTCACATGCAAAAAGCAATAGAAATAAACTGTTCCTCAGTTTAAAATTACTATAGTGACTTGCCTCTCGCTGATCTGTATAATCCTCCATCACCCACATATTAAATCTTTTTCATGCTGTTGTCCCAATATAGGAGTTGCTCTCTGGCTGGCTGCAAAGTTGTGTCACTGTGTTTTACTGTGGCTAGTACTGGCTTTTGTACTCTTTGGGGGACAGGGGAAGGGGGGTGTGTGCGCAGTCTCAATGGGCAGTTAGTTTTACAGAAAACAGAAAAAACCAGCACTTTCTAATATAGCTCTGCTTCTGTCCTACACAGTGGGGTAGCTACCTGCCTCTTTTCCTGGGTATGGAAAATGAGCAGACGTGGCAATATCTGTCATGCCTTGACTTCTAAAATATATACATATATATATGTATGAGTAAAGCAAGAATTCAAAGGTCAGGCTGAGTTAAACCTTGCCAGAGGTGATAAGCACCTTGATAGTTCGTAGCTATTAAAAAGTGGGGTTGCTGTTCGGCAAGGATCAAGCTGGGATTAAACCATTTTCATATTGGTCCAAATGTAAACATGCCTGTTGCAAAACGGTGTTGAAATGGGGAGAGGGGAGGTTGGGACGAGGAAGTGGAGAATGGTGGGACTGGGTAGCAAGTGGGACTATGTATCTGTATTCAGGCAGCTTCTGGAGGATCTTCAGCTAGGCTGGGCAGAGCCTGGTGTGGTGCAAGGGCTGCAAATGAGGAGGAGGATGGGGCACAGCTCTCAGGTCTGGCCTTCTGAAGGAATGAGCTTGTTCAGGGCAGATCCATCAGGAAGACTACTGGTATTCCATAGAAGAATAGAGCATCTTCTGGTTAGGTTACTGTACTAGTTGTCTGTTTATTCAATCAAAAAATTGTTGATGTGACAGCATCACTTATTTAGTAATGCCATATGGAAAATTCCAGTGGTGGTCTTAGTACAAGATTTGGGAGAAGAAATCATATGAAGGGTGGGACTTGGAAGAGCGGACACTGATGAATATGTTGAAAAATATGAATGTCTGATATATGATTGATATATGAGCAGTAATGCTCATAGTACAGAGAAGGAAGGGAGAATAAAAGAACCAAAATGAGATTACTGCTCCAGGAAAAGATGATGTTACCATTGCAAAAGCAATGAAATGCTTTAGAGATATAGAGCAGTAGAGCTAAAAATTCAGCTATGAAGAGTGTAATATCATACACTCCAGGAACTCAGAATCGCTTTGAAATGGAGACAAAAAGGCTTAGACATCCTGTAATTCGCTAAACTTATTAGCATTAATGTAGCAATTGAAAAATTAAATGTGATTTTTCTGATACTGTGGGTATGATCATTTCCAGAGGGCAGGGAAGTAAGCATCACATATAATCTAACATATGATTTTGATCAGCATGCTCTAGAAAGTAAGTGGCAAGTAGGATGATCAGAGGGATGTAATAACTGTTTTAGGAAGAACAACCGTAAAGTTGAGGATTCTTCAGGATGTCAGAGAAGTGACCAAAGTGCATTTTTAAAATCATGAGTATGCTGGAAAAAGTAGATAGAGATTGACAGAACTCATTGCCTTTTCCAATACCAGAGCATTTGTTCTAGTGTAAGTCTAGAAGGTGATGTGTAAAACACAAGGAAATGAAGTTAAGCTGTGAAACTCCTCATTGCAAGATGTTCTAGTAGCTGCAGATGTACGTGGGTTCACAAGGGATTTCATGAAGGAACAGTCTGTTTCAGACTGTGAAATACACAGATGTGATCTCTGGCTCCAGAAGTCCTTGAACTGCACAGAAGTGGAAGCTGCAATACCTCTGGCCTGAGCAGGTGTGTCTCTTAACATGCTTGTGAGAATGCACAGAAGTCAGATCTATTTTTTTTTTGTCCTGGTGAAGCAAAGGGTGAAAGGAAATACTACTGTCATCTAAAAAATACGTAGTGGTAGCAGACAGAGGAGAGGGAAGGATGCTTTAAGCTCAAGGACAGTGGAAATTAAAGTTGCTGGAAATCCACCAGCGGGAGTGGGAGACTCTGGGAGAAGCTCTGGTTCAGCATAACGAAAACAAAATAGAGAAAGGGGAATGTGGAGGGGAGAAAACCCAGATCAGCCAGGTATTTCAGAATAGAACTTGACAAATAAGAGGACCATGATATGTCCTGTTCTGACGTTGTGGGGCTTTTGTATGAAGAGTTGGGGTTTTGTACGTTTGTTCATGGGAACTAACAGTTGTTGATTCCTCACTTGTGAATTTTCTATTTACCAGTTTGCATGCAGATTCCTGGCATTGTGTCAGTGTGTTATCAAGCTGGAACAAGGAACTCTCATAGACCTGAGGTGAATGACAGTAGGTACAAGTTAGCAAAGTGCTTGATTTCTTGTTGTGCCTGGGACAGGCTTGTTCACAGAACTGCTGCCCCAGGAGTGTCCGGGCAGGTTTGTTACAAGGCGGTGAGTTTCATCATTAAGGCCAAAAAGTTGAGGTCCAAAAGGCTAGATTCTGAAGAGCTTCCAGAGCTGGGTAAGACAAATGATCTGTTTGTCTTCAGTGGTGTACAAAACAATCACACTTAACAGTGTTGTATTAGTATGGAAGCAGTACAATGACAAAACTGCTTCTGTAGCAAACTGAAAAACAGTTAACTCGGAGATTCTAAGATGTTTTGTGGTTCTTTTCCTGCTTAGCTGGTGCTCTGACCCTCCTGTCTTCACATAAAAAATTTTGTCAGCCTGTTTTCCTAGTCTTGTTGACTGATTCCAAATTTTAGAAACAGCCTGACTTTTTTAGTATGCAGCTCTTACTTTATGGTCTTCTACACAGTTAATATTTTCTATCAGTGCATCTTTGTTGGGAATGTTTTTACATGGCTAGAAAAGTGTCCTCAGAATTTTTATTCAGCAATGAGCTAATTGCAGAAATTATCACGTGACCTGGAACAGCTGTCCAGGTGAAAGAAGTGTGCAGCAGCACAGCTATCAGACATAGTGACATGTGTGGAAATTCCTTGATATATGCAAGTTCTTGTGTTTAGGAAGTATTTTGTGGTGAACAGCAAAAGCTGCAGACAGCACCCCTAACTAGTATACCATCAGTCTCACTAATTTGTGCAATTACCCTGGGAATGTCTAAAAGTTAACTGTTGCTGCTGAGAACTTTTGAGACTATTCACCATGTGCATGGCTCAAGATGGAGGACTCTTTTTGTCATGCCAGTCAGTCTTCCTGTAAAACAATTAGATGCTTCACTCATTATAGTTTTGGGGTTTTTAGTTGGTTTTTTTCCTGGCTGAATGTTTTTCAGAAAACTGAAACTTGCTAGTCCATGAAGTATCATACGGACGTTCCTTTGTGAAGGAACGTCTTCAACCCAGTCGCTAAAGCTTCCAGAGTGCCTGATGTCAGCAGTACAGTTTCAATGCAGTATTCTGTTGCATAGTTTTAAAAATATTATAAGAAGAGACAGTGGGACAGTAATAAATATCTTAGGATTATTTTGCTAGGAATTATTTGGTTTCATACATTGAAGACTATTTTGAGCTGTGGGGACTGGAAGGATCTTCACAGATCATCAGATATAGTCTCTTCTTGTTACGTCTGTCTAAATCTTTCATAAACAAAGCATACTACATTTTAAGATTTCTTCAGTCTCTGCTCGGTCAACTGGAAAGCTGTCCCAGAAATTCCTTTCTGTGTTGGCTAAATCTCTAATATGATATAGCTTATGCATACTTAAATTATTCTCACGCCAACATTAAAATAGATTTTTCACTTTCCTTGTGCATCTCCTTTCCGTAGTCCCCAAGGATGACCTTCTTTGTCTTAATTTTGCAGCTAAACAAATAGTTCTCCCAGTTTATTCTGGTGCAGTAGGCTTCATTTTCCTTCGCTGTCTTAATAGTCCTTGTCTACGTTTGTTTTAGCTTGGAGAGTTAGCTAGCTTCCACAAATGTTTTTGCCTATATCAAGGATTTATTGCACACCCCTAGCTTTGGAGCATATTCTTACATCCTAGAGGTTTGAACAAAAGAATGGAAAGCCAGGGCAGTAAACAAGCCATGTAGTCTCAGATTGTCTTGTGCTATTTGCTCAGGGCTCATCAGTCATAGGCAGTTTGAAAACCATAACTCATTTCCTCTGTTTGCTTCAGTCAGTTCTCTAATCTTGCATCCATTAAGACTTATCTCTGAATAATGAATGGAGAATCCATTAAGAAGGGGAAAGGGCAAATATAGTACTTGGGAAAAAAAAGGGGGGGGGGGGAGTGGGGGAACACTCCAGGTTCTTTGCTTTTTCCCTCCCCAGCTTTCGTTTCATCCATTAGCTTCGCTTCAGTTGCCAGAAAAAACACTGGAGGAGTTAACTAAGGAAGTTAGCTGTAGGCACATAGGACGTGACAAGCAATGAGTAACAAGTGTTGCCCATGCCAAGTTGTGTAAAATCAATCTGAAATTGTACTGTGATGGCTACTGGCCTTGTCAGGAGGGCAGAGGTCGCAGGTGCCTTATGTCTTGATGTTTTTTGGTAAGGCTTTTCTGACACTGTCCTGCTTGATAAGAGCAACTTAGAGGGAAATTACTTAGGTGAAGATGCTGTCAAGTGGATACAAAACTCATGGGGAAAGAAAATAAGTGATGTGTAACAAGTTCTGTTGAGGTATTTTGCAGGAGTCTGCAAGTCTGCAGGAGTTCATGATAGGCAATGTTTTCTTTAATGGTTGGGTTAAGGGGATAGAGAGCGTGGTTATTTTGTTTAAGCCAAGCAGGAAAAGGTGAAGTTGCAGAGTATAAATTGTATAGAGACTGGATTGTAAGTCAGTAAAGACAAATGCAGAGCTGCCAAGTTCAGTGAGTGTAATCAGTTACCCAAATGTCAGAAAAATCTTCTGCGTTATGAGGAAGGGGAGTGGGATGCATAAACAGGCATGCCCAACTTGTCTCAAAAATATCGCTGTATGAGGCTGGTAAGTCTTCAGCTGGAGTATTGTCCTGGTTTTTGCTTAGACATAGGCAAATTGAAGGGAGTCCAGAGAGAGTAATAGGTGAGGCTGCATATCTTAGACCTTTGGCCAGTGAGTAAGGTCTAAAGAACTTGGTGGCTTGAGAAAACTCAGGGAAGGTGCAAGAGCTGTGTTTGTGTATGTAATAATAAAAAAAAATAATGTAGAAGGAAGGGAAATTAACTCCTCTAGTTACCTATGAAAAGTAAGATGAGGATTGATGGCCTTAATTTGCACTAAGGAAAATCCAAGTGTGCTATCGGAAGAAACTTCCAAATGGGGCAGAAAGGAAGTGGGGGGGGAGGGGGCCGGTTCAAGCCAGCAATCGTCAGAGGTCTCCGGCAGAACATCAGGCATGTTTTGGGAATAGTGTGGGTATACCTGAACATTTTGCAGAGCCAGGGAATGGACTAGATTGCCTCTCAAGGCTCCTACCAGTGAGCCAGACCCGTGCACAGCATGGCCTCTTAGAAAATCTCTGAAGGAGGTGGTGTTTGGGTTTAGGACCTGCCAGTGTTCCTCCTCCTCTTCTTTTTGCCCTCTTCCTGGTGTTTTTCATCTCCCAGGAAGAGAGAAAAGATCGGGAGCAATCAGCTTCTTGGGCAGCTACTGTGTTGCTAAAACAGTAACCTGGGGTCTGACCCAAGTGGAGCCAACTGTAGAGTGTTTCCACTGCATCTCATGGCTTTTCCTCCGTGGCGTCTTTGTATTTTGAGGTTTTTCATTTACTCCCCATTTGCCAACTGATACTTGGCCAGAAAAACTGACGTGTGCTTAAACAAATTGATTTAGCAACTACAGTCAGTGTTTGTTGTTTTAACTGTAGGTGACAGGGTGGTGCGGAGAGCTGAGTGTTCGCAGGACTCAGTGCCTGGTGGTGTCTGTGTTCTGCCAAGGCGTTTGCTGTGACCTCAGTAACAGTTGAAAGGGAAATGAGTTGAACTAGTTCAACTGCAATCTCTCATCTCTTCTGAGGTTACAGGTTTGTGAGGAAGGAAATGTGGGTCTGTGGGTAAGGGGGGGAATGCTGTGCCTTTCTGAGGATGGTTAGGGAATGTGTAATCCCAGTTCAGGCCAGTTTATATTTGGAGACACCTTTGATTCTACCTTGTGGAATCATAGAATGGTTTGGGTTGGAAGGCATGTCTAATGGCTATCTAGTCCATGGGCAGGGACACCTTCCACCAGCCCAGGCTGCTCCCAGCCCCGTCCAGCCTGGCCTTGAGCACTGCCAGGGATGGGGCACCCACAGCTGCTCTGGGCAGCCTGTGCCAGCGCCTCGCCGCCCTCACCGTAAAAATTTGCTTCCTCATATCTAATGTAAATCTCCCCTCTTTCAGTTTAAAACCATCATCCCTTGTCCTATCGCTACAGGCCCTGCTAAGAAGTCTGTCCCCATCTCACTTATAAGCCCCCTTTAAGTATTGAAAGGACACACTAAGCTTTCCCCGGAGCCTTCTCTTCTCCAGGCTGAACAACCCCAACTCAGCCTGTCCTCACAGCAGAGCTGCTCCAGCCCTCTCATCATCTTCATGGCCTCCTCTGGCCCTGCTCTAGCAGGTCCATGTCCTCCTCACGTGATTAGTGTCATTGAAAACTGTCTGTAAACATGTCATCTGTTAGGTTTATGCCTCCTGAAAGACACTGTAGAATACGCAGTTAACTCCTAAGTCTCAACTTAATGGCATGCAGGTTTGTTTAACCAAATGTTGTGCATTCCATCAAAGATCTCAGAACGAGATGGGAAAATACATACTGTCATTAATTTTGCATGATCAATTTTCAGCATATTGCTTATAGAAATCAGCAATTTAATGTTACAGTACATCTCCTAGATTTATTTTTCATTTGCTTTGATCTAGAAGTTCAAGAACATACATTTGTAAGGTGAAGATAAAGCTTTATAAAACTGATCTGAAAACAAAATTCCTTTCTGAAGTCTGAATTTCAGAAAATGTTGAATTGATTGTCTTTGTGGCTGCTCAGCAGTTGCTGAAATGGAAAGGGATCTTCTTGGGCATCATGGTTGTGTTGCCTGGATAGCTGAGTCAGGTCATCGCTGGTTGCAGTTCCAGACGGTTGACTTTGACAGTGGCACTGCTAAACAACATACAACATCTCAGGAATTTCATACAGAAACTTGAGTGCTGAATCGGCTGGGTTTGTGTAGTGTTTGATCAAGCTGGTGGGCTGTTAATGGTATTTAACTTAAACATTGTAGACGGAGTTTTAAAGTGGCTTCTATTTTTACATTCCTTTGGGAAGAACTAGTCAGTAACGGGAGAGAGAGTGTCTGGGACAGCGATGTTTCTGGGGTTGTTGAGACGCTACCACTGCTGGAGCTCACTGTCCTGTTGAAGTGTTGATAGAGCATTTCTTGTACCTGTTTTCATCCTGTCTGCTTCCACTGGGGCTCAGAAGTCTCTGAGATACTTCCCTGAGATAGGAGACTTGGCAGTAAAATTTTCTCCTTTTGGGTGCGACTTTCAAGTTGTCAGTAAAAATACAAAGCTTAAAATTAACAAATTTCTACCATGACTTGATACTGGGTTTATTTATTGTGGTAGGATACCAGAAGACCTACTGCACCTTACCACTTTGCTGTTCAACAGATAGCTTCATCTTCTGCCACCTTAGTTATGTAAAAACCCAGTTAAGCAGTCCAGTGTCTTTTTTGTCTCTGTCATAGTTGAGACTGAAATGCGGTGTTTGGTTTTTTTTTTTTTAAAATCCCCTTAAAAATAAAATCCAGAGGAGAAGCTTAAAAACCTATGTGTCTGTACCCTCAGGAGCCTGGCCTGCTGAAGTTTGCCCTTTTTGTTCTCTGAGTGTTCAGCTACATCTGGGAGGGAGTGGGCCTTCCTTGAAGCTGCTGCTGATGCACACTGGAGTGTGTCCTACTGCTCTTCAAAAACATCTCGCATCCCTCGGTAGTGGTGCAACAGAGCATGCACTGGGCCACGCGCACTTATCTAATAGATATACCGTGCTGGTTTCTTTAGAGCTTGTCTCTGATATGTACTCTCGCCTGTTTTCTGCAGGGACACAGCAGGGCAGGAACGATTTCACACCATCACCACCTCCTATTACAGAGGTGCCATGGGGATCATGCTAGTATATGACATCACCAATGCCAAGAGTTTTGAAAACATCAGCAAGTGGCTCAGAAACATAGATGAGGTGAGTAGTGTTCATAAAATCCTGGAACCGAGCTGTTTGTTGTGATCCATAGAGCAGGTGATGAGCTCGACAGAACTCAGCTTCTGGATTGCAGCTTCTGCTTCTGCCCTGGCAGAAGGTGTATGTAAACACAGGGGTTTGGGTGCTGTTCTTTGGCTGTCTGATACCCTGCGTTCCTCCCTCAACTGCCCCTCCAGCAATGGCATGAAAGGTTGCAACGCAACACAGGAGCTAGTGGTGTCCTAAAACGTCAAATTCATACATAAGCAAACTTTGTTTCTGTGTTGGAGAAGACTTAGAGGTAAGGAATGCATCTTCTGGTAACTGGGAGTTGCAGTTTTCAGGAGGAGCTGCCATCACAGGGTGGTGTGCAGAGGAGCAACACAAGCCGTAAGCTGCAAGAGTAGCTATAGAATACGTCACTTCTAATATAACCTATTTTATGAGGATGGCTATGTAAATCCTCAAAGGTAATTAAATATGATCACCTCCACTCCCTCAAAATTGATGTCATAAAATATTTGCAAGTCTATCATGGCTGTTGCAGGTAGTGTTGCAAACTGCTGTTGAACGTTAGCAAACTACTCAAACCTTGCATAGCTGATTTTTGTCTTGTTAAGAGTACCACCGAACAAGGAGGCTGGTAAAATTTCAGGCAAGGTCAGGTGAAGCAGAAAAAAACTGATGTGGAAACATTCAGTGCCTGGATCCCCAAGAGTTCATTCTTCAGGAGGTCTGGGATATTAGAGCAGCACAACTGTTAGTTCTTGGGGTTTTTTATGCTGTGCCAAAATGGAATAAATGTTTGGATGTTACAGCTTTGTTATTTTCCTAGCAAGCATGAAGATGGGCCTGTGGAACTGAGCGTCAGCAGATGGGTGCTGTCAGGCAATGGTAGTTAAAGCATTGAGGCTGGTGAAAGGTTCTTAAAGAACAAAAAATGGAATGTTGGGACTTCAATTTCCTAGCATGAGAAATGGGTAGCCCTTCTGATTAAGGAAAGGTCTACATTTTGTGGGTACAGAAGGTGGGACAGACGGGGGGAGTAAGGCAGCACAGGAAGAGACTCAGCAAGGAGTTGAATGTAAACTTCAAACTAAAGCCTTTAGATTCTGCAGTTGCTTTGTTTCAAAAATTCAGTGGTATCCAGGAAGTTGAGTAATGGATGTCATTCATATCATTGTATCTGAGAAGTGAGTGGTTTTGCTGACCTTGTTTTTTCAAATGTCACATAAACCTCTGCAGCTGATTTCAGGTGCATTGTGAAGGCTTCCTGATTACTGCAGTTTTATAAGGGATGTTTGACACCTTAGTGAGCTGCTTCCATAATAAAAAAAAAAAAGCTTCCTAATGGAGTTTGTTTGCAGAAATGACAGGTGAAATCTTCCACTAGTGTTCTGGATACAGTGTTGAGGCTTCTGGCTAAAATGGTTGGCAGGTGTTACCCACTCATGTACAGGATTATTGTAAGTGGTAATTGTGGATGAAGTAACCAAGTGCTTTGGTTTTACAAGAAGGCAGTATAGCCAGGGATATTCTCTTGAGGAGAATTTTCAGCAGGCAGGCTGGTCTTCTGAATTGCTATGCTGTGCAAGGAAGCTCATCTGCAGGATACTTAAGCCGTGATTTAGAAATAGCCATGAAACCTGGAGATGTTACACCTTCATCCTTGTTAAATACTTAATTATTTAAATTTCATGCATTCAGCAGAGGTGTGCTATGCTATTCACTTTTGCTTTGGGCTAGTAGGAATTGAGTTGCTCAAGTGCAGAGTTTTGTACGCTGGGGCAGAAAGAAGGGCTAGGTATTTAAAAGAAGCCTGTTGCTGTGTAAGCAGTTTCGTGTGTGTGCATGAAAAGTTAGCATTTTCAGAATGTTACTCTACATGATATCTTAATCTACCTTTGCCATCTGGTTGCTCTTCTTCCTTGTGACCTGAAGGAAAAAAAATGGGGATGATTCTCCTGAGGAATGTGAGATGGGTTATTAATGTAAGCAGGAATGCTGGGTACATGGATCTCTTGCCTCTGTAGTTCTGTTAGTAATCACAGAATGGTTTGGGTGGGAAGGAACCTTAAAGACCATCCAGTCCCACCGCCCTGCCACGGGCAGGGACACCTTCCACCAGCCCAGGCTGCTCCCAGCCCCATCCAGCCTGGCCTTGAGCACTGCCA
>JAVJGI010000062.1:75341875-75352609 GCA_035590275.1 Ibycter americanus
CCAAAGCCCCTCCCCAGCTTTCTTGCCGGCCCCTTTAGGCACTGGCAGGTGCTCTAAGGTCTCCCCGGAGCCTTCTCCAGGCTGAACCACCCCAGCACTCTCAGGCTGCCTCACTAGGAGAGCTGCTGCAGCCCTCTCATCATTTTCATGGCATCCTCTGGCCCCGCTCCAGCAGCTCCATGTTCTTATGTTGGGGGACCCCAGAGCTGGACACAGCACTGCAGGGGAGTCTTGCTGGAGCAGAGCAGAGGGGCAGAGCCCCCTCCCCTGACCTGCTGGCCACGCTGCTCTGGATGCAGCTCAGGGTACGGTTGACTTTCTGGGCTGTGAGCGCACATTGCTGGGCCATGTTGAGTTTCTTGTCCACCAGCACCCCAAAGTCCTTCTCAGGGCTGCTCTCAATCTGTTCTCTGGCCAGCCTGTATTTGTGCTTTGGATTGCCCTGACCCAGGTGCAGGACCCTGCACTTGGCCTTGTTGAACTTCACGTGGTTTGCACAGGCCCACCTCTCAATCCTGTCAAGGTCCCTCTGGACAGTATCTCTTCCCCCCCCCAGCATGTCAGCTGCACCACACAGCTCAGTGTTGTCAGCAAACTTGCCGAGGGTGCACTCAATCCCACTGTCCGTGTACCGACAGTGCTGGTCCCGATATGGACCCCTGAGGAACATCACTTGTCACTGGTCTCTACTTGATCACTGAGCCACTGACCGCAACTCTTTGAGTGCGACCATCCAGCTAATTCTGTATCCACAGAGTGGTCCATCCATCAAATCCATGTCTCTCCAGCATAGAGACAAGGATGTGTGTGGGACAGCGTCATATGCTTTGCATGTATCTGCTGTATCTGCAGTCCAGGTGGGTGATGTCCATTACTATTCCCTCATCCACCAGTGCTGTAACCTTGTTGTAGAAGGCCACCAAATTTGTCAGGCACGATTTAGCCTCAGTTGAAGCCGTGTTGTCTGTCTCAAATCACCTCCTTACTTTCAATGTGCCTTAGCACAGAGAAAAAAGGAAGAAAGGGAAGAGGGACTCAAGAAAACTGGTTAATATTCAAGGATCGCCTCCTCCAAGCTTAGAAGCAATATATCCCAGCAAAGAGGAAGTCAACCAAAACCACCGGGAGGCCTGCATGGATGAACAGGTTGTTTCTGGACAAACTCAAACACAGAAAGGAAGCCTACAGAGGGTGGAAGAAAGGACAGGTAGCCTGGGAGGAATACAGAGAAGTTGAGCAGCCAGGGGTCAGGTTAGGAAAGCGAAAGCTCTGATAGAATTGAATCTGGCCAGGAACATCAAGGGCAGCAAGCGAAGCTTCTAGAGGTACGTTTGTGAATAATGGAAGACTAAGGAAAATGTGGCCCCTCTCCAGAAGGAGTCAGG
This sequence comes from Ibycter americanus, assembly GCA_035590275.1. Classification (NCBI taxonomy): domain Eukaryota; kingdom Metazoa; phylum Chordata; class Aves; order Falconiformes; family Falconidae; genus Ibycter; species Ibycter americanus. Next base: position 75,343,261 of record JAVJGI010000062.1, read on the forward strand.
AAACCTGGTTACCCAGGATATGGAGGAGGCTGTGGTATTCAACAGCTTTTTTGCCTCTGTCTTCACCAGCGAGTGCTGTAGCCACACTGCCCGAGTCAGAGAAGGCAAAGGTGGGGCTGGGAGAATGAAGAGCTGCAGGAGGTCAGGTCTGAGACAGTCTAAGAAACCTGAAGGTGCAGAAGTCAATGGGACCTGATGAGCTGTGTCTGCAGGTCCTGAGGGAACTGGTGGATGAAGTGGCTGAGCCACTATTCATCGTATTTGAGAAGTTGTGGCAGTCCAGTGAAGTTCCCATGGACCAGGAAAGGGGAAACATAACCCCCATTTTAAAAAGGGAAAAAAAGGAAGACCTGGGAAATTACAGGCAGGTCAGTCTCACCTCTCTGCCTGACAAGATCATGGAGCAGATCCTCCTGGAAACTCTGTTTACATTAATAACTCATTTCACATTCCTCAGGAGAATCACTCCCAGGTTTTTTAATGCTACTGTAAAGTAGTATTAAGACTGCTGGAGTGAAAGTAAATTCAGATTAGACTTTCCAAGAAGCTTCTCATGGCAGGTCTCAAAGTACTTCAGTTATCCACTTAAGTGATGCTTTGTGCTGCGGCTGCTGGAACTTTTCTGCTAGTCTGGTGGATGTCTTTGGCATATTCTTCCCTTACCATGATGAATATTGGCAGTACTTCAGTAACTGAACAGCCAAGGTATTTTTGCTCGTTCAGCATTCCTTGAGAAAGCGTTGGCACTCGCTTTTGTCTTACAAAGGTGATTCCCTGTGTACATGGCCCTGCTCTTCTTTGGATCCTGAGCATTAGCATGGTGCTTGCTTCAGTTTTCCCTTTGCGATGTCCTGGTTTACAGCCTGCGCTTGGTATACAGTCTGCATTCCATTTCACTGCGTGAGGTTTCTCAACTTCTGTGCGAAGTGCTAAAGCACAAAGCTGACGTGTGGTCTTGCTGTGATGATTGCAACATTGGACGAACAGCATGATGCTAGAGCTGTAATTTCCCTTTGTTAGTTAACTTGGTAGCTCCTCTAAAAAAAATTACAGGCAAAAGGATTTTTTTACTGACTTACTGGTTATTTGGCTTTGTGGTGGCTGAAAGTGTAGTTGAAATTGTTACGGGGACTTACCTGTCTATAATAAAACTATACAAAGGACCCTTTAAACACCAAACAAGTAGTAGTGTCAGCTGGAGCCACTCCAGTGCATAAAGCTTGATTGTTGGCAGCTTTAGATGTGGGATGGTTCTTGTGCTGCAATGTTTTGTAGCATCATTTCTATAATATGCTTGTCTAGCACACATAAAACCTGGCACCTCTAAGTGCCAGGCAGGGAGTTCACTCTTTTCACACGTCACTGAATGCAAACTAAGGAAGATTTGGTAGGCTGGCTTTGTTAACTAGAAGGATCTAGGTTGCAGTACAGCACTTTCTCCTTTCCAGAAAGGAAGACTTCATACTTAAACTACAGAAATAAAAAGGAAGGAGGGAGATAACTGGCATTGGGATGGTGATAGAGCTGTGTCAAACCTGTAGCTGTTGTCTTATTCCACTTCCAGGTTATGTGAGCATTTTAGTCTAAAGGCACTGTCTGAAGAGTAGCGGTCTTTGTTACAGCTCAGGAAAGCACAGGACACCAAGACCTGTAAATGTTACCCTGAACTTCAAACAGCCTGGAAATACAAAAGTGAAGTAGGTATTTACTGCTTGTTGGGGGAGATGTGTCAGCCTGTCTCTTGTCTCATTTTAGCATGCCAATGAGGATGTGGAGAGGATGCTGTTAGGAAACAAGTGTGACATGGAAGATAAAAGAGTTGTCTCTAAAGCAAAAGGTGAACAGGTAAGCGTTGGACAAAATCGTGCTTATCAAAGTAAGCAAATCAGTGCCAAGACTTCCCACCATCTCCAGGTGATTAAGATGCCACAATGGGATGTGCCAGAGAGCGAACCAGGTGGCTGGATTTGCTAATGGTTTGTAAGTCTAGGGAATGTTTTCTCAGAAGCTGCATTGCAGACAACTGCCATGAGTGGAATGAGTTCAGCTGCAGTTTTGTGCTTTCTTTGATAACTAAAAATTTTCAGGCATCCTTTGTTAAGTTACCATACAAGCCTGTCACATGGGAAGTATCTGTTGTATTATGTTCAGACATTGACTTGAGATTTAATACATTTTAATTGCTGTTTCTAAATTGCTAAGTTCTGAACCTGCTTTTGTGACGCTTTGCCTAGCTAGTACTTCTGATGCCTGCTATGGCTGAAAGAATAGTATGTGCTTATAAATGCTGCTAGTCGTGAATAAAAGCAGCACCAATTGAATAACTCCGCAGTAACACTAACAGTCATCTTTCTTTTTTGGTTTAGATTGCTAGGGAGCATGGTATTAGGTTTTTCGAAACTAGTGCAAAAGCAAATATAAACATCGAGAAGGCATTCCTCACATTAGCAGAAGACATTCTTCGAAAGGTATGTTCTTACAGGATTTGCTTGGAAAGAAAAAAAATCCTAACGTTTCAGCTTCTATTGCTTTTGATGTTTACCTGAATTATTGCACCTTTTGCCTTTGGCATGCTAAGACAAGCCAGTCCCTGAAGGAGTATTGTGCATCTAAAGTTCTAAGCTTCTATAGCTTGTTTGATCTTTCATTATTGTACTATCTAGAGGGAGTAGTGTACATCAAAGAGCCAAGGAACTAAAATTCCTGGGGTTTTTGGCTCTTAAACTCATGGTTGTGTCATACATGTGCTTTGAGTTAAAACATTTCAGTTGACGTGGGAGAGAATTGTCCTTTCCCTGCCACCATCTCCATCAATGCACAAGATTTGACTAAAAACTCTTCAGTACCTGTTGGGAAAAGTTTAGATGTGATTGACAGAACAGAGGGACAAGTTCTGTCGCTTCCCTGTTTCCAATGATTAGCCCCCTGAGCCTCTGCATCTTGTTGGAGGTTTTATTGGATGGTTATATTGCAACTAAGAAGTTCATCCCGGTGGTTGGCTCTCCTTCCTGAAATGTACAGCATACCATAAAGGTGGTTGTCCTCTCTGTGGCCTGTACCCAAATCTTTGTATGCCCAAAGCTACAGGATACTGCTATGCTTGTATCCACGATACCTTTCCTGAGTAGAAAACGGATCAGCTTCCAATAGCTATCACTGTTCTGTTGCGGGAATGAGCTGGACTGGATATGTGGGTGGCTCCAGGGCTAGTTCCAGTTAGTTGATGTACTCCCGTAGCCAAGGACTTGATTTACACAGTAACTCTTGTGCTAGCACATTCCTGCTCATGGTCAGGTCATGCCTCTTCAGCATTGAAACTCCATGGAGCTCAAGAGATGTGGGTTGGCCAACTCCAGCATATGTGCTTTTGCCTCTAAACAAATGACCCTATGTGGGTTTGGTTTTTTTTTCCTATGCTCCACCTTAGCAGTAGGGACTGCCCCGTGGTGAGCCTGCCTTCATCACTGTTGTCCACCGCTCGCTGGCAGGAACGCTATTGATAATGTCACCTGAGTTAACTGGTTAGAAACTTAGCGCAAGGTCAATGCCAAACCTTTTCGCAACCCTTTTAAATACGCATCTGCTCAACAACGTCTGGTTTGTTGTTGTAGTTCTGAGTTGTTCCGTAACTGGTTTTTGACAAGCTTTACGTGAGAAACAGGATGAAAATCCCTGGCCTTTGGTAAACAGGAGGTCAGGCTAGAAAGCCTTACTGACCCTTTGACCTTTAAATTTTTGTTTTGGGCCTCGGCGTATTTATCCAAAGAACAGGGGTGGGGGTTTGCTTTTGCAAGGCTGTGACAAAGAGAATAAGGAAATGAATATGGAGACTGAACTGCAGTATTCTCATGGATGTTTAGGTTAGCTTCTAAACAGCTGAAAAGTGGATGTTAGCATCTGATCAAAACCACTTGACTTTGATTTTTTCCTTTGGTCTAACCAAGTTTACATCCCATGACGCAGATGAGCCTGTTTTGTGCACTGCCTCGGAAACTGGTGTTCTGGTTAACTGGAAGGCAGATGCTTTTGAACAACTCCTCTTTATCCGTAAATTACTCTGTGGTTTTTTAAGGTCATTAGTTCACATAATTTAACTTCAACTTGTGTTGGTTGTACGCTGTGATTTACTTACTCCACCAAAGTCCAAGTGTCAGTTCTAAGAGCAGAACCTAGAAATAGTTTTAGTTTACTTTGGGGTGGTCCAAGTTCAAATGGTTTGGGTTTTGGTTGGGGTTTCTTTTTCAGCTTTCCAGTTGTTTATTTAAAGCAAAACAAACAATAAAACCCTTTAATTGGTTTCACATACTTTTTGCTGGAGCGGGAAGGAGGATTCCCTACATTTCTGTGCAGCTCTTTGTCTGTAGTTTATTCATAATATTATTTGGTGATGTAAGTCTCTTTGTAAGTCGCTATCTCTGTCTCTTCAGCTCTGAATACTTCATTTCAGAGTATCTCAGGAGCCATCTAACTCTCTTTACTTGTTTCATTACAGACCCCTGTAAAAGAGCCCAACAGTGAAAATGTAGATATCAGCAGTGGAGGTGGGGTGACAGGCTGGAAGAGCAAGTGTTGCTGAACGTTCTCCTATATCACCAATCGCCATCCACCGCCCCTTTTTTCTCGCTGCAAAACAAACCACTCTGCCCGTTTTTTAACCTTAAACCAATGTTTTGTTCCTCATCTTAACAAGCTCCTGTCTCCCTTTGGTTTTCTGTTTAGGACAGCTTGCATACTATAATTTTCTCAACAACATGTATAGGAAAATCATCTCTGTGACTTCATTTTTTAATGTACCTGCTCAACTTACCACTACGTTTTGGTTGTATTATAGTCCCATTCCTCCTGACATTAAAACATATAGCAATCATATTCAATTCTATTCTGCAAATTGTATAAGAATAAAAGTTAGAATTAACAATTTATTTTGTACAACAGTGGAATTTTCTGTCATGGATAATGTGCTTGAATCACCGTATTCTCTAGATGCATCAGCAAAAGAGCCAGGAAAACACTCATTTTCGCCTTCAGTCTGTGAATGGAGTTTATTTTGTCCTGTGCCTTATGTGGAAAGGAACTTTTGTTTTCACTTCTTTTCTTTTCTTCTGGTGGAAGCATGTGCAGGAGACATACCATCCATACTTGACCATTTTAAAATACTGAACTCTTTTGTGATTGCTTTCTGTAATTGTTGGTGTAATGCATCGAGGACAAAGGGTGGTGCAAAAAAAAAAAAATTACATTTAATCTGCTGTGTCTCCTTTTTGGTGATCTAGCCATTCAGAACTGTTCCTGCTGCCATGTTGTTTTTTTTTTCCTCACTTGCAGCTCTTTCCTTTTGCCTGCATGCTGCTTTTATTTGCATTTCTTCATGGTGTGATGTGTTAATTAAAGGATGGCAAAGTGGTATGTTTGCCAAAAATTTAATACAAAGCACTGATTTAGCTTTCAAGGTAAAAATGTTGAAGATACCTACTAATTTCCCTCTAGCCAATGTCAGTTCACTAGTATATCTTCTCTCTCCTCCTGCATAGCCGTTGGGTTTTATGATATGGAAGAGTTATTTGCATGCACTAGTTTTCTATGGAGGGTGATGTGGTTGTCTACTTTATGTGTATGAATATAACATGCAATTCCCAAACTGACAGCAGTTAACATGAACTTCCATGTTCTCTCTTACTGTTAGCCGCTCCAACAAGTGTTTGGTAGCCTAGCAAGAGGCTGAGTGAAACTAGATCTTAAGAAAAAAAAAAAAGTTGGCAGTTTAACTTATTACTTCCCTGAAAACTTTCTATTTTCCAATGTTAAAAGCTGAGTCATTGGTACTTGGGTCAGTCTCGCTCTCAATCCCGTGCTGTGGGAACGCAGTGGGTGATCCCAGCAGGGCTGCCGAGCCCCCCTGGGATTAACTTGCTTTTCCAGCTCGCCTGCTCGCTTTGCCCCGGCCAGGCTCCGGTGTCACTGATGGCGTGGCTGTGGCTTCGTCATTTCTGAAAGGAAGGGGGTTAAGGACTGCCAGTCTGACTTTGTCGACTGCTCCTGCCGAACTGGGTGTTCAGTCTGCAGGAGCGTTTGTATGTTCACTTGCCTTGCATTTAAAATACCACGTAGGAGAGCTGCTCCAGCCAAGGACAAAAGAATACTTTAAATAGATGCTTCTTCTTCCCCAAGCCTCCCATTCTCCTTTAAAGTTGGACGAGCTTGTGCCTCGCTCTTGTCCGCTTGGGTTTTGGACTGTTTCTGGTAAATAATTAAAGAAGTAGTAAATAACGCTGATTTAATTTTAATGAAATGGCGCTGTTTTAACATTGAACTTCTAGTTTTGAACGCCTTCCCGTGTAGTAACTTGACCGAGGTGTCTCCCTTTTCCTCTGTATTTTGGCATTTTTGTCTCAGTGTGTGTTAACCCTTCCCAGTCGAGTGGCTGTTGGGGTTGAGCAGGATGCTGGGACTGGCGGATAAATCGGCACCGTCGCTTTCCTCACGTCCCGCGCCTGCCAGTCAGCATTGTAAATAGAGTACGGCTACCTTTTGGTTAAATCTGCACTTTCTAACATTATCAAAAAGGGAAAAATGGAGAATTATACATCAAGGGGTTTTGGGTTTTTTTTTTTTTTTGTATAATCCTTGTTTTAAACATGAGCTTTTTATTTGCTTCCAGGGGCTTGGCTCCCTCTGTGTAAATCCCTCGGGATCCTCTGTAGACGCTGTGTTCGTTGCAAGCCAACAGGTAGAGAACAGGCCACTCACTGGTAACTACTAGCTATAACCTCCGTTTCATATTCTCCCTACCAAGTTAATAAACTGTAATATTTCTAGATGGTCTACTTCTGTTCATATAAAAACCATGAATTTTAACCGTGTGGCTTGGCTTTGTTTTGTGTTGTGGAGTGCAAGGCCCAGCCGAGGAGGAGTGAGCAACAAGAGTCGATGCAGATGCTAAAAGGAAAAAAAAAAAAAAAAATGTTGGAGGAATTTGCGGTAACTTTTATTTCTGCTGGTATCTAAACTTCCTGCTAGCTAGCAAACTAACTGCTTGTGAAACCTCTACTTTGGAAGACACCCCTCTCCCCAGCCCCGTGTGTGGAATAAAGCCTAAGGCCAGCCTAGAAAAGGATGTGAAAGCAGCTTTCCCCCTCCTAGCCACCCTGCTAGCCACCCTGCTGCTGGGCTTTGCCCAGCTTTAGCTCCCCTGGCCAGCGGAGGAAGACTCGGCGCTACCTTTTTGTCATGGCAAAAACAAAAGAAACAAACAAAAACCTAACTAAAATGTAACTTGATTAAATTGGTCATGATAAACTAAAACCTGAGGCTGAATCTATCCTATCCTACAACTGTGTTAACCGCTTTCTGTTTCGTGCTGCCCTGGGGAGCTGCTGGGCCGTGGTGGGGCAGGGGTAAAAGCGGTGCTTCGTGCTCTCGGACTCGGATGGTGGAAAAACAGCGTCAACTTAAGGTCTAGGATTAATTCCCATGCCTACAATTTTTTACTTAATCTTTTAATATTTTTGCTACTCCACTCTGGCTTTTTATTTAAAACACATTCTTTTGTACCACTTACTGTATCAAATTGTATAAAAGATCACTGTCCCATTCTTGGTCATACCAAGAGCAAATAAAAGCTTTTATAAACTTGCATTGGTTACTTCCTGGGCCCCATTAAACCCCCTCTCACCAAGCCTCGGCTGGGGCACTGGTGGCTTTTGGCCACCCCTCAGAGGCAGTGGGTGCCGGGGCTGGGATGAGATGCTCCCCCTGCCCCCCGCACCAAGGCTTTGAGCCACAGAAAAACTTTGCATCCAGGCTCTGGATGCTTGGATGTACTAATAAAACCTGGAAAGCATGAGCTGATCCCTGCTTCTGAGGAATCGCGTGGCTGGGGGTAGAGCTGCGACTTTGTCTTCCACAGGGAAGCTTCAGGCTCTTTCTCAAGAGTGGGATGGTACCAAGCGCAGCGGCACCTGCCCAGTGCGACACAGGGTACACCTTGCTCTTGGGTGCGTGGCTGCAGCCCCCAGGTGACCCCCGGCTCCTTGGAGAGGACCTTGGCAAATACGTTTAAGGAAAGCAGCTGCTGCAGCCTTCCCCTCCGCAGGCCAGCGGTGGATGCCAGGCACGGGTGGGTTTTCCAGCTCTGGGAGAGCCCCCGCCGCCATGCCACGCACCCTGTGGTGATGGCCGAGCTGATCCTCCCTGCCGAGGAGGATGCCTTTGCCCTCACCCATCCTCTCTTGGGTGCCCTGCCGCGTTGGGGCACGCCTGGGTTGGGGATGTCGCCTGTCCCCGCGGTGCGGGGTGGTTGGGGAGGCCGTGCTGCTGCTGCTGCTGCTCCCGCTCCCCTCCCGCTGCCACAGTGGCGGTAACTGGGAGAGGGGGGTTTGTGGGGCCATTGGTAATAACGCAGCTGATCAGACTGCCAGCGTGTCACAGCCCCCAGCAGCCCGTGGGTCCCCGTCGCAGGTGGACGTGGCCGTGGGGAGCAGCTCGGCGACCCTGAATCCTCCCTGTCCCTGGGGATGCGGTGGCGTTTGGCGCTGGGAAGGGCTGATCCCTGGCCGAGTCGCCTGGGCTTGGTGGTGCTGGGGCTTGGGGCTCAGGGACCTGGCAGCGACCTGCCCCCACGGACACTGTCATCCCATCTGAGTGTCTTGAGGCTTTCCCTGTCCTCCTCTTGCTCCTTCCCCATCCCATCCCCATCCCTGCTCCTTCCCTGTCCCTGCTCTATCCCTGCTCCATCCCCATCCCTGCTCCTTCCCCCCATCCCTGCTCCATCCCTGTCCCTGCTCCATCCCCGTCCCATCTCTGTCCCTACTCCATCCCTGCTCCTTCCCCATCCCACCCCTGTCCCTGCTCCATCCCCATCCCTGCTCCTTCCTCATCCCTGCGCCTTCCCTGTCCCTGCTCCATCCCTGCTCCTTCCCCATCCCATCCCTGTCCCTGCTCCATCCCCATCCCTGCTCCATCCCCATCACTGCTCCTTCCCTGTCCTTGCTCCATCCCCATCCCTGCTCCATCCTTGTCCTGGCTCCATCCCCATCCCTGCTCCTTCCCTGTCCCTGCTCCTTTCCCATCCCTGCTCCATCGCCATCCCTGCTTATTTTGGCAAGATTTTTCTGTCCTGCCACATTTGGGCTTTGCCCCAGCGAACCCCGCTGCTGCTCCCATCGCATCTTTGGGTGTGTGTCCCCCAATCCACACGAGGACCCGACCCCTGCGCCGAGTCCGGCCCTCGAGGAGGGGTCGAGGGCTCCGGCACCCTTGGCGGGGGGGCTCCGGCAGCAGCCCCCCTGCTTTGCCTGGGGGTGCTTGGGGAGGGCAGCGGGGTGGCAGGGCCGGGCGCGCCGGGGCACGT
>JAVJGI010000062.1:75359983-75388811 GCA_035590275.1 Ibycter americanus
GCGCGGGGCGATGGGGGGGCCCCGCCGGCTGCCCCCCGTCCCAGCGGGGACAGCTCGCCCTGGCTGCCCCCCGCCGACCTCTCGGCCCTCTCGCTGGAGGAAGTTTCCAAGTGCCTGCGTTTCATCGGCCTCTCTGAGGACGTGGTCAGCTTCTTCGCCCGCGAGCGCATCGACGGCAGCATCTTCGTGCAGCTCAGCGAGGAGATCCTGGCCGATGACTTCCGCCTCACCAAGCTCCAGGTGAAGAAGATCATGCAGTTCATCAAGGGCTGGCGCCCCAAGATCTAGCTGCACACTGGGGATCCCCTGGAGCGTGGGGGACCCCCAGCCACCCGGACCACAGCTCTGGTTCTCCCTGCTCCCATCCCCTGCCCCGATGCGGCAGTGTCCACCAGCTGTGGGTTTTTCTTCTCCCCGGCAGCCCAGCCCTATTGCCCGGCCCTCCCCTCTTTCCATTTTAACACTGGACAGTAATTTTGGCCCAAATGGGCTGGAAAATACTGGAGTTTGCGTTGACTGGTTTAACTTAATCCTTGTGGATTAGTGTAATAAATGTATGGGAGAAAAATGAGTCACAGGAGAAGCCCCTTGTTCAGGGAGGTGGGGGAAAGTGGCTGTTGGTGGGGAAGGAGGCTCTGGGGGCCACTCCTGTCCTTGTGCACCCTTCCCACCTCTTGGGAAGAGATTTGTGTCCCCCCCAAGCGAGGGAAGATGTTGCACCTGGAGCTGCCCTGGGCCGCCTACGCCCCAGGGTGATTTTAGGGGCTTTAAGGAAGCTCCTCTGCCTGATGGCCACGGCCGAGACCTGCCCTCAGGGCTGCATCCACCATCCGAAGCACCCCACGCTCTCAGAGCCCGTGGCGAGGTGCCCCACAGCCCCCCCACAGCCCACTGCCCTGAGCTTGATGGGGCCACAGCATCGTGAGGGTCTGGGACCAGCTCTCCCCAGTTCCTCGGGGGGGAAGCAGGACTGTCGAGCCAAGGCTCGGACCCTGCAAGCACAGCCCTGCATGCAGCAGTGACCCAGGCCCTGCTCCCAGAGCAGGAGGGGCAGGTCCTGGGGGCTGCTACATCACCCCCCCCAGCCCCAGGGAGGGCTGAAGGCCCATTTACCAGCTCCACAGGCAGCCCAGTGCCTCCCCCAGCAGGCAGCAGAGACAGGATGAGATGATGCCTCAGCCCAATTTTGTCATGGTAGCTTTGAGAAACGAGCACAGCCGTGACACGGAAAGAGCAGCAGCGCCCAGCTCCTGGCCCAAGCCCCACCAGGGCACGGGAAAAAGGCTCATGCCTGGGGAGGGACTGCACCGAGCCCAGGGGGCAGAGGCCAGGCCAGCTCCAAAATTAGTGACAGGTGCATGGAGATTTAAAGCCTTTTAGTTTAAACTGAGCTCTCCCCATGGGGGACCCTTCTGGCCTTTGGCTGCTCGATTTGCAATTACAGGCGGGTCCATCTGCCAGGATAACCCCGGCAGCAGCGCTCAGGGCCAGACAAAAGAGCCTGAGGCTCCTCACAGACCCTGATTGATGGCAGAGGTGACAGAGCCGGTCTTTGTTCTGCACTGCTGCCATCCCCTGCCTTTCCCCAACCCTCCAGCAACTGCCAGCAGCCCCTCTGTGGGTCTCTCAGCCAGCAAGCACAGAGAAGACCCCAGAGGATTGCCTGAACGCTTTATTTCCAACTCAGGTGGTTCCCTTCCTTGGCACCAAGTGGCTGCTGCCCCAGGGAGATGGGAGGAGAAGCAGGCACGGAGTCCAAACCCAGGAGACGGGGATTTATTTGGTTGGAGGCTTATGGAAAGGCAAGGCCCCAAGGCAAGCCGCGTGCTGGATGCTGCCTGCCAGACCGGGAGCTCCACAGGCAAAACGCAGAAGAAATTCTCTCTTCCAGCAAGGAGGCACCAGGCCCACGCTGGCAGGGGACGGGTGTGCCAAACACACAGTAGCTCATAAGGCACTTGAAACGACTAGAAGCCATGAGGCAGTCTGCTGCCACCCTCCTTCCTTCCCTCCCTCCCCTGGGTGCTTTGGAGATTAACCAGAATGGGGTGTTGCTGGAGAGCTGGTGGGCCCAGCTTCAGTGGTCGGTGCATCGTGGGCGGCTGGTGTCAGGCCACGTTCACTGGTGGAATTTCTTGCCTGGGCTGTTGGCGTAGTCCAGCAGCAGCTGGCATGGTGTGAACTGGCTGCCGTAGACGGCCTCGTACTTCCGCAGCTTGTCCACCAGCTGCTTGGCTCCATAGGAGTCCGTGTACCTGAAGGGACCTGCCAGGGACAGGGGGGGACATCTGTGCCAAGGAAGCAAGAAGCACCAAGGTGCTTGGAAGGGCAAAAGCACTGGATTTGGCCGATCCCTCCTGCTCCTAAAGAGACCTCCAGTCTCTCAGCAGGGCAACACAGGACCCTGCTCCTGGCCTGCCCACCTGCACTGAGTGGAGGCAGACTCAATTGCTGGGGACAAACTGGGGCACAGATGATTGGCACTGGTCCCTTGGTCTGAGCTTGCCTCAAGAAGGCAAAGTGCTAGGTACTCGGCCGAGGCACTGTCGCAGGCCCAGGAGCCCCGAGTATCGTCCAGTTGTGAACCAAACGTCAGCTCGCGCCTCACCCACTGCGCAGGCTGTGGCTGCCCAGCCACGTTGCAGTTGGGTCCAGGAGAACCTTGCCCATGCTCTTGGCTGGGCCCAACACATACCTTGGTCTGAAAAGTGCTGTGCACCATGGCTGAAGTTATTAGCTCAGCTTTATCCGTGCTACGTGAGGGCATGCAGGGGGGAACCACTGGGTCCTTGGGCACCATTTCTCAACATCATGTGCTGCATGAGACCAGGTTTCTAGAAGGTGCAAGATGCCTGCCCACCCAGCCAGGTGAGTAGCAGTGGCAAGAAATGAGATACTAGGGCCTTGTTTTACACCAGGCACCATGTGGCTGCACAGAAGCAAGCCAGGGATTTCTTCAAAATGTAGGGCCTTGGCAAGTCTCCCATCCCACCTACACCCCCATGACTATCAGGCATGGTAAAAGCTCTTCCTTTGAAGTTCTCATGGGAAGGGCTGACAAGGCTGGGGCCAGTATGGCTCCGCCTTCTTGTTCAAACCTGAAGACACAGCAAATAACCTGGTTACAGTTCCTTGATCCCCACCAGCCACAGCTCTGTGAAACAGCTGTAGCAGCGGAGGAACTCCACAGGGTCCTGGCAGAAACATCTCGCAGCAGCTCTCAGACTCGCTGCCACCTCACAGGGTAGGAACTCCGGAGCAACCTCTCTGGCTCAGGCTCAGGGAGGAGGACACTCAGGTTTGTCAGACTGCAGCTCAAACCTGGCCTTAACAGCTGACTGCTGCCAGAGCCCACTAGGCAAGTCCACTACGAAGCTTTCGAGCCAAGCCATGCAGCCTAGCCCAAACCCCAGCTGAAGTAACTTACCTCCCAGGCACGGTGGGAAGCCCAAGCCAAACACAGCACCAATGTCTCCCTCCACGGGGTTGCTGAGGATCCCTTCCTGCAGGCACATGGCTGCCTCGTTCACAAACCTCGTCACCAAGCGCATCTGGATGTCCTCATCAGTGCAGCTGCAAGGAGAGTCTTTAAGGGCTGTGCAGGTAACAGTAGCTGGATGGAGGAGCACATGAAGCCAGCACAGGTGGGAGACAGGGGCAGAGAATGGTTTCTCACTGGGGAGTGTTCCTATCCATGCGAGGATAAGGACTAAGTTCTTGATGCGTCATGAAGCAGTTGCGTAAGAATGGCAAAGGCTTGATCAGGCCAGATGGAAACTGCTTCAGGAGAGGTTTCAGCACCAGGCTGTACAATAGGTCCAACACCAGGAAGGTCATGCCAGGGGCTGCACCAACCCACCTGCCTGGACAAGCCCCACCACAAGAAAAGCTTTCTGCAAAGGTACCCAGGCAAATGCTGTTAACTTTGAGGATACCCCATTCCTGCTAGCACAGGCTCTCCAGAGCCAACAACCTGCCCCCCGACACACCAGCTGGGAACAAACAAATGCCATCTGGAGTGACTCCGTGTTTAGCAATGTCCCCCAGTGCTGTCCGGTGCAGTCCTTGTGCTGCTGCTTAGAGGCAGGAGAAGAAGCTGGGCAGGGGTGAGAGCCAGCCCACACCACCACTCAAGCATGCACAGCTACTTACACTTCAGGTTTGGCCGGCACTTTGAATCGCGCCAAGATCTCGTCCATGCCAGAATTCACATTCCTGTTCTTCACCCCCTCCTGGTAAACATAAAAGCCTTTCCCTGCCTTGCGACCTGCCAGGGATAAAAGGAGACAGTCACATCCTGCCACGTGTCCCGTTTGCTCCCAACACCTTTGCCTCTGATCTTCTTGTGACTCCTGCTTCTGTTAGCATGAGCAGATCCTCCCAGCACAGGCACTGCCTCTGCACTTCAGAACAAGCTGCCTCACCAAGGTCAGAGGGAAGGGGGCCCACGTCTTGACTCTGTGGCAGGATGTTGCCACTCTGCCAGGCCGTAATGCCTTCAGTAGGTCCAGAGGACAGTCAAATAACACCACCATGTCTGTGGTTACAGCAGCAAACAGACAACAGTCCCAGAGAGCAAGGGACAGATGACAAGATCTCCTGAGCACCCCTTACTGCCAGGAGTCTGGTCACAGCCATGGTCATTGGAGGGTGAGAGCTTTCATGGTCCAAGCGCATGTCCCACTGATGGGTGCTGCTCTGTCCTGGTGTGCTCAGAGACACAGCTGCCTCTGGCACCCAGTGCCACTGGGGCACAGCTTCTACCACGCCGATACAGACAGAATTTTTCCTTGCACAGAGCTTCTAAAGCTCAGCTCAGGGCTTGTTTCACTAGAGCACATTTATTTCCAGCCACTTGCTCTCCGTGTCCCAGAGTGTAAGTTTCACGAAGGGGCCACACAGAGGTTTGGGAGATCTTGTCTGCTGCCTTTGCTCTGGGCAGCATCTCTGCTTGCTGCTGCTGCTTCTGCAAAGGAAGATCTGGCTGCAGCCAAAAATCTACCCAGGGTACAGATAGGAGGCATTCCCAACCCATCCCCAGGGCTGTTCTCCGACTGCTCTCGCGTGAGGCAGTAGAGGCTGATGGGTGCTAGTGCTTTTCCTTGAATGAAGGGGAAACATGTTAGATTAAAACAGCCAAGCATCTCACCTAAGAAGCCTTTTTCCACCATCAGCTTGAACAACTCAATGCTGCCTCCTCCAAAGCGCTCGCCAAAGGCCTTGCCGAGGTCCTCGGCCACATGCGTGGCCACATCCACACCCACCTCGTCAATCAGTGTGGCAGCACCCACAGGAAAGCCAAAGGCTGTAGAGATGGCATCTATTTTCTTTGGGTCAATGCCCTCCTGCAGGAATAAAAGGGGAAGCAATGGTATCTCTGGGTGACGCTCCCAGAAAACCAGTGTGGGAGCAGAAAGCCCTCGCTCACCTGGGGCCACAGACCTCGACCGGCAGCCCCATTAGCCTTTTGATTACAGACAGGAGCAGTGTAATCGTGCTTGCACCACTGACTCTCCTCTGGTGCCACATGGGGAGGAAAGAGCCTCATCAGCACCTGCGCCAGGTCTCATCAGACCACCACTCAGCCAAGAGCAGTCTAGGGACAACCACGAGCTCTGGGGCTGGCGACCCACCTCCCTTCTTAGCCAGGGCTGGGGTCAGCCTGATCAGGGGCAAGAAAGAAGCAGAGTTTACACAACTACTTGTTGAATGCTCAGTAGCTGACAGGATACACACCTGGAGAACTCGGACCACTTCTGCCAGCATTGGCCCCAGGCACCTCGTGGTGTAGAAGCCAGGCCCGTCCTAGGGAAGAGGAGTGCAGCAGGAAGGCAGGTGAGTATGAACTGCAGGAACATGGCCTCTCTCAGCAGGACAAGGACTGCGTTTCACAGCTCAGGCTGCAGTTCAGGCACTGACATGCAGGGCAGGCACACTGAACTCCATTTCTAACAGGATGTTAGAAATGTTAGAGATGTTAGGCTGCCAGAATCACTTTTTTCCTGTAGGGCTCAGCAGTATTTGAAGATATCCATGAACTTATTCCCTGGAAGTTCCTGCCCAGAATGTTTTTATTTGAAATAGTGCCTCGAGGTCCCAAGCAGACCACAGAAATCCCCTTGCTTCACAAAGTCCAACAGGCTGATCAGGGAAAGTGTGCTCAGCACAAGTGAAATGGGAATAAACCAGTTGTTTCACCTCTGATACTGCTCACAGTCAGGAAGCAACAAGATTAGCTGCAAACTGCCATTCAGGGAAGCATCCAATGTGGGGATGAGGGTTAGAGAAGCAGTATGGTATCTCCACTGGCCTTCAGAGATGCCTAGAGCACTTTTTGACAAGCCAGTTTTCCCAGCACCACAGGAGAGACCTGCTCAGCATTGCTGGCAACCTCATGCATCAGTGAAAAGACCAATCCAAAAATACACTCAAACTGCCTTTAGCCTATGGGCTGAACCTTCCACACAGCTGAAACAGCATCACTGACGCTTTCTACCATAGAGCATGAGACCAGCTCCATTTGGAGAGCTGTGTGTTCACCAGCAGCTGTCAGCCTAATAAACCACTCAAAGCTCAGGGCTTTTCTGAGGCTCTGCTGACTCCTCCTTGAGACCACGGCGGTTTGTTCTTGACTACTGCCTTGCTGTGCAAGGTCTTCTCCCTACACTTGCAGGCGTATTTCTGCCCTCTCTCACAAAAGGTTTAAATCCAGAAAGAGGAGGGTTACTGCCCACTGACCCTCTGTCCTTGCAGCTTGCCAGGGAGAAGAGGTGGCAAGCGTCTTGCCTGGACTCTGCTCCATCTCAGATGCCACTACAGACTTCAGCCTCCTGGAAGCTGTACGAAGCAGGACTGCCAGCTCCTCATGCTTTGTGGCCATCCATGGCTGCTCCAAAGGACACTTGAGGGATCACCTCAGCACATGCCTTCTTCTAACCTCTGTTTTTACTTCTCAGCATGAGTAGCTAATGCCAGTGTATTCACTGCTATGTTTCAGCCACTTCTCAGTGCACAATCTTACCCTTTTATTTATTATCCCAACTCATATTTTGTGCTGTGCTCCCTCACCTTTACCACGATGACAACCTTGCCCTGTTTGAGGCCAACAGCAACAGCGGAAGCAGCCGTGTCCTGCGATGTTTTGTCTGTGGTGATGATTTCCAGCAGCTGCATTTTGTCAACAGGGGAGAAGTAATGCATCCCAATCACCTAGGCAGAAGGAAGAGCTCAGGGTTAAGCAGGGCTAAAACAGACTTTGGCTCCCAGCATAATCTGCTGGGTAAGTCAAGTGTCCAACTGCAGAGGGAAGCAGGCCAGCATGGGCTGCAGGACCCACCACCACAGTGTACTACCCATTCAGCCACATGCTCCACTGTATCCCTCTCTGACAGGAGTGCTCTCCAATTCCCTTTCTCTCCTTGGCTTTCCTAAGGACATGCACATGCCCCACAGCTCTTGCCTCAGTGAGAATTAAGGTACAATGCTTACAGGACTAAGATCGCTGCTCAGCTCTCTCTGTACTTGTTAATAGTCTCGCAGCAAAACCTGCCTGGGAATCTTAGCCAAGCCCAGTCCCCAGGCAAATTACAGGCTCTGTGTGATCTGCAGGAACTATCAGAGCTGGCAGGGCAGCCACACGCCTCAGTGGTGCTTCTTCTGGATTTTGAGAGTGAAACAGCAGTCAAGAGACAGATGCTGAGTGGAGTCCCTGTGTTCTGCTTGTAAATGCTTTGTTTCTTTTTTAGTGATGAAGTGAATTTGAGGACAAGAAGGCATGTTTCCAGAAACTAATTATAGAGGTAAGTGCAGCCTTCCTCTGGGAACAGCATCTAAGCGGAGATTATTCAGCTGCGTGCCTCACTTTAACATGACCATGTAATCAGCATGTCACCTTCATGCCTCCTGGAAGCTACACTTGGCACCAAGATCTATATAAGTCAGTCTCCTTGCAGGAAAGTTGCAGACTGCAAAACTAATTAAAGAAAATACACTAATTAGTTAACCGATTTCCTATTAGTTTCCCCATAAAGAGTCATTACACAGGCAATTTATACAGCAAGAGGATATTATTTGCCAGTATGAACAAGTAAGACTCAGTATGCATTTCCAATGCAATTACGGTTTGACAGCAAACCAGGAAGAAAGAGGCTCACGAAGGTCACAGGAACCTCCAAGCAGTTGGGACACATGTATTGTTACTCTACGACCTTTGCAGATGTCCACAGAACTTCTGCAGGAAGACAAGCAGCAGAGGCAACGCACTGCCCTTGGGAGGCTTGAGACCCTTGCAGGAGTTTAGGGGACCAGCCAAGGGTACCTGTGGTTTTGCATTTGTGCAACACTTTCCAGCTGAGCTCGGGAGCTTCCCTCTCCTCCCCACGCTGCTGTCTCTCCATCCCACTTGTTTTAGAGAGGGAGATGGGATTATCTCACAGGGGGAGCTGCTCGCTCTTCCCTGCATTTTCTGCAGCTCCAGGCAGGCAAAGCAGATCCTTTAAATGAGGGGGAAGAGTTTCCCCCTTTTTATATCAAGGCCACCCCAGACCCATGTTTAGTCCTCACAAGGAGACTCCGTCTGGTCACACAGATCCCTCGCGCTACTTCAGACACTGCAGTGCTGTGTCTGGTCTCCTGCTGCTGCTCCCTGAAGGGTGCAGGTCTCCTGCAGGGCCAGTGCCAGACCTGCCAGCCTCATGCTATCAGGTATCACAGGTACCCTTAGCAGTCACAGACAGCAATGAAAACCAGCATGCAGCTGACACCTGCCAGTCCAGTGCATTCACACCCCTCAGATGGTAATTCCATCACCCATGTCCCTCAGGACAGGCTGCTCCACATGAAGCAGTGCTCCTACTCAGCTATGCTTGCCTGGGCTAAGGCATGAGGATGCAGTCACTTTACACGTCGTTTAGACTTCATAGAATGGTTTGGGCTGGAAGGGACCTTAAAGACCATCTAGTTCCACACACACACACCCCGCCATGGGCAGGGACACCTTCCACTAGACCAGGCTGCTCCCAGTCTTGTCCAGCCTGGCCTGGAACACTCCCAGGGATGGGGCATCCACAGCTTCTCCGAGCAACTATGCCAGTGCCCCACTGCCCTCACAGTAAGGTGAGGCACCCCTTCAAGCAAAAGGATGAAGAAGTCCTCTGCTCCAAAGCTCTACCGCAGGCTGCTATGTTGCCCTTGGTACCCTGTTCACATGGATCACATGGAGCCAGAGAGAAAAACCCACCACCCCTTCAGGAGCTGATCCCATGGGTGACCAAGGCTTCAGTTTCAGCACCTCCAAGTTCATCTTCCACCCACTGACTTTTTTTCCCTTTTTGCTGCTAGGTTAGTGCCTTCTTCTTGGAGAAGGCATTTTCCCATTGTGGCAAGTCACTCCTACGTCTAATCATTTTACCAAAATGACTGAAGTCGTCTTCGCAGGAATTCTCTCAGCTTGAGTCTTTCCACAGCTTCTCTGCCCCCATGTGCATTAATATTTCCTGAAGTGCGCTGACCACCCTGCTGCACCCTGCCTTGCCAACATCTCACTTGGAATGAGTCTACCTTCAACCCCCTCCTGCCTGTCCAAAGATCTCAAGCTCTTTGTCCAAAGCTTGCACTGGTGGCAGAGGATGAGCTGTGTCATGTTCTGAGGAGGAAGCAGAAGATCCCAGCGCTCACCTAGAGCAAAGCCAGTTTGCCACTAACAGGCAGCTCAGCACAGAGCGGACTCATAGCAGGCACGTGGCACTGGGTACTCACCTTCTCTGGCCTCTTGCTAACAGCAGCAATTTGGCTGATTGGGAGGGCAGATGTATTACTGGCGAAGACACAGTGAGGAGGGATCACCTGTGGCAGGGAGTGGAAGAGACAGTGTAAATGCACAGGCTCCAGAGTCAGGTACAGAGCATGATGTGCAGAGAGCACTGAGAGGAACAGTACTGGCACCTGGTAACCCTGACAAACAAGACAAACTTGATTTTCTCTGTCAGAGCAGACAGCATTAGAAACTAATTCTAAAGCAGCAGCTCAACTCAGCCAGATCTGACCTCCCCTGAACTCTCCCCAGGCCTGCAGTATTAGTCGCAGAGCCCCCATGTTTCTGCCAGACCACTACAACCACATTAGACACAGCAGAAAGGGACTTCAGAAAGGTGCACAGACCAGGTCCTTCACAAATAGTTATTTCCCCAGGCATGCTCTTGAACAGAAAAGAGCAGCAGCAGCAAGCTAGGGATAGCAGGTAAAGGAATCTAAGTTGTGGAGATACCAAAAGACATTACTGTCATATCAATGTGCTCAGACAAATGGAAGTTTTTTTGGAGCGGCTCCCAGGAGTCAGAACTGTGTCAGAACCGCCCCATTCAGCTAAGAACTACAGTCTCCTTATGGAGCAATGAATATCCTTGGCGAATAGGAAGGCTGCCCTTGACACTCACCCATGTACTGTCGTAAGAAACTTGCACCAAGCACCAAACTGCAGCACAAAGGAGATGCGACAAACTCAACAGCACAGGACAGGACAACCCTGAGCCTCCACTGTACAGGGGCCACATCTAGCAGTCTGCTCAGAACCCATACTCACGGCCTCCACTTCCTTCAGCACTTTATGCTTGATGTTAATGTCCTCAAACACAGCTTCGATCACCATGTCTGCCTTCTCAAAGCCCTTGTAGTCCAGCTGGCCCGTAAGGTTGCTGAGAATGGAGTCCCTCTCAAACGATGTCAGACTCTTCTTCTTCACCTTGCTGTTCAGCCTGGGGAAGGACGGATAGCTCTGTCACAGCTCCTGAGCAGGCCAGCCCAGGCTGCTGGAGGTGCAATGCAATGCCAAGGGCACCCCTCCCTTCCTCCCTCCCTCCCAGAGCTGGGACCCAAGACACCATCTCCAATCCAGCATAACTGTCATTCTGCATGCTGCCTCTCCTTCCACATGGAAAAAGAAGAGTCCTGCTCACACAGCTCAGCTAGCGCATCAGTCTGAAGGTCAGCTGCTGACATTCCTGACTATGCACAGCTGAGAACCATTACTGCTGAGCCAGGCAGACAGGGGAAAGAAACTCAGCTTTTGAGAAGTCTGACCCAATGCCTCCCCTGACACGTGGCTTTTAGGCAGCCAGGATGACTCCCTCCCCCCTTAGCTCTATAAGCTACTGCTAAATCTAACAGCTAAAGCAGTTATCTGTTAGGTCATCTACCTACCTAAGGAGCTAAGGCTGAACACACTGTGCCTATTTCATAGCAGTATCTCAGCACACTGCATAGGGCAACCTTAAAAGAAAGCATTTCTGTGACATCTGATGGTAGAAGACTCCAAAGGAACAAAGGTGTCAGGAGGTTCCTGACTGCCTGAAAGCAGAGGTGTATTTTCACTAAAGGCAGTCCCACCCCATCCTGAGCAAATTCCTTTTAACTCACATACCCCTTGAAGACCTGCTGCTGCCCTCTGTCCAAGCCTTGCTGTGTTGTGTCCTTCAGAATGGTCTTCAGGCCCTTATCCACTGAAACCTGTGCGATCCCAGCTCCCATGAGCCCTGCTCCCAGCACTGCCAGAGTCCTGCACAGAAAAGGACCAGGGAACACGATCAAAGCTCAAAATATCTGAATTTCCATTGCTGCTGTCAGACTTGTACAGATCCTGTCCACCCAGGCATGATCTTTAGCAAGGTCATGCAAGGAGGTTTCACTTGTGGGTGAGACCTCCAAACTACAGAGGATCAGCCTTCTGGAGGCCGGAAATCTCTCCACTCTGCTAAACTGCTTTTCAGGACTCTAGGCCACTGGGTCCCAAAAGTCTTTTAGCAGAGGTCTTCCAACTGCTCCTTCAGGCATCCCACTTACTTGACCTCTCGCTGAGGTGTTCCAAACTTGTTCTTCTTGCAGAGCACCTGCCCGTGGTAAAGCCCCATCAGCGCCTTGGATTCCTTAGTCACTGCAAGCTGGCCAAAGCTCTGGAAGAACAGGAAGAGGGAAGCAGAGAGGTTTGGCATTTAACAACTGTCTCACTTCTAACATGCACCCATCAAAAACATGGCAAGGGGAGAGAATGACCACCCGTGTAGCTGCACAGACTAGTAACCTGGTTAAAAAAGGAAGAACGGACAGGGCATATGTATCCTCTGCAGAGAGGCACCTTCTGTGCTAAGCACAGCCCATTTTGCACCACTACCTTCCACATGGGATGCCAGAAAGCAGCAAAAACCTGCTTGTTCAATGTCCTTCCTCATAAACAATATATTTAAAGTTAAATAAAATTTAAAGCATGGGAAAGAGTGTGTACCTCTAACACTCATATCTGGAGGGACACGGGTTCTGCCAGGGAACAAGTGCAGCCATAGTATTTCCATGTCCACCTCCTTCCTATCCACAGGATCATTCACAGCTCATTTCCACTCTCCCAGCACAGCTTTGGGAGGAGCATTCCCTGGCAGTTCGCTGACATGATGGTAAGCCAGAAGCGACCCGGCTGCCTCAGCCAGCCAGCAGCTGCAGGGCTGTATGAGATCAATGCAGGAGTCACTTCTACTTCCCCAGTGCCAGGACTGTATTTCAGTGACACAGGACCCTTTCTCCCCCGCATGCATCCTGTACTAGCTGGGGCCATTGCCCCAGTGGTTTCCAGGTGAAAGGGCCCTGCTCTCAGGCTTTGAGAAAAATCTTTAAACAGGCCAATTCTCACTGACAGCAGTAGCCTGATACTATTGCCAGATGATCACAGACAGGCAACAAAACCTAAGGCCTGCATAACTTCCCAGCACTCAGCATGAAACAGGAAAGTAGGCAGGAAGACAAAAGACAGCATAAGGCAACAGCAAACTAATGTTGTCTGAGCCAAGTCAGCTGAGGAAAGCCACCAACGCAATGTAGTTTAGAGCAGGCTGTATCTTCCTTCAACCACTGTCCTGTGAGTTCAAGGCTTGTTAAAATATCAGAAACACAAAGCCTGTAAAAGAATCTGCAGCTCTCCTATCCTAGAGGAAAGAGGGAGGCATTAAAAAAACGACACGACACTGACACTTATTATTCTTTAGAGGGTTCTGGGAAAGATCTCCATCCTGCTGCTATTCTTGGGAAAAAACATTCATTCTTTTCTGTAAGGAACAGAGTATCCCAAGCCTTTTATTCAGCACCAGACCAAACGTGGGTGGAATGCATAACCAAACAGATGGGGTACACCCAGGAGGTCACTGTTAAGGTAGGAGGCAGACAGCTAAATCTCAGACCAGGACCTTGTCACCAGAAGAGAACAAAAGGAAAGACTGCAGGATGTGACAGCAGTGTGAGAAGCTGGTGAAAGTTAGAGCTAGTACTGTGGGGAATGGATGGATGGATTTCACTGGCAGTTAAGGGGCAGCAACACGAGATGACCCAAACACAGAGATAATCAGACAGGAGTGTTATGGGTCTTCCAGGGAGTCAGGCCTCACAGAGCTGGAATACCCAGATAACCACACTAGTGACACCGCACACAGCCAGAATCACCTCTTCAGTATCAGAAATAACACATTTGAGTACAGACATAGCAAAACGGGGACCAGTGAGGAAAAACTAATTAGGGGCAGGTTGTTTATTAAGGCAGAGGCAAGGGCAGAGAAAGGGAGGGATCAAGATGGCTGAGGATGAACAAGCATGGGAAAACAAAGACTGTGTGCATGGAATAAAAGGGTCACGCATAAGCAAGCCACTGGCGAGTAGGCTTGCCTGCTCAAGCCCTGGACCTGCCCACCACAGTCTGTCCTACCTCCATAGTAACCTATTTCTATTTTCCCAAGTGTGTCACTAGCAAACCCCAAGGAGGACTGAATGGCATTTAGGACATGAGGTCTGTGTGCCAGCAGCTAGTCAGACTGGGCCCTGTGGCCAATGAGCTGACAGATGAAACACCTAGAGGCAGCTACTAAAGGGCTGTGCGTGTGTGTGCACATATGTGCACTTACTGCTGCACATGAACTTCAATTCTGATCAGCC
Organism: Ibycter americanus; assembly: GCA_035590275.1. NCBI lineage: Eukaryota > Metazoa > Chordata > Aves > Falconiformes > Falconidae > Ibycter > Ibycter americanus. Next base: position 75,373,946 of record JAVJGI010000062.1, read on the forward strand.
GATCAGGAGGAACAGCATCGATCATCCACACTGGCCATGCCTGTGAGCAGTTTGTGTTCATGTGGGTGTCACCAGTAAAGGTACCGTGCTGTCTGTGCAGCCAGCCGTGCACATACTCTGTATTTGTGAGCATGTATGTGTGTGTACCTACACCTCAGTGATAGGACACCTCTTCTATGATTCTAATACCTGCTCAGCCTCGCCACTGGCTGGACCTACAAAGGGGAAAAGCAGCAGGCAGAATAAGAGGTAAAGTCTTCTGGGCATTAAAATGCAAAGGACTTTATTACCCTTAACAGTCATTATTGGTGCTAAACTCAACTGATGTGCCAGGAAACTAAAGAACTGAAGGGAAAGGAAGAATTAAATAGAGGCTCGTTTCACAGAATCACTGAACAGTTGAGGCTGGAAGAGACCTGTGGAGATTGTTTTGTTCCACCCCATTGCTCAGAGCAGGATCAACCAGAGCAGGCTGCTGAGGACTGTGTCTGGCTGGGTTTTGAGTATTGCCACAGAGGGAGACTCCACAGTCTCTCTGGGCAACCTGTTCTAGCATTCAATCACCTTAAAAAAAAGTTGGTTTGCACATCAAAGTTGAATTTCCCATTTCAGTTTGTGCCCATTGCCTCTTATTCTGCCACTGGATACCACTGAGAAGAGTGTAGCTATGCCTTCTTTACTGCTTCCTACCAGGTATTTATACACATTGGTAAGATCCCCCAAGTCTTCTCTTCTCCAGTCCCAGGTCTCCCAGCCTCTCTTCGTGTCCCAGATGCTCCAGGCCTTTTAATCATCCTTTGCTGGACTCTCTCCAATCAGCTGGCCCCCAGCCTGTACCAGTGCATGGGGTTATTCCTCCCCAGGGGCAGCACTTGGCATTTCTCTTTGCTGAACTTCATGAGGTTCCTGTCTGCCCAGTTCTCCCATCTGATGAGGTCCCCTTGAGTGGCTAGTACTAGCCAGTATGCTGAGTGGAGTGGCTACTAAGGACCTAAGTTTTACCAAGGGATAAGGAGAGACAAGTCCTGTTCTGGTTGAGAAACTACTACTGAAAAAAACCACCTAATTTTCAGAAGCACCCAGAATTATCAACAGGTGAAAAAGGACCAGCATAAGGTATATGGTCTAGAAAACAGGACAAATAGCAAAACAAGAGTAATGGAGAATCAACACCCTGAACAAACGTGATTGTGAAAAAGGGTGACAGAGTAAACAGAGCATTGGTAAAAATGAAAGCTAATTCTTGGAGGAAACTACTTGTTTGCACCAAACTGCCTGAAAACACTGATGAGACTGAGAGCGCTAACCCCCACATCTCCAGGTTACCTGTCCCATCTGACAACCAGAAAAACCCCCAACCAAACAGTGCTCAGACACAGAGGAATCAAAGTCCTGTTAGGTGAAACCTAGACTGGTGAACTCTGTCTGGTTATTCCCCACTCAGAGAGGTAACAGACAGGAATGAGAAAAGGCACAAACTGTTTTCACAGATGAAGAATCCTGACAAACAGTTCTATTGTTCAATACAGGCCTTTTTCACAACCCCACTGTCAGAAGAAGGGGCAGGGAGCAAGACACCATTTTGAGCAGCCTGTGATGAATATTATCCTTTGTGTGTGGTCAAATAGAAACCCCTCCTGACTACACAATTTACTGATTACTACTAGGGATCTGATCTCCTTACCTGGGATTCAATGAGGTATCCAGCGTCGTGCCCCTGATCAAGACCAGTCTTTACAACCTAGTCAAAAAAGAACAATAAAGATACACCACTGAAGCCATGCTTGCCAACATCTACGCTTTGATGAGATTACTTGTTTAGCTGCATCTCTTGTTTTCACAATTGTCCCCTCCCCAACATTCAAGGCACACTTCAGACCCTCTGGATCCTGTCCATGCTGTTCAAAGCAGAGCTATGGATCACCTTGTCCTAGCACAGGATAGATGGCAAAAAGTGTTCCATCAGATTAATTTTTACACATCCCTTGTCGTTTCAGCAGTTGTCAGTGGGACTGTACTCCTGTAATGTCACTGTTCTCAGAGTCAGAGGGGGGCATTCACAGGTTTTAGAGAAGTCTTAGCAATAGCTTAAATAGTGAAAAGTCACTTTAAGGATTCAACCATGGACAGTGTCTGTAAGTAATACAAAGCCTGTGTAACTCATGGGACTTTTAAAGTACTGTGTGGTTAGTGCTATGAAAAAGCAATTTGTATTTTCCTAGCTTCAAACCGGTTCAACACAACTCTTTAGAAACTGTCCAGGAAACCTTGAAAAGTTGCACGGACAAAGTATTCCAGCTAAGCCTTCCCTCAGTTGGGATTCTTGATCTACCCCTTACTGGTATCAAATAAACTGGTGATCATATTCTGGGAAGCTATTCCAAATTTCTCCCTGCTTGCTTGATACACCACACAACTAGCACTCATCAAGTCTGATCACCTGTGAAGATCAGGACATACGGCTTGACTCGGAGGAAGGGACCACCTTCCCTCTGTCTGTTGCCATGTTATCCCACAGATCCACCTTTACTATAGTTTCTTATGCCTCATAGCAGGCGTTACCTCAATGATCTTTAGCGGAGCAGGGTAGAGTCCTTTGGTTTGCTTCTGAACTTTGCTCTCCACTGTCTTGTAGACTTGCTGCCTCACAAATGGAAGAGCCATGGCATAGTCTGTTATCTCTGCAAGATGGGACAAAACATGTCTCAGCACAGTGCTATATGCACAATCAGCCTTTAAATGCATAAAAAGTATAGATGTGAATTGCGTATCTACAATAGAAACATGCAGCTGAAACTCAGCCATAGGCAGCACGGCCTGCTCAGAAGGGTTTCTACTACTTGTTCCACAGACAAGTCTCATTTAGGGCTGAAGTATCCTCCTAATACAACTGGTGACAGACTGAGCTCTGGGGAGCAGAACTCGCACAAAGATGGCATCATTTCTGGGCTCTGATAACTGCCTAAGGGCTCTGCTAAAGAGGGTTAGTGCAGAGCAGACCCATGTGCCTCTTCCCAATTGATTACACAAGCTTGGTACAGAAGTTGCTACTAAATCTTTGAAGATGGACAGTCCTCTGGAGGTAGCTGCTGCTCTCTCCCTGGGGTCTGGCTCCCTTCTAGTACACTTCAGGAGCCACCATGTGCAGCTCTGGCAACACCACTTTAAGATTAGATCTGCAGAACAACGTCCTCTCTACCAACCCACCTGGCTCAAGAGAATTACAACACAAAATAACATTGTTTTGAAAATGGAATTAAGTAGGAGCACAAATATACCCCTGAGAAGCAAAGATGGATTATACTCACTACAGTCCCTTGGGATTTGGCCATGATGCTCACACTTACTCTGCATTAGCCCTTTTGATCTCTTGGCAGACACAGTCCTGTTGGCTAGTCCTCTGGCAAAGCCAATTGCTACCTCCTCCAAGTACTCAATTGTTCGTGCTTCTGGAGGCTTCGTGCCTGGCCCTGTGAATACAAAAGAAGTCTTGAGGAAATGCAGCAGAAGTTATCGCTGATGGATGCCAATGCAGAGAAGCAAGGATGAGACAGCAACATGATGTTCCTTTGAATTGTTACCACTATTCCCCCAATCTGTTTGACTTTTCTTGATTACAAACAATGATGGAAAGGCTCAACAGGCAACTATATGAAAACCCCAAGGCATTTAATATACTTGGCATTATACAGAAATGCCAAAATTGCTCCCAATGGGAACAGACAGCTGTATGCCACTTAAACATCAATGATACTTTCATAATACCGTGGAATAGCTTTGGTTGGAAGGGGACACGGAACACCATCTGGTCTGACCTGCCACTCAAAGCAGGGCCAAGTTCAAAGTTAAATCCTACTCTGGAATTAGATCAGGTTGCTCAGGGACATCTGCCAGTCTCTGAACACCTCAAAGGATGGAGGTCCTATCACCCCGCTGGGTCCCTGTTTCAGCACCTGACCATCTTTTTGCAAATTGTGCTCTTCATTCCTCAACCTAACCCAAAGTAAAACATTTTACTTTGCATAATTGCAGACACACGTGTATCTCAACAGAACTTAAGTGTCCTGCCTCCCCTCCCTCTTGTTGCACCTCTCCTTTCTTATGTGGTAAGGTAAGTCTGCACAACTACGTTGTGCCAACACTGTTGCTTCGTAAACTTACCAACAACAGTTACAAAGCACTGCGCCCCTGAAAATGACCTGTACTGGAGCTGACGTCCAATGAAACCTCAACCTTTGACTTCAAGTGCAGGAAATCTCTCACTTGCTTTACCTAGGGCAACACACTAACACCTAACCTAACTTAAAGCTGTCCCACAAACAATGAAGCAAGCCACCAGAAAACAAAGTTTTAGCAACCTCTGAGGATGGGCGCACAACTTCAAGCGCAGGACTTGCACCATCACTGCAGGAGGACAGAGTACAGGGCTGAAAAGGCAGCTGTGTAATGTTGCTAGAGGCAAACACAACGAGTCATTAATGAAAGAGCAATGCCCAGTGATTCTGCACAGGGCCACCACAAGGTGCCTGCAGCTAAATGTGCAGCCTTCAGCTGCCCCTGAACTAGCAGAACAAACCTGATGAGGTTACAACTCTGTATCCTTACATTTCGGCAACCTCACTAACCTCCACTATAAACTGCTCCAACTGCTCCCAGATGCTGCACAGAGTCCTCAGAGCTAAGAAAACACCACAGCAGACAGCTACTCCCTGACACAGGAGACAGTAAAAAAAAAAAAAACAAAACAGAAAACCCCTGCTCCTTCACTTCACGCTACTCTCTCCCTCCACCAAAAGCTGAGGTCTTCAGCTTTAAGGTTTCGCCTCTCTGCATAAAATCTTGGGAGCGTATACTCCACAGACTCCAAATCCTGCTGCCTCTTGGAGAGTCTCTCAGCAAGCAGCAAGTAAAGGAGCACATACATTTTGACCACATCATGAAAGCTCCCTGTTGGGAAGTCTCACTCATACCCTGGCAGTAAGTCAGGGCCAGCCTGGGGGAAAACTATCCAAACAAAACAACATATTTCATTTTACTGGCAGCACAGAAAACAATCCAGCGCTGCTGCATAATTTATGTTTCAGCAATGCCCAGTGGATTTTAGAGAATTTATTAGAAATTTGAGAGCATTTGGGATTTCTGAGCCCAAACCTCACCAGCTTTCAAATTCTCTTTCCACCACTTGAAAGCAACATGCCTGAGACCTTGAGCTTTAGTGACCTGATGTGCTACAAGATGTGAACACCTGATCACCCCTTCCCATCAGCTTGGGTGTTCAATGTCAACAGGCACTGGACTTTGATACTACAGCTGAAGAAAAGAGCTGTTTATTTGCAAGTCTGAGCTATAAGAACTATTCAAGGCAAGGTGGTCAAACTCACATACGCAGGTTTACTTTACTTGCGGTTGCCTCTCAACATTTTGTAGTGTCCTAACCCAGGAACTCCAAGCTCTTGACTCACATCTGCTTTCTTGCACAAATGGCACACATCAGAATTAGATCTGGGCACAGCAGTAAATATATCAAGAGAATGCTGTAAAGCTCTCTGCTGAAGGAGGACTGATTGCACCCCATGAAATTGCGTCCTGGTTAATGCTGTCTCTCAAAAGCTTTCTACAATCAGTTAAAGCATCACCCCAGTTAAAGCTGCTTCCCCCCAGACACTGAGAACGAACATGAGAATACTCAGCAGAAAGCCTTCTGGCACTGGCTGCTATTTGAATGAAGGAGGAATGACTCTAATGCTTGCATATAATTTGTTTCTGTGTTCCTCCTATGTGCTTATCTGGTCTCAGCCAGGATTCCAAACAGCTCTTCAGAAAGTTCAGGTTTCCTTTAAGCAAGTCAGTGTAATCACTGGTATAAAAAGCCACATTTGCTGGCTCTTAAAAGCCAATTCACATTTAAGCAAGTATACAGTAGTAAAGTTTATTCAAGCAATTTTGCCTCAAGCCTGGGTACCACTGATCCATTCTAAAAGTGAGAATAGAGCTATGGATACCTCATCCAGCTGAACACTGGCACGCGAGACAGAACAGACACAAAGGCTTCCCTTGCATTTCTCAGAGTAGGCAGCAGCACCTTTTCTTTTTATTTTATTTTCTTCAACTACAGGTGTGAAGAGCCACCAAGGTACTCAGGCCATGCTCTGCCTGGGGAAACCAAGCTCAGCAACCTGCAACTATGCAGCAGTACCAGCTGGCACAGTGGTTTCCATTCTGACTCCTGGCCACAGCTGCTCAGACTTCTCAGAAGCAGCTGTGGAGGGCTTGCCCCTCCAGTCAGCTTCCAAGAAAGCTGCCCTAGTGAAGGAATAGCAGAAGCAAAAAATTATTCACTAGCCCGCTCAGCACTTGGAAGTCTGCAGTTTGCAAGGAATTTCTCCACCCAGCTGAAAGTCAGTGGGTGATTCAGAGCACCTAATCCATGGGAGTTGGCTTCTTCTCAAGATCTTGTCACAGATTAACACTTACAGGCTGCATAAATACAGACACCAGTCATCTCTTCTCCTTTCATTATGGATTGCAATCTGTCCCTCTGACATGATAAATGAGGAATGCAGGTTCTTATCTGTATAATTAGCTTATGCAAGAGAGCCAGCAGGCTTGCCCTCTATGCTAACCTTTCCCTGTTCACTCAGCTTTAGCAGGAGCCTGACAATTCCAGGTCTGCATACATATGCTTCTAAGGTAGGAATGGTGATTGCACTGCAGAGCATGGTGAGGACTTTGCAGTCCGTACGCTCTGTCCCCACTAGACTTCTGACTGCATCAATGGCTTCTCTACCCGTTTCATTAAGGTGGAGAGATTAACTGACAGGCAGCAGATCAAGAAACTGAGAGGCATCATGTCTGACCTAATGGGTCCACCAGTTGGTCAACCAGACCCATCTTCTTTGCTCTGTCAGCACGGATGTTCCTTCCCGTCAGCATCATATCAAAGGCAGCAGGAAGTCCCACCTGGAAGGGCAGAAAAGGGATTTCAGAACAGGAGCACGCCATGCAGCAGAACAGGCTATTATGTAAAGTTTTCCTCTTACTTACCATCTTTGGCAGCCTCTGAGTACCCCCTGCCCCTGGCAGGAGACCCAGTAACACTTCAGGTGTTGCCAAGACTGTTTTCTTGTCCTTTATTGCTATTCTGTAGTGACAGGCAATGGCAACCTTAGAAAAGGAAGAGAAAACTAAAGGTTTCCCTGTGAAAGACTACAGAAGAACTGGGCATCCCTTACAAAGGTCTATTCCACACACTGCCTCAGCTTTCCTCCCAACCCTACTCCAATTCCCTAATTCAACTGCTCAAATTCCCTCTGGGCTCACTGATGGCTTCTTCCAGCAAGAAGAGTGCACAGAGGCAGATGACAGCAAGCAGTTACAACACAAACATGAAACTACCAAACTGAGCCGAGCTATTTTTAAATCTCATCTAGACCATCAAGGACTAAATTCATTCACTACGCTGACAGCATGGTCCCATTTACACATCACCCATGATTCTTGGTTTATCGCTGGATCACCAAGTCCAGATCTGACACCACAGTGCTTGTAAAAAGCTGTGACTGCTGGAGAAATCAGTACATGACTGAAGCAACTCCACTCCCACAAGGTTATTCTGTTTTAGTAGTAACTTTGCTCCAGAAATTGCCTGTCTTTCAGTTTACAAAATCCTAGATGGAAGTTACGAAGCGAACACTGCACCCAGTCGAAGTGGCAAGCGACAGAGCAGAGTACTGCAGGCCAGGGTGGAGCCTGACCAGCCTCCCTGCACTCATCTGTCTCACAACCTTTTAAAGAATAGAAGTTGCTGGGATACGAGACTTGCTTCATCTGAAAAGCAGCAATTTCCAGCCTGGACTCTGCCAGCAGCATTTAGCCAGATCCAATGCCTGCTGGAAACAGCCGGTTTTCCCTGGGATGCTCTCATCTAAATATTAGCCTGGCCCACACAGATTCATATTTGATTAGCTTGCTCTCAACAGAAGCAGAAAAATTAGCATGGCAGAGCCCTGAAGCACAAGCAAGTCATTAACTTGCTACAAACTCATTTGAATGGATGTAATGAACCCCCATCAGGTCTCAAATCCCTCTCACAGTAAGTGGTCCTGCAGGCATCGTTTGTATAGTTTAGAGAACCAGCGCTATTAACTCCCACACCTGCTTGTCAGACCCAGAATCGGTCAGTACCTCCAGTCCTCCTCCCAGGCAGGACCCACTGATGGCAGCAACTATGGGCTTTGGAGACTGCTCAATTTTTTCTAGCATCTTCTGTCCTTCCTGAGAGAGCTGAGTCACTTCCTGAGAAGTCTTGCAGGCTGCAAGCATGCTGCAGTGAGGCAGAAAGGCTGATCAGAATTGGAAAAGCACTGAAAAAACAGCAGTAAAATAAGAGTGCTTCAACGAGTTTGTTCTCTTTTCCCACAAAGCTCCAGTGACGGACAGGCAGGCAAGAGCTATTTAGTCCCCCAGTCTTAGATTAACAGACAACACAGGAAGACTACTAAATTCAGTGGGTTAAGTCACTGCACGCTGACACTGGGCTGTGCCTGCAGGCAGTGAATGAGTTTCCTTGTGTCAGAGCTTTGAAAGCCTTTGGGGGAGAGGAGGAAGGGTCATAGGAAGCCTTAAAGCACTTGCCAGGAAGGGAGAGCCCAGGATCACTTTTTAGAGGAGCAGATGGCCAGTGCTCTGATGTTGCACTCTGCCAATTAGAGACTCCGTGCCAATTATTCTCATGGAGGCTAGCAGCGTTCGCCAGGCAGGCGCAATTCAAGAGGCTTGTAGTGTTGAGACCAGCAGACACCTCAAACACAGCCTGTCCTTTTGCTCTGCTTACCAGCTCTACCTACTGCCTCCTTCCCACCACAACATATATCAAGTCTCTGCCCTGAGTAAGGCCAGCCAAAAGGGTTTTGAAGGGTCTATTTATAATTTACATTCCTTCCTCAGAGTATTCTGGCTTTTAATGTCTTTAAACAACTATTCTGTCCTGCCCTAGGTCAGGACTAGGAGCCAACAGCATTCCAGGTCCCAGTGAGAGGACCCACACAGGCCGTCCCACACCCTGCAAAAGTTACCCACGCTGAATTGCCTGGGAGGCTGCTCAGATGCTCCACATGGCAGAGCGCCAAATCCTGCTTAATCAAGGGGCTGTGCTGGCAGACTGCCAGGCACTCAAACCCAGCTTAAATGAAGTCCTGCATATAAATTATCTGCTCTTATTACATCCCAAACCAAAGGACAATGCTTACCCCAGAGCTAGGATGGCTTTCCTTGGCTGCACCCCAGCACGCAGGAAGGAGTGACCAAGTGTTACAGCCAAAAGGGGTTTAATGACTTGTCATGTTCCTCTTTATCAAGGTCCTAACTTCATTTGAGCAAGTTGGGCATTCTGTGGACACAGATTTCATTCCCAGCCTCTGCACCACCCCTGGGGAGATGTCAGCGACAAACTGCTCAGACTTCACAGCAAACCAGACCACTGGCCCTGGATGCTGGACTTCAGAGAAAGCTCCATCAGCATAACTTCTAATGCCCTGTACTTACTTGAGATCTGCTCCAGCAATGAAAGAACCTGGCTTTGAAGAGATGAGGACGGCACTTTTGACAGCTTCATTGGCCCAGATCTCATTCAATACATCGGCAAACTCTGAGCTCAATTGTTTGGATAGAGTGTTCACCTGAAAGCAGCAAATAAGCATTGTAAATAGGGAGCCCATGAGACAGTGGAGTTTAACCTCTGATTAAGTACTGGACTCAATCATCACATCATCAGAAAACTTGCACAGAAGACAGACTGACACCAAAAAGCCAAAGCCAATGGCAGGCCTGAATGGATTTTCCAAGCCAGCAGGAGCAGCAGCTCTACAGCCTTTCAAGATTTGCCTTCTGGGTGGGGCAGGGGGGGAAGACTAGGCCATCCAGGAATTCACCCAACAGCCAGACCATTACTTGGCACAATTGTAACACTTCTGCGGCGCTCAAATTGAGCCCAGATTTGCTATAAAAGTTAGTTCATTCTATGTCATAATACAGTGAGAAAAAAACCCACCTCCAAGATGAAGCATTGCAGCAGGTCACCAAATAATCTTTTATTAAGACGATTCTCCTTAACCTCACAAACAGTGGGTTTGTGACCTCAAACACAGATTTTATGAGCTTCTAAGCTGGTTTTTTCTATACAACAGACACTCTCCTAACTGTCTTGAATCCAAGAACTTAATAAAATTTAGCAGTGTCTTGTGCCAGTGACAGACAAGTTAGCTTAGTACACACGAAATAATTCCATGAGGCACTTTCAGATCTCTTATTAAACACCCTAATGCTCGTTTTACTATTTCTACTTTGCTCACAACTTTGAAAGGCTGCATGTTAGGAAAGTTCTTAGTCTTAAATTAAGAGTTTTCAATGCCTTCCCTGTATGACTGCTATTCCTGCCGTTTCCACCGCTATGCCTATCAATCACAGCCAGCTAAAACAGTACCTTTGAATTTGGTGAATTGAAGCGTACAACAGCAACATCTCCTTTGATATCACAGCTAACGTGGGTTCTAGCTGGAAACAAACAGAAACGTGTTATCAGCTTATGCTTAGTGGATTTTAAGAAAGAGGATGAACTCACATAGAAAAGCTTTACACTTACTCTGAAGAGCAGTGGAGGTGGAGATGTTACGGCAAGCATAACCTAAAGAAAAGATATTGCAGGTATTAAAGGAATTCTCAGTAGCCTCAGCTTAACTCTCCCTTATTAATGCATCCTCCCACCTCGCCTCATGTGCCAAGTACAGCGTTTTGGAAAATCCCGAGTACAAGCCAGTTTGCCTTCTCTTACGGCTTGATCTGTGCCACCACCAGAGTTCAGTAGATTACACACTATTGAAGTGACCTTCACAGCACAGATTCCACACTACGGCTTCCAACACGAGCAACGCCAAAGCAAGCGCAAAAAAAAAAATCAAAGCCTTCTTCCCAAAGAGCTGACAAGGTGAAGCAGGTGGCACCCAGGGGTGTTTTGCCTTTAGTATGCAGAGTTCAACACTTCTGCACACACTGAACCAGAGATTTTGCTGCACTTTATAGAGAGTTTCAAGCAGGCAAGTTAGCTTCTCTGCAAATCAAACATAACTGCCCTAGAAAAACACACTCTTTCTGCCAGTGAATGGTGCCACCCCAAGTATTACTTCACAGATTTCAGGGTATACATCTGGCGAGCCACAAAAAGAACACACCAAATATTTATTCTCGCCTCCATCTATAAACAAAATACTTGATCCATCTCTACTAACTGCATATGGAAGCACATAGACAAACTTGTCTTGTTTCAAAGCACTCATAAAACTCAGGCGACGGTATGGACAAGTTCCGTCCACAAGTGAAATGCCATTTTTCCACCTCATAAAACCCAGATCTCCTTTTTCTACTGAGAAACTGTATTTGGCCTGATAGTCTCTCAGCACATGAATGAATCTCAGTTCAGCTGAATCAACCTTGATCCTGACCAAGAGGATCCTCTAGAGCAGATCGAGGCTGAATCCCTGCCAAAGCTGCTTTAAGTCTGAAATCTAGTAAAAGCATTACTTCTTCAGCAACATATGCGCATCTACCAACTGCAACACAGCCATTTAAATAGGGAAAAATTACTGCTCAATGCTGATAAAATGTTTAGGAATGAAACATTCCCATTCCCAGCAGCAAGCAGGCAGAAAATCCAATACAGGGAAAACAAGCTTAAAACCTCAGCCTGCACCTCACCAACAGGTGCTTCCCCCTCCCCACAGCCCCGTGACACTGGGTCAGGGCTGGAGCTCCACTGCACTTTGGCCCTTTTTCCACTTTGTCTCCAGTGCTGGCAGTAGGGACTGACCTTTGTGCTCCATTCCCTGAGCCCAGGATACACGGTGCAACGCTGTGGGGATGGAAATTCAGTGTCAGTGTGTCCGGGTGAACAGATTTGGGTGTGCATGTGTGTGTCATGTGCCCACAATACCATTTTATAAACAAAGAGTGAACTGCTTTCCACTCCAAAGCTACTTTAAAGTATTTTTGACTAGGACAATACCTAGATTATGATTGCTGTAGCCAACATCAATTTTCTGAAACTTTTTGTGCACTAAAGTCAGGTACACCTGAAAATAAGTACCAATGTTTATTTCCCCACAAAACCAAGCATGGTCCAATAACAATTTCTCTGCTGACAGACGCTCCTCAGCAGAATATGATGCTATTAACAGCAGTATTTTAACCCAATAAAAGCCACACAGCCCCACTACTTTAAAAAGAAGGTAAGGACTGCACTCTCTTACTGAATTCATTCACTTGAGTCCTGCATGGCTACACAAGGCAAGGCACAGCAGGAAGGAGAATTAGACCAAACAAATCTCAGCTGCAAGGCAAGTGATAATGTTTTCCTTCCACCCCCTCAGCCAGGCATCTGCTAAGGCTGGGATGTGGGAACATTTACTGAGAGCAAGGCACTGGCTATGTAGTAAAAACTATATTGCATGCAAAACAGACAACGTCAGTTAAAAATGGAATGGATTAATTAACCTTTTTCTATGGTCTAACATGCTTTCCTCCTTCATATCAGTTTCCAAACAAACTGCTTCCATGAAAACATTAAACCTTGAATTCCATTTTGCCTTTCAGTTCTAGCAAAACAAGAGATATGAAGTAGGAAAAAAAAATATATCAAGGGCACAACTGAACACATCTCACTACATTTTAATATAGACTTTTTAGGGAAAGGTATTGTCATCAGAGTAAGAGCTGCTTAATATTTAAGTGAGGTTTCTTTAGCCTGACAGTATTTTATTTTAGAGCCCGGAATATTAGTGGAAAACATCTTCCAAGTCTACAACTAAAAGCAGTTACTTGGTCACAGTCACAGCACATCTGGTTTAGGCATTGATTCATTCAGCAGTATGATGGTAACTTGCCAAGACTGGAGCCAGAAAAATCCCCCCTTCAGAGCGCTGAAGGAAGCAGCAGCAGGCCAGATGTACACTTCCACTATTTCACTAACATTCATTCTAGAATTAAAAGCCTTGAATATTGATCCCATTTTCACTCCTTCACTCACTCCAATTAAAAGACCATCTAAACACAGGGATGCCAACACTTCAGACAGTTGCTCTCAGGATTTTGTCACGAATTTGGATGCAGCAGAGAATGGAAAACATCCCTTTCACACACCCCAGCCAGGACCAGTTTCTTCCCACTTTCTCTTTTCTCTGTTATTTCCTCAGCTGCCTCCCTGCCCAGCACTTCCCCTTCCCGTTCTTCCACTCACCCGGACGCGGCATACCACTTGAAGTGGGAACAGCATCCATGGATGGTTCAGGAGAAAAGCCTTCCTGCAGTCCTGGACCAAGACAAGCACCAGCAGAGCAAACCAGCTGAAGCTCAGGACGACCACCCACACTTTCAGCCTGTACCTGCAAGCTGATGGCACAGAGCACCAAACTGCGAGCCGTGAGACAGGGAAGTTTTGACAAACTAAATTTTCCTATCCCCTCTGGGAACCTGCTAGCACATGGCATGTGGCTCAGCAGGTACAGCCAGCTCTTGGGCTCATGCTGTCTGCTTGCTGCCTTTTGCATGTTTTTTGGCCTGCCCTAGCGAGCTTTGCATCCAGTTTAACAAACAATTTGTTATGGCAGAGCAACACTATTAATTATGGCAAGTGACAGCGTCCTCATAGCAGCTCCAGGACTGCTTGCAATGAAGAATTTTGCCAGTTATAACAAGAAGTCCAACCAATGACAGTCTGAGCACTCACTGGAGTTACCCCAATTCTGCTTGTTATAGATTGCAGCACCCTGCTCCTTGAGCAACCAGCTCACGTAAAACCTCACTCCAACACCACACGGAAGACGGGTACTATCACAGAACCATTTAGGCTGAAAAAGTCCTGTAAGACCGTCAAGTCCAACCACTAACTTAGCACTGCCAAGTCCAGGTTTAGGTTTAAATGAAACACTGCTAGATTTCAGGTCAACATTGATACCAGGCCCTGAAGCCCTGCAAAGTGCAGAACCAAGAACTGGTTTGCAGTGCCTCTGAGCCTTGCCCTTCAGCTTTCCTAGCGGCACCTGGTGACTCCTTGCTTTGGAAGCTCTGCAAAGAAGTACCACGACCCAGCACTGCAAGCAAGCAGGAGACTGCCAAGGCAAGGCCCTGCCCAGGTTGCAGATCACAAGGGAGCGTTAGTCAATGGCTGAGATGCCTGTGTACCAAAATAAACAGATTGTGGGGCACCTGGAGATGGTAACGTGCCTGGGGGCATTCCTTCCATGCATGCAGGGATGCGGGGATACCCCCTTCCCACTGACATGCCTTCATGCCTCAGGATCCAGACATCCAAGGACATGGGGACATCCCCCTCCCCTGCAAGGCATGCTAACAGGGGCACAGGGACACGCACACGCATAAGGACACTCTTTCCCTGTGGATCAGCTCACATGCCAAGGCCAATCCTGCCTAGAGGGTCTGTGTTCCGCCCCCCCAACGCAGGGTCACAGTGACCCCCCCAGAGCCATACACATATTCCCAAAATGTGCAAGGACACAGGGGCCGTGGCCGGGCACAGGAAAGCCAGCCTGCCGTGGGGGCACCCCCACCCCTGTGGCCCCCCAGAACACAGAGGCACCGCCCCCCACCCTGGGGAAACCTTGGGAGGATGGGTTAGGGACAGGCCAGGGATCCCCCCCCCGCGATTCCCTGGCGGTGGGGACAACACCCCTCCCACGGGGCACGTACACACACAGGGACACCCCTGCGGGAGCAGCCCCCACCCCACAGCTGCCCCGGGGAGACCCCCCGCCCCATTCCTCAGAGACCCTTCCCCGGGGAGGGCCCGCGTCTCACCCCC
>JAVJGI010000062.1:75397753-75413939 GCA_035590275.1 Ibycter americanus
AGCGGCAGGTGGGGATGGAAAGGTTATCCACCCTAAGAGCCACAAACCAAAATCTTCATAAGGCCTGCCTCACCACTAGGAGCTTTGGACAACTAAAGGTGCTCCATCCCACCTCTGTTTCTCCCTTCGTTATGTCCAGGCAGAGGTATTTTGATGGTAATGATGGGAGTGACCATGTAAAATTTATAATTACGTGTCAAGAATGCACAACCTTAAAGTCAAGTCCTTGATATTACTTGCATGTAGGACCTTGGACACGGTAAAAATTAACGACACGTCTTTGTTTCCTTGAGGAATCAGGTTGAGTAACAGTAACAGTTGGTAGGCGAGGTAACCACAAGCTCTTGGCAAGCTGTGAAGTAACTGCAGCTTCTGCAGTTTTATTCCCTCCATTTTTTGCTTTATGGCCAGAAGTTCATAGACACACCAGAAATTCAACAATCATTTTTTCCTACTGCAGAAACAGTTCACTTACTTATAAAAATATGTAGTAAATAAAAAACTATCTCTATTATCAGGGTATGCATTTAAGGGAAATAATTTGTAGGCATGTTTTCATATGCATATATATATATCTATGTATGTCTGTACATGTATGCACATGTGTACACTTCTGTATACTTAAGAAATTAGTATCAAAGTATTGAAAAAAATCACATCACTACTAACTAAACCAAAGAACCAAAAAGCAATTAAAATATTTCAGCATAGTTTTGATACTACATGATCCATAAGACATGGTGACATTTGCAGAGATCTTGGTCATTTAGAAACATGAGTCATTCAAAATAGCAAATGTATCGTAACTTATTATTGTGTACTTCAGGTGTCATATTAAAATATTGCATGAGCAATGTTTGTTGCCTGAAGTGAGGTGTAAAGTAAAATGCAATTTGAAATAGTATTTAGTATTGGTGTCTTTGGATAGTTTCTGGGTATGTCAGCAAGTGACTTGGTGCAATGGAAGATCAGTAGAACGGAAAGGATCACTAGACCTTAGAGATTGTGCCGAGGCTCCTCGAATCTTCATCATATTGATTTATGAGTTCAGTTTGACTTGGATTTTGCCAGTGAATAAACCAAAGCACAATGTAAGTTGGAATGGTAGAGCTTAGAGTTGAGTTTGAATATCCACAAGAGTATCAAGATTCTATAAATTCTCTGGGCCCCCATTCCAGTGTTTGATGACCATCGTTGTGAGAGGGGTTTTTTGCTTATATCTAATTGGAATTTCTTTCACTGCAGTTTGTGTCTGTTACCTCTCATCTTTCCACTGTGCACCTGAGAAGAGTGTGGCTCCATCTTCTCTATAGCTACCATTAGGTAGCTGTGAACAGCAGTTAGATGACCCTTTGCCATGTCTTCTCCAAGCCGAACAAAGACAGGTACTTCAGCCTCTCCTCAAATGGGTGATAACCCAGTCCAAACTCTCCAGGTTTCCAAAAGAAAGAAATGTTATGTACACTCTACAGGACCCTGAGGTTGTGTAGTGCACACATTGGTTCATGCCCCACTAAGTAGTGAAGCACCTTCGAGTACCTTTGGAGTACCTTCAAAGCAAAACTTCTGGTCCACTTTCCTCTTAAAGAATCTAGTTTGTGCACATGAAAAGCCCACTGCAAACTGAACCAGCATGAAGTCACAGGGGACCATCAGGGGGTTGCTTCGAAACTGCACTAATGCAATTGTAGACTTCACTGTGGATGCCACTCTGAAATGTCAGTGTTCACCTGTGGGCAAACAGGCAAGGCAAATGGTAGGAATTGGGGGGGAAAGGAGCTGAAAACAAAAGAATAAATTTGATTTGGGACTACACAAATACAAGATGCATTTTGGACATGGCACACAATTCTAGCCAGCCCATTCCCAGAAGGCTGTAATAGAACTGAAAAAATAAGGTAAATGTACAATAGGAACAATCCACTTAAATGGCTGGATCCGTTTGAAGACTTCTCTGACAGATGTGGTTGATAGAATCTCTCTTTTCATTGGGGGAAAATAGACAGACAAGGGGGAGTGTAAGAAAAGACCACATCATCAGTAGTGATGTAGAGAGGTGAAAATGGCATCTTTCTTTGCTGTTTCCCCTGACAGAAAAAGCAGAGATGATCAGGTGGCAGGCTGAGAGAATATAAGCAGAAAATGAATGCTCACCTAAGGCATAAGATGTTTGTAGAATTATCAACTAAAGGTCCTGTGAAGGCCAGAAGTACAAGAAGATCAGCCAGAGTCACAGAAGAATGCTCAGTCAGGAGCTCTGCAGTCTGAGGGTCCAGAGACAGCCTTTGGCACTGGATGTCCCTAAACCAATGTATTTTCCATCAGCTGGAAGGGTGTACAGGGGCATAACCATGATACACTCATCCTATTTCTGTACATTTTATGCTCTTTACTTAGGCATCCTTAGTGGCCACTGGCCACTAAGCCAGTGGACATCTGGTTTAGTTTCTTATGTTCATTCTGTGTTCTGATATTTTGTCATTATGGAACAGAAAATAAACTAACTGTGAGTGCAGGGAAGCACACAGATGTTTTGTATTGCAATGGATTATGTTAAGCAGGAACAGTTCAATGTATGTCCCAAGACATTTGACCCATACCGCGGTGGCTTAACGTATCTTACACAAACTGGAGTGTCACAAGAGGTATTGCATGAATAACCTGGGATTTTCCAGAAGAAAAGCTTCAATAGGTTCAGAGAGAAACCCTGCTTTTTCACTGAGAAATGAAGAGCAACTTGATTTTTGTTGGATTAAAAGTCACCAAAAAAAAATGGGTAATTTTTGGGTTGGCTCAATGTGTGGCTGAGAAGAGGAAGCAGTTGTCACTCCCCCTAAGAAACACGTTATAAAAGAGGCTGTAAACCCCACAGCCAAAGCCTTCTGGAGGGAAAGGACCAAGAGCCGGTCTTGTTTGGCTTCTGGGCTTACCTGATACCTGGTAACTTCTCAGTTCTTTTCAGTCTTTCTTTCAATATCTGCTGTTGTCTTTTCCTCAAAAGCTGACCCCTCCCCAAACCTCTGCATTATTAACTTAAATTTGTAGGTTACTAAAAAAGGTTAATCTAAGTTTTCCAGAAATTACACAAGTTGAATAAGTAGTTAAAATATGTGCTAATACTTAGAATACTTTGATAAAAATACTCTGCTTACTAAGTCCTAGGAAAAAATCTGGCTGGGTCAGGTTACTTTAGAGAGGTCTGTGGTCCAGAGAAATTAGCAATGTCTTTGATGCAACCCAGTATATTTTTTTTATATCTACGTCTCTATGTTAAGAACTTTATTTCATTTTCAGAATTATTCACTTTGCCTGCTTGTTTCTGCTGATATTTTCAAATACAAAGAAATTTGTGTAAACTTTTAATACTAATTTCAAAGCTGGTTTTGGCCATGATGTACCATTCCATTTGCAGATATATGACATTTCAGCACAACCTCATCTCCCTTCCTTGCTCAAGGGAAGATAATTTGTGACGGATCAGAAGATTCTCGAATGCCAAGACATACGACATTAACTACCACTTCTTTATCCATAAGACCCCTTCTAGGCTGTCTAATCCCATTTTGCTGATATTAGTTCAATTATGAACTCTTTCAATGAAGGCATTGCAAATTTCTGAAGTTTATGTTTGACTGTATATTCACCTCATTTTGTTCAGTGTTGTTTATTTATTAGATAAAACATTTAACTAAAAATGAAGTCATGATTGCAGTTTGGCTAAAGACTACTTGCAAAATGTGAAAGAAATCCGAGTGATCAAACTATTAAAATAACTTAATGATCACATATCCTGAAAGCATGTTGCCCCATATAAATTAACTTTTTCCCATGAATGCTCGCACAGCAGCCATGATGTCATATGGGTCTTACTGGTTATTTTTGAAAGTTTGAAGAAAAGGGCAATACAAATGCCATTTCGATTAACACAATAATTGTGCAGTTCAGAAGACTGTATGTCCCAGGCACTGTCTATCATTCACCTTCCTTGGTCCTTTTCCCTACAGTGACACAGCGAATCTGCAGTCATGAAGATCCTTTACCTGCTCTTTTCTCTCCTCCTTTTGGCAGTCCAGGTTTCTCCAGGTAAGATGGAAAATAGATGCTAGAAGGGGATTTTTGTGCACCTGAAGTAAACTTCCCAGCACATTTTAACCACTACTGGTTAAAATTGCTAGAAACAGAGCAGGATTTAGTCAAAGAGCTCATTGCCTGTGCTCCCCTGTGAAAACTGTTCTAAAGGTGGAGAAATTACAACTTCTGAAGAAAAGTGATTTTTCACTTCTGGTGGCTTCCTAAAAAGATTGTGCTAAACACACTGGTGTTAGACTCCCGAGATGGTGGCCATGATCTCTGGATAACAGCACACTGAGCAGTGCATATGCAGATGAAAATGAAGCCTGGCCAACTATTTTCAGATAGGATCCAATATTAAAGCCTCTGCACCCATGACACTTTTCCATAAAGTAAAGGACAATGAGTCAGGCTGTCTCTATCATTGTCCACCTGGACTTTAAGGCTATCCATTTAGATGCACTGTGAGCTAAGGATCCCATCTCTGCAAGGTGTAGACCTGCTTTGCAATCTCACCTCTTACATGGCCTTCCAATACGGCCAAATCTGGGCACCAGTTCTTAAGGCAAGTTAGTGGTGAAGGCAGCTCAACGAATGGGAAGCCCTGCTGGCGTTAGGGCTGCATC
This sequence comes from Ibycter americanus, assembly GCA_035590275.1. Classification (NCBI taxonomy): domain Eukaryota; kingdom Metazoa; phylum Chordata; class Aves; order Falconiformes; family Falconidae; genus Ibycter; species Ibycter americanus. Next base: position 75,402,451 of record JAVJGI010000062.1, read on the forward strand.
GCCCTGCCTTGCAGAATGAGAGGGAATGAAATTTTTTATTATTGTTGCAGGTTTGTCTTCACCCCGGCGGGACATGCTTTTCTGTAGACATGGGTCCTGTCACTTTGGAAGATGTCCCTTCCACATGATTAAAGTTGGAAATTGCTTTGGGTTCCGCTCCTGCTGCAAATTGTGAGTTCAACATTCACCAAGGCTTGTCTGCAGTATGAACAGACAAATCTACTTTGTGTCCTTAACCCCAAGGTGCTATTGAATGTTCAGATTGGATATAAGGAAAAAACCTATTACACCATGCGGACAGTCAAGTGTTGAAGTAAGTTGAGTTCCACTGTGCTTTTTCTCCTGAGATGTGCATCATGATCTGCCCCAGCAAGAAAGATAAAGCATGGTCGGAGATGTCAGCCTTGTGCTGTCCCAGCAATATTTGACCCCTTTAGAGCTCCTATGCCAGAGCAAAATACCAGGGTTTGGTATTCGTGGAAGTGGGTTGCTGTGCTGTGTGGGGGGATTCCGTTATGCTGCAGAATGCCAGCAAATGTGTGCAAAACGTGCGACAGTGTTGTAAAAACAAATTATCATGTGAAAGGTAGCCTTCTATTTTCACTCAGGAATGAACGCATTCACCCCAATGTAAAAGGATATCAATTTAATTCCCTGCTTTTCCTGAAGCAATAGGAAAACACTCTTCTTACTCACAGGTATGAGTGCACAGGGCTGTCCCAGCATGGCTACATATGACATGAGGTATTTTGAAAAGTATTTATACCCAAGAGGCAAATAGGCATGGACTGAGAGTAAGTAGGGAGGGAACACAAGCAGAAAGAGAATCTGAATTATTTTTTTTTCTTTGTGCAGGCCATGGCGTGTATAAAGACTTCATGGAGTGTCCATTCAAGAGCGATGAAAATTTCTTCTAACCCTAGGAATTTGCTTTGAATACCCATACTGCTAAAACCACCACATCCTGCTACAAAGCCTCATGCATCTCTCATTTTTATTGCAAGAAGATTTATGATGTAGAATAAATCTAAATGTATTCTGCATTGCTTTCCCTCCTTTTGAATAAATTGTTCTTGCTTAGCATTCACATCACTGAAACGGGTGTCTGTTGCGTGGGCTGAAGGCAGTGATCCTACCTGGGTTTTGACACACAGACCCCAGAGGGCAACAATTTACAGTGCCAGCTGCTCCTTAATTTGAGCATTTCGGAGACATACAGCTGTCCAGGGCTAGATAGACAGGGACTGAAGACCTTACCTTCCAGTACCAAGAGACAGTTTGACTGCAAGGACTCTGCTTCCCTTGGCGGGATATGTTCAGATGCCAAAATCCTTTTTTTCTTTCTTACCATGCAGAAATATTTTCTTGGGGAAAGAGAAATAGAAATAGCTAGAAACCCAGACACCTAACATCCATTAAAAGATCAGCATGTGAAGACTCTGTGTTCTGGCTTCTGGAAGGTACTCATGAGCTAAAAAAGGTGTAAGCCTCTTTTCTTCTTTTTTAAATACTGCGACAATTTATGCCAGTTCTTTTCTCTCCAGAAGTTGTTTGTCCTATAATTTCACACCAACAGATGTAAGTTTTGGCGGGATTTTCCAGCTGTCCCTCTGAGAGGGTGCATAAAAGATAATAGGTGGAGAACAGATTATACTGGTCTCTCTTTATTAGCTCCTCTCCCACTCCGTCCACCATATGGCACACTCCCCTCAGTTCTCCCTTGGGATACACACACTTTTGAAATGTTTAAAAGGCAATTCTGTTTGCCTGCTAAACTTGCAGCATTATATGTCCTATGACTATTCTTTGCACTTCTTAGCAGGGAACAAATTTATCCCCAGGTATCCCATCCAACTTCTAAACCTCTGTGGCATGATTTCCTATACTCAAGTCGTGGCGATAGTTAACATAACTCAAAATCTTTGGAAAATGTGTGTTTGGGGACATCCATGCCTGGACAAGTTGTAGACCCTCAGCCTGGTGCTAGGTAACTGTCTGGCCCTATCGTGCAGTGAGACAGTTGTCAGGGCTTGCTCATACATCAAAGGGGGCTGAGAGGGTACTGATGGCCCTCAGAGGGAACGTATCCAGAGGAGGCATCCAGAGGAGGCATCCAGCATGGAACATGGCCGTGCATTCAGACAAAATCTCGTGCTTCAGCACTCTTCTTAGTGCGTTTACAGGAGCTAGATTCTGTCTGCCCTCAAAAAGCAGTTCAAAACTGATTGGGCAGATTTTAGAAAAATGCCTCAGAGTGTTTATTTCATCTTTTTTTCTTCTTTGGTGTAGGCTGTAGACTCGTTCTCTATCTGACGCTGCTAAGAGAAAAGCAAAGAGAATGCATAGGAGCCTTATGGTCAAAAGCGAGTCCAGCACTCTGTATCAAGAGGGGAAAAAAGACACCATAACAGACACAAAGCAGTGAAAATCTGTGCCCAGAAAACATCAGGGTGTTTTCAGTTGTCAACATGATAGAAGTTGTAAGTTTTGCTAAGAAATGCAAACATACAAAGGAATTAGCTTACAGAGAACACAGTTGTTAACTATTCCTTAACCAGCAGATAATCAGGTTAATTATATTATATTATATTCACTTCTAGCTCAAATACGTTAAGAAAATGTAACATCTAGCCTGCTGTCCCTTGTGGGATTTCCTACACTAAACAGTGTTCAGTGGTGTTACTGAACTATACACAGAAGGTCGTTAAAAGATCTGATTTATGACACTTAAAATTACAGATTTTAATTTTTACAAGCCTGTAATAGACAGGACTTGCACGAGGCCTTGACTCTTCCACAACAGCACATGGCAGAATATCACACAGAACTAGAAAGGGCACTACTGCCAATATCCAAGCAACTGAAGCCATCCTCACCGGTCTGTTGGTTCTCCTGACTCTATTGCTTGTGATGGGAGCCTAGCCACCACTGTGTTTGTAGCCACCCAGATTAAGTCAGAGGAACTGAATCCCCCCGGATGTGTTGCATGTGGTATATGTTGTGGAAGATATGGTAAACATACTTCACAGGTCACATAATACTTGGTACTGAAATACTTCCTGTCTCAGCCCCTCTCTCACCTCCTGCAGTTCTTCCTGAACTTGTCCAAATGCTTAATATTCCCTTGAGTTGCACCACTTGGCAATGTAACCTTTTACAGTCATGTCTGGGAATGAAGTATGCACTGTGGAAGTGGAGGACAGGAAACGTCGTTATTTCTCAATACAGCAGGTGTTTGTGGGTAGCTGGCCACCAACTGTTGAGGTTTCTTTACAATTCAAAAGCTGAAATTTCTTGATGATTTTCAAGACTCCATCTTTACCTTGACAAAAATTCTGGACTCAGTATACAGGATATTGCTTGTTATGAGTGGACAAATGTCACCCCTGTCCTGGTCCTTGTCCTTGGCAGCCACAGGCACCAGCAGCAGCAGATGCTTACGGAGGTCTGTGCTGGGCAGCGTGTCCCTTGGGTGGGCACTACCCTTCCTGGAGGCCCCAGACTCCTCTTCATATTGCTCCATCACACTGTAACCCTCCTTGTTGCAGGCCCTGCTGGAAGCTATGCTGTTCCATGCCCCATCCCATCATGCAGCATGGAGGGACCTGCCTTGCCCTCATCAGCACTTGGGCAGATGCCATGGCAACCCCCAAGGAGACCTTTGTAGAATTTAGAGGGAAATAGATCTCCCAGGCTGGCTGTCCAGTTGCCCCTCAAGGTTACATCTCAGAGCAGTCCCATGGATCAGATGGGTAGTCCTGCAGGGAGTTAGCAGGGTGTTTTCTCCTCTCCACCCATCTGGAGACAACCTGAGTCTAGACTAGCTGCTCTCACCCTTCCTACAAAATCCTTCTATGACTGTGATCCACCTGTGGGTAAATGTGTGGGTGTATTCATGAACACGTGTGTTCATAAGAAGTGACTCTGGTCGTTCTGGTGAAGGAATAAGCCACCTTCAGCCAGCTCTGACTTTCCAGCTGGGTATGCAGCACTTGGCAGAGATGCTGGGCTTCTCTTTCCTGGTATGTGTTTCCATCATGTTTCACTGGGTAACAATCTGGCTCTCACTTACTATGACGATGGATCTATGCTCTTTATTTTTCCAAATCGCACAACAACATTAAAAAAGTGTCTGCAGTTTTGACTTCAGGGCGGTAGCTTGGCAGCAAAACTCTACCAAGTGATGGAGTCATTGAGCAGAAGGCTCAGAAGAGGTTTTCATTTTCTACCTTCCTCAAAAAGCAGACTCATACGTACCATCAAAAACAGCACGGAGGTACAGTTACTTGCCATCTTGACACAGCTGAACATTCATCCTAGGGAAAGCCCCAAGCCATGGGACCCTTGAGTCCAAGGATCATCTCGCAGGAGACATACAGGGAACGTTCTGTGCTCGCTGCATGCCTTTCAGAGGTTTAGCTATCTGTTTTCAAAGCCAGAATTCACATGGAGCTGCTACATGGCCTTGAGTAAGTGCTGCATAAGAAAGAGCTGTGAGAAGCAGGACTCATCACTTGAGAGCAGCTTTTAAGGTCAATTTCTTTTCCCTGGTCCTTGCTTGAGCTATTTGCTAGCTTTGACCCTGGCTGTACACTTTGCTGACCTGCCTTCCCGGTTTAAACCTGGAGCTGCCTCACTGCTACGAAGCCAGACCTCCCTGATGGAACCGCCTGGTCTCGCTGCTACCTGACAAGTATTTTGGTCACACGCAGACGTGCACATAGACAAACACACATGTTCACCTGCAGCTGCAGCACAGCTTGGTGTGTTGGTTTGTAGAAGGGCTGAGGGTAGTGCCTGATGTCAGAGAGCAGCAAGGCTGGTCTCATACAGTGTCCAGATGGGAACAGAGGAGGAGGCATCCTGTTTCTTCCTTGGAAATCAGGAAACTTTAAGATACAGGTTATCCTCAGCACACTTGCAGATGGCACCAAACTGGGAAGAGTGGCTGATATGCCAGGGGGTTGTGTTGCCACCCAAAGTGACCTTGACAGGCTGGAGAAATGGGCTGACAGGAACTGTTGATAGTTCAACATAGAGAAGTGCAGTGTCCTGTACCTGGGGAGGAACAGCCCCATGCACCAGTATATGCTGGGGCCACACAGCTGAGAAGCAGCTTTGCAGGAATGAAGCTGGGGGTCCTGGTAGACACCAGGCTGAATATAAGCCAGCAATGGGCCTTTGTGGCATAGGTTATCCCAAAAGAATCTTGGGATGCATTAGATCAACTATTGCCAGCAGGATGAGGGAGGTGATCCTTCCCATCTACTCAGCGCTCCTGAGGTGACACTGGGAGGACTGTGTCCAGTTCTGGGCTCCCCAGTACAAAATAAACATGGACGTACTGGAAAGAGTCCAGCAAAAGACTACCAAGATGATGAAGGAATTGGAGCATCTCTCCTATGAGGAAAGGCTGGGACTGTTCAATTTGGAGAAGACTCTGGGGGGATCTTATCAATGTATATAAATACCTGAAGGGAGGGTGCAAAGAGGACACAGCCAGGCTCTTTTCAGTGGTGCCCAGGGTCATGACCAGAGGCCGTGGGCACACATTGAAACACAGGAGGTTCCCTCTGAACACCAGGAAACACTTTTTTACTGTGAGGGTGGACTGAGCACTGGCACAGGTTTCCCAGGTAAATTGCGGAGTCTCCATTCCTGGAGATATTTAAAAACCATCTGGACACAGGCCTCAACAGCCAGCTCTGGATGGCCAACTTGAGTGGGGGGGTTGGACCAGATGACCTCCAGACGTCGCTTCCAACCTTAACCAGTCAGTGATTCTGTGATTCTGTGAAACTACATGTCTTTATTGAAGCTGAAAAAAGCAACCTCTGCCCAAACAACACCAGGCCATGATGGGATATCTCCAGCCCATGAGCACCCAACAGGAGTAGCACTTCCACTGCTGCTGTCACACCACCTTGGGATGGCAGAGGCAGGATGGGGAGAGGACATCACGAGATGGTTCCAGAAGTGAGGGGGGACAACCTGCTCAGAAAGTCCAGGGATTCATCACGGTTTCCTGCATAAGAAAAGCACATTATATGGTCACCAATATTTATGTCTTATGTTACTTCTTTGTTCCTTCTACCTCCAGCCTCTCTGCCACTTCTCCTGTTATAAGGACTTGTAGGAAATTGCTGGGCAACCCCTCCTCAGATAAACTCCAGTCCTTATTGCAGATGACTTGGACCTGTGCTTTCCTTAGTGATTGCAGTCTTGAATGCAAGGCTCTTTAGAAACCTCAAGGAGATGGTCCTGTACCCCACAACACATGAAGATCAAACTTCAGTTTCCAACAGCATGGGAAAGTCTTCATGAAAGTCCCCAGTCTGGTCTCATGGGGCTGAGGGGGACTGGAAAGGTGCTGGCTGAATTTGGACTTCTTCAGCCCCACACAGGGCAAGCTCAAGCAGCTTTACCAAGGAACTTTAAACTCTCCTTCCCTGGCCTTTGCCTTTCAGCATGAATGCAAGAGGGTGTTATCCAGCAGTATGGATACAAAGAGAACAGTGGATCTATTTTGGCCAAGAAAGCAGAGGGACAATTCCTGAATGTTTGACTTTAGAACTTACTTTTTACAGCAAACCATAAATGTTGAACACCTTCCAAAGATGTAATAAGGGTGATAGCAGGTCAAAAAACTACAGACTCCCCCTTCTTGCTTACATTGGCCTTCATTTCCTGGATCCAGAGATGCACCTGTACAGTGTAACAATTGAAAGGAAAAGGTAATTTGGGAGAATATTCTGTAAATTCAGAAGGGCTGGCACTCCACTAGGATTTCAACCCACTTTGTGGGCCAGGTATTAAAATCACCATAATCGCACCTTCAAGAGCAAGTTAACTATTGAGAAGGACTATTAGCTAAAGCCCTGAGGCACAGGTATCCCTGATCGTTTGTGGTACAAAGGGGTATTTTCCATCCTCCCGCTGTCTCTGCAGAAGAACCAGCTCATCCATAAAGCCTTGGCTAGCTCAGCCAGCCTGGGGTAGAGGGTTTTGATATCACAGAATCACACACATCTAGGGGTCCTCCAAAGGTGCTAAGTATCTGTGATTAGACAATGGACTTCCCATTCATTTTTTTGCCCTAGTGGGATAGGCTGCATAGGCTGAGACTTCAGCGATTGCAATGGTAGCTCACCCTCCAGAGCAGCAGCTAAATGCCCAGTGTGAAGCCCAGAGCTCAGTCCCTCCCTAACCCACAGAAGGAGTCAAGCTGTTATTCCTGGATGGCTCTCTCCACACCAGCCCCTCTGCTCTCAGAGGAAGGGGCACTGTGAGAGCATCCTTTGGTGTGTCCCATTGCATAACTTTTTATGCTGGAGCAAAGCCACAAAACCATTTCCTCCTTGAAGCATCTCTAAAAAGTATGGTCACTTTCTGCATCATGAAAAACCCTGCTGAGAGGGGTTCACACCTCACCCCATCTCCCCCTCTCACCTGCAGCACCCTGGACCAACAGGAGGAAGAAGAGGAAGAGCACATACAGGAGATTCATGGCTGACGCCTGTCACAGGTTTTCACAGAGCTGCAGAGGGGAGACACCAAGGCAACAAGGGCATTGGGGGACCCCAGGTAGTGTCGAAGCCTAGGCAGAGTGGTATACCAAACTGCAGATGTGTTATCCTGAACAAAAGAAGATGGTGGTGTCTGTTGCCTACTGCAAGAACAACAGCTACTTATGCAGCTTCGTGAATAGCCTGCAAATGGTTCAGGAACTTTCAGGCAATGCAGTACCTAAACACATATTTTTCAGTTATCTTCCTTATGCTTTCTCCCGAGCACAGACTGTACATCTTCAGTCTGGTGATTTGTGCTGTTTTAAGTAAAAAGGCAGCTGGTGCTATTAAGAGAATGCAGTCAGAAAACTTAAGTACCTTGGGCCTTACACATGGCACACTTGTCTCTAAATCAGACCTAAATATAAATAATACTTAATTTATATAAATATAAATAGGGAAACAGAATCAAAGGGAAAGAATAGGTATGCTTTCCACTGTACTCATTAGATAAGGGTTATGCCTAGTGTCTGTGCTGTCCTGCTTCTGCGTCCCCTTACCAAAGGCAAAGTAGAGAAGGTCTGCATGCTTTGGAGATGCTTGTGCCAATGGCCAGTACAAGAGTAATAGTAAAGCTAAGCCATGAAACGATTCTGTGCAGCAGGTCCCCAGTTATGAACAAGAGGAGAAAGAAAAGTCTCAGTGGCCAAAGATCAGGAAAACACGACCTTTCAAGTTAACTGAAGGTTGAAAGAATGGAAACTGTACTGCTGCATGGAAAGTGGCTCTTCCCTTTAAGTTACAGAATTCCCATTTTCCCAGAATAGAAGACCCTGGTGTCCTTCTTAAAACACTACAGAAACTTTCCAATCTCTCCTGTGCTGGGGAAACCCTGGATTCAGTTTCAGCAGATTCCAAGCTCTAATTGGAAAGAATTCATATTTTCAATTTATATTTTTCTCTAGAAAGCTCAGATACATCATTATGTGAACAGATATATCCAACCATTTAGATGGCTCCACTATGATGGAACTTCAACAGAGAGATTGAATGGTGGTCAGCCTGAAAGACACCCCATAGTTACTTGCCTGATGAGGGAAGGTCTTGGTCTTCAGACAGCAACAAACGTGCCAGGGATCACTTGTATTTAGATGTCCTTGGGGTCCGGGAATACCACTTTGCCTGAAACACCCTGGTTTTATACCACTGTTGCTGGGAGAGACATGCTTATTCCCATGGCCACATTTCCCATGGCCAATCAGAAAGTGACCCATCTGCATGGGGAAGATGGGGTTGCTCCTTGTCCCTCCCTGTGGCAATGGGAGAGGCTGAGGTGCCTGCCTGGGGCTGTTGCAAATTTCACCGTTATCATGATGCAACACCTCTTGTGACACCCCGCTGCACAGCAGGCACACGGGCTTCAGTGGCTTGGCATGAACTGCCAGAACTTTGCCCGGTACAGACAACAGCAACCAGTCTCAAAAAAGCAGATAGGGTTTCCATCCATTTCTCCTCCAATCTGACAAAATAATCAGCTAGCATGGAGTGTGCAAGAACATAGAACCGTAGAATGGTTCAGATTGGAAGGGACCTTAAAGATCATCTAGTTGCAACCGTTTGCCATGGGCAAGGACATCTTCCACTAGACCAGGCTGCTCCCAGCCCCATCCAGCCTGGCCTTGAGCACTGCCAGGGATGGGGCACCCACAGCTGCTCTGGGCAGCCTGTGCCAGTGCCACGCCGCCCTCACAATAAAGAACCCTAATATCTAATCTAAACCTACCCTCTTTCAAATTAAAGTCATTCCCACTTGTCCTATCACCACATGCCCTTGTGAAAAGTGCCTCTTCAACTTTCTTGTTGGCCCCTTTAGGTACTGGGAGGTGTTCTAAGGCATCTACGGAGGCTTGTCTTCTCCAGGCTGAACAACCTCAAGTCTCTCACCCTGTCCCCATAGCAGAGGTGCTCCAGCTCTCTGATCATCTTCATGGCCCTCCTCTGGACTCAGTCGAACAGGTCTGTGTCCTTCTTATGCTGGGGGTCCCAGAGCTGGACACAGGGCTGCAGGGGAGTAGAGGGGGAGAGTCACGTTCCTCAACCTGCTGGTCATGCTGCTGGTGATGCAGCCCAGGGTAGGGTTGGCTTTCTGGGATGCAAGTGCACATTGCAGGTCATGTTCAGCTTCTCACCAACCAACACCCCCAAGTCTTTCTCCGCAGGACTGCTCTTCAATCCATTCTCTACCCAGTCTGTATTTGTGCTTGGGATTGCCCTGACCCATGTGCAGGACTTCGTACTTGGCCTTGTTGATCCTCATGAAGTTTGCACAGGCCCACCTCTCCAGCCTGTCAAGGTCCCTGTGGATGGCATCGCTTCCATCCAGCATGTTGACCGCATCAAACAGCTTGGTGTCACCAGCAAACTTGCTGAGGTGCACTCGATCTCACTGTCCATGTCACCAACAAAGATGTCAAACAGCACTGACCCCTGAAGAACACTGCTCATCGCTGGTGTTCATTTGGATATAAAGACTTTGCTGCAACTCTTTGAGTGTGACCATCCAGCCAATTCCTCATCCGCCATGTGGTCCATCCATGAAATACATGTCTCTTGGGTTTAGAGACAAGGATGTCATGCAATACAGTGGCAAATGCTTTGCACAAGTCCAGGTAGATGACATCAGTTGCTCTTATCCACCAGTGTGGTAACCCCATCGTAGGCGGCCACCAAATTTCTCAGGCACAATTCGCCCTTAGTGAAGCTGGGTTGTCTGTCACTAATCACCTTTTTATTTCCATGTGCTTTAACATAGTTTCGAGGAGGATCTGCTCCATATTCTTGCCAGGCACAGAGATGAGACTGACTGGTAACATGAGGAGCGTTATAAACGTTGTTACCTTTCAAAATTATAAGGAAAGTTTCTATCTCTGCTTATATTTGAAATTTCATCAAATGTTTTGGAAATAACATACTGATTGGTGCATGCATTTATGAGCTGATGCTCAAATGCACACATATATCAGCATCTCCACTTCACTGCTTCCATGTAAGTCACGTCATATCATGGGTAACAGTAAGTATCATTTATCTGTTGATATTACTCCTTTTGTGGCTGTTTATCCTCTAGCTCTACTATATTAAACTCATGGGTTATTTTCCACAACACCATCAGTCAATCACTTGCTGACATACTCACGTCTGCACGGAGAAACATGCATTTTTACCTATACAGGGCAAAAGCCTGCGCTTGCAGAAGTTCTGAGGTCACTGGCTGTTGACAGAGAGTTGTGTTGTAATCTGTTTCTCTGAGGTAGGCAGAGAGGCGAAAACCCTCTGCTTTCTCCCTGCTGGATGACACTTCTGGACATTTTCAGCCTGTGGTCCATGGCACCCATTGGAGCAGTCATCTTGAGGAAGAGCTGGGGAGCCAGCCTGAGAGACCTACATCCTCCCACGGCCTGTAAGGATGTCCGTGGGGCTGTCCACAGGATCAGGTCCCATCAGGAGGATTATGACAGAGACAGAGGCTGTTGGACTGGTAGAGGCCTTGGTGCTGTGAGGCTGGCATGAGGGAGGGGGCTGAGTAGTGACTGCAGATGAGGGAGATGGAGGTCCTGTTCCACTCATAGGTAGTAATTCTGGGGCCTCTGGGTTGGGTCACGTGTGCAGCTGTGTCCATGCCCACCCATGGGACATACCACCCAGCACATCCCAGATCATGAAGCTGTGGCTGCCAGGGACAAGGGACACCCGTGTCGGGCAGGAACAGGACAGGGCTCCTGCTCCACAGGAGGGAGCAGAGCAGCTCCATCACACCCACAGCAAACACCCTGGCCTGGCAGGGACTGCCAGGCTCCCAGTTCCCACACGGCTGCCAGGCAAGAGCATCCCCGGGTAGCCATGGTGGTGACCCCCAGCATCCCCAGGCGCTTCTCCTGCCACCAACGCACCACCACCCCCAGGGCCAGCAGGCGCGGCACA
>JAVJGI010000062.1:75427440-75448504 GCA_035590275.1 Ibycter americanus
GGGGCTGTTGCAATCTTCACCGTTATCCTCATGCAACACCTCTTGTGACACCCCGCTGCACAGCGGGCACACGGGCTTGGCATGAACTGCCTGGGATGGATAAAGCAGACACCAGCAGCAACCCGTCCCTTAAAAGGACAAAATATTTGTCTCTTCCTTTCCCCTCATTTTACTTTGCAAGCAGGTAGTGTGTGACATGCAGGACTATGCAAAATATTGTCATTTTCTCCTCTTGTAGCATTACAAGAACAACTTCACTCTTGCCAAGATGATCTGCATTTGATATGCGGGGAGTGACAAGCCTAAGTCTACCTTTCTGATGGTTACTCAGATAACCAGACTGTGAACAGGAGAAGCGATCAGGTGAGACCACAGCTCACCTTATTCTATCTGAATTCATTGCTTCGACGCCTGTTGTTCCTGGTGCAAAACACACAAATGGGGTTCAATAGAAAAAGGTCTGTGTTAAGATATGCAAACTATAGAAGACTATGGAATGAAGGTGAATAGGACTTAATAGGCCTTGGAGATGTTGACATGATCAAGATAGTTTGTCAGGTTTTAGGAATTGTGATGCTTCAGAAAGGGAAAGATCAAGGTGGGTCATGGAGGAACAGGTCATGAGAAATGGAGAGTAGCAAGGGGTGAAAGGGGCCAAGTTGTTGTAAGCAGGCTGCTGGTCAATATGCTTTTCTGGGCATTCCCTATATCTGATCACCATAATCTGTTCTATATTCCTGGTAAACTTTATTACTATCTATGTTTTTGTGTGAACAATCTGTCTATCATGTGTCTGCATGGTTGTGCAGTGCTCTAGTAAACTTCAAGCCAGAGTTCTGGGTATGGGAGAGAGTATCAAGAGTGCTGGTCCATTGCCCAGAGAGACCAAAGCTCTGAGAGTTGGATCCTGGAGAGAGCAAAGGGTCTTGAGGCTGAATACATCAGAGACAAAGGGTCTAGTGCCATCTATCAGAGAAATGCGTGGTGGTGATCTCTCCTGAGCAGCAATCCATAGGATTAGGATTGGATGTCCAAGGTGGTGTCTTTGCAGGTATAAGGATGCTGGCAGCATCCTCACTCCTGGAGGTTTGGCACCAGGTTCAGGACCAGTCCACAGCCAGCACAACCCAGGGCTGCTGATTATGGTGTGGAGACGGCTTCCAGCCCACACTGCAGGGAGGCCACGGTTGGGTCCAGCCCCTGCCCTGGGGAGATGCTTTGAGCTGGGGATCTTGTGCTGGACCCCACCAGAGCTGGAGCTTGGTTCTGCTGATCCAGAACTGGACTTTGACCCACTCCTGGCCTGACCTTGGCCCGTCACCATGGAAGTGCCCAGTGCCCCAGGCTGAGGCTGCTCCCTGGCTGGGAGCAATGGGATGACCTCTGCCAGCCCCCTTGGTGACTGCCCCATGGCAGTGCACGGGCCATGCCCACAGCCCCACCCTGAGCTGAGCATCATCGATCTGCCCCAAGGCTCGCCCACAAAGCTGACCCACAGCCTGGCCCTGGGCTCCTAGTTGCCCTCCCCAGCCCAGTCCCTGGTCTTGAACACACCCCCCACAGCACAGACCCCCAACTCGAGCCCAAGCTCTTGAGTGGTCCCCTGGCACAGCCATCAGTCCCTATTTCCTCAGGGGCAAAATTATTTCTGCCACCCCCCCAGATACCCTTGGACCCCACAACACCGCCTTGGTGCCACACACCCAGGCCCCAGAGCTGGGGATGGACCCAAGGCTGCCAGAGCAGCATGTCCTATGAAACAGACCCATGGGGATTCCTGACCCAGCCTGGGACCCAGTGGACACCCAGTAGGCACCCACTGCAGTTAGGAGGTTCATAGCAACCCCTCATCCCTGGCTCTGGATGGGATGCCCTTGCTGAGTGAGAAGGTTGGGTTTGGGGTCCCTGTGGGTCCCACACACACACTGTGGGGGGACACTGCTGTGGCTTGGGGCCAACTTAAAGAGAGGGGGGTGGGTGAGTGGGTGGATGTATTTGTGGGTCTGTGCCTATCGGGAATTCACTCGTCTTCTCTGCCCTTCCCTGCATACAGAGAAAAGAGATGCATGCCCGCACGTCGCTCCCTGAGGACACACACACGCACACATCCTTTGGCAGCAGAAATGCAAACCGCCACCTTGTATTGGGGACACTGGAGTAAGGGATTTGCACAGGACCGTGGTCCGGCTGTCTGGGGTTGCCGCTGCTCCCAGCAGTGCTTGGTGTTTCTATGCAGCATCGTCCCAACCACGCTGCCAGGGCACAGGCTGGTCTCAGAGGGCTTCTTGGAGATCGGTGCTGGCGACGCAGGAGCCCATCAAGGATACCATCGGCTGCAGGAGAAAAGATCTGGCAGAGCCTGTGCCAGCCAGGGCAGCAATGAAGGCTCAGGGATATCCCTGTACCTTTGGGCTGCATGCTCTCCCTTCTTTCTCCAACAGCTTCACCTCTAACCCCAACAGGCAGCAACCTCAGCCCTTCGAGCACCCCTGAACCTACCTTCGACAGCAGAAGTCTTCCTTGGAGCAAATGCCAATGCGACTGATCCCCAGAGGGCACGACCTGTGAGAGCAGAAGCCCCCGCGGTGCTCACAGTCCTGGGGCGATCCTCGAGCGAGGGGCAGCCCTGCAGAGCGCAGAAAGAGGAGACCTTTGGCATGGCCCTGGCAAGATGCTGAGCGCAGCTTTTGGTCCCCGCATGGCCAGCATTAGCCTACCCCTGACTGTCCCCTGCCACAAAATGCCCAGGCAGGTGTCTGCACAATGAATCAAGGTGATGTTTATGGCACTTGGATAACAAACACTCACTACCATCCTGCAGCAGCCTCTGGGAGAGGCTCTCCGCCACGTCTACTGGCTCCCTCCTGGCACGAGGGAGGATGCTAAGGGTGAAAGCAGGACCTGCCTTCCTCTTTCTTCTTCCTCTCCAGAAGGGCTGCTCTCTGGAAGGGTGTGGGCCAGGAGGGACAGAGGTGGTGCCAAAACCTCATCCCTGGAGCGGGAGAGCTTTGTTACAAGGTCCTGGCTTCAGTCCTAGCTGCAGAACCTGCCGCAGGAGACCTTCCTTAAAGATACAGGGTGTGCGGGACTCCCGGGGGCATGCCACAGCAACCAGGGAAAGCTACACATGACTTACCATCTCAGCTGGCAAATGCTCCCAACAAAATATTGACAAAGGACAAATCCTCCATGTCACCTCCTCCCCCCCCACCCCCATTTCTTACCAGCTGCTCCCTGGAGCATCAGGAGGAAGAGAGCACAGAGGAGAGGCAGAATCCGCATGGCTGGAAGTTGCTGGCAGGGTCACAGCTCTGGAGAGAAGAGAAGGGAGGCAGAGGTGAGTGGGAGGGTCCCTGCCTGCGTGTCTTGTAGCTCCTTCACAGGGATGAGATGGAGGAGAGGGGACAGCCTGCCCAGGCGGAGATATGACCAGTCACCAGTGGGAGGACACGCTTGATAGCCCGGGGGTAGGAGCCTCCTGCCGCCTCCCAGCTCCCTGCAGCAGCAGCAGCAGTTTGGTGCCAGCCAGCTGGTCTCTCCACGTGGTGCAGTGTCCTTTCAGATAGCTGACACCTCAAAATGTCCAGACCAAAAGCTCCTTTTCCTGTTTCTCTGCCTGCTAGAGAAAGAGAAGCACGGCTTTTCTCTTCTGACAGCTCTGACAAGGATTCCCAGGTCTCCAGCCCAGGGTCTTGTGTCATCTCGCCTTGCGTAAGGGCCAGTCGGTGCTGTGGGTTGCTGGGCACTTCTTGGGACACATTGCAACCTTGTTCGTTAGACCTTGGCATGCAATCTGTTTTTGCAACACAAAGGAGCTCTGTATTTCTCCCTCCAAGTGAATCATTGCTCTCAATTGAAAATAACTGGGAAGATGCCACATGGGATGACATCTCCGTCCAACTGGCAACCCCATGACAAGCTTTAGTTGTGACTTTGTTGTGTTAAGAGTTTGCTGTATGTAACCCTTTATTAGTTCTCAACATATTGATGGTGCCATCTTCATATACTTTTTCAGCCTTGTTGCAGATTCATCAAGCATACGTAAATATGTGTACATATACTAAAAAAACCCTCATGCATAATGTATATTTGCTGAGTGGTTACATGAATATACCTTTTATCCCAATGCCTCATCATATTCCATTGCTCGTTCCTGCTTCAACTTCTCTCCCTAATGAGGGCAATTTTACGAAGTATTTGCAGACCTGTCTCTGAGGGGATGGCTTGGCAGCCAACATTACTCTGCTGTGGTGATCAGGAGCAGGGCACTCAGGACAGCTTTTTATTTCCTCCACCACCCCAAAACTGAGCTAGCGCGTGTGTTAAAGAGCAACAGTACAGAGATGTAGTTAATTGCTGCCTTAACAAAGCTCTGTAAGGAGCCCGACCACCAGATGCAGCTGCTTCCAGCCTATTGCCTCCTGCAGCTCTGAAGCCAGGACAGCCCATCCAACACAAAAAAAATTGGGCCAAGGCCTTTTCCCTTTTTCTGGCTGTAGCTGTATGTTCACCATGCCACCAGGACAAGTGACAGTCCTTGCCTGTCCAGAGGGGACTATGCTGCATGCCTGAGTTCTGGGTTGCCTCTTCCAGTGTTTGGAAGAGTACTCATGGTCCTCCCAGCTACCAGGGGCTGGGGATTTCAGCAGTGGAGGTTGGCAGCTGGGTCTTGAAGATGCCAAGTATGATCCAACCACTGCATAAATGGTGGAAGAGAGCCACTGCATGTTTGCAAGAAGCAGAGGAGCCACGGACTGACCCAGCAGGTTGACTGGGAGTTTGCTGAGAGATAGATGTCTCTTGCAGGAACTAAACTGTGACACAAGGTTGGGAGCTGTGGAGGGTCCAGGAGAAGGCTACCAGCTGTTGCTCTGCCAGGGTACCATCCTGCTTAAGAAAGCAGCTTGCCGATATCTGCTGCTGTGTGTAAGGGGACGGAGGTGACACAGCTGAAACAAGAGCACTTGTCAATACATACCAGGGGCAGGACTCAACTGGCCACATGCAGATTTTTGCAACGATGAAGCAGCTGGCCTGAGCTCTTCACCTGTTCCTTCCACAGCAGACAGTGCAGAAGTCACATCATCTTCATGGTGATGTCCAAAACAGGCCTGGCGAATCCCACTTAAAAAAATCCTGTTCCTCTGCTATGGTCTGTACAGGGAACATTGTCATCTAATGTTATGTGCCGATGAACCTACCCCAGATGACAGTGGCTTCTCTGTATAGTCTTTCCATCTGTTTGTCAATCCCTCCCAAAACAAGAAAACTGCTAATTCCTAGCCCACTTCTAAGCAAACGTTATTTCTGTGTACTGTGATTACAAGAAGGACACTCAAAGTTGGTCACCTCACACGATATTTTGGACTCATGCAAACCAGCACTAAAGCAGCTTGTTCCTGAGGCCAGGCATCTCAGTCTTACCCCTGGGCAGTTGCATCCAAGCTGTTCATGGGGACTGGTCCTGCCCCATACACACCCAAGCCCTCCCTGAATACTTGTGCGTGCTCATAACTCCACACCCTGGTCCACATCCATCATGTCTATGAGGGATGTCAGTCCACACTGAGCAGCTGTGACTGAGCTAAAATACTATGGAAAAGAGAGACCCAGACAGTGCTGGCAGCACTGCTGTGCCTCCAGTGAGGTGCTGGGAGGGTCTGTCTTCTTCAGTGAAGCTTCATGGGCAAAGAGGGTTCCTGGGGCACTGGGGTGAGCAGGTCTCCTATTCTTCATGCCTGTGTGCCATGAAAAAACATCCTCTCTCAGACCTGGGCAGAGAGATAGGAGCTGTGCTAAAAGTGACAGCAGTATCATTGGGGGATGTAGTAGAGTTCTAGTGGTGCAAAATATTTTAATACTTCACCTGTTATAAAAATAGCCACAATTCTTAGCCCTTTTAATATGGTCTTCTTTTAAAAAAAAAGGGTTCTTAAAGGTCTTTGAAAACTGTTCTTTGGATTTAATAAGCTAGACAACATGGTCATCCCATCAACTAGGCTGAAGAGCGCCCTGGGCACTGTGATCTTCCATGACCAGCCGTTCCACCTAGGGCTTGACAGGTAACTGAAACGAGCTTAAGCTACTGCATACCCTTGCATCTGGCAATGGCATGGACAGTCCCACTTCACTAGTTCTGGTGCTATCTGTCTGGTATTTTCTATTCCATCCTTGGCAGCATCTCTACCTCCTGGGAAGAGCTGTGAGAAGAATTCAAACATGCTCAGAGTGCTGGGGAGATGGAATTGGGGTAAGAAGCAGGGAGAAGACACGCAGCATGGATCCTAGAGGGTGAGGTTTCATCCCGTGTTTCACAATAAGCTGGCTCTTGAAGCCATTCCCCAGCAATAAATGCAAGGGCAGCTATTTGTGGTGGTGAGCACAATGATACAGTATTCTGCATGATGCTGGCTACAGACGCTGGATCATCTCCAGCACTGAATCTAAAATAGCAAGGGCTGAATCCTCTCTGCAAGGTCCTCAGTCCTTGAGCAAAACATCTTGCGCTGTTCCAGTTTGTCAAAGAAACACTCACCTACTGTAGATTGTGCAAAACTTCTTAGGACATAAACTGTAAATTGCTGGTTTGGTTCCACTTGGCAACTTCCTCAGGTCTCCATCCAGGGGAATCCCTGCGAGGTGGCCGTTGGCCCAGTTTCCTGCCCTTCACAAGGCTGTGGTTTCACTGGTGGCAGAGTCGTTTGCAGAAACATCTGCCTTGAAGGGAGGCCAGATGCTCTGCAGAAAAGTAGCAAGCTCGGGGCTTCGAGTCAGTCCTTTGCACGTAGGTGCTGGGGTTGGTTGTTTCCCTTAAAAAGCCCACCATTACTGCTCCCACCTTTGCTGGGCATCCAGGAGCGCTGCCCTTCACCCAGGCCATGGGAGATCTGGGGTCTGTTCCCACTGTATTTCAGAGATGCATGTATTCCCCTTACCCCCAAAGATGTGCTCCAGGAGCAGCCGGCTCAGCCTGGCCATGTCTGCTATTAAATTCCCTCTGCTTGTGGGTAAGGGTAGCTACATCCAGACTGATGTTTCAGAAAGGTCCTTGGCATGTGCTAAGCCCCGTCAGCCTGGGCTCAGGAGGCTCAGGAGACAGCATGAGCACAGGACAGTTGGGAACAGGCTGAGGTTGCCCTGCTTTGGAGGCTGAGTTTGGCTGTACGTGCATGAGCTCTGCCCTGCCAGCTAGTCTCAAGGCAGAAAGCTATTTACTGGCTGCAGCCACCCAGTGCTAGTCCAAAGGCTGATTTGTCCACACAAGGATGCTCCTGACCATGAAAGAGCAGCTGCAGAGACAGGAGCTCACTGAGCAACCTGCACCTTCTGGGTTTTCTATTAGGGTTCAGGGCAGGAGAGGAGAAACCTTTTGCAAAAGGAATGATCAAAGTAGCAGGAGTATTGGCCTTTCGTACATGTTGTCTAACTGTCTCAAGCAATGTCCTAGATCTAACTTGTATGTCCTGATTTGCTGCTGATACGAATTTTGTGGAATTACTCCAAATATATATCCGACAAAATAACCAAAGGTAAAACCAGGCTTCAAATTTTAAAATACTCACCTGCCTCCTCCTGTTCTGCTCAGGGTGTTCTTAGTCCCTATAATGGAACAGGATGTTGTTCCCACATCTAAAAGCTCGGGACCAGGAGGTGGGAACCCAAAGTTTTCAGAGCAGAGGTGCCGTGAAACATCACA
This sequence comes from Ibycter americanus, assembly GCA_035590275.1. Classification (NCBI taxonomy): domain Eukaryota; kingdom Metazoa; phylum Chordata; class Aves; order Falconiformes; family Falconidae; genus Ibycter; species Ibycter americanus. The sequence continues at coordinate 75,435,137 of JAVJGI010000062.1, forward strand.
CTGGAGAAGGCTGTTGTGCTCCCTATGGAAACGGTGACTGACCCCAGGTTTGGTCACAGCAGAGGACTCCTAGCAGGCATGGGTGGAGAACACGCCAGCACTCATTCAAACAACCCAAAAGCAGAAAATATTTTGGTAAATTACACATTCGCTGTAGGTTTAACCCGATTTCAGAATTCTTGTTCAAATTTCTAAAGGTAAATAAGACTTCTAGAGAAATGAATGACACCACCACACATGCAGCCATACAACCTCCCCAGATCTTGCTTTTATTGAAAGAAGAATGAAAATCCTTGATGACCGGTACAACAGTTCCCTGAGTCCAACGATGTAAAAAGTTCTCATCCCCAGATCCCTGGAGATCCTCTGCAATTAGCCACACTACAGCCTACACAAAGAAAAGAATATTTCAGCGTTTTCAGGCTTATATTGATGGGGAAAATCCTGCTACACAGGACTGAACTGAAAATTTGGAAAGTCATCTTTGCCTCGATCAAATCCTAAACTTACCATCTACAGCAAGAATGCCCAAAACGACATCCCCCCAGGTAAGCATTGCCACGAGGGCAGGTCCCAGAGTAGCAGAAAGTCCCACGATATCCACATCGCATAATAGGTCTCGGAGGTGTTTCAAGGCCTGTACCATTAAAAAAAAAAAAAAAAAAAAAAAAGTAATAATGCAGGAGACACTTGTTCATGGCAGGGGTTTTCATTTTGTTAAATTCCTGTGAGCTGACACCACGCTACACGGGTGCTCAAAGTCATGACAGTCCTAATGCAACCCTCAGAGGAGGAGGTTATGGGCAGAAAAACCCAGCAAATGCTTTAATCCCTTCTTCAGATGTAAGAACTGTGTCTCCAAGCTGCAGACTCCCTTCGGGACTCAGATTTCAGGGATGGACACCAGAGACCTGATAGAAAACAGCAAGCGGACACTTACCAGCTCCTAAAGTCTTTCAGGTCACAACTAGGGAGAGATGCACCAGCTCAGCTGGGAGGCTGCCACTTCTAGTGGCAGAAAGATGAGGATTTCTGTGCATCTGGATTTCCATAGATTTGGCCAATTTACTTCCCTGTATATTTCACCCATGTCTCAAAAGAGATCTTGGTGTCTAGCAGTCCATATAGATGGTCCCCGTACACAGATAAACTAAAAAATGCATGCAAAACAAATACTTCCATGCTAGTAAACACAACATGTCAGTCATTCCCCTCTGGGTCTGAGGCACGTGACTCTTACCTACATGGCTAAACTTTCTTCCCCATTAAAATAGAATATCCATGTTTAAACTGCCTTTTGGGAATGGCCAAGAGCCTGTGCTATTCCCAGAACAGGTTTTATCCATGAAAATGCTAGTTGCCAGGGGTCAACATGACCCTAGGGAGCAGACTAGCAATTAGACAGCATGTTTCCTGGCCCCATTTGGTTGATTAATAGAGATGTAGCCTGGCAGGCTGATGCTTTCTGTATGCACCTGATTGCACATGAATTCCAGTTAATTCACAGCTCATCCATGCAATCACATTAAGTCCAGTGTAATCAGAAAGTGGAGAGCTTGTTGTAGCAAACAGACTGTGAATATTATGTGTGTACAGTAGATCCAGCGCATCCCTGGTGTGTTGGATTCACAGCATATGAGTGGTGTGGTGCATGTACACACAGCGGTACCCAGAAAATCCCAAGCAGCAGTAAAGAAGTGCTGGGAAGACTGAATAAAACACTTCTGGTCCCAAACTATCTGTGTGGGGGACATTGCAGAGATGATTGTCAGCAGTTTCAGCTCTCAGAAACTCTCTCTTCTACATAAATTCCTTGCTTTTGTATACCCAGAAGATGGGTCCTACTGAAAACAGCCCAAACGTCCACTGTGTGTATCTATCTGTGTGTTAAATAAGGACATAAAACAGACCTAAGGAACACTTTGCCCAGTGTCCTGCCTATGAGAACTGCCATAAGCAGAGACCCAGGTAAGAATAAGATCAGGCAAGCATTTATGACACACCTCCCACATTCCTGGTCTTCTGCAATCCATCACAGTCTTTTCTCATCCTTACTCCCTGCGAGGGCACTTTCCATCCTGTTCCCATGGACAATGACCCCAAACCTCCACTGGCACTTGTTCATGCACACGGTGCCCTGCACTGTAATTCTGCCATTTTCAGGGGTGGTGTTTAAACACAGTCCCTTTTTGTGGACAATAAGGTGGGGGTTGGGTTCCAGACACCTCTGCATCCACACAACAGGCGCAGCCTTACACCACCATTAATGGCTGCACAGGCTTCTCCACCAAGCAGAACCTTTCATTTCAATCGTAACTCATGATCTTCTGCCTCCCCACCCCAAGTACAAGGTCCTGAAGCAAAGGATATTTGGAAAGCATGGGATGAGGTGCCTATTTTTTCTGTGTGGCTTAAGAATATTTGATTATGAGTGTTGTAGGGTGACCCAGAGACAAGGTGATTTAAGTGTAAGAGTCTGAAAGCTTTAATGGGGAAAATGCTGGCACTGGGTGGTAATTTTGGGGTTGTCCCTAGTGCTTTCAACTCAGACTTTGCTACTCAGAAGAGCAGCAAAGGTGCTGAATTGATGGTTGGAGTGTTTGCCTCCTAATTTCACATACCATCTGTAATCTGCCAGCAAGTTTTGACAATGTGTGTGAAGATCCTTTGTAGGAGGCAGCTTGGCCACTTCCTAAAGGGGATGGAAGACCTCTATAAGACACCAGTATCTCCTTCTATATAGCACCTCATCTTCATTTACACCTTACCTGCAGCTCCGTGGCATACCACCAAGAGGAGAGCAAAGAGAAAGGAAAGGATTTTCATGGCAAGGGTGGACTGGGAACTCTCGTCACTATAGAGAAAGGAGACCAAGACATTAATAAGAGGGTTGTCCCTCCACAATCATAGTGGGCTGAGAAGTGACATACAGAAATGTTCTTCAAGACCAAGCATTATCTAGTAAAGGTATTGAATGCTTTCCTTATAATAATGTCTATTGCCTTAAGGGTTCCCTGGAGCGTACACAGGATCATTGCACAGGAAGAAACTTCCATGCAGAAATTTTAATCCCCTTTTAATGAATGTATTAATTAACCAGGTATTTATCCTAGATTGCTTGACACTTTGCAATACATTGCAATAAATTTGATTTGCCTTATGGAAGTTAAAGCTGTTTATGCAGAAATAAAAATAAAAAATTTATTGCTGTGTTTATACAAAACAACCCTATGCATGTTCTCAAGCTTTTCTAATTAAAAAAAAAAAAAAAAGCAGAAGTTCCTTCACAGTTAAGTTACAATTCAGCTTCTCTCTGTTCTTAATTAAAGGTTGTTGTTTTTCCTTCACCTCGAGAATTACACGATTTCTAGGGTACATTTCTGGGTGTTTGCATTTCCCCTCAGCTATCTTCCTGCAGCCAACAAAAACTCTTGTCCCTTACCAGTATCTGAAATCTCTAGAATTGACTCTTGATACACTGGAGTAATGGCACAATTAAGGCTATAACAGTGAAATGCAGCTATATATGAAAGATATAAAGTCTCCAGCCCATTTAAGAAGGACAGAACTTACTAAGAGAGGCTGAATAATGAGAAGGTTTTGGTCATTACCGAGTAAGAGAAGGCTCTAGGTTGGAACAGTCCTTGGATCAGTGTCGGCCACCCAGATGCATCAAGATGAGGGAGCAGAGCTTGGCTTTGTGCTGTTTCTGGAGGGTAGAGAAGGATGCTTGATCTTCACAGCCTGCTGGTGGCCAATTAGACAGTCCCCACGTCTTTGGGGAATGTCGGGGAGGTCCAATGAACCCTCTCCTTTACTGTCCTCCTATGAGGAACCAAGGCATCCCTTTCAAAATATTGCAGCCTCGCCTCGGGAAATGTAGAGCTGCATGCAAACCGCCATGGGCCACCTCCGTTTGTGCAATGCATTTGGCCACAGCAGCTCACTCAAGGTTTCTGTGCCATGTATCATCTGCTTGGCACTCTCCAGCATGATAAGAACAGCTATACAGGCTGCCGTGCCCCTGGATGGTCATTCTGTACAGCCCATTGGGAAGCTGATGTTGTGTGATGGGATCCCTCAGGCAAATTGTACGTAGTGGAGCCTGGTGGGATTTACCCAGCAGATGTCCACTCAGATGTCCACAGAGCAGGTATCTTTCAAAGGCTTGCCCCTCGTTCATAACTTTTGGTCCCTGTGGCATGGAAGAAAATCATAAACCTGAAGCTATATTGAAGCTGCACAGTTCAGGTAGGTTCATGGTCAGCACGAGCGGCACCAGTGGAGGCTGTGCAATTTCCCTGTTCTTTCAGCACAGAAGTAGTTGCTACCTGATGGTCACACCCCTGCTAGGGAGCTAACCTGCACCAGGTTTATCTCCAGGCCAAACGGCGCAGTCTGACCATGTCCATACTATCAAACTCAGCCTCCAGCACGTATCGGCTTCACCTGAACTGCCTGCTGGGAACGGTCCCCGATCTCTGCCAGCTTTTAGGCTGCATCTGGAAATTGCAGGGAGAGTGCAAGAGTCAAGCTTGTGCAGGGAGCAGCTCTGAGAAATGCACAGTAGAAAGGTTTGTGCTCCAGTGGCCAGGTCCTGCCCTGTTTGATTCACTGGCGTAGGTGTACCGGGGTTATTTTCATAGAATCATAGAGCTTATGGCTGAATTATAGAAAGTTGTTGGGCTTAAGCTTGCCTTTGCTTTTGTAACTTGAAAAGAAAAGAGAGAGGAAAAAAAGGTAGACTTTGGTATAATGTCAACCAGTCATTTGAGGGATGCATAATGATTTCTAGTTCTAGGTATTAATTTTGCCTTCTGCAGCAGCGTGCTTCAGATTTTGATGAGGATCATTATGTGTATCTGAGCGTTATTAATGAACTAGCCAGTTATTTCATTTACCAAATAAATCTCAGCATTAATTTCTCCTTAAATGCCCACAACGCTCTAGCAGAGAAGCACTGTCTCCCTCTGTTTTCAGAGGTTTCATATTAATTCCTTACAAATGTGTATGTTAAAAATATGTCAAAAAGAAAAAGAATCATCAGCTGGAATTAGGCTAAAAAACACTGCATTAAATGGGAAGTTAGTACTTCTTTGGAAATTCAGAAAGAGGATTAATGAGCTGCCATTAATATTACATCATTTCTGCTATTGGAAGGGAAAATTTGGACAGTTCTCTTTATTTTGATGAAGAACATGGAAAGGATCTGCAGTAGGGAATGGTAGGAAAAAAGTGAGAAAGTAAAACAGAAATCTAATAATTCTGATTAAAAAAAGAAAAAAGGAAAAGGTGGGGGTGGTTGGGGTTTTTTTTTAGCTTTTGCACCAAAACATTTTCAGTTCTAATTACCTGAACCATATGTCAGACATTTTAAGCCACATCTATTCATGGAAATTATTACTCAAACCACATCAATGATGTGATGCTTTAAATCTTCTTTTTCATTTTCCTGCATGCTGGTTTCCCGGGTACTTTCCTCTTTGGTTTGAGCCCTGCTCAGCTGGAACAAGAAACTGATGCTGGGTGAAGTTGTTAGACATGGGAAGGAGTTTGCATTTATTCTTCTGCAGATTCTGCTGACGCTGGTGTAAGTTCTCAAAGAGATATTGGAGGAAAAGTTGCCATCTTCCATATTTCCAGGACTAGGCATAAGGACTGTCATGTGTTGGATGATCCCAATACCATGTGTCTGGAAAGGACCTGCAAGGCTATGCCAGCTTTCCTCAGTTAATCTGAGGGGTCAGGTAAAGCTGCTTGTCATCTGTACTTGAGGAGGGTGGTGTCCCCAGGCTGAGGCACAGAGGGACAGAAGACAGAAAAGGCAGGTTTTAGGTGCCTCATGGGACCCCAAAGTGTGTGTCTGGTGTGGTGGTGCAAACGTACCTCCCACATTCTGTGATGCCCATAGGTGGAGCTTGGCCACCAGTTCAGGGGCAGGTATATAGGTTGTGCAGTCTTTCCTTAGAGGAGACGATGAGTCCATCCCTGCTGTCTTCCAGCACAGCCTCCTGGACCTCTGTGATATTGTCAGAGTTGAGGAGAAAGCAAGCTCTGCCTCAGCAAATCTGGGGCAGATTTTCCAGTGTGCCTCTCAGGCAGAAAAGAGGGGAAAGCCTCCTGCCTGGAGCTGCTGGTGCCCAGAGGCTCAAACCCAGGGACATTTTGGCAATGGGCTATCAAGAAAAGGAAGGCTAGAAGATCAGTGTCTCTTCCTTTTGCTGAGTCTTTCCATGCTCAGCCATGGATGGATTCTGATCGTCACGATGTCAGAAGCTGGTGCAATGATTTCAGCAGAGTTTCTTCTGATTTACTCCTCTCCGCGCAGTGAGGAGCAGAATACTGTCTTAAACTGTAGAAGACATTGCTCTGGTTACATTTGCCATTTTACTTTGAACACATTTGCTCCTGATTTCTCTCTAAATGCAGAGGTTTTTATAGGCCTTAAGGCTAACCTAGTTCTGGTTAAAGCTTTCTTTGCTGCCTGTCTTGGCCTCGCTGCAGATTCTGCACCTCCAAGAGCACGAAGCGGTATCTTAGGACTTGTGACCATGGAGTCCGTCAACACTCAGATGTTGACAAAACAGGGACTTACTTGGGGTAACAATTCTGCAATGCAAAGCCATCCAGTGAGAGATGCTCCAGAGAGCAACTGAATTAATTAATTAATTAATTGAGTGCAGAAGGGGTTTCAGCCTCCCAACAAAAGCCAAACTCATAAAAGCTGAGGGATGTGTGAGCAATCCCATCTGAGTGTTTCCCAGAGGCTTCTTCATGAGAAAGCTCTCAGCAGCTGAAGTCCCCTCTGTCACCTTTGCATGGGCACTGCCATCAAGCAGTCCAGACCACAGGCTCTTCCAAGGGTTGCACATTCCCATTCACAGCTCATAACTGAGCATAAAAACGGTTTGCAGATTCATTGCTTGCAATTAAACACCAGAGTTGGCAGCATATTGCTGCTGTCCTGGCTCTAGACACTGAGTACCCTCCCTTGCCTGTCTCTGGCTGCTGTTTTTCCTTCTTTGCAATCCCCTTCCATGCCTTCTCTTTGCTTCTTTTTGCCTTCTCTTTCCATGCCTTCCCTGCCATTCAGAGAGAGCACGTGAGCTTGGGTGCTGTCTGTGGGCCAGTCCTCTCATTTTGCCCCAGCATCCGTAATTGCAAAATTAGGGATGTTGCAGGGAACATCCTTGCCCATCCTTTCAATCCCCATTTAAGGACCTGCTCTCCATGAAGCACCTGCCCTCCACTTGTCTAACCCTTTTTTGGGCCTGCTGGTGTTGTCTTGTGCCAGCAACATCCAGAAAGTCACAGCCCATGCTCGGCAATGTTATTTTTATCATAGCCTTTACTACCTTGCCATGGGCAGAAGAGTGTACTGAGCTACAGCATACCACCCCTGCGTGTCCTCCTCCTCCTTTCTTATCAAGCACTCCCCCATCAGCTTCCTGCTTTCCATGCATTTACAGACATTTCTACTATCAGTTTGGGTGTCTGTCGCAAAGGGATCTTCACTTTCCCTTTTAGCCCTCTTTCCTACTTGAATCTGACCTGCCACGTTTTGTGGGAGTTGCCGTTCTCCCCTGTCAGCTGTTTGTTCACCACTGAGCTCTTCCCTGCCAGAGCCTCCCTTGACTTGCCCTTCATGCCCTGCAGGCATTTTTCTTAGATCTCTTTGTTTTCTCTCCCAGTCAAAGCAAATATTTTACTGAGGTTTCCAGCACAGCCTTTTTTACAGCTTTCAGGCCACCTGCAGGCTTCTTGCTGCTCTGGACTGCTCATTTTGGTGCTTTTCTTTCCTCATTTTTGCTTGTTTGAGATTAAATATTCACATGTTCAATGTATCTGGTCCCACAACACAGTTAAGCCTAATTGTACTGTGGTCACTTATACAGAGCAGCTCTCACAGCTTTTGAATTAGGTCCTTTGCAATCCAGGAAGACAACTCTTCTTGTGGGTGCCAGGACTAGTTGTTCTAAGAATCACGCTTTTATTGCAAGGAAAATTTGATCTCTGCATCTCCTAACCTCATCCACAATTCCCCCTCACAACCGTTCTGCTGCATCACCTCAAGCAGGAGAATGATCTCCAAAAGACGTGACTCACACTCTGGCTCCACCAGGGAGGGACTATTGCTTAAAACCTCTAAGGTGCTGCGAAATATTTGCAGCTAGGGTGCATAGCAAAACACAGGTTGAAACCAGTGCACGCATGTGGCTCAGCAGGTGGGGGCCAGCTGGGTCCGTGTGATATCATCTGCAGGCAAGCCAAGGCTCCCTTTGCCTTTGCTGCCTCCTCTCCTATCCACCGGGGCAGTAGTAACCGGGGCATGTGGTTGTGCAGGTGGTTTTGATGCTCCTCGTTGTTCCTGCCCACCGAATGAGTAAAGCATGGGCTGTCCAGCTCCCCGGTCTTGTTGGGCTTCCCTGAGCCTCAGACTGTGAGCTCCCTTCAGACAGTGAAGGCATTTCCAGCTCGCTATAGCCCTGACTCTTACCTTATCCATCTTTCCCATGGAGTGAATCTTCCCGACTTCTGTGAAGAAGAAAATTTTCCATGCCTGCCCCACGCCACCCATGATATGGCTATTGAGATTTCTGGGATGTGGTGGCCGGCAATCATGCTCTGCACCAAAGGATCTATTGTCCCCAGTTGTTGGTCACAGCTGAGAAGGATTTTGCATGCTATTTTGTTAATGATGTCTGCATTTACTTTCAAAGGGGTTAAACAAATCAGGATGTCAGAGCACAGCTCCCAAGATCTTTCTCCTCTTCCTGGCTGTGGGTGAACAGGAGGCAATGACCTCACTGACACTTCCCCATTCTGTGCCTAAGTTTCTTCATCAGCGCAAGGTGAGTGGCAATTCTTACATACTCTGTAAAGCACTTTTTTTTTTTTTCCTCCTAATTTGCAACCATTATATAACCACTGAGCAGTCTCACTTATTATTCCTGAAAGCCAGCCCCATGACGGAGTCACTGCAACTTTTTGGCATACCACCAAATACTTGCTTTTTGTTATTACTATTTCTTCGTCCTGAACAAAAAGGGTTTAAATTAATCCCGGGTGGAAGAGCCTGGCTTAATTATAACAGCAGGTACCTTCTGTTTGCTTGGCTACCTCCTACCAACGAGCGGTGCAAGCCCCAGTTCAGGAGTACAAAGGACTTCCAAATCACTGGATGGAAGGAGTGACTAAGACTGGAATAGCACCTTTAGGTTTGGAGAGCTTGGTTATTATTATTAATGATTTTTTTTCTTTGTCAGTGGCAATAATATCAGCTGCAGTACATTTGCAGGATCAGCTGTGCCTGGAGAAGCTGCTACACCAAAAGCAGCATAGGTGTCTGATGAGATATTTTTTTTAAGCCATCTTTTTGGGCTGAACAAATCTGAGCTCCCCTACCTGTGGAGTTAATCAAAACCTCCTCTTGGCTTGGGCTTGGGTAGGAGATGACCTAGAAAACCTTTCCCAGGTTTTGCAGATACCTGCTGATGACATGCAGCTAGAGGTAAGATCCACAGGACCTAGACCCTACACCACAGAAACCAGAGGGATCAAACCACTCCTCACGAATGAATTACTTAAAGTGTTTTGTGTTATTATTCATGCTTCATTAGATATTTACATAAGTCAAATAGTCTGCAAATCACATCTCTTTGTATGCAGCAAATCTGTGTTAAAGGAAAGGAAAAGAGCACAGTTTGCTTCAATACAGGAAGGCTGAGATATTTTGCAAAGCCTGCAAGAGAGCAGCAGAACAACCCTGACAGCTTCAGTTTCCAGCCCTTACTGCGTGATGATAGAGATCAAATGAGAGTTGACCAGACCTCCCCTCCAGGATAGGTCTGAATCAACCAGGTGTCCTCCGAGAAGCTGGACAGATGACAGCCAGGACAGCATCTTCTGAGAACACAGGATGGGAAAGGTGGAAGATAAAAGACCTTTTCTTGAGATGATTATAAGGGGGCATGGGGCAGTGTGTAGTCTTATGTGTAGTCTTAGGCAGGCAGGTTCAATGCCAAGTATCACATCAGCTGCACACGTTATCACAAGTTCTTTCCTCATCTACAGAATCGATCCCTCTCTCCTAAATACAAAAAAGCCCGCTGGTTGTATTTACACTTACCTGTACCAGCCTGGGACACTGTGGGGAGAAGCAGCAGCAAGAGTATGTTCATGGCTTTGGTTGACGTGCTGGAGCTCCACCACAAAGCTGCTGAGATCAAGAGACACTGCAAGAGGGAGGAATTAACCTGTATTTATAAGGCTTTCATGAATGCGATCTGCAGGGATTTAGCAATTGTATTTGGATCCAAACAATATATTTAAAGGATGCACATTGTAACCTTTAACTACAAACTCTTGTGTGGATAGATATCATGACATGTCCCCACCCCAAAAGGAACTATTCCCTTAACACTAACACCTGCTGGCTTCCATGCACTGATCCAAAGTACCATCTCCTCCGTGAGTGGCACAGACAGGCGGGTATTTCAGCAACCACTTAGCCACAGCAACCACCATGTGCACAAGTCCCAGTTCACTTCAGGGTGTTTGCACATTCAGATCTCATTAAGATGCATCTTTGCCTCCAGAAATCCAGATTTTGCACAGAAAGGAATATTTGTTCCCATTTTAGACCCCCAAAAAGGATTACCCAAAGCCACACAGAGACTGAATTCAGAATCAGCCCCACCAAGACATTACAACTCTCTGTGTGCAGCTCCAGCAGCACAGCTAACAGGTCTCTGCAACCACTTGTACTTCCACTTCAAGAGGGAATTACAACATGAGAAGGTGAAGTGTGGCATACGAAGGTACGGACCCCAAGTCAGTGAAGAAGTGAGATCCCCCATTGCATACATAAGTGCTGGTTATATACAATCACTTATCCACACAAGTTCTGCCCTGGAATATGCCTGCATGCAGCAACGCACCTTTGCAGCCAGTTCACGCTCCACCGAGCTGTTTACTCCCTCCATGCTCATCTGAGGAGCTCTTTTCTTCCCACATGAAGATTTAAGCTGTGGGAGGCTTTGGGCAGACAGGTGAGCACAGAAGTGATTTGCAGGTGAGCCACATTTAGTGCTAGTTGCTTCCTCACTACATTTTAAGGCAGAATCACTCTGCAACCTGGCACCCGGACAATGAACAAAGCCTTTGCTTTTATCTCCACATCCAGGGCTCGGGAGCAAGCAGGAAAAGCCTGCACAGATTTCAGAAAGAGCCCTTACAAGCCCTGACAATGCAGTAGAGAGCCTCAAAAAAATCACTTGAAAGTTGTCAAAGGAACAGCTGGAAGACCTTCATTTGCTAAGCTTGCTAAATAAAATCTGGAGAGGTGACTTCACCATCCTCTGGCTGTAGCTTTGTTGGAGACCTGGACAGTTTCTTAAGAAGAGAGGCTCCCGGGCACTGAAATCCAGCAGAAAAAAGCCCAGCCAGATCAGCGCCTGGAGGGCAGCCAGAGCAACTGGGAGCTGGCAGTGAGACTGGGGAGGGTGGCGAGCCCTGGGAATATCTTTTGGAAGGCTTTCTGGCTTTCTTCTTCGCTGCTTGGCATTGCCTCAGGGTGGCAATGGTACGTCTTGCGTGGCATGGGAATTTATTCCTGGCTTGGAACAAAGCCTTTGGGCAGGAGGAGGGACCAATTTTGCCATCAGTCACTTTAAGAGGCACCTTGGGGTGGCTCCTTCCTGGGAGTGATGGTGATGGAGGGCAGGGGGGACAAGACAATGAGGTTCACGCATCTTCTGTGGGTGACAAGAAGGGTCACGCCACATTGCACCTGCATGAACCCTTGCAACTTCCTCACCACTGGATTTGCAAGCAAGGATGGTTCTTCAACAACCCGCCCTCAGCTTTGAGAGAGGCTTTGGGGCCCATTGAAGGCTTAGCTGTGCTTTGCAGGCAAAAAGTTGGAGTTTCTAGGAATGGGCCATTTGGCAGCCGTGGTATTTGTTATGATATAAAGTCTGGAAGACAAGGCTTGGAGACAACCAAGACTGAGCTCCGCTTGGCTCCACAGCCATATTTACACCTCTAACTTTATTAAGATGCTTTGCTGGAGCTGGGCCCAACAGCTCAACATGGCTAGTTAATGAAACACTTTGCTGAGTATGGACATGGCAGTGGGACGAGAGGGAGAGCTGCCTATCCCTTCCACCCGTGACTTTTTTAACCCACTGGCCACCAAATCCAGACACTGGAGTCGAGACTGCAAAGATGCAAAGTTCTTACATGCTTGGTAAAAATCAGTGCTGGAGACCGAGCAGAGACCCTGGTGCTGTTCCCTGGAGGAGGGACAGTCAGGCCATGACATCTCTGAGCAGTTTGGCTTCCCGGCCAGCAGCACGTCCACAACCCTGAGCACACACAGGCTATTTCGTTCATCGTTCACATGCAAACATCAGAGGGGTGTTATAGAGCATGGCAGGGACAGACATAATGTACAGGGACCTGTAGAGAACCTTGGAAACTGAGCTTTTGTATTTCAAAAAGTCCCTGCTCCGGGAATCAGCTGAATGGATGAGAAATGTTGCTTCTGTTAAGCATCAGAGTCCAAGCTTTGTTCCCAGGTTTGCCAAGAAACTCACTAAAATGTCAAAAAAACACAGTAAATGCATGAAAGCCCCCAAACACACATACATCCTGACAGCCCAGCCGATGTATAAAGCTTTGGGAGCTTCCTGCATGGTTTTGCCAAAGCAATGACAAAACCCCAGATGATATTTGGGCATAATTTAAAACCCCTTCGTGGCCTTTCCCATAGCGACTTGCTGAGGATTTATTTTCTAAAAAGCATGTGCTTCTCAGGGGATGGAGTCTGCGGGGCTGGAGATGGGGGAAAAAAAGCAGCTAGGACACATCTCTGCACACACAGGGCACCTGCAGCCGCCGGCGGCTGGGATCACGTTGCACAAAGGTTTCGTCTCTTGGGTGTCGGAGGGGGGGGGAAACCAACCGAATTAATTTATGGCTCCGTGCGCATCATGTCCCGGCTGCCACCTAGTGCTTACCCCCACGGCTGATGCACAGCGCTTGGGCATCGCACAAGGGGGCAGCGGGACAGGCTTGTGCAAGCGCACAACAGCCTGGGGGACATCGGGGTGGGCTTGTGCAAGTGCACAAGAACCTGGGGGACATGAGGACAGGCTTGTGCAAGCGCACAACAGCCTGGGGGACGTCAGGGTGGGCTTGTGCAAGTGCACAACAGCCTGGGGGCCATCGGGACAGGCTTGTGCAAGCGCACAACAGCCTGGGGGACATCGGGGTGGGCTTGTGCAAGCAGTCAGTAACAGGGGGATATTGGGACGGGCTCGTGTGCAAATGCAGAGTAACCCCCGGGGTCTCGGGCGGTGCAAC
>JAVJGI010000062.1:75449172-75461748 GCA_035590275.1 Ibycter americanus
GCGCCCGGGCGCGGGCTTTCTGCAGACCCCAGCCATTTTGTTCTTGTTAATTTGAATTTTTTTCTTTTTTTTTTCTCTTTTTTTTTTCTTCTTTTTTCCTTTTTTTCTATTTTTTTCCCCTTTTTTCTATTTTTTTTCTTTTTTTTCTTCTTTTTTCCTTTTTTTCTTTTCTTTTTTCCTTTTTTCTTTTTTTTTCTTCTTTCTTTTTTTTTCTTCTTTTTTTCTTTTTCTTTTCTTTTCTGGTTTTTTGTTGTTTGTTTGTTTAAATTATTTTGGAGCCCTTGTCCCAGCTCTTTTTATCAGAGCCCTTCTTTGGGCCGGGCCCCTCGGTGGCCGTGGCTGTGCCACAGCTGACAAGCCACCGGGAGCCGGCAGCTGGAGATAAGACGGGGAGAAGGGCTGCGAACCCCCTCGGCGGCTGGGGGATGAATTTGGGGCGGGCTGTGGGTAGCCCCTTTCCACCCGTGGCTGTGGCATCCCTCAGCAGTGCCTCTCTGCTGCTCTCTAGGGCTCTGCACCATCGTCCACTACCTTGTCCATGGGAAGCTGGGCTGGTTCGGGCTGACCATCGCCTGCGTGGTGCCCGGCTACGCGGCTCAGCTCCTCAGCATCCTCTGGTTCAGGGCGGACGGCCACCCGCCTGGCCACTGGCTCCTGGTGCTCCACCTCCTGCAGCTGGGCCTCTGGAAGCGGTGAGAGATGCTCCCCATGGTCCATCCAACCCCCCGCCCAACCCGGGTGCAGTCCTAAACCTGCCAAAACCAGGGTGGACATCCCTTCACGGTGACTCTTGCAGGTACTGGGATGTTTTGCGGATGGTGACAAAGACGGGTGGCTGTGCCTGTGCCGGGGAGGTGCTGACGCAGCACGGGGACGTGTGTGCACTACGGCTCCTGGAAGCCCTGCTGCAGACCCTGCCTCACCTCCTGCTTCAGGCCTACGTCGTCGTGGCAGTCGACGCGGCGGGCTTCATCCCCGGTGAGCAGGGAGTCCCAGGAGGATGCTCTGAATTGCAGAGGGGTGATGCGTTTGGGTGGGGGACGCGTGTACCCACCTGGCGGGGCAGAGGGCAGGCTCTGGATGGAGGAGCACACTGCAAAGGGTCTGGGAAGCCCCAGTGCAAAGCAGCAGGGGCAAATGTGGCTTAAAGATCTGCTGTGAGTGAACCCGAAGGGAGTCTCAGAGCTACCCATGGCTTCTCCCGGCTGGTACAGTCAGTCCCCTGTAGAGGGGATCTCCATGGCAAGACAGCGCCTTGGCAGGGTTTGAACCCAACAGAATGTTCCTGTTGATAGTCCAGCTCTAGTCAGAGTGCAGTGCTGAGCATTTACGGGTTTGGGCTGTTTTCTAGTAAAGCTGAACTTTCAGGTGTGTAAAGGGAGGCACTGGGGTGTGGAGTCACGGCGTGCAGAAGGTCACACTCGAGTCAGTGTCACTCTCTGGTCCGATCGCAGTGATCAGAGATGGACCTGCCCTGCCACTGCGGAGCTCTGCCCATGGGAGAGAGCGGTCAGAGGATTTAAGCAGACAGATGCTGAGCATGCAAAGGAGACCAGATTTAGCAGGAATTGGTTGAAATACTCCAATTGGCAGGACAGCAGCATGCCCAGCTGGTATTGGGGTGCCATGCTACCACCTCCTTAACACTGAGATATGGTCCTAC
Organism: Ibycter americanus; assembly: GCA_035590275.1. NCBI lineage: Eukaryota > Metazoa > Chordata > Aves > Falconiformes > Falconidae > Ibycter > Ibycter americanus. Next base: position 75,450,836 of record JAVJGI010000062.1, read on the forward strand.
AATGCAATCGGGCATCCTTCAGAGCACCTGACTGCCCTGTCCCCGTGCAGGTGTCAGCGCAGGGCTGTCGCTGCTCTCCCTCGCCTGGGCTTTGGTCTCCTACAGCCACTTCACCTGCCTGCTGAAACCTGGCCACCTCTGCCCGCCGGCCGCAGCCATCCTTTGCCTGCTGCTCTGGAGGACAGGGATGCTGGGGACCAGGGTCCTGGCCCTGATGCTCTTTGCCAGGCTGTATTCCTTCTGGGTTTTTGCTGTGGCAGGTAAGACCCATCTTCCCCATGTCGCATCCTGCTCTCAGCCCCAGAGTTGCTCCTGGTACCGGGAGCGCTTTGCAGCCTTCCCCAGGAACAGCTTTGCCCTCTCGGTCCCTTCCCCTTGCAGGTATCCACTGGTTGCTCATGTCCTTCTGGCTGGTGGCCCAGCAGACAGACATCGTGGCCCAGCCCTGCCGCTGGAGGCTCTTCAATTGCCTGGTGGGAGCCGTGTACATCTTCTGCTACCTTAATGTCTGGCCCGGTCCCTCCAAGCACAGGGTGGCTCTATTTTATGCAGTAAGTATCCAGGATATTCGGTATTCCACATGGATGCAGCTGCTGGGGAGAAGCAATAGCTTCAGACTCTCCTTTCTCATCTCTCACATCACCACTTGAAGAAAGTCCAGCATTTGCTGTGTCCAGACAAAGCCACGTGGTCACCAAGGTGGATGCATCTTCTGTGCTGGCTTTGTTTTCTTAGCAGTGGCCATACAATGTCTTCATAATACCAGAGCAGCTGTGCTGCTCTGCCAAGAGTTATTTTTCATGGTAAAAAAAGGTTGAGCCCTTGCAGAAAGTTCAATTCAGCAATCCTTATGTTTTAAGTGCTAAGCTAGGTGCAAAATAAATCAGGAAAATCTAGAAACTGGGTGTTTTCTGTTATCGGAAGCACGTCTAAAGCCACCAGAAGGATAAAAGTGACAACTCTCTTCCCTCTGCTCTGCAGATAATGCTGATGGAAAACACCCTCCTGCTGCTGCTGGCCACCCGGTTTCTGCAGGCAGACCTGAGGAACAGCCTGTGTGTGACTGGGGCTGTCCTGTCAGGGTCTGTAATAGGTAAGATCTGCAGGTTTTAGAGCCTGGATTGCGTGTTTCCAGAGTAGCTTGAGTAAATGAGCATCATTGGTTATTTTTAGTTGCATCAGGCTATTTGCTGTATTTCTTCCAGCTTCAGAATCTGAGTCTATGTGATAATACGTAAATCCACCTTGAGTTTCATTTCTTCACCATTTCTTAAAAGCCCATCCCTGAATGGGAGACTTGCAGAAATGATCTGAGATGTCGCCAAATGGCTCGGGTACCGCTGCCAAATACAACATACACGATTTTGAAGCGCATCTGTGCTTTCTGGGATCTTGGTGCTTGGTCATCAGTGGGGACAGTGGTATAACACAGGGGGTCGATGGCTACAGGGAAGCGTTTTCATTTGAGCATATCCTGGTGATTTATGAAGGTGGCTTGTGATTGACGAGCCATCACTGGGTACGTTTTGGAAATACGCTGGTGTGGGACCATGCAGAACTACAGCAGCTTTCTCTCACCCTGTTTTTCAAAGAGCAGGGCTGCTTTTGTAAATGGCAATGCTTTCTGTGTCCATGTGGGGTATTTTTTGATATGTGATGGAGAAGGTACTCCATACCTTGCCCATACTCTTACTCTGTGCCCATAAAGTGGGCAGCAGCTGTGACCAGCTGGTGCATTTAATTCCCTAAAGCCTTAATGCACAGCTCAGCTGAAGTAGGGGAGAGGTTGTATGATGCTTGCAAACGACCCATTGGCACCTCTGTTTGCAAAACTGGCACTAGGCAAGGATGGGAGTTGCCGTTTGCTGGGTGAGGTCCCCACCAGGCTCATGTTTTCGCAGTGGGATGAGGGCAGAGGGAAGCTGTCATGCCGACATGCTGGGCTTTGTGCATCTCCCCAGGTCAGCTGCATGCAGACCAACCGTGGTCAAGAAAAAGGCACGTTTGGGCTGGAAAAGGAGCAATTCCTCCAGCCTTGAATGAGTTTGGGATAGAAGTAGTTTTATAAACCTGCAGGTGTCTCATTTAATGGCTAGAGGATGGGGATGCTGCGAGATGGGAAGGATTCCTGCAGCACACACCTCCTCCTTGCCTGTGCCCTCCCTGCTGTGCTCAGCGCCTGCCTCCCTGTGCACCTATCAGTCTGCAAATCAATCCAGATTAAATTCGGTCTTGACAGGGTGCTCAGCACTCTCTTTCCTGAAAGCTGCTCGAGTGGGATTCTTGCATCCCTAAAAATGCTTCAAAGATGTGCTGCTTGGATACCTGTTGCCCGGTAGCATCTCTGTGAAGGGCCTGTTGATCTGGAGGTGGCAGCGAGGTCTGGTCTCTCCCCCACACCTCACTGAAACGCTGCTGGGACTCGTCCCTTGACACCTTTCTGCTCTTTTTCAGGTGCCGCAGCCCTGGTGGTTTATTACAGCCTGCTCCATCCCAAGTCCACAGAGATCTGGCAGGGCTTCCTGGAGACAACCTGCAGTGCTGCAGCTGCCAGTGATGACGAGGTTGCTGGAGATGACTCCCAAGCTGAGCAGAGTTCAGGAATTTCGGGAGATGGAGAGTCCTTGGCAGTGAAAGAGACCACAGCAGATCTTAAAAATGGGAACAGCTCGTTGCTCCTGCAATTCAGAGGGTGTTTGGAGGACAGCTGGACAAACCACCACCACTGGCTACTGGTAAAGCTGGCCTTGAAGACAGGAGATATGTCTGTGATCATCACAGCTTTTGGAGACGGTGGCATGGAAGAGGCTTACACTGCAGGATGGATGATGGGGAAACCCACCAGTGTTGAGCCTGGGGCAAACCTTTCCCTTCCCACGAGGGAAATCAGTCCTCAGGGTGTTGAATCTGGTCTGACTGATGAGAAATTGCAAGTGGCAGGGAATGAAGTGGGCAGCAAACCCAGTGCCAGTGCTGCAAGAATGGCACAGGAGGATGGAGCGGGGCAGGAGCCTGTTTTTCCTCCAGCCATATCCTTTCCCAGCAGCTTCTCCTTGGATCCGGCTGAGGGATCCTCTGTGTATTTCAGCGCAAGCGCAGGAGGCATCGCCTCGCCCCACACGGGGACAGCCACAGCTACGTGCGTGGCCCTGATGCAAAGGCACAGCAAAGCCCAGCCTCCTCCAGGCTGCCTGGAAGGAGGAGGAGGAGGGGATTTATCCCTTGAGATGGCAGGCATCAGCCCAATCCTGGGTGCATGTGCCCACAAGCATCTGCAGAGCAGCTCATCCCTCGGTGGCACAGGTGGCTGTGGGGTGGCTAGTGCCCCCAGAGAAAGCTCGGAACCCGCAGGGCCAGAGAGTGCCCTCATGGGGTGGCATCACACTTGGGACACCCATCCTTGTGGCACGCCTGGGACTGTTGTGAGGAGCAAGCTGAGGCCACCATGCTTCACCTCCACCCCCAAGGCTGACCCTGGATGCCCACAGTGAGGACTGGGGGAGCTGGGAGAGGGGACAGACCTGTCTGGGTTGCTGAAGTGACCCTGTAATTTGCTGCACTGTCACCTTGGGTCAGCATTGGGGTGACTGCCTCGTCAATAGGGTACGGCAGGAGGTGCTGGGGTGTTAATGCTGGCCATGAAGACTGTCCCCGTGGTGCCCCTGCCACCAGGCAGATGTGGTCCTCCATCACTAGGACATCGCCTTCCTTCCCAATGCGTCTTCTACTTGCAGTTTTGGAGAGCTTCAGAGGTCTTAAAAAGCCTTAAAAGTCCAAATTCAGGTATTTATTAAACTTACTTATGTAACAGTCCTGCTAGGCAGCTGGAACATGCTGCCTTTGATGTGACAGTGTCTTGAAGCGTGTCGACTAACGAGTGCCTGTACAAGCTGCTGGCCTGTCCCAGCGTGGAGCTCTGGCAGCTGCCTCCAGGAGCTGCAGTGCTGGCCAAAGCAGGAGTCTTCTCAGGACAAACAAGTGCCTAGACCAGAAAAACGGTGAGTTTTACTCTCAGATGCCCTTCCTTCTGGGCAGAATAAGTCCTAAAATAAGGCTCAGCAGTGCTTGATTTATTTTTGCCCCACCACGTTCATCTTGAGAGCTTTACCAGCACCATTTGCTGGGGCCACATAGGATCGCAGATCCTCTTCAGACTGCAGACCACAACCTCAGGACCCTGAATTGCAGACAAAAGCCATGTCCTGCTTGCTTGCCCACCGCCCTGCTTCCTCAAGTGGGCTTTTCTGCCCAGCCTCTTCCTTTCCCCCTTCCACCCAGCTGCAGATAATCCAGCTCTGGCTGGATGCTCCCTCCTAAACATAGCCTCAAGCCAAATCTCAAAGCAAATCTACATACTCCTGCCGCTGTAAAATCCCCATTGCAGGCAGGGTTTATTTATATTGGGAGCTAAAAGCTTCGATACTTTGATCTCAGAGATAGCTAATGCTTCCAGCCGGGCTGGCTGGACATGGGTTTGTGCCCATGGCTTGACTTGTTGGTTGAAGGCTGGTCAGCTGGGTTCACCAGGAACCTCCTAGGCACCACCTGGTGCACATCTGGCCATGTCCTCCAGCTGTTGTCCCGCTGTGGGCAGGATTTTGGTGGTGCCACAGGGCAGGAAAGGCAGCAGGAAGGACAGGCATGTGATGAATTATTAAAAAGCTTCCATGTAGCATTCACTGCTCAGGATTGATTCAGGCACAGGTTTCCTCAGGCTGATCCGGGCACTGAAAACCCAGTTGGTGCTGGATTCGGAGTGTGGTGGAAGCTCCATGTCTCCATTCAGACCCCAGCGCTGCTGTGCCGTGGCTGGGCTCTGCAGGGAGAAAGCAGTTGCAGTGGATTTCCAGAGTCTTCCTCACTATTGTGAATCACACGGAAGGCAGCAGAGCTGCTGTGGCATTATGGAAATTTTTATCTGGTTTGGTTTTCTACCTTGGATAATATATAATGGTGCTTTAAAAAACAAACCAGCCTTTGTCTTGTCTGTATCTCGTGTTGGGGGTGCACATCAGTGTGTAGATGTCCTCTGGACCTTGCTGTAGGGGATGTTGGACCTTGCTCTCCTGCTGCTTTGCAAGCGAACTGCTGCATGGCTTGCTGGCTGGATGTGACATCCCCTCTCCTCTGCAACTCCGTTTTCCCATCTTCTTAGATTTGCTGCCCATTCTGATTCTACCCACCCACCCCCCATCAAGCTGTTTTTTCCCTTTCTGCAGCTGAGAGGGTGCAGAGAAAGGACACAGACACGAACGGGTGTGGGACTCCATATCCTCTCCTTTCTTTCTTTCCTACGCTTTGCTCCTGCAGCCCCAGGTCGAGCTGCCTGTCTGAATTTTCAGCGGGAGGATGAAGAAGGGACCTGGGCATGCCAATGTGGCACACAGATAGCAGTGGGTTGGGGCCATTTGGTTGCTGCTGGCACATAGCAGCTTAGGAGGAGCAGAGATGGCAAGCTGGGATGTTGGCAGCTATGTGGGATGGGGATGCAGACCTTTACTGGCCAAATTTCTGTGCCAGGCAGCAGATGCTGGGAGGAAGGATTGGTTATGTCTTCCCTGTCCCATCTCCTCTTGCCAGGGTGGGAAGCCAGGTTCACTCGGGGGGGGAGGGTTGCATGGCTGCCCCTCTCGCCCACCCCCTGACCCAGAGCAGGGTGAGTGATGCTGAATGAGGCAGTGGTGCCTGCTCACCGTCTCCCCAAACCAGGACCAACTAAGTCTAGGACAAGAAAGTCTTTTCCCTCCCTTACTCCCTTAGCAGGATCATTCTCTTCCTAACCCAGACCCTTCCCTTTAGGTTGGAGGGGTCCCATGAAAGGGGCTGTGTCCTATATAACTTGGACCAAGAGATCCGAATCTAGCAAACTGGGGAAGAAACACCTACATGACAAGAATCATTGAAACTATAGGACTGGTAATAGTTGAGGTAGATTTTGAGCATTTCATGCAGATAAGAGCATCCAACCTTAACATCTGAGGTCCAGCAGGTTGGAAAGCAAGCCACCAACCCAAAGATCACAGTGCACGGCATTGTGCTTGGTGGGAATCTCTCTCCTTGGATGCTCTACTCAAGCCACAGCAGTGTTGACCTTGGCTCTCTGCGCTCTGTGGTTGCAATCCTACATACCATAATAAATTGCATTGACTACAAAAATCAAATGCCTACTAAGTCAAGTGATGGCTAACCAAATTATGGGCTGCCCTCAAATTTCTGCTGGTTATCACAAGGCAAGATTGGGAAGGAAGAGCAATTGCACTGCGGGTTTGCTGTTCTGTCCTGGTCCAGGGCCTTGAGACACAGAAGGATTTATACCATCCTTGCTGCACTTGTGAGCGATTTAAATGTTTTTCACCCGATAAATACAGGGTTGCTGCTGTTAACAGCAGACCATAGGCTTTGTGCTAGCTAAACTTGGGCTTACCAGGGACTGTCCAGAACAGCCGTGGGTCCGTTTTAGCTGTAACTGCAAAAATTGATAAGGGTCATGAAATGGTTGGGAGGGCTATATCCTACAGCTCAATGCTAGCTCTGTGGTGGCTTGGACTAACTGTAGGTGGTAAATGTCTGACAACGCTGAGCAGCCATTGTAAAACTATCCCATGGACCAGTCAGAAAAGGAAATACAGCCAAACAGACAATTTTAAGAAAGTGGAGAATACTTTTGGGCACAGGAGTCAGGTGTCTCTCAGGACTTTGATTTCTGAGAGCACATCCACGATGCACAGAGGGCCTGGAGGTACACCATGAGCTGACACCTCTGACCCCGGAGGAGGTGGTTGTGGGACTCCTGAATGGGTCAAGGGGTGGCCAAGAGAGGCTGGTCTCTGGAGAGAGCACCAGAGGGGTCATGATGGCTGGGGTGAGGTTGGGGGTGTAGGTGCAGGGGCCATGTTCCCATGGCTTTGTGCCCTGATGATGGGAGATGGTCACTGGTGAGATCCTGCTGTCCTCCCCCCTCACCTTCTTGGGACCAACGCGAAATTGTGTGGAATAATATGGATTATCTGTCCTTAAAGAGTTTCAGCCTGCATGAGAGGCCTGTTGCACCCAGGGTCCAAGTCCTGCATTCTGCATACAATCCCAGCACCAAACTACAGGTCTCCACCTATAGAAATGACATATTTAGTTAAGTCTAAAGCCCTGTTTGGAGTAGGAGGACTGTCCAGCTGTGGATCACAGCTCCAGATACCCCTCCCCACCCATCCCATCTCCGTGGAGGGGGGAAACCCAAGACACCAATGACCTGGTGCACATCCAGATTTTTCCCAGCCCTGCCAGACAGAAGAGGTCACGCTGGGGAGGTGTTTGTCCCCACGGTTCCTTGTTCCTTAGCCACCAGAGGGAGATGCTGCTCAAGGCCACAAAAGCAGATGCCTTGTTCCAGACGCTGCGTGCCCATCTGGTGCCCGGGGTTATGGGAGGAGAGGGATGCGCAGGACCGATGCTGCCGTGGCATCGCAGATGGGAGCGACATGGGGGGCTCTGGGGTACTGGAGGTGGCTGATATGGTGCACAGCGAGTGCCTGGAGGAATGTGACCATGGCTGTGGGAGTCTCCTTCCAACTCCCCAGGTGTCACTGGGCTATGGGGAAAGTTTGGAAGCCCCTGCCAGGGTCTCACCAAAGTAGTATTCAGGGCTGGGAAGAGTCATGTCCATCCGCAAATATCCCACCGTGACTTCAAGTCCAAAGGTGCATGTGCAAGGGGAGCTGCCACTGGCCGCGTTGGATGCAGCATGGGAACCTGCTGGTTTGGTAGAACCAGCTCCAGCTATTACCACCATGGTGCCGAGTCCTGAGAGCTGGCGGTGTGCCCACGGGGCTGTGCACGTGCGCCTGGGTGGGCGACGTGGTCACTCCCCACTCTGGTCTGCACATCAGCCCACAGGGTGCAGGGGTCCCAGGTCACTGCTCTTTGTGGAGCAATGTGGTCCTGGGACAGTCCAAACCCAGGGCATGAAGCTGCATGAGAAACTGCACCTGGGGAAAAGCGTGGCAGAGGGGCAGCGAACCAACTGCTCGGGGGAACCTGCAGATTTTTCCTTCTAGTGTCCCAAATGCTTGAGGAGACCCAGCTAGACCCTCTGCTCCTTCTTCAGCATTTCCGATGAAGCTTTTTTTGGATGAGATCTGTTATCCTGAGCTAGACCTTAGAATCTGCCCAGCCTTTGGATGCTCATCACTGTTTGGGCTTCAGCCACTTGCAGAAGGTCTGGAGGCAAGGTATCTCCATCCCACCACACTCGGACAGATTGTCGTGTGCTCTTGCCTGCTCTGGAGCAGAAAATTTCTGCTCATTTGCCTCCTATTAACCTTTTTTGTTCATTTTGCTTTTGAAGGAAACCCTCTCCAGCACTTTAGAGAGGCGGAGGACCATGCCCCAGCCCAGGAGAGCTCAGTGCCGCTGATGAGAGGAGCTCTCGTGGGCTGCGGAAGGGCAGCCAGGGAGTGGAGGGCAGGAATCAATGGTGAATTTTGACAATGCAGGGAGTGACCTGCGGGCTCCCGAGGAGAACTGGCTGTGCCGCTCACCAGTGATCTGGAAAAAGGAGCGAACAGGCAGGAACGGAGGCTACGTCCCTAGTAAATTAAACAATCCCCAGGCGAGCACCTGGGCTTGGGAACGCAGCGGTCCAGCCTGCAGGCACCATCCCCTTGGCTCATTGTTTTTAATGGGTCGCCCTTGTCCCTTTTTTGAGGTGAAATAAAATCAAGCGGTTTGGAAAGGTACTGACAGGGCACAAGGGCTGGCAGCAGCCCTGCCCCAGCCCTGCTGGGATCTTGCCTTCCAGCAGCACCATTTTCCACCCGCCTCCGCAGCCCCGTTTCGGAGCGCTGCCCGCAGGTGCCAGGTCTTGGGGTCGGTTTTGCTCAACACACAATGAAAAACATTCCCTCCAGCTCCAGGATGATGTAACCCCCCTCGCCCTGAACTAACCCAGGGAAGATTTACACTGAAAAACATCTTTTCACTTCCAAAAATATTGAAATACAATACTTGGACATTACAGAAAATGTCCTGGGGTTGTCATTTGCTTGTTTACTCCGAGTTGAAACTTTGGACATTTTTTTTTACCTCCCTAATTAAACAGTTTTGGTTTGCTGCGAATCCCTTTTTGGTGTCTTTACTATTCCTGTAAATGGCAGGGCCCAGGCTCCATCTCCCTGCCCATCGCTCTGAGGCTAAACAATAACACGGAGGGGGGTTTGCGGAGGGTAAACACAGCTAATCAGGACTTGCCTAATAGGAACAAGTGCTTAATGAGAACCCAGGGACCGCGCTTCCTGGGCTGGATGGGGCTGGAGGAAAGTGCTTCGTGCTCACAACACCAGGTTTGAGACAGCTCAGTCCCCGCAGCAGCATTTCCTCCCTCCTGTGAATCCTCCCGGATGGCCATGGGATGGGGTCTGCGCCTGCGAGGGATCTGTGGGGATCCAGGGATGCTGGAGGAGCCTGGCCAGATCCTGCAGGCTAAAGGATCCGGTGTCTGGTTTCCTCGAATGGAGATCTTGAAAACAAGAGCCCTGTTGGTGTCTTGCTTTGGCTGAGCAAAGTTGCCAAAGGGACTTGCCCTCTCCCCTGAATCCTTCAGGGTCACTGGGGGGCTTTTGGGGGGGCTTCTTTAGGGACTGGCTTCAGTAAATAAGAGCAAACATGCCTCTGCTCTGCCCCGGAGACTCGGCTGCTCCATCTGGCCTTCCACGCCACAAAGCAGCTGGTGGCTGCTGGTCCCAGCCCCAGCCAGGATGGGGGTTTGGGAAGGGGATGGGGTGGGGTGGGTGCCCCGCGCCCCTGGCCTCTCCCTGGGTCATGGCCAGGGGGATCTGGGGTTCAGCGCTGGGGCTGGGGCTTGGAGGGGGGGGTTGGGTATGCAGAGATAGGTGGGGGTCAGGGTGTGCATGGGGAGGTGGGTGCTGGGCCACAGGTGGGTGATGGGTGCGGTTGTGGCTGGGCGTGCATGGTGCATGGGGAGGTGAGTGCAGGTGTGGGGGGGCATGCAGATGTGCACGGTGAGTGCAGATGGGGGGGGGCATGCAGATGTGCACGGTAGGTGGGTGCAGAATTGGGTGGGCACCCAGAAATGCCGGTAGGTGGGTGCAGATGCAGGTGGGCACCTAGACATGCACAGTAGGTGGATGCAGATGTGAGTGGGCATGCAGACGTTCACAGTAGGTGGGTGCAGATGGAGGTGGGTGCCTAGACATGCACAGTAGGTGGGTGCAGATGTGGGTGGGTGCCCAGATGTGCATGGTAGGTGGGTGCAGATGTGGGTGGGCACCCAGACCGCACAGTAGGTGGGTGCAGAGGTGGGTGGGCGCCCAGACATGCACGGTAGGTGAGTGCAGATGCGGGTGTGTGCCCAGACGTGCACGGTAGGTGGGTGCAGATGTGGGTAGAAGCCCAGACATGCACAGTAGGAGGGTACAGATGTGAGTGGGCATGCAGACACACACAGTAGGTGGGTGCAGGTGTGGATGGGTGTCTGAATGTGCATGGTAGGTGGGTGCAGATGCAAGTGGGCACCCAGACATGCACAGTATGTGGGTGCAGAGGTGGGTGGGCGCCCAGACGTGCACAGTAGGTGGGTGCTGAGGAAGGTGGGTGCCCAGATGTGCACAGTATGTGGGTGCCGAGGAAGGTGGGTGCCCAGATGTGCACAGTAGGTGGATGCAGAGGAAGGTGGGTGCCCAGATGTACACAGTAGGTGGGTGCAGAGGTGGGTGGGTGCCCAGACGTGCACAGTAGGTGGGTGCAGAGGAAGGTGGGTGCCCAGATGTACACAGTAGGTGGGTGCAGAGGTGGGTGGGTGCCCAGACGTGCACAGTAGGTGGGTGCAGAGGAAGGTGGGTGCCCAGATGTACACAGTAGGTGGGTGCAGAGGTGGGTGGGTGCCCAGACGTGCACAGTAG
>JAVJGI010000062.1:75462091-75502699 GCA_035590275.1 Ibycter americanus
CAGATGTCACATCCTCTCCTGTTTGTCCCCAACCTCCCCGGGGCTGCCTCGGCTCGGGGGTGTCCAGGGCACCGCATCCCGGCGAGGTGACCCCATCCTGCTTGGGAGGTGGCAGTGGGGTGCGGGACCCCTCCGTCGGGGGGTGCAGAGTGCCGCCCCATTCATTCCCCATCTCTCTCCTGCCATCAGAGAGATGTGCCCCCCCCCAGATCCCCATGGGGACCCAACCCGGTGGTGTCTTTTGGGGATGGCACATGCTTCTGCCACCCCCAGCCCTGCCTGGGGTCCCTGGCTGCAGAAGGGGGGAGCACAGGGGGTGGCGAACCCCCTGCTGCAAACGCAGCACCGGTGGCTGCTGGGGATGGTCCCTGCCCCACGCCGCTTCCCAAGCACTGGGGGGTACATCGGCCGCCCGGCCACATGCAGGGAGAAGTCAAGCCCTCACTGCTATTTCCAGCGATTGGAAATGGGAAGAGTATTTTTTTTTCTTTTTTCCTTTTTTATTTTTTTTTTTTTAATGTTAGCCCTTTTCCAGGTGTTTTCTCCACAGCCTACTGACCCCGCGCCGTGGGACGAAGCACCAGGGGCTCCTGGGCCTCATGCAGATGCCAGCGGCTCCCCGGCCTTTCCCCATCCCTGCCATCCCGCTCCACCCTGGGCCATGAGAAGGCATCCCTGCCTCCTCTGCGGGAAACCTTTGCCCAGTTGGGGTGGCCGGAACCCCCCGGGAAGGCCATTGCCCCGCCACCGCCCCAGCGCCGTGCGGAGCCATGCTGGGAATGCCGCTCTCCCCCTGCTCCGTCTCTTTCCCTCCCAGCTTGCTTTTTCCTCTCCTCTTTCGGGGAGGAGACAGGGGAGGGCTGGAGGCCACCGCCGTGCAGCTTTGCTGGGCTCTGGGCACCCTATGCGGAGGCACCTCGGGCGGCTGCGAGCCGTGGTCAGCAGCTTGGGCTGGATCGGACCCCCCCTCCCCCCAGCTTCCCCCGCACAAACCCTCCCCTTCAGCGCAGTGCCACGTTTCAAAGCAAATCCGGACGGGAAAGGGGTGGCCGGGGGGCCTGGCGGAGGAGGAAAGGCTCCTTCTGTAGCAAATCGCAGGAGGAGGAAATCCATTTCCTTAATACCCTCCCGGTGGCAGCCCCCTTCTTTTTTCTCTCCCCCCACCCCCTTTTTTTTCTGCAAATGCATTGCATGAGCAAGTGGCTTCCATTGCACAAACCCCTTTCGATGTGCTTGTGTGTGTATATATATATATATATATATTTAAGGGTCAGAGGGGTTTCAAAACTAACCCGAGAGGGCCAGCTGTATTCCAAAACCACATGCAAATGTTGCGAAGTTAGGCTGCAAGTTTCATAGTCATACTTTAAAACAAAAAAACAAGTCACGGAGGTTGCAGGGTCTCTCCCCGCAGATGTTTTTTTTCAGGGTGCTGGTTCCTGTGGTTGTGTGCCAGGAATGTCGTCCCGTCCCAGAGAGGTGGTACCCAGGCTCCTGCTGCAAAGGCTTTTGGTTGGCGTGATGCTCCGAGGGTGGTTTTGAAGTGCGATGTGATGAATCCCCCTGTGGAGGTGGCGTTAGGGAGGATTTTGTGGTGTTTCTGATTTTTTTTCTAATGTCTTTTAATTAAATCTCCCCCAGTAGCTGGGAGGCAGCAGTTTCCCTGCCAGTGCCGCCACTCTCCCGGCAGACCTTGGGGAGACAGTTGCTCACCGTGCCGGGGTAGCTTTCAGCGCTCCTCCCCCTGCACTGCCCAGCTGCATCCCTGCTCAGCAGCATCATCCCTCATCTTCCCCTTGGCATGGGGTTTGGGACAACTCTCTTGGTCCTGGTGGTTTATTTACTCTTTTTTTATTTATTTATTCCTTCTGCTTTCTCTTCCCCTGGAGGAGAAATCGGGCTCTGCTCTTCCCTAGCCCTCCAAACCATCTGTGGCCATTTACACCACCTCTGCTGTGAGCAGAGCTCGGATATTTCTGCCTTTGGACACCTTTTAAGCGCCTCCTCTGCAGTGGTGGGGAGAACATGTCACCATCCCTTCTCCTCTTCCTCTCCGCCCTGCTTCCCACCCCGCAGCCAGGCTCCCACCTTCCCTGATGCTGGTGGCCACAGCCAGGCTCAGGCGCAGCGGAAAAGGCCAAATCCTGCTCACAATAGGCCGTTTCCTGCAGGGGAGGTTTCTTTGGGGAGGCACAAATGATATTTTTAACCTTTTCCCAGGCGGCCCCCAGGAGTTGAGTGCTTGCAGCGGCACCCTGCTCGCAGAGATGCTCGAGGGCTGTTGCGGGTCTCTGCCCTCCCCAAGCGTGATGTGAGGTATGCCTTGAGCATCCTTTTGGGTGTGCAACCTCTTCCCCATCCAAATGGATTGATGGCTCCACCAGCCCGGTAATTCCTCCACAGCGGGGAGTGGGTACCAGTCGCAATGGAGATACCGTTCACATCTTGCTTGATGCCTGACTTCACTGCCATCTGCACCACTAGTGCCATCCCGGCTCCGGGGAGGGGATCTTGGGGCACAGAGCGTGGCATGAGGCTGCTCGCCAGTGAGACAGGTGTGTTGGGCTTGATTATTTGAGTATTGTGCACGTTTTAGATGATCATAGCATTGCTCAGGGAGGGCAGCCCAAGGCTTGGAGCAGGTGCCCTCAGTGAGAGCTGTCCTGAGTTGGGCACTGCGGGGGTTTCTGCCTTCCCAGCCAGCCCTAGGCCTTCAGGGTGTAAAAACACACCCAGTGCACATCTGCGTGGTGCCAGGGAGGGATTTTGCTCTGTGTGTGTGGCTGCTCCATCCATGAGCAAGCTGGAGGCCAAAAAGACAATTACCCCCTTTTTTTTTTTTTGGTCAAAAAGCATTTTAAGTGTGTATAGAAGCGCGAAACAGGTGCTCTCCATCCTCACGCAGAAATCGCTTTGCATATATTTTTCCACCCTGCTTTGCAGAAAAATGAAGCCAAGGGCAGGCTGGATTTAACCTGCAGCTGCCCAGTGACCTGTGTCCTATCTGGGATGGCTACTGTGCGTGGGACTGGATCGATCGGCCTCCGTGTGGGTTGAGTTCGGGGGAGACCTCGCTGGTTTTGCGGGGGGGGGTTCTATATGAGGCAGGGGCTGCTGTGATAGCCTCTGTAAGATGGGGAAACTGAGGCTCAATCTTAGTTCTCCTTTATGCCCAGAAGTGGCTGCCACAAGCTCACGGACAAAGCTGGGGACAGCTCCTGATGCTTACGCATGGCGTGATGGTAACAGTTATAAAACATTATAAGACATGCCGTGCCCTTGCCGGGCTTTCCCCCGTGCGCAGAGCTGTGGCCGTGAGTCACGGCCTCCCAAACACCGGGTTGTGACACTGTTAAACGAAGGCGGCTGACGAATGAGCTGCTATTTCCAGGCTTCCTGCTAAATATACTTTCCCCTCCCTGGTCCCCTCCGTAGTACTCTGCAAAAATTAAGGCCTTCCCGTCGTTAACAAGGGAGAACAAACTGTGTTTCTGCCTCCCTTGGTCTTTGCCAGATGTGGGAACTGAGGCACGCAGGCAGTTTAAGGGCTGAATAGTTGGGGAAGAGTGGGGAAGAAAAAAGGGGGAAAAAAAGCAGAATTTAGGTCTGCTTTTAAAAAGAGAATAAACAGAAGGGAGCGTGAGGCAATGATAATCGTGTTGTACCAGAGGACAAGCTTGTCTGTGGGAGCAGGGGGGCTGTGCTGCCCTCGGGGAGGGTTTTTTGTCAAAACAGGCTGTTTACTTTTAAAGGCTTTGGTCCAAAGTTTGGTCTTTAGTTTACATATAGGGCCTGTGTCAATCCATACCGTGGATCAACAAGTTTTTCTTTCAATAAACACTCCAGCTGGTGGAGGGAAAAAAACACCCTAAGTTGTGAGAAAAGCCTTCGGACAGCATTTTATCTTTAATTAGTTTGAGTTGTTTTTCAAGCCCTGGAAATATTTTCCCGGCTCAGACTGCAGAAACTCCCCCAGCCTCCCCGGCCAGAGGTTTGGAGCTGCTTCCTTCCTCCGAAGCGCTTTTAACCCAGGCAGGACCATGGGGATGGCTGCATGCCTGGGGGCTCCGGGCTGGGGTGACGGCAGCATGGACTCTGCAAATCACGCTGGGCTGAGGCTTTCAGAAAGGGAACTGTGTTTTATAGTGACCTGATGCCTCTCTGGGAAGGGTGCTCAAAAATTATCCCTCGCTCCTGAAAATATTAGGGTTTGGGAGTTGCAGAGAGTAGATTTTGGGAGAGGTGCTGAACTGCCTGGATGCGCGTGCTTCGATGCCCTTATTAAAAGCCACTCGCATGCCTGTAGAAGTGGGATTGGGAATTTGGTTTGGGCTCTTGTAGCGTTTCATGGCAGGAAAAAACCCTACATTTCTAAAAAGTGTGGGGGGAGCTTTGCTGCTTTGTATTAGGCAGCCACACTCCAGTCTAGCGGGGATGTGAATTTTTCTGGTCACTGTATTATCAGGGAGTAGATGCATAGTGGTGGATAGTAGATGCATAGTAAATGCATAGTAGTGCTGGGATTGTTTGGCTTTATCCATCGCTCTGCCATCAAGGGCTGTGAGACTGATGCACTGATTTGATTTCTAGCCGTATTGCTCTGTGAGAAAGAGCCTAAGCCCTGTCCTGGCTGCTCTGAGCATCGCAGGAAACTGTGGTCTTGATAGACACATTCAGTCTTGCCTCTTCACTGTCCAGCTGCCCTTTGGTCCTCGGGTTAGTGTCATTAACCACCAGAAACCCACTTGCTGCTGCAGATGCTGTTTGCTTTGCGTAGCTGTAGAGAGCCCCTAGGGCAACTGCTTCCCAAATTTAGCTGGTTCAGTCACATCCCTCATGCCAGGCAGGATGAGGCCAGGCTGAGTAGCATCTCCCTCACCCCCTTGGGCAGCGGTGGGTTGCATAGGGGTGCCCTTAATGCCGGGCAGGGAGCGAACAAGGAATACACAGCCTTTTCTGTATGTTCCCCACTCAGCTCGTCCCATGCAGACAAATCCTTCTCCCACCCTATAAAAATCCCAACCCAAGTCATGGTGCTCTGTAGGATTCGGATGTCTGGCTGCTTTGAGAAAAGGCTGAAGAGGGGAAAACCAAAGAAGCAGGTCGAGGAAGTGGCCTCACAGCATAACCAAAAAGAAAAAAAAAAAAAAAAGACTAACAACCTGGAGAGGCCCTATTCTGTCTCTGCCCGCTGCAGTTTTGCGGCAGCTCTGGCTCTGCTCACTGCCCTGCAAGGCAGGAGCGTGCCTGGCGCTTCCTTTCCCATACCAGCATCTTGTTTCAGAGCAAACAGACAGGGAGCGTCTTGTGCTTCTGAATAATCCTCATGTTGCTCTTCCCATTACAAACTTCTGCTTTCTTTGGCTGCCTGCAAAAAGCTCGATGTGAGCTCCAAAGCTTTGCCATCCCCAGTGCTCAGTGCTCCTTCCTGAGCCCAGGAAGTCTGGTTTCTGCCTTGCAGGGGACCTGGAGGTGGCATTGCTGGAAGTCGTGGTTCAAGTGTTCCCCATTTTCCAGGAGGTTTAAGCTGCTCAGTGGTGGTTCTGTCTCTATACGCTATGCAGGGCTGTATAGCAATGGGCGCACTGTGGGTGCTCCCAGTTGATGTGATGGAGGGGATGCTGTGGGGGTTACGGCTACAGCATAGGATTTTGGGGGCTGATGTTCACTTGATGGAGCTCAGCTGTGACCTCGGCCCAGTCGTCTATCACTCCATGCCCGCTGGTAAGGGGTGTGTTGTGAGCAATGGCAAAAAGATGCAGGTCCCTCCATGGATGTGCAGGGTGTCCTTCACCTTCAAGGGTGGAGGGATGTCACCAGTGTCCTGCTCAAGGTGGCTTGTACCATTCATTCTGTGCTACATCTGCCTTGGCTGCTAGAAACTGGGACTGCCTACCTGAACTGAGAGGTCCTTGCGGCGGTGGTGGGGAGGTGGAGTTGACCCAGCCAAGGGTGCGTGGCACAACTGGGATGCTGGTGGCCTGGTGGGTGGTGAGTTTCAGAGGACAGAGCTGAGCTGGACAATAAGTACACTGTTCTGGGTTCCCTGTGCAGTCGCAGCAAGGAAAACGTAGAGGTGCAAACGTTCACAAAATGCGATGCAGTCTTTTGAGGCCTTAGAAGGCCCAAGGACACTTTGAAAATGCTGCCTTAGCCATTAAAGTGCTGCTGGTGCCCATGGAGGAACATGTGTGGGGATGGTGCAAGGGCAAAGGGTGAAACCCTGCACACCTTCAGACGTATCCATGGTCAGTGTGAACACTTCCCAGCTGGTTGCAGGAGAAAGGAACACCTTTGATGCCTGGGAGGAGACCTTCCCTCCATGTAAGGGCTGTGAGATGTGCAGAGGTGGATGGGGAGGTTTGATGCTCGAAGGTTCAGATTTGGCCCCCGAAGCTGCTGCTGTGGCCCTTGGTGAGTGGCTGCAGGTGTGTGCCTGGGCTTCCCCATCCACCAAATGGAGAAGAGAGACAGTTCGTCTTTGGAAATCGGTCTCTCAGGAGCTTGCCTACATCCAGGAGGTTACATTTATCTTAGGCTGTAAAACATTTTACACAGGCTTTAGAAAATAACCTGCTACCTCTCTGTAATGAAAGGTGGAGAGGTGAAGGGGTGCAGAGGTGGCCCCCGAAGCTGCTGGTGGTCCTCTGGCCCACAGGAAGCAAAGGCAGATGTGGAGACAGGACAAAGCATTGCCTGATCCTTGAGTGGATGGAGGAAACCTTCCTACCAGGCCCTCTAGAAAAGAATACTAGGAGAGTCCTTGCAAACCATGTTGGGGCTGAGCACTGTGCAGCACTGCTCCCTCCCCCCGAGACGTTCCAGGTTTGTTTTCTTGGACCCACGAGTCTGGCTTATGGCCCCTTCAGCAGGTTAAGAGGCTTCATCTGGAGATGATGTCTTGTTTCCAGCTGTTTAAACCTCTGGATGTCAGCCAGGTACTCAGGTAGTTGTAAAACGTTCAGTGTCTGCTGCCATCAGCACATCCATGACACGGCCATCCATTCCTGCAGCATCACAGGCATCGCTGGCTTTGTGCATTTGTTTCATGCCCCACACCAGCTTGTAATGAGGGTTGGATGTAGAGTCCAGGTCCTGGTTGTGCTGTACTGCTTTGGGATGAAGCAACTTTGTTTTCCTAGCCAGCAAGGTTTGCAAGAGCCAGAAGTGTCTCCTTAAGCCAGTTTGAGGCCAGGTGATGCACTGTTTCCATTACCACACCAAACTCTCCCCATGGTCTCCATCTCCCTTGGCAGAGTGCTTCTTTCATCTAGTCCTCCATAAGCAGAGCATTACATGTGGGATTTCTTTTTTTAAGTGGAAAAAAAAAAAAATAATCCCCAAACATCATGAAAACATGCCGTAGAGTTTGCTATCCCCCAGCCAGGGCTGCAGAAGGATGGGCAGCGCTGCCCGTGCCAGCAGCAGCCACCAGCCAGTTGCTCAATGCTCGTGGGGGCAGGATGGGAACACTTGGCAAAGCCCCACGCTCCCCCGCTGCAGCTACATCCCACAAGACGTGAAGCAATATTTCCAGCGGGATTTTTAATAGCCTACAGCTCTGAAACAGTTGCAGCTACGTCTGTGTGAAATGCAGCTCAGCTCAGCATCGCCATCGGCAGGCCCAGGATGTTTTTTGAGCTGGTTGTATAAGGCTGGGTGCTTGTGAAGCGTTGGAAGGGTGGCTGAGGAGCCATCAGAAAGGCAAAAACCTCTGGTGACCTGCTGGCAGTGTGGGGTTGAACAGGATGAAGGCATGTGTGGTGTTGGATGTCTGTGCGCTGGATTTTGCTGTGGCCCCAGCTTGAGGGTGCATCGGTCTCAGAGATGCTGCTTTGGGGCATCCTGCAGATGCGCTGGGATGGGATGCTGTGCCCCAGCCCCACAAAGCCTCCTGCTTCACTGCTGGGGAGGATCATTCCCTTGAATTAAAAGCAATAAATGGAAGAGTGGGCAGCACAGCCCTGGTTTGCAGGGGGCCTGATGTCTCATCCCAGGCTTTTTTTTTCCCTTTTTGGGCCAGCCTGTGATGCTGGACATTCAGCTGGGATCTTGTGCATAGTCGGTGCAAAGTTCAGCTCTTTTGCCAAAGCTGCTTTTCCCCTGCCCCGTGGGACCTGCGTGAGCACCTGCACGGTCTCTAAAGGGGTCCGGCCTCACCGGTCCCATGGCTGCTGTTATTAGAGGACTCTCCACAAAGATGCATGGGCTAAATCCATGCGCACCATGGGGCTTTGCTGGGTGCTGCCATCCCTACCCAGGCCAGGCTCCCAGTGTGGCTGCCCAGAGTGGATGGGAATGAGGGATGGTTTTAATTAACGCAAATGGCCTGCTGGGTCTGGCTCCCCATGTCTCCCGAGCACCAGGTCGCTGCTACAGGTCTGTGCTACTGGAGGGATGTTCATCCTTGAAGGGAAGCAGGGAGCTTCCCCCGTCAGGTTGGCTGGTGGCTTTTATGGCTGCGTCACTTTTCCAAGCTTCTTCCTCTTTTATACTTCCCTTTCTCCTTCCCATATCCCAAGTCACTGTTGGCAAACCTCTTCCCTAGTGAAGCCGAAGCCTACACATCTTCCTGGATGATTTTCCTTTCCCAGCAGAATAGGGAAAGGGAGTAGAAGGTGGCAGAGGAATGGATTCAACAACTGATTTGCTTTTTGTTCCTCTCTGTGTGTCTTTGACAGGTTACAGCCAAGACTGCCTTCCTGTTTATCTTACCTCAGTATAATGTTAGTGTGCCTACAGCAGGTAAGAGATGCTTCTGCTGTGGATACCCTAAGGGGAGGGTCAAGTCGTGGTCTGCCCCAAACCCTCACTGTTGGCTGGTCTGAGCTCACCCTCTACTGATGCACACTGCTCAGGCCCTTGTCTGGTACTAAAGGAAATTTAAAATATAAGATACGTGGGGGAAAAGCAAAGTTTGAGTGGCTCAGAGCACGCTGATTGCATCTGCCAGCCCTCATGCTGCCAGGGTTGGGAAATGCATTCCAGGGGAATTTAGAACTTCCTCTCTACCGTGTTTCTGCCATAGTCAGGCTGCTCTGTGCTCTACAGAGTGAGGATCCTCCTCCAGGCCTGGTCAGGCAAGATCAGATTGCCTTATTGCATGCCCAGGGTAGCTCTGTGCGCTGCCAAGGAGCAGGAGGCGTTTAGCTCTTTGCTAAGCAGCAGGGGCTGTGCAGATAATTGCTGTCTCATTTTATTTATTGGGGACGGTGCAAGGTGAGGGTGTGGAGATGCGCATGGTGCACAGCATCCCAGCTCCAGGCAGCTGATGGTCCTGATGCACATGGAGAATAATTCAAGGAGGGTCCGAGCTGGCGCAGGTCCGGGTCTGATGGACCAGAGGACGTGCCCTAGGTCCCAACCAGAAGGCAGCTGGAGGCTCAGCCCCTGTTTGTATTTTGCCTGCTAGTAGCTACCTTCCTAGCCGAGAGCCCTTCTGGGGCTGGCAGCAATCTGGGCACTGGTGTGGGGGCAGCAGGGGGTGGTTTGGGTAAAGCCCTGGGCTCAGGATGAGCCAAATGCCCGAGGCACAGAGCCTGGCTTGGTGGCAGAAAACTGCAGTTAATTAGAAGTGTTTGAGTAATCCTCCAAGGGAGGAGCAGGATTGTTAAGATTAGTGAAACTATGATGAGGCAGACACGCGGAAGATAAAATGTCTGCCCCTTAAAATCTTTGAACGTTATGGTTGAAGAAATCACCCAGCTTCTAGATTAGATTGTGGTCCGTGCTCCCCTATGGCACAGTCCAGACAATTCCTGCTGCCACTGTGTTAAGGGATTTATTCTTTCCTGATACCAGAAATCTCAGGGGGCTGCATAATTATCTCAGCAGGACCAGGTACCGGGGTATCAATATAGGGCATGAGCAAGCCAAAGCTGTGAGGAGAGACCTTGATGTAGCAAGCCTGCTCAGAGGAGGGGTTATTGCTCACCTGAATTTTTCCAAGGCTGTTTCACACCCCTCACAACAAGGATGCTGTTGCCTGTGAGCTGGCAGATCTTGCTTTTGTCTCCCGTCCTCAACGCATGCACAGCTTCTACTAGAGCAGCTTCTGAAATGCCTTAGAGAGAGGAGCCAGAGCAGTTGCACATGTGCATAATATTATTTTCTTTAGACTTGCACTTCTATCTTTCATCTTGCACTGGGGTTGTGAGCTCTCTGATACAGGCAGTGTTTTACCTCTGGGTTTGCACAGCACTCAGCTGGGAGCTCTTAAGGGCAGGGTGTTTTCACATCCTTACGTCAGGTGTTTTCATAAATCCTATTCAAATCTTATTCATGTGCCTCAAATCTTAGAAATCTGAACTGAATCTTTGTTTGAGGGTAAACAGGGTTGGTGACAGACAAGGTGCTTCCCAGCATTGATATTAGGAGAGGATGGATAGGATCAGGGTAAGGGAGAGCAGCAGCTGAGGGTGGGCTCAGCTTCGCACCACGATGCTTTCTGCAGCGTCCCACAACAGCAGCTTTCCCGATTCTGCTTCTCACCCATAAGCTGCAGGGCTGCAAATAGCTGCCTAAATGCAATCGTCTGGGATATTTCGGGTGCTCCTGTTGCTCCAGAAGAGCAGAGCCTCCCATGGGTCCTATTTCTCATCTGTACCGCTGTCTCGATCTCTTAATAGCACAAGGCATCTGCATTTAGGCAGCTGAATCCTGCTGCAGCAGCTTTCAGGGGTGAGTGGGAGAGACTGGGTGTTGGGTGATAACCGAGGGGGTGGAAATCCCATCCCAAGCCCTCATGCTTCCAGTGGGGTGTCCCTGATCCCATCACCTGCTTCAGCACTGCCTCCGTGTCTTCATCCCTCCAGGCTGATAAACTCCCATCTCCGCAGCTGAACTGTCCCCAGCCCCTCACCTCTGGCAGGGGAAGCTTGAAGTGTCCCAAGTGTCTCCTCCCTTGAGGTGTGTAACTATTAGAGGGGAAACCATCCACCCTCTGCCAATTAACTAATCCTGGCTAGAGCCCTTTCTTCCAGCCCTGACGCAACTGGCACAGTCATGACCTCTCTCTGCCTCCACCTCCCCAAGCTGTGTGTTGGGAATAGCGCCCACCCCCCCACCCACCCCCAACCCTGAAACCCTTACCTGGAAATCATTTGGATCATGAGGATTTGACCCACCCTTTGGTCTCTTTGCAGATGGGGAGCTGATCCAGTATCACTATGGGCTGAAGGATTTGGTCACCATCCTCTTCTACATCTTCATTGCCATCATCCTGCATGCGGTGGTGCAGGAGTACGCCCTGGATGTGAGTGCCATTTGGTGTCTCAAGTCACCAAGATATCTCAGCTACCATGGGAGCACATGGTCCTGCTGCAGTTAAATGCTGGTCTGAGGGTTGAGGTGGTGTTCTGGGGGCTGCTTGGGATGGGGAGGAGGAAGAGGAGGGAGGGTTGTTGACCCAGTGGCTCATGTTTTCTTGTTCCATTTCTCTCCCTCTGCTCCTTCCCAGAAAATCAACAGGCGTCTCCATCTCTCCAAGGTCAAACACAGCAAGTTCAATGAATCGGGACAGCTGGTTGCCTTCCACCTCACCTCTGTGATTTGGTGCTTGTACGTTGTGGTGACGGTAAGGCACAAGGCTGGCTGGGCCTTGGGTTCCCTGGGTGGGATTGGTGGTTTCTGGAGTGCAAAACCCCGATGGCAGCAGAGAGTCCCCAGCCAGTCCCTGGGCCGAGATGGGCGCATTTCGGCAAGTTTAGTGTTCAAGTGTGATGGGTCTTTGCAGCCACTGAGTGAGGGCAGTTTGGGGACATCCTTCTGCTTTATGCAAGGCACAAGCAAATGGGCTGTGAAATATTTTTGGAGCTGGACCCCAGAAATACTGCCTGGCCCCATGATCTCCATCCTCTGCTCCGGAACCTGCCATCTTTCTCAGCCTCTTATTTTCCTTCTTACTTACATCCAGTGCCTTGGGGTTTTTGGATGGCCTTTGCAGGGTTGTGGGGCTAATTGGCAGATGTTTGTGATCCCTCGCTTTATGGTCCCTCTCTTGGCAAGCTGGTAGTGATGGGATTGCTAAGAGCAGGGAAACCACGCTGTGCCTTGCGTTGCATTGGGGATGTTTCAACCCAAAGCAACTGAGTGAAAAATTCAGAGTGAAAACGTTTCATTTTGGGGTGGAAGGGGGAGGGAAGAACAGGCATCGTTGGAGAGATCTGACTATTTTGGCAGTGTGAAGTGATTACGATGCTTTGATATTGGTGGCCATTGGGGACTAGCTGCGGTGCCCAGAAGCACTGGGGATGGATGCTCAGAGGTAGGTCCCCTCCCCCCAGCTCAGGAGGTCCTGCCAGCCCTCCTTAGAGGACCACTACCCGCTTCCAGGCCAGCATTTCTGGGGATCTGCTGGCACTACTCCCGCCCCGTAGATCTGCGGGGAGGGAAGCTTTGGCAAAACAGTCAGTGCCGCTGTTTGTGGGCTGCCCTTGCCCGGTGTCAGACCCATCCCTCACCAGCTGCGAGGCACCAGCCTCCTGTGCAAACCCCCATTTCATGACCTGCTCCCCAAATGCCCCATGTGTGCAGAGGTGGTCACCATTTGCAGCACTTGCACTTCCCCTGGCTTCCCCCAACTGATAAAAGGGCTCAGAGCAGACAGGGCATGGACAATGGTGACAGGTAGGTGCAGGGCTGGATGAATTTCCCACGCTAGCATCTCTTTGCAAAGCTCAGTGTGGCAGGAGCTGTGCAAGCATGGAACAAAAAGGGAGCCTCATCCCATAATCAGTCCTGCAAGCATAAGTCAAGAGGCTATAGGTGAATGCAGGCAGGTGGAAAATTAAACTATACAATGCATATTAAATTATTTTTTTAGGTGTTTTCTGTTCCCCTTTTCAGAAGTACTTTTTTTTGTTTAAGTGATGCTTGGGTTGGAAATGCTGGTGGGGAAGAAGGTCCCCAGACAAGGCACACAGTTGTTTGGCACCGTGCTACAGGCATGTCGCCCCACGGCTCCAGAGCATCCCTCTTGCATTGCCCAAACCCCGTAACATCCTATCCTGAACTTGGGACTCTCTGTGCAACGGAGCAAGCAGCCTTCGACCCCCAAACACAGGGGCCTAATGAAACTTGAGCGGGGTGCTAGACACTCGTGAATGTGGCTCTCACAGGGGACAAGGTTTTTACTGCAGGCTGAAAGGACTCTGGTGTCATCCCCAGTTCCTAGTTTTGCTGAAGTGGTAGCCCACCTCATCGTAACCATGAGCTGCCGCCTTTTGCTGAAGGCTTGCATCTTTTCTCTTTTTCAGGAAGGATACATATCAAACCCCCGGAGTCTGTGGGAAAACTACCCGCATGTTTATCTTCCGTAAGCACTCGCAAGGGCATTTTGTTCTCGGGCTGACCACTTCCTTCCTCTATATGGTTTTCCCTGTGCCTGGGAGCAAGGCACTGACACTGCAGGGCCCTGTGTACACACCCTGCTGCAAGGATGCTGCAGTGAGATCTGGGGGACGAGGGATATCTTGTTTGTGGCCCTGAGGAGGGTGTTGCCAGAGGGTTTCCTCCATGAGGAAGGTCCTGTGGGCTTGGTTACTCATCGTGGCTGCTTCCTGCCTGCATCACCTTGGGCAAGTCTCTTCGCTGTTTGTTTTTCATACTAGAAATGAAGTGGGGGATAATCCTCCCTTCTTGGGTTTTTGCAAGAGCGAGGCTAGCTGAGAGCATGGAGGCCGCAGCACGAGCGTCTGGATAAACTCTGGGCATGACTAGCTCAGCTCAACACATAATTCAGCCCAGAAATGATGCCTCCTAAATCCTGTGGCTTCAAAGCGGTGGAGGGATTGCCCAATGCTTTGTGGCCAGACTCCTTCCCTGGTGCCCAGGTCCTTGGGGTCCTGTCGTGCCCCAGGATGGCTCACGTGGCTTGTCCCTGCATTTCAGGTTCCAGGTGAAGTATTTCTACCTGTGCCAGCTAGCATACTGGTTGCATGCACTGCCAGAACTCTACTTCCAAAAAGTTCGCAAGGTGAGAGCCAGATGGGCGTTCCCATGCACCCTGGGGATGCTTGAGGTGGTTTGCTCACTGACTGGGGAAAGTGAGCTTTGGGAGAGGGCAGGTGAAGAGGGGCAAGACGTTAACGTGGCTTTCTGCCCCTGCCAGGAGGAGATCCCCCGCCAGCTGCGGTGCATCGCTCTCTACCTGGTGCACATCGCCGGCGCGTACCTCCTCAAGTGAGTTGGCTGCCTCGGCATCCCGCCCCACACTGTGCATGGTGCTGAGCAGGTCCTTTTGCAGTGCGAGTCACCCGGAAAGCCTCAGCGGGGCAGGGAGCTTAAAGGGAGTAAAGGCGAGTGTTTGAAAAGCAGATGGTATTGAAGCTGACCTCCCAACTGTGGGCCATTAGTCAGACAGTTTTCACAGACCCACAGAGCTGATCTTGAAGTTCAGCAATGTTACATGAGTGTACAGGCAGGCTCTGTTCACAGGGCATTGCAAAGCAAATGTTAACCAAGGACCCAAAATGCAGGCCGACAGGTGCATCTCCCCTGGGTGTGGGAAGCACGCTGGGGTGCTCTCTCAGCATGGCATGGCCAGGCAAGCTCTTATTCTTCCTCTGAGTGTGTGCACAGAACAGCATTGCCAACAGTTAGGGTTTTGTGCTGGATCCATCCATGCTGTGCTACTGGTTCAGTCTGCTTTGATGTTTTGGGGACAGGGATTCCCCCCATTTCAGTCCTGCCCCTACTGTTGCAGAAAGGTCCCGCTTTGGGCTGGTGCTGCAGCTCGGGGATGGCAGGGGAGATGCTGTAGCTGGATATGAAGGACTGAGTTTGACCAGCCCAGTGATGCTTTTTTTTTCTTTCTCTTCCCTACTAGCTTAACCCGCTTGGGGCTGATCCTCTTGCTGTTGCAGTACTTAGCTGAATTCTTCTTCCACATGGCCCGGCTAGTCTACTTCACGGATGAGAACAACGAGAAGCTGTAAGCAGGCGAGCTGGCCATGGCTTCCATCCTCCAGTGTCCAAGAGAGCCATCAGCGTGACCTGGGGCTTGCTCTCACTTTCCAGCTCAGCGCTGGAGGCTGCTCCTGCCGACACCTATGCTTGCCTTCCTGCAGGTTTAATGTCTGGGCTGTCGTGTTCGTGGTCACCAGGCTCTTCACCCTCACCTTGTACATCCTGGTCATTGGCTTCGGGCTGCCACGGGTGGAGAACCAGGCCCTGGACCCCGAGAGAGGGAACTTCTTCAGCTTTCTCTTCAACAATATCCTCTTCAGGTAGCAATGTCCCCTAATATATCTTTCTTGGTTGTGTTATCCCAAGGTTGTTGTTGCCAAGTTTGGAAATGCCAGTGGGGATCTGATCTAGGTTCCCTTTAGGGAAGGTCCCGACAAGCTGGGAGGGTGTGGAGGGAGCAAGGCAGGGTTAAAGGCTACAGAGCCACAATGGAGGGGAAAAGCCAGCAGGTAAGTTGTTCACTGAGTGAAGTTATAAAGCCCGAGCCTACCTTAGAGAAATACTTGCAGGTTTTTCCTTCTGCACCTGTAACCACATTTACATGGATGTGGTCACTGAAAAGGTGTTTTCCCTTCTGCTAGGACATGTTTTGCTACCTGTTGACGTGGGAAGCAGAGGATGAGATGGGTTCCTCATGCCTTGCAGTCTGTCTGTCAAGACTGGGAGCCTTTCTCACCCATACAGCAGCTGTAGGTTCAGTTCAGAAGTTCCTAGGGCAGTTCCTTGTCATTCCCAAACTTTTCGAAGCCATGGACTGCTGGCACACCTGAAGATTTGGGGGATTTCTTAGCTGCCTTCCAACCACATCCACCTTTTAGTTGTACGGAGCAGCTGGGGACATCTTGCCTATGCAGTGGTTTGGGCAGTGCTGGTTGAGATGATCCTATCCATCCATGCATGCCCTAAAGTCTTAAGAGTCAGCAATGCCATGAGCACCTGAGAACTTTACGGTGGGAAGGGAAAGGGAGGTGGCTGCCCTGAGCTCAGGGGGTGGCCAAAAGTAGAGATGGTGGCTGGAGGGACGGTGCTTGCCTCTGGTGCTCAGTGCAGCCACCCAGGGGCACCTCAACCACCAGCCCTGGTGTGAGTGGAAGGCTGGGCTTGTGGTGGCCTCGCTCCTCTGTTCTCAGCCTGCCTCTTCTCCGCCCCTACCAGAATGAGTGTGCTGCTGTTGGTGTGCCTCTTCCAGGCCTCGGTGATGTGGCGCTTCATCCACTTCCAGCTGCGGCGCTGGAGGGAGTACTGGAACGAGCAGAGCAGTCGGAAGCGAGCTGCTGCCGCCGCCAGCACCAAGCAGCAAGCCAAGCCGCTCAAGAGGGACTCGGGTGAGTGCCAGGACTGGTGTGTCATGGGGTAGCACCATGGGAGGCATCAATCCTGTGGTTCAGCATCCCCTCAGCAGGCTGCTGCCTGTGCAGGCAGTGCTGTGGCAGCGCCTCGTGCTCTGTGCTGAGCCCAGCAGGTCCCCAGCAGGGTCGTGCCATGGTGGGGGCCTTCTCCCATCTGTGGGCCAGCCCCAAGAGAATGAAGGTTGTGACCTGTGCAAGGGGCAAAGTTTTCTCGCTCCATCCCCAGGTTACCATGAAAACGGAGTGGTGAAAGCAGAGAACGGCACCTCGCCACGAACCAAGAAGCTGAAATCGCCATAGAAGCAAAGGCTTGTCTCCTGGGGAGGAGGGCGAGATACCGGGACTAAGAAGTGGCCCCTCCTCCTGGTCCTCGCGAGTGTCGTCTTGAATGGCTTGGAAACCAGTCATCTTCCCAAGGTGTCTCTCGCTCTCCTCCCTTCCTTTCTTGCTCTCTCAAACCATTTGCAATAAAACCAAAAAAGGTCCCTTTCCCCTGCTCCCTTCCCCACGTAGGAACCTTTTCCCACCCTCCTGGTTTTGCCTCCCTCTGTTTCATCGTACATCAGCGTGCAATTTTTTTCTTTTCTATTTTAGTGTTTGGTTATTTTGGATTATTGTTACAAATGCATTGTAGGTGGTTCCAAACAATCCTTTTTTCTTCTACAGCATGTTCCTCCCCTCTCTTCGTGGTGCTTCCCTGAGCCCCTGGGACAGGGCCATGGCAGCTTGAAGGCACCGCATGTCTGTTAGGGGAACAGGCTCCCGGGGGAATGCTCTGGGGCTCTGTGACCCTGAGGCTCAGGGGTGCTCTTGGGCAAGGGTTGCCTCTCCTGGGGCACGTCTGGCCAGTGCTTGGCAAGTGCCTTAGGATGGTGCTGCTGCAAATAGAGACCAGGGTCTGAGGGAGGAACCTCAGCTGTGTCTTTTCTCATGGTGGACCTCTGGTTAAGTGGGGTTGTTCTGATCCCTGGATTTGAGCTAATTCTGGAGAGCTGGGCAGGAGCAAAAAGAGAGAATTTCCCTCTTCATATAGAAGGCCCACCTCCTAGCATTTGCTAGCCCAAGCTCTTCTGGTACAGCTGGGTCTCTTACCCTCTTTGCTGCAGGGGGTGAGCTGTCCTGTAGTTGTTCTGGACTTTCCAGCCCTAAGAGCTGGGCTCGGGGCTCTGCAGCTTGCAGTGCCTTGTTGTGGGGCAGCAGCATCCTCAGGTCCATATGAAACCTCGAGTCCTGCCCCACTCTGAGTGCTGACCTGGCTCGTGTCAGCCCAGGCCCTTTGCCAGCTGGTGTGTGCCTCATGGAGCTGGTGTTCTCGTGGCTCATGACCATGTCCAGGTGACAGACTAGCTGCTGCAAAGGGTTTTTGCATCAATGGGACTGTGGCCCTCATGCTGTCACCTTAGCCTTCCTCATCCCTACCGTACCAGTCTGGCCATGCTATCGGCAACCACCAGCTTCACTCTTTGTTTCCAAAGGATACAGAGCTTGTATCCACCCAAGGTGCTATGAAATGCAGGGTTTCTTCCAAAAAACTTAGCCCCTTCATCCCTTTCTGAGCTGTGAATGAGATGACAGGGAAGGGGAAGGAAGCCGGGGCTGCAAGGAGCAGCTTGCATATTAGGAAAAGCTTAACTTGTGACGCATAGCTGTTGGCAGATGGAGTTGTCTCAAATCTACCTCAGAGGCCATCTGTTGCTGCAGACCACTTTCCCCTCTTGCTCCTGCCTGCTGCCACCTATATGTGCTGGCAGGAGATTTTGTGGGAACCCCAGATCCCACCAGCTCAGTCCCCTGCTGCTTCTTTGCTGGGGAGCAGCATCTCCTACCTGGGGTTTCATGGGTCAGTGCCATCTCACTAAGCTTCTTTGGGGTGCCATGCACCGCTCTACATTTGGTTGGCTTGCAGTAGATGGGCACCTCACCCCACAGCTCTCCTCTGGGGCAGTTTCAGTAGCCAGGCTTTGCTGTTGGTGCCTCTTGTGCAGCGAAGCTGGCTGTAGCTTTAGTTCTGCTTCGCCACAGCAGGAGCAGGCGAGCAATGTGCTCCCTCAGCTGGGTGAGAAGAAGGGGGCACAGAGTTGGGGGGAGCTTGGGCGCTCTTCAATATGCAATCCCGGACTGAGGTCCACCTTCCTTGCGGGTGAGGGAGGCACGTTATCCTTTGCATGCCCTTTGCTCAGCCCTTGGAGCAGCTGAACTCTGGCTCTCTCCGAGTGCAATTCTAGCTTGAGGCTGGCGCAGTTGTCCTTCGCATCATTCATGTTTTGAGGAATGGGTGACAGTTGATTTTCTGCCCCTCTTTGAGTTGAGTGAGGTGTTTTATCCTCTTTCTGTAGGTGTCTTTTGTCTCTTCCCCTTTTCTTGTTGAGCCCCAGCTAATATTGGGCACCGGAGGGAGAAAATGTGCAGGGACACGAGGACAGCTGGTCATCCCTGCAATCTCTTGAGTGTCAACTGAGAGATATTGGCAGGAGAGGAATCCCCCCTGTTTCAGGGGAACTGAGGAAGGAGACTTTGGAGCAAAGCCCTTGATGGTATCTTGGAATTGCTCCTCATAGCCCTTGCTGAGTAGATAATACACGTTTTGGCTCAGAGGCAGTGACAGTACCTGCGGTTCAATGTGATCAGAGGGGGGAAAGAGCTTTACGTTAGGGAGGATGTGGAAAAGGTCTAGCGTGAGAGGTTTTTTCTTTCTGCTGCCTCTTCCCATCCCCAGGCATCCACTGTCATGTGCCCTCTGATAATAACTGCTGGCCAGCATCTCTCCAGAGCCTCAACCGGTCCTTTCTGCAAAGCCGGTGCCTCACAGCAGCTGGCGTATTGACTCTGTTAACAGGTGACACATAATGGTCCCCCAAAAAATGGGCTGCTGAATGATTCCTCCTCCTGCCTGCTTTGCTTCAGGCAGCTTTTCCACTCACACCATCCTGCGTCTTCATACAGTAGCTAATTATGCTTTGTATCCCAAGTGCCTTATGTTGCCATGTAGTCTCTCGTACGCTTGATCTGTGTACTATATCAGTAGCTGAATGCCCTCCCTCTTTACAACGTATGTACAACATATGCTACATCTATGTGGTTTTTGTTTTCTTTTTGATAGAGCTACCAGTAAAAGGGACAGTTTGTTTTGGAAGCATTTCCATGTGTTCTTTTTTTTTTTTTAAACCTATAGATAATGGGGCTTTTTATGCCCTCCTCTGTATTTAGTCCTCAGAAATCCCCATCCTTCTCTTGTTATACCCAAAGGTGGCAGGTTTTTTTTTTTGAGCTGAGCCTTTGTTGTAAGGCAATATGCGCTGTCACCCCAGAGGTTTGCAATCCACCCTCCACTGGCGAGGCTGCCAGGGGCTACTTCTGTCTCTGTGTTCTAGTGCGAGCACCATCCCCTTGGCTGCAAGCCCGCAGTAACTGCTTCTATGTCCATGTCATTTCTCAGCAGACCAAGCCTCCTCTTTAGCCCAAAGAGCTTTTTGTTTCCTCAACAGAGTATTTTCATTGCAAGCCCTTAGTGGTCAGACTTTCCTTGACCACTGCGTACAAAGATGCCGCAAGCTCACTTTCCTTGAGTGGATGCTCTTCTCATGCCCCATCTTGTCAAGACCTGTGTCTTCTGCAAAAAAGTTCCAACCCCAAACAGGAGCTCTTGTCCACCACAGTGCAGAAAGCGCTAGAGACTATGCAAAACTACATGTCTTTACTTCCAGTATAACGCTATTGCTTGCACCCTTCCTCTGGGCTTGAGGCTGCTTTTGTAGTCTGTGTCCATTATCCAGCCTAAGAAGGTTGGGGATTGAGGAGTCTGTGATACTTTGGTGTGAAGCATAGTGTTTTCCTGCCCTAGCCTAGAAGAGCTATGGAATACCAGCAGTAGTTCTCTCTTTTTGTCTTAGATAGTTGGGGAATGAGCTTGGGAAGAGAAAAGGGGCAGAGGAAGAACAGATGTAGCATTTCACATATAATTTTTGAGTGACTTATGTTATGGGGCATTACAGTTGTGTTGGTTTTTTTGTTTGTTTGTTTGTTTAGGATTCTTTCTTCTTACTCATCATGTTTGGCTTAGTAGTAAAGAAAACAAGTTCCAGTTCCCCTGTAGGTCCCCTTACCCTTGACTCACCATTTAAAAATGTATTTTTGGTAGGCTTCCTGGTTGGAGGGAAGAACGACTACTCTAGGATGCCTCCCCCATGCCTCCAAGTGACTCTTGAAGCCTGCAGCTGCCCTGCCTTTGCTGCAGTGCATGGGGGTTTACAGCAGCCTCTGTCTCTTGCCTTAGATGAAGTCTTGGTAGCTGGACCCCGACTTGCATCAACAGTAGGTGGAGATTGTGGGGTCTGATTTACAGCCTTCTGGTAAACCTCATGCGTGTGTAATAGACTGTTTGATGGGTAGGTTTTATACTCAAACAGTGAAGTATGTTACTTTGCCTCGGGGCTGTGTGTGGGGTTTTGCCGGCAGCAGGGAAGAATGGCTGTTGTCAAAGCCAGGCAGAGGCACGTAGTTTTTCTTTGAATATGTTGAACTCGACGGACCAAACTTCAGCAAAGGAACTCGAGGAAAATTTCTGTTCTTCCATATTTATGCTTTAGTGCAAATTTCCTAATTTTGGAGGGGGTCGGGGGAGTAACTGATATTTTATCCTGTTTGTTTCATTCTCCCTGTCACTTAAAAGTTTTTTGTATGGATTTTGTTTGTTGTTGTTTGTTGTTAAATGACTTTTGTGATAAACTCAACAAAAGTATTTTTCTGAAATAAATAAATAAAAGGCATAGATTCTTCCATTACTGCTGTCAGCTGATGCTTTTAGCACTCTGCTAAGCTGTATGCATTGCAAAGCAGACTGTTGTGGGTTGTACTTTCTCTCCTGCTGTACCGGACTAGTCTGTTCCCTTTGGTGCAGCATCTTGTGTCCTTGTATTCTCCACAGCTGGGTTTCATCTTCTTGCATTTCCTACGTCTACAGCACAGGCAGCTGCTTCTGAGTTAGTTATCTGTGGCTGCCTTCATCATTGGGAGTGGAGGATACGGGCATTTGTAGGATATGATTTATCTGATGTGGTTTAGGTGCATACTTTATGGTGAGCTAAATTGTATACTTTCTGCAGCTGGCCCTGGGCATACTACATGATTTGGCTGAGTATTAGGTTAGTTATGTAGCATGAGCAGAAAACAGTTTCTTTCTTTTCTAAAGCCTACAGCTCCAGTAATTTTATCTGTAAATTCTTGGTCTCTGGAAAAGCTGATTAGGACCACCTTTAAAAGTTAGCCTTTGTCTGCTGATGCTTGGAAGGCACCTCATGCAACATCAAGCCACGCTTTGAAATCCAAGGTGGACCAGAGAGAGCTGTGGCAATTCTCAGTCGGAGTGAGCAGCAGCACAAAATGGGCCCAGAAGGGAAGAGCGGTGACCTTTCTGAACAAGGGGAGACAGGAGGGAGCTGTCATGTGGAGACTCTCAGCTGTCTGAGGGGAAGTGGGGATCCACAGCACAAAAGCTGATTTAAATAAGCATTTTATTCCAAAGAGCTTTGTTCTCTACTGTGTGCATGATAGCTGCCTTTCATATGTCCTCAATGGCAATACCTTGGCAGGTGTCATTTGGGGTGAGAAGGTCCCTGCCATGTTTACCTTCATGGAGAGATGAGCAATGTGACTCTTATGGGGAGCACAAGTGTCATAACTCTATTGCTATGCCAACTGCTAGTTTTCCCTTTCCATTCGACCTGTCTGGTAAGATGACAGGTTGCATAAGATGGGTTTAGATAGTATCTCAGTCCTAAAACCATTCTCCCAACCTTTTGTTAAAAAATGCAAAGCTGCTGTCAGCAGATTTCTGTACAGACCCCTGCTGTCTCCATAGCTATATGAGAATTAAACTCACCACTCAAGTTTCAGGTAAACCCAGAATCATACTTTGTGGGTTTTTTTCCGCCCTCACTTTAATCTTTAGTTATTCCAGCCATTGAGGTACTTCTGTTTAAAGCAGATTTATTAACAGTTTTTAGCAGCCATGGGTAACTTGCTTACATTCAGACTAGCAAGCGTGAGTGTATCGCGGTCTATGGCAGGGCTCTTAGATCTCCTTGCAATGCAAATAACAATTTAAACTGGCAGTTTTTGCTGTTTGGAGGTGAAAGGCCCCTTTCGACTCTAAGAGAAATCTAGAGTAGTTATCACTCCAGGCTTTAGAAAGCTTAACTCTAGCAAGCTTTGCTGTACTGCATTAAAAAGTTGTGAGATTAACAGGAGAACCTGGCTTTGGTTCTCCAAAGCTTTTTCTCCTGTGAGTTTCATTTCAATATCCAGCAGTTGTGAGGCTGAGTTTGGTGGTAGCTAAAAGGGCAGGGAGAGGTTAGGAAGGGGAAAAAAGTTAACAAAGTGAGGGTGAAATTAGCTAGCTTTAGTGAGGATGGAATGGGGAGAGTGAGTGAAGCAACGTGAAGACTGGAGCATCCTTTTTGAAGTACAATGTCTTAAGTCATGTAAGATTTTATTACTGATCTTGTGCTTCAGCTTCTGGGTAAAGTTCACGAGGGGAAGGCTCTGAGGAAGTCATGGTAGTTTATCTTGTCTTCTCCACAAGAACATAGGTCAATCAGCTGGGTAGGGGGAAAAAAACACCACAAAATAAACACCATAAAGAGTTGGAAGAAGCTGCACATTTGCTTTTTTAGGGGAAAGTGCCCAGAGGTACTCCTTTTGTGACAGAGCAGAAGATCTTACTCCCCTGTGCAGAAGAGCCTCCCACCTTATTGTCCTGAATCACAGGTAACCTTGAATGCTTATAGATGACACTAATCTATGCAAGGAGAATAAAGTGTTTGAGTTTAATCCTGATTACCTTAAGAGTATCACCAAAGTGGCAACAGATCCACAAAAAACTGAAGTATGGCCACAAACTGACATAGGCTACAGCAAATCTTTCAGAAACCCCATAGCAATCCCTGCCAAAAGTGGGATGGGGGCAGCATATCTGAACAGTTACTGTTCCCTGGTGTCGCTTTGGTGCGTGCACATGGCATAAAGTGGAGACACAGATAATTGAGCTCAGCGACAGCCCTACTAATGAGCCAGTTCTGGTATCCGTGCCTGACCCTGCATTGTGTTACAGAGCTATATCCTTTGTGTGCTTAAGGGGAAGAAAGAGGGCTTTTGTTTCTTTAATTGCATAACTAATCTCTTTCTGACACCCAGGGAGATGGAAAAGGTCTAATATCGCAGTTCCTTGAAAGGATTCTTCTTCCCCTTGTCGCCTGGAGACAGATTTACTAGGGTTGCTCTTGTGTGACTGACAGCTGTGCTCCTCTCCAACCCAGAGAGTAGTTAACTATCTGCCATATGTTTAATTTATAGCACAGCCACAGTTCTGAGGGCTCTGGGCACACTCTTTATTACGATTTCAGGAGAGAAGAGGATGCTTTTAGTGTATAGGTCCTAGATGGGTATTCAAACATGGGGGTTTAGCCTCAATTGGCACAGGTTGTCCACATGCTCTTGGGAATGTCACTTCATCTCCCATTCTCAGAGTGGAAGCAGGAAGGACTGTCACATTGTAAATTCCTCAGGGCAGAGTGGTCTCTGATGAACTCTAGTACAGCAAAGCCCTGGGTGCTGGTCAAAGGCCTTTATTCAGTGCACATTCAGAGACAAAAATACCCTGCCTGTGCACCTTTCTAACCACAGCTGTGATGCTCACAGTTGGCTGGTTTAGGAATTATTACCTTTTTTAGCAACGGAAATACTCCCTCTGGTATCTAGATTTATTTAAATTCTGAGTCTGCCTCTATTGGCCACTAATCTACTGCATATCACATTATGCTAAAAAGCATCCTTGCCAGTCATATTCCTGAAAGGATCCTCCATCCCCACTACATGATTTTTTCTCGTCATTTTCCCTCATGTTTTCTGCTATGCAGACTGTGATCTCCGTGTGCTGTTGCTCATAGTGCCCAGCAAGCCTATGTTTTAGTTGTGTTAACCAAGTGGTCATGATTCTAATTTCTTTTTTTTTTTTTTTTGTACAATACTTAGTTCTCAAATCTTCAGTTGCTGTAAAATCCAGAATGCATCTAAGCTTTCCTATGGCTCATTCCCTAAGCACCTCACTGTCATCTCTACTCAAGACCAGGTGCCTATGTCTGATCTCTATCATGATATACAACCTCTTCTGCTCATCTCTGAGACCTAAGCCAACAGGCATTTCCAGGCTTCATGTAATAGTGCAGCCAAACACCAGGCTGCTCATTTGAGGGACAGCCTGGGTACACTTCTACCCTTTACTCAGAGGACAGCAGTTACGTCCTCCTTTAAGACACACGCTCAGTCCAACAGCTCAGAGGCCTTTCTGAATTGGGACTCTCTTGCCCTTTTCTTGAAGCTCTTACCCTTTGTAATGTAAAGGAGCTGTTGGTCTCACCTGGGTAGGGTTGGTTTGTACAAGGGATCTTTTGGAAAAGCTATAGGAGGGGAAATCAATATGCACAGTGCCCCTTCCTTCTGACCTTGTTAAGAAGAATAGTGTTGGTCGGCAGGCTCAAGCTGTTGCAAAGGGCTAAAAATTTTGTTTTGTCCAGGATGCCAGAGCCATCCCTGTCACACTGAAGAAATGCCTTCCAAATGTTTTTGTTGTTCAAGTACTTATGGAGCTTCAGCTCTTCCTGAACCTGCACAATTAATTCATCCAGTTCCTGTTTGTCGGTCCCAAGGGTGGGGATGTCACTGTAGAAGAAAGGAAGAACAAGACTTCATGTAAAAGCTACTTCTGGCAGCCTTATTGTGACACTTGTTTGCTGGCTGCCCACCATGGCTGGCCAGACTGTATTTCTGAATACACAGCAGGCTTCTGGGGTGCTTGATTTTTATGGCAAGGTCATCTCAGCTTGGACTTGGAGATGAAGCTCAAGTCTTGATCTTGGAGCATTAAGTAACCTATTTTCCCTTTGCAGGGCATTTCCCACACACACCTTATATCTGCAAGTGCTCTGGGACAAGGAGTGTTTGCTCATGTGCTCCATACAGTCCCAGGAACTGTATGCAACTCTAGTTTGAACCAAAGGCCCTGAACTTGATACTAAATGACTCCAAAGTGTGTTGTGAGGTAATAGGGTTGTTACTGGTTCACCCAAAATGGGTCCAGACCGCTAAAAAAGAAGATGTGGCCCAGGCTTTGATGGGCTGATAAGCACAGCCAGAACAAATGGGAAAAAAACTGATTCCACCAACCCTCTGCTGAGCCTGCAACCATCTAGTGGCACATGGAGATACTGTTAGCAGCATCTGATACAGTTAACTGCTCTCTTTTGGGAAAAGATGACTGCATCCATTTAGCTGGAAGTGTCTGCTTTTGAGCCAGAGCTGTCTCGCAAGGTTTTTGGGTCAGCAGCAGCCACGTCATCATATTGTACACACTTGACCCTCTCTGTATGTGCCCAGACACAGGCTCTTGGAGCTGAATAATCAGCTGAGCAGCCATTAGACAGTGGGCTGGAGCCCATGGAGGCTGCTGGAAACGCCCTTAGCTGTCAACCCTGAGTCTTATTTAGCTTCACAACGCCTTCCTTTGAAGCTTACCTGTTGGCAGTCTCTTTTACCACCTGCCGTGGGTGAAAATGATCCCTCAGGGATTGCAGTGTTGCCGCAGGGAAACTCTCTGCATTGCTCTCCATGTAATTAAGCACGTATTCATCAGCATCAGTGATAACAAATCTGTGACCAAACACTGGGGAAGAGGCATTAAAGAAATCAGTGTTACTTGCCTTTCAGCATGGGTAAGTTACTTCCTCATCCAGGAGAGAGCATAGTTTCTCTCTTGTGGTGGGGCTCAGGTTTGAGCGAGCTCTGCTATTTGTTTGAGTCCTTCAAGTGAGGATAGTTTCACTGACTCAAAGGGAGTTTTTCTGCCAGAAAAGCTGCTGCTGAGAGCAAAGGCCCCATGCTTGGGCCTACAATGATTCCCCCATTAGCACTGGTGTGTTTCTAAATATTTCAGTATTACATTTATTTTCCTTACAGGATAGATTGATGGCCTTTGCTGCTGGTAGTCATCTGGCATAGCTTTAACCCTGCGAAACCTGGCAGGTCCCAAAATGTAAACTGAACACATACTATGGAGAACATAGCTCTTTTCGTAATAATGTCAAAGGTCAGGTCCAAACATTGACAGTAACGGAGTTATATGAATGTGCACCAGCTGGTGATCTGGAAGCTTAAATGTGATGAGGCCCAGAAGGAACACATCTTTCATGTGAAGGAAAGTATATGCACTGTCCATGCAATAAATGACATTGGAGCAGACATTGAAAAGCAATGCTCAGAGTATTATCAATCCAGGCTGGATTTTACCTTCAATTGTAGAACCGATGGTGAAGTCAGAGGGCTCATAGTACATGGCATTCTCTGTAGTAGAGCCTGGTTTGGCAACTCTGGTCTTGCGTAAGTATTTGCCTCCGATGATGCCAGAGTTACGGACTGGGGGTTCATAGATGCTAATCATGTCATTGGAGAGGAAATAAGAGAGGATGAAACGACGCTTTCCGTCCTCGGGGTTTGGTGATTCCTAGAGGAAAGGTAGTGGCTTTGGAAAAGAACATTTGAACAAGGTTTTTCTTTCCTGGGGTGCTTAGGAGTACCTAGTAACACACTCATAGGCATCCAGAGTTCATGGCTATTTTTATAGCTGACTTAACAAAGCACTTGATGTAGACCAAAAGCTACAGATATGCTGACATAGCATAACAAAGCCCTAGACACCATTAAGTGTCTGAATTTCAAAGGTTACTTGCGCTATTCAGGCTAACATTAGTAGAATCTGGGCTGCAGTGACCCAGTATATTCAGCATTTCCTCCGACTGAGTAATCCAAGAGAATATATAGAATGATTCATCACAGAGAGAGACTGGCTGTAAAACTCTGTATTAAAGTTATATTTTTCATTATAATGAGTGCCTGAGAGAGGCTGGTGCTGCTTCCAGCTCTTAGTCACAGGAAGACACTCCCTTGACACACCAGTAGCTTTACTTGCTTAGTTTAAAATTAAGTGGATCTGAACTCATCAGCTGTGACCTTCAGGAACTCCTGCACAATAGGAAAAAGAAATCAGCCCTTATTCACCCTAAGTGTTTGGAGAGGGCAAGCACCAGGCAGCACAGGAAATGCCATTGCTACTGCTGGATGTGCCAGAGGCTCCTTGCATAAACCAACTATAAAGCTAGCACAAAGGCCAGGGCCTGAATGCCATTGTCGTGTGTGGAAAGCACCTTCCCCAAGGACTCCCCAGCTTCTATGCTGGCACTTGGCTGCTCAGCTAGCACAGCCCCTTGCTGGCTGCTGTGGCCAGAACTTGCCCGGAGAAGAACAGGTGCTGGGAGCCAGGAGCAGAGAGACAGCAAGCCCATGCTTGTGGCAGCGGTTGAAGGCAGGCAGAGGCACAGTGCCCAGTTGCAATGCTGTTTATGTTAGGGCCATCTGTCACGTGCTGATGTCAGTGGGAGTTTTTCCATAAATGGCTGTGGTTTTGTAGCATGTCTATTTTGTACTTTCTGGCCTTGGTTTTTTTTTTTTTCTACCTTTGCGTCCTACTAACTGTCACAGCAAGTACACAACAACCCAATGGCATCCCCTGAGGGGCACTTGTGTTGGCCTGGGGAGCTCTCTTCCCACCAGCACAGAGGAGAATTTGCTAACAG
The DNA here is from genome assembly GCA_035590275.1 of Ibycter americanus. NCBI lineage: Eukaryota > Metazoa > Chordata > Aves > Falconiformes > Falconidae > Ibycter > Ibycter americanus. Next base: position 75,490,089 of record JAVJGI010000062.1, read on the forward strand.
CTTTGAGTAGGCTGTTCTTCTCATCCTTCTGACTCTACAACATAAGCTGGGACTATACCATCAAGGAAAGCACTTACCAGGGCCACCTGGTATCGCAGCACCTTATGGTCATTCTCTAGCATCTTAATTACATCTTTCCGGGGAGGCTTTGGAAACAGAGAAAAGCAGTTCTGCAGAGAGTCTTCAAGGACGCCAAAACCATTATAGGGAGGAATTACCTGCATCCAGAGGAGATATCAAGCACAAACTGCTGAAACTTAGATCAAGACAATATTTGCAAGACAGTTTATTAGAAACCATCTGTTTGGAAAGATATCTTCTGTCACCAGGTAGCAATAGCTGTGACATCCCGCCCAGTAGAGATGCTACTAGCCTGGCCATGTGTTGGACCCCTGCTTATAGAAAATATTTAAGAGAATTAAGAAAATCAGAAATTCAGAAAGCCAGGTGATTTCCCTGAATAAAGAGACTATGGCTATACTAATAACTAAACTTCCCTGTGCACAGGAACTCAATCATCTGTATGGTTACACTGTTAACCTAATCCCCATCCTGTTTGTGGTCTAGGCCAGCCAGCAATCTAAACCATTCCTAGGCTCAGTTTGAGAGGTAACAAGGCCTGTGACCACCCTCAGGAGGCAGTTTGGACTCAGCAACAGTTTTGGAGGGTAAGGGTGAGTTCAGTAGTATGAGTGCAGCCAGACTATGCCAGCTGGCTTTCCAGCCAAAACCAAACGCTGACATTGTTTAATTTTCTAGTATAGACATAACCAGAGTTCTTCCCATCACTATCAGCAAGTGCTTTGTCCTTTACAGTAATAGAAATCAGCTGTTTCAGAAGACTTCATTTTGATATTATGCCCATTCTTGCCTTGTCTTTTTCAACTAACTTGCTCTTTTCTTTAAGCCAAACTTATCTACTATAGGTTCTTATTAAGCTGAACCTATACTTTACTATAAGAGCTTATACTGACTGCCTCCTTCTCTCCCTTCCTTAAGAAATTGTTTGCAGTACCTGTGGAACTTCCTCAAGTGGTTTCTTCTTTATTTCCACTGGCTGAAAGTCTGTGATGCCAAATTTGTCACGGTAGAAGTTTCGTGTGAACTCATCGCAATCATAGATGAAGAAGGTGCGTCCGAGGAGGGTGGTAGATTTGCCGACAGCAAAATCTTTAGCTGTGTACCACTCAAGTACATCCTGATCAGAGATCTCCAGCACACAGCTTGGGAAGGTCTCTAAGAACAAGGCAACAAAAGAGAAAAAAACCCCAATCAGGTAGATGTTAACATTTTCTAGTGAAAAGGGATACAAAAGCAAGCTGTGTAAGTAGCTCCAGGGAGCTGTTGGTACTGCTGTCCTGCCACTGTTTCCCAAAAGACAAAGAATGTAGCAATCATTTAAAGAACTTTTCTTTGGCTAAAAAACGACACTTGGAGGATTCTCAGCAAATATTCTCCAGACTTGGTGTACCTCTGACACAGGCACCACATATGTGCGTACCCAGCAAGGCACTTTACCAGAGACAGATGTGCTGGCCAATCTAAACTTACTTTTCTTGTCCACAAAGGTTTTGGGTAAGCGTTGGCGTTTTATCAGTATTGGGAATGGGTCTCTACCATCATTTTGCTTGTAGACTTCCCGAACTTCCACCGTGTCATCTGCCAAGTAGTAATGGATGATGTAAGGCCGATTCTCACCAAAGATACTGTCAGTGTCATCCCACATGGCACAGAAGCGAAGGACCTGGGGTGGAGAAAAAGAGGCAGAGAAGACAAACATGGATTAGAATTACTAATCCTTTGTCCATATTAAGTGGTTTGAAATCAGTTGGGTGATTGGAGGCATCTCACCAATCTTCTCCAGAAGAACCAAGCCCTTGTTCTGTGGGTACTGGGATGAATGAGCTGCTAAGGCAGCAGTGGCAAGGGCAGCAGGGACCTGGAAAGCTGGACAGACCTGTCTTACCTTGACAGCAGCAAGTGAGAGAGAACAGTTTATGCTAAGACAAGAAATTTAGTTCAGGAAACATGAGGAAAAATGGTGGGAGGAGTGATTAAAAAGCAGCAGAAAGTAATTGCCCAGGAATAAGTAGGGAAGTAGTCTTAAGGGAAGTGATTTTTATAATGAAACTTAATAGAGCAAGACAGAACCTTGTTTTGACTCTTAAAACTCTTAGAGGTTTCATGGCCAATTCTTCACTACTCTTATGCTGAGGAAGGCAGAGAGGAATGCACTCAGCAGTCCTGAGGAGGCTGCATTCACTGCAGACCCCATCTTATTTCTGCCTAGCGGAAATACTGTCTTTTAATGCTACAGAAATCAAACTCCTCACACTGCAATGCTCAATAGTTCCCCAAGGTACAGATCCCAAACAGACAGCCCAGTAGACATTGCAGGCATAGTTGGCCCAGCACAGATTTGAGTCACTAAGGCTAAACTGGCAATAAAATGGCAGGCATGGCCCAGCTTGCATCCACACAGCAAAACTGTCTTCTTCCCTCAAAGCAGGGTGAACACATCCAAAATGGCAACTGGATATGATCCTGGCCTATGCTAACAGCTAGATGATGGCCAGGAAGTGTTTGATGGATAGCTGGCCAGGTAGAACATGCAGAACTCGGGTCATGTCCGGCCCTGTTTTATTTTCTAGTATAGATGTAGTCTATAGGGTTTCATACATTGTTGCAAGATGAAAAGAAGATCCAGAGGAGCAGGGAGAAGAGTGTTAGTCAACTGTGTGCACAGGGAGAATTCATTCAGAGCAAGTGGCATTTGTGTTTGTCTGAAATTGTCTGCCCTGGCACCCGCCATCAATGTTTTGGGGGAAAAGAGGAGTGGACGCAGCACACCCATTCTTAATAGAACTGCATCTGGCTGCTAACTTCTCGAGGCCAGTGGCTTATCTCATCCCAACAGAAAGCAAGAGAAAAATGGAGGATATATAGCATAGGCTCTGCAATCCAAAGAAAAGCTGTTTACCAGGCACAAAGCCCAGCAAAACCAAAAGGTTTTGTTTCTCACTAAAGCCAAGAATGGAGCAAATCTAGAATCTGTGCAGCAGACTGAGATTTTTCAGAATAAGGCTGCAGACACTCACAAGACTCAGGTTTCAATAACACATATGGTCTGTAATACTGGTAATCACTACCAGCTCTCTCACCTTCTTGTCATAAGTCAGAAACTGTTTCAGTTGGTCGAAATCTGATGGTGTGGTGTACTTGCGCATAGGCATCTGACGCAGTTCTGTGTAAGGATCAAAAACCATTTTCTCCGGAGGATTCAGTTCAATTCCTTGGCTCTCCAGGAACACCTAGAAAGGTCATCTGAGGTGTTAATGGTGCCGCGAGTTCTGAAGGTAAGAGGTAACTAGAGATTACAGATGGGCTGAGATGAGTGTTGTCAGAATACTGCAAGTTCATTCATCACAGACCACCAGGTTGCGGGAGTAGTAGTTCTACTATGATAGCAAATACAATAGAAGATGTTTCCATTTAAGCTGCTTCTTAGCTTTGCTTGCCCTTTAAGTAATCAGGGAAGTCCTGTCCTCAACATCCTAGCTCAAATTTTATTTAAGCACAGTTTTTCTTGGCCTTAGGGCTTTAAATAGAGGATAACTGTCAGTTGGTCTCTTTTATGTAAATAAAGATTAAATTACTGCGTAACTGCGGATGTAGTCAGTCTGAATTTGCAAGAGAACTAGGGCTCCCCAATGCGTCAGAGAGTGGAAGTTGGTGTTACCCACACTAGGCCCACCAAGGCTCTTCAGGCCATGAGGGTATGTGCCAGAGCAGCAGCTTCATTTTGTCTTTCAGGAGGAGTACTTTCCCCACAGAAAGAGAGCAATCTGCTTGTTTATAAAATTTTTGCTTACCTTGGATGTATCAACAAACTCTAGGGTATTACTTGTGCACTCACATCAGTCACCCAAAACAATTTCTGAAGTCAATGGACTTCTTCCCTTTTTGGCCTTGGGAAGTGGCCCAGGAAAACATTCAGCCCAGGAAGGACCTATGCAAACATCTCCAACAGGCATGTGAGACCACACTGAAGGTTCTCACAAGGCAGGTTCACACTTTCACATTCACTGTTTTCTGGTCTGGAAGATGCCAATTAACGAAAAACAGACTAGTGACCTTGAGATGTAGACACACATAGCTCATTTCATGTTTTCCATCAACCAACCAACACTAACATGAGGACTAGCTCTTCATTTGATGTGAACTGACTTTAAAAGTCATCCAGTTCCAGCAGAGCTGGCCCCACATGTTCTCAACAGCCACATATATACCAATATGTTACATACATGCTTGGGAACATTCCTGGGCACTGAGGCCAGCTAGCAAGGAACAGCATCTAAACTCTCAGCCTCCAGACAGGTTGGCTGCATGTAACTCACCTGTTCGGAATGGTCCCTGGAGCATTTTAACTCCTCAACTGATCCTGGGAATTGCTTGGAAGAATAGTAGTTAACCAGGGCTGAGATTATACTGGGCACAATCTAACAGGATACCAGTATACTGGTTTTTGTTATTACTTCTTTTTATCTCATTTACTGGTACCGAAATAGCCAGAAATAGAAAAGCAGGCAATGAGTAAGCTCTCTTAGAAAGGTCAGTTCATACCATGATTCTCAACCCACTGATCATGACTGCTCTTCTGGCTTGGCTGTAGATGGGTGCAGAGTTACTGACTGCATTCCCTTCCCCTATGCTTAACAGAGGAGTATTAAGTCAGAAAAGAGTTAGGATCAGTAATTTCCCTCTCCCGTATGCACAATGTTTCATCAGGACTCTAAGCAGTTAAATTGTACACACAGAAATGAACTTAGAATTTGTATTGTAAGGAGAAGTCCTGAGAACAAAGGATGGACACCCAGCAGCCCTGTGGAAAAAATACTGAGCAATTAACATGCCCTCAGCAAATATCATACCTTGATCTGAAGAAAGAAGTCTTCACAAAAAAGCAAACCAAAAGATTGCAAGCAACCTTATTGTGAAAGCTACAGATGCAGACTACTGTACTCTAACAGGTCTGTCCACCTGTAATTCCCAGGGTTCTTTCTGTCAGTGTTCTCTGTACAAGCAACGCACCTGTGTGAACAGGTCACAGTCGACTATTCGGTATGTCCTACCATACATAGTGATGTTCATGCCCCGATTCAGATCTTTCCAGTGGTAATGATCCCCACGGTCGTTCTTGGGCACCCGGTGGCGTCTGATAAGTTTGCCTTGAGGAAGACCAGAGTTCCGCACAACAGGCTCTATGACGGACATGCTGTCATCTTCCAAATAGTAATAGATACCCACTTGGCGGATCCGGTAATTCTCTTCTGCAGAGAAAGGAACATCTTCCTGGAAATAGGCATCAAACTTCAAAATCTGCCAAAGGGGCCATATAGCAAAGGGAGAGAGAAAGAAACAATCTGAACACCATGATTAGTCTATTAAGGCCAATAATTTATTTGTAATTTGCTTTGGCAGTGCAATGTTACAGGACTGCAATCTACAAAAGCATCAAAGCCAACTGTAGCCTAATCTGTGACTGATGGCAGAGGTGTCATGAGGGCTTTTATCAAGACTTGCCTTTTACAAATTTGGTATGCATTACACAGGTGTAAAAAATACAGTCTTTTTCCCTACTCCGTCTAGATCACCTGCTATTTCACCTATTGCCAGGTGCTTGGTTACTGCCAGTAATCTAGTTTACTGACACATTACTTTCTTTATTATTGTCAGCTTTGCAGACCCTGACTTAGGGAAGCTATCAGGAGATTTAGTGAAGCGTTCAACCGCATCTGTGGATTTTAATATCTGCATGCGTCATCTGAAGTCACATCTATTCAGCACTGAAAGCAAAAGCTAATCTGTGCTGGAGAAACAAGGAGACAGTCAATCACAGTCCTGTCAATCACAGCTCCTGTGCTTGGCAGAAGTAGGAGTAATATTCCCTCCAAGATCATTCAATGCCCCTAAGAGGATATAAGTGGCCAATCAGGCCTTGCATATCCAGCCTACATCAACCCAAAGGCCTGGGTAATTAAGTGATGATAAAGCCAGCAAGTTCCTACCAGCCAGCAAAAGTGCTTCAAAAGGGACCATGACTTCCCCCAGCAGCACTGGGGCCCCTGCTGCTACTCTGGCTTGAATGAAGGGGCAGAAAAGTATCTGACAGATTAAACAGCAACATCTACATTACTCTGAAGGAACAGCCTCAGTAATTAACACAGCACATCTGTTCCCCAGACTGTCTCACAGATGGGCTGAGGGTTGGCTGCAGACTGCCTTACCAAGGCCTGCCAGGGAGCGTGCAAACCCCTGCACGCGCTCAAGTCTGCTCAGCCTCACACACTCTGCAGCGACTGCTCTGTCCATGGCTGCGGCTGCACTCGCCAGCCTGCAGTCTGTGCAACTGGCAGAGTTAAAATCAAGGGTCAGCTCAGGACTGCTCCAAGCAGACACCTAACCACCTCCTAGTCCGATACGACCACCAAGATGTAACACAGGGAGCACTAGTGGAGCAGTATAGGCTGTAACAGGCTGTGGTGACAAACACAATCATAAATAGACAGATCACAGTTAAACAGTCAAAGAGGGTCCCCAGTGCAGACTGCCTTTTACAGTTTAAGCTCAGTTACAATTTCAATATAGTTCTGGAAACACAGAAGGCCAGGCTGTGACTTACAGGGCAATGGTTACAAACTGAAGCTTTCTAGAGTTAATCAAACTTCTTTTCCAACGCCTGCTGGAAATGCTGTAGCGTAACTTGTGGGGAATGTCTTACATCGTTTACGTATTATAATCCTCCTCCCAAGCAAAGAAAGCCTCTCAGTCTGGGGTTCAGCTGTCTCTGACTAAGGGCTATGGCATCTGAAAACTGCTGTACACTGTCCCATGAACCCTAGAGCTGACTGTTTATGTCTCTGAACTTGGCCAGCGATATTCCTGGAATAAGCTTCTTTATACCTTTTTGTCAAAAGCCACGTGTGCTGGAATGAAGCCGGAAGGTGGAGCCTGCTTGGCTTGCCCATAGGTCAGCGTGGGTCTCTTGTTGGATAATTCGTCTAATTCAGCTTGAGAAAGCTGATTCGTATATAGTCGCTCCCTGCCAATCCCCACTGTTGGCAGCCGAGAAAAGGCAAATCCATTTTTGTAGCCCAGTGTCTGGGACCGATGAAAAGATGTTTTCTGTAGAAGGAAATCCAGTTGTTAAAATACTGCGTGCACTTAGTAAATACCGCTATTGAAAGCACAGAAAAACGGTAAGAGTGTAATATCCAGAATGCCCCCTCAGCATTTTATTATAACCTACCACAGCAGTTATTTACAATCAGATTTTACACTTAGATCAAGAAGGCTGAAAAAACCTTAAGTGGCTGGAGGAACAAAGTATCAGAGTGAACTCAAATCCTAGCACTGGCACAGACTTCCCAAGAACTTAAGTCACTTAATTTCCCTGTTGCCATCATTCTCGGTGCTGAGAATGGGGTGACAGCACTTTATCTGCCCTAGCATTTCTCTCACCAACTCTTTGTTCCCTACTTTGTGTTATGGCAGTACAGAGCATCATGGGACCCCACTTTGTTACTGCTGTACGGTGCTCCCTTGCCTATTGTATGTTGTGCACCCTCTGTGTTTTTCATTACTATTTATTTTGTTAACCCTCTCCTGGGGATGATGCTCACAGGATTTTCTTTGCTGGGCTAAATCAAGGTGTGTCATGCTCACAGAACTGCAATTACGAAACGTACCAAAGCATGTGAGGTGTTTCACCACCTCTCTCCGCAGTCCGTGCAAGGGTCACGCATTAAATAATAATGACAGCATAAGACCCTATAGCAGACTAATTAGAAGCCTGATAAGACAAGAAGAATTCTATCTATGTGAGCACTGTATAATGCTTGGCTGTAGGATTCACCTGCTATTTTTTGTTTTGTTGGTTTAATCTTGGTTTTGAGCTTCTTGAAGCCTTTTACCTACCTTTGGTATCTACCTCATGTCAGCTACTGAGCCATTCTTCAAGCTAAATAATTGCCCAGATGGCACAGGTAGGTCCCTGCTTTGCTTAAGGACACACAACAAGAAAATGTCAGAGCTGTGAACAGGACCTGATCTCTGTCAGTGCCGTCCTGTTCTTCACTACTGAAGATTAGGATCAGACTTGAGTGACACCAAGCTACTCAACTTGCTGTACAGTCCACCACACCTGGTACTTCACCTGCAATCCTGAAAGCATATGAAATAATGCATGCCTGGCTGGCCCCACTAGGCTTTCAACACTTAATGCTCCAGGGAAAGCAGGAGAAATTGTGAGTCCTCGATAATAAAATCCCTGACTTTACCTTGACTTTTGCCAAGTAAAACAGAGTTGTACGCATTTCTAGCACTAAAGGAACAAGCTTCTGCTCCTTTTCTGGACCCAGACTTGCAATCAGTCCAACCTCTGGCATATGAACCACTTCTCCACCCCCTGCCTCACCCCTCATGGTTAAGCCTCTAATCTTATTTACACCTTCAAGGCCCCCACTTGAGTTTCACGTTATTGCCTGTTTTCTCTTTAAATAGGTACTACTGATCTTGCAGTGCTGTGGAGAGAGCAGTTAGGAAAACAGGTTCAGGTGAAAAGAGTTTACTGAAGACATGTCAGCAGACCGTCTTATAAACATTAGCCCTGCCACAGAACTGCCATTTCCTTCTGTTAAATAAGTACTAAGAGAAATCTGTGGGAAAAATATTCAAGGAAAACCAGGAAGTTTGTCTTTAAATTGGGCAATATCAGTGTTTGTCAGAAGCACACAGGCTTTTAAGGGCCCACAGGTGCCTAAAGAAAACACCTCACAAATTCATAAGACTACTAGAGTTGATAAGTTCTCCCAAGTGAGCATGGATGCCAGATAACATCTCACAGCATCAGGTGACTAATGCAAATTTAAAAGGGAAAACCCAGAATGAAAACTCCTAATCTCAGTTGCTGCCAGTCCATATCTGAAGAAATTCCATTAAGTACTTCTTTTCCAAGTCTATAACACTTCATACAAACACCATTCCCCCTCCCAGTGTCTCTTTTTCTCTCGTCACATGAGCACTAAGCAGTAACAATACTATCTTACTTGAACACAGAGGTTTTCTTCAGCACTTCTCAGCATTCACTTGGAAAACAAGTATTGCAATGGCCATTTCATAGACTGGAAAACTGAGGCAAAGTGAGTTGAGAGCACTCACTAGGGCTCATCCTGAGGAACACTGCAAAGCCATTTCTGGAGTACAGATCTCCTTAAAACATTACCAATAGTTCAATACTTCAAGTTACTTTAAAGTAATGATCCGCTCTGCTAAGTCCCATGGCTGTTTCTTACATACACACAGCGCTGCTGAAGTCAATAGAAGCATTCACATGACTAAAGCAGGCAGGCTTTTACTGATAGAGGAAATAATACTTTGCTAGGGGCAGAAATTTGCATTGCAGATTTCCAAGACATTATAAATTATATTGAGGAAATAACATTAAGCTGAGATAACCTTTATTACTGCATGATTAAGAGTATTCGTTAGGAGTAAATGACTCCGCTTACTGTTGAAGAACTCAGTCGTCACTGACTTTTAGAAAACAGTTTGACTGTTCATGCCAGAAGGCACTACTAAGACTGGTACAGTGAGAATTTATCCTTGGGTGGCCCTAATCCACACATGAGCAGATAAAAGACAAGACAGGGTCCTATTTAGGAAAACAGAGAAAACTGGGTTCCCACAAAGGCATCCAGAATGATCTGGACTGGGTTTACCAAAGCCCATCATGGCACAGTCCTCATCAAGAGCACATCTGTCAGACAGGTATTAGTGACAATACCACCACTGGTCTAAGAAACAGGACAGTATCTTCCTAAGGGAGCACTCAGTTCCTTCAGTGTTGCTAAGATCCTTTAGAGGTTCCTCCCCACTCCATCTGAGAAGCAATCAAGAGCGACAGAAATTTCTATCACAAGGATACCTAGGAAATACTGTAGTGTCCTCCAGAAATACCAGCAGCGTTGTAGTGGCAGGAGATGGAAGGGAAGCTTTTCTCCTTTGGAAGAATTAGCATTTCCACTGGAAGATTCAATAAGCCTGAGGTCTGTGTCCCGGGAAGTAAAGAGGCTCTGTGACTGAGATGGGAAGAGCAGAGCAGGCTGGCCTGCAGTGGGGCTCACCATCACTTGAGAAGATTTGGCAAAGGGTAGACTGGATTGTTAAGAGGTTCTCTCTTCCGTAGAGCACAGTCCAGGGGATGTATCAGGAAGACACAGAAGTGCTTGTTCTGGAAGTATCAGTTTTCAATGGGACAAGGAGTACTGCCCCAAAGCATGTCTCTTCTTTTTTTCAATACAGCATGTCCCATGACAAATGTTCACACACAAGTATATGAGTTTCCTTATCCTGGAATACCAAAGCATATTGGGGCCCTGTTCTCCTGGTGACCAGGCAACTTGGATGTATTGGGAAGGAACAGAGGGAAGTAAGGGCCTCACCTGGAACACAGAGCCTTATGGAAATGTTCTTAAGGATATTAAGCTCCAGGGAAATGTAAGACAAGCCCTGGTAAGGCAAGTTCCCTACAAAAGTCTGGGAGCATTGCTTCTGAGGGAAGCAGTCAGGATATTGATTTCTCAAAGTGACATCGGCAGCATTGAGTTGAAGTTGAGCAATGGTGTCAGGACTCAAGATATTAGTTCCTCAGGGAGAAGGAAGGACAGAGCTGTCAGCTGCTCTGAAACAGCACTGGAAGGAACTCCGGGAGTATCTGTTCTCATCTGTGGTACTGCTTCCTCAAGAGGATATTGGAAGGATTTGGGGTTTTCAGATCCTTAGTGTGTGGGCCATTGGGAATGGGGAAAAGGAGAGGTTGCTTACTCATTTAGTATCAATTCAAATGCAGAGAATGAGGATGAGACCACTTCTTCCTAGGAACCTGGGAGCAGCTGAGAGGGTTTCACTTCCTTGGGATGATCCTGGAGGCTGTGTTGATATCAGTTCTGTGGAGGGATACCAGTTCTCTGAAGATTATCAGGTTCTCAGGTTCCAGACCATTAGTTCCCTATGGACTATCAAGGATTCAGTTCTCCAGGCAATACTGGGAGAGCATTTGTGGAAGTATCAGAGCTTTGGAGGAGGGGGTATCAGGATGATATTGACTGCACAGGAGATTGGTGACTTCAGGATGTTATTTGTCCCTCTAAGGGTGGTGGAGGGTCCAGGACGTAACTGTACTGGCATGGTCTGGGGGATTAATTCCTAGTGGAGGACTGCTTGAGGTTTGGGCAATGTTGGTTCTCCTGGGTCTATCAAGACTGTTGAGGGGCTATCAGGTGAGTTTATGGGTCCCGGTTCAGTGCAAATTCAGAACGAGTAGTAGGTTCAGAACACATCCCTTTAGGAAAACTGAGATGGTTCAGAGAAACAGTAGTTTTCCTGGTGGAATCAGGTTTCCAGACAGTAAAGTGAGTTTAGGGATACTCCTTCCCTTGGGGTATCACATGAACTGGCAGAGGAACTATTGGATGGGTTCAGGGGTACTAAATGTCCACCAGGAGAGTTTGCAGACAGTAGTTCTACAGTTACAGAGAAAGCTTTTGGGGTCTCAAATGAGGTTGGGGGAACCTACCTCTCCAAAGCTATCAAGACAATTTCAGGGGTTATCAGATGGGTGCAAGATGCAATGGGTTCCTTGGGGACAAGATTAAAAGTACCAAGTCCTCTGGAGGGTGGGCTTACGGTACCTGGTCCCCTGGGAACAGACTTTCAATTACATTGGGAGAACTTAGGGTGTATCAGGTCTGCTGTGGGTAGGGTCAGGGGATGGGATACCAGCTGGGTTCAGTGAGTTCAGGTCCCCCAGAAGTGAGTTCAGCAGATGTTTGTTGGCTTTGGGAAACATCAAGCCCTCCTGGGGGAGAGCTCAGTGGGTATGAAGTCTGCTGGGGAGTATCAAATGAGTTTACAGGGCACCATGTCCCTTGGGGGTCACTTCACAAGGTGCCAGGTCCCCTGAAGGGCTTCTGGTGAGTTTGAGGGGTACCGGGTTCCCAGCACATGAGTTCCCAGGACACCACATTCCCTCAGGGATATTAAGTGAATTCAGGAGGTACCAGGCCTTTCGGGGGAATCAGAGAGTGGTCTGAGGGACAGGAGGCTCCCTTGGAGTGCGTTCAGCAGGTAACATGTCCCCTGGGGGAATGTTAGGTGAGTTTAGGGGCACCAGGTCTGCCGGGGAGTTAGAGGAGGGTCTGAGGGAGAACCAGGTTCCCAGAGCGGGGGTCTTCAGGGGGTACCAGATTCTCCGCAGGAGCCGGACAGGGTGCAGGCCACCGACGAGCCCCTGGAGCAGGGCGGGGGTGTGGAGGCCCGGCTCTCAGGGAGGCACCTGCCAGGCCAGGCCAGCCCGGGGCTTGCGAGCATCCCGGGGGGGAACGTGGGCTGGGATCTCCAGGATGCAGGGTACACCGGGGCGGCTGCGCTCACCATGGCATCCCTGAAGGCACAGCCCGGGAGGAAGGGCAAGCCCGGCACCGGCTGCGAGCTCATGGCGGCGGCGGCGCTCCCTCCGCCGGCTACGGCGACGCCGTCTCCGCGGCAACGGG
>JAVJGI010000062.1:75532285-75594371 GCA_035590275.1 Ibycter americanus
CCCCGGATTCCTTGAGCGGCCGGCAGCATGGCGGCGCCGGCGGGCGGGCTGGAGGACGCGGAGCTGCGGGAGGCGCAGCGCGACTACCTCGATTTCCTGGACGATGAGGTGAGGCCGGGAGCGGGGCTGCATCCACCACCCTTCCCCTTCCCCCATCCCCCCGGGGTGGGGCAGCACCGGCTCCCTGTGCCCCCACCTCTGCTTGGTCGGTGGGGGCTGGAGGGTTCCGAGCTCTGCAGGAATGGCCTCGGGGCGGGGGGGGGGGGCTCAGACAGGCGGACATGCCAAACGAGTTGGTTTTTTGGGTGTTTTTCCCCCCCCTCCCCTCTTGCAGGAAGACCAAGGGATTTATCACAGCAAAGTCCGGGACATGATCAGCGACAACCAGTACCGCCTGCTCGTCAACATCAACGACCTGCGGCGGAAGAACGAGAAGAGGGCCAGCCGGTTGGTGTGGGGCACCGGGGCTCGCCCTCGGCGGGATTTCAGAGGGCCAGCCCTGGTTTTGTAGGTCCTGTGCGGCAAGCAAGGGCCAAGCCTTGTCCTGTGCACCAGGTCCTATGGAAAAAGTGGACTTGCTTTTTTCCCCTGTGACACCCATCCCTTCCAAGCTTGCAAATGTATGATTTGGCCAAAACCTTTTGCAGCAAGCTGGGTTTGATTGTATGATATGAATGATCTCCTTTTTTAGGATGCATGGGGATATTTTGGATCAGGCTTGCCAGTCTGCTCAGGGACATGGGAGGTTTTGCAGATGTGGTTGGGTTTGTTCAGCTCTATCTGTGGCAGTGGACCTGACACAGAGCTATGACGGGCTTTGGGTCTTTTCACCTCTTGCTCCTCAGAAACCTGTGGAGCACATAGAGGCACGGGAAAAGCGTTGAGGAGGAAGGCAGAAGGGGCTGAATGGTCTGCATCATCACCTCCCTCTGTTGCAGGCTCTTGAGCAATGCCTTTGAGGAGCTGATTGCCTTCCAGCGTGCCCTGAAGGATTTTGTCGCCTCTGTCGATGCCACCTACGCCAAGCAGTACGAGGACTTTTACATCGGCCTGGAGGGCAGCTTTGGCTCCAAGCACGTGTCACCACGGACGCTGACAGCCTGTTTCCTCAGCTGCATTGTCTGTGTGGAGGGCATCGTGACAAAATGTGAGACTGGAGGAAGACCCTGGTGCTTCAGGGGTGGTGGGTCCAGATGTTCGCTGCAGAGGGGCTGGAGTCAACCAGGAGCTATGATATGGCCTGGCAACCTGGGCAAAGGCAACAGTGGGCTTTCCCAAAAGTCTTGAGTGTTGGGAGGGTCTTTGAGCTCAGCAAATCCTGGCCATGGTTGACAATGTGTTGTGTCCCAAGTGCAGTTTAGTGTTGCAGACCCTGTTAGGGACTGTCTGCTGACAAAGGTGTGGGACATCCCTGCCCCTAACTCCTCTTTCTTCCGACCTCAGGCTCTCTGGTTCGTCCGAAGATTGTCCGGAGTGTCCATTATTGCCCAGCTACTAAGAAGACTATTGAGCGCCGATACACAGACATGACCTCCCTGGATGCTTTCCCATCCAGCTCTGTCTACCCTACAAAGGTGAGGTGAAGTAGCCTTGTGGGAAGTATCGGCAGGCTCCTCCAGGGAGAATGTACCAGCTCAGAGCCTGGGGCTCAAATCCCCGTGCATCCCTTCTCCTTCTGTCGACATAGCCCAGAGAGCTGCTAGGAACATATGAAGAAAGTCTTGGTTGGCACAAGGTCACGAGACCTGCTAGTCCACATGTTAGTTATGATCTTGGTTCTGCTGTAGCATGATTTTTTGGGAGGTTGTCAGCTAGTCTTGTTGTTCCTGGGACCCACATCAGCGTGGGCTTGCCTGTGCTGTCCTGGAGGCTGTAGGCACCCTTGGGTAGAGGTAGAGGGTTTGCCCCAAATTTGGGAATGGTGGAAGGTTGACCTGAGCTTTGTCCCCATTGCACACAGCCTGCTGCATGGATGGTGTGTCACCACTGCCTGCAGTAGGGACAGGGCTTGGAGAGACCATCTGGACTAGCAGTGATGGGTGTTGGTAGCTTTAGACAGTGGGGGGCTGTGGAGCTGGTGAACCCCAGCCTCTGGCAGTCCTGATAAATCAACCCTTTCCAGCAATCTTGTGTGTGTTGGGTGATACAGCTGCTCAGCTGACCCACCTCTTCGTGCTCCTGAAAGACAATACTAGTCTTATTGGGTTCCTCCTCTAGGATGAAGAGAATAACCCTCTGGAGACAGAGTTTGGCCTCTCGGTCTACAAGGACCATCAGACCATCACCATTCAGGAGATGCCTGAGAAGGCACCAGCAGGGCAGCTGCCACGCTCGGTGGATGTCGTTCTGGATGATGACCTGGTGGACAAGGTGAAGCCTGGGGACCGCATCCAGGTGGTGGGGACATACCGCTGCCTGCCAGGAAAGAAGGGGGGTTATACTTCAGGGACTTTCAGGTGAGCCTTCTTTTGTCTTGACTTCAGCCTTCCCATCCTTTTCTAGTCTAGGGTAACATCCCTGGAAGATGGGATCTAGGGCAGGCAGGTGGCCATCACGCAACTGGGTCAGTCACTTGGAAGTTGTTTGCGTCTTGCTCCTTAGCATCAGTGTGTAGCTGTGAGCTCCAGCTGTGCACAGGGGGGGTTGGATGCTCTTAAAGATGCTCCATTGATGTCCCGGTGCAGTCAGATAGAGGGGACTACAGCTCTTGAAGCTTTCCAGCCCTCTCCAGAACTTCTGAGAGTACATGATGACCCTGTGGAAGTTTCTGCTATGTTGTTGCTGGGATGTATAGGCTTTATGGGCCTGATCGTGGCTGTGTCCCTTCTCCAGGACTATCCTCATTGCCTGCCATGTGAAGCAGATGAGCAAAGACATCCGGCCACTCTACTCTGCTGCTGATGTGGCCAAGATCAAGAGGTTCAGCAAGAATCGCTCCAAGGTATTTAAGCCTTAGAAGGTGGGCTTATCAGAGTGTGAGGTTGCAGCTAGAGCAGCTTTAAAGCTTGACATGTGGCTAAGGAGGTGTCTTGTTGGGTTGCAAGTAATTCTTCAACTGTCTTAGCAATGTGGCTGTATTTTTCCACTCACTTTCTTTGGATTTTCTACTTAGGCGTTGATCAGGTCCTGTTTTTATTGTTGCTGCTTCTGTAGCATCCTTCCTGCCTGCTGGCAGCTCTGCTGTGCATAGCTGTCAAGACAGAGATCTGCCCATGTTGTGTGTGTCCTAACCCTGCCAGCTGGTTGCCAGGGAATTTCCTCTGGAGGAGAAACAGGAGAAACACCTCCTTCTTTCCTCTTCAGACCCTGAACCAGAATAAGATACGGAGGTCTGCCCCAACCTGGTCTTATGCTCAAACCTTTGCCTCATAGCATGGAGAGGAGAAAGCCTTGCTCTCACAGGGGTTGCTGCTTCCAGTGCTTGCTTGGGTGAACATGACAGTCAGGATGGTCTAGGACTTCAGAGCCCAATTGAAAGAAAACTGGCCAACGGTCTTCTTCTTTCTAAATGATTTTCATCTGTGTGGTTCTGCGATAGGAATAAGCTCTTTTTTTTTTTTTTTTTTCAGTGCTGAAACGGACTTGTGGAGTATTGCTTCTTATTCTTACTTGTGACAGTCCCTCTGATGGGCTGTGCTTTGTCTCTTCTGCCTTAGGATATCTTTGACCAGCTGGCAAGATCACTGGCTCCCAGCATCCATGGGCACGAGTACATCAAGAAGGCCCTCCTCTGCATGCTGCTTGGAGGGGTCGAGAAGGTCCTGGAGAACGGGAGCCGCATCCGAGGAGACATCAACATCTTGCTGATAGGTCTGGAAAAGCTAGGCAGAGGCACCCTCTGTTGGTGTTGTCGGTGGGGTGAGATAAAGGAGCATTTTTCTGGACTTAGTTTCACAGAGTAATTGAAGTTAAATGAGACCTCTGGAGGCCTCTGGTCCAAGCATGTGCGCAGTGTAGAGCCAGTGTCACTGGTAGATCAGGTTGCTTTGGGACTTGTCCAGTTGGTTTTGAACACCTCCAGGGATGGGATCCCATGAACTCTGTGGGCACTAACATACCATCCAGCTGGCGTTTCCTGGGTTTCTGTTGTCCCCATTGCCTCTGGTCCCACCACCATGCACTTTTCTAAACTCTAGCTCCATCTTCTCTATTTCCTCCTATTGAGTCATTGAGGAAGGCGAGAAGATCATCTGATCACCTTATTTTCTGAAGACTGAACAAACACACTACTTGCCCCTTTCCCCTCCACCTACCCCTGCACTGAGAGCCCCAAACTGGACCCAGTATCCAGATGATGTGTGGTTATTAAATGTGGTCTTCTCCATTTCAGGAGACCCTTCCGTTGCCAAGTCTCAGCTGCTGCGGTATGTGCTCAGCACTGCGCCCCGCGCCATCGCCACCACTGGCAGAGGCTCCTCCGGTGTTGGCCTGACGGCTGCTGTCGCCACAGACCAAGAAACTGGTGAGGAGTGGGCTGGTTGCTGGTGGGAGCTGTTCTAGGGATACTTATTAATACCTGGGAGGGACTCTGCAAGATCTAGGGCTGCTGTTCGTTGCGCAGTGACACGTGCAGGACTTGCTCAATCCAGCTTTATGGCAATGATAGTGGTATTTAGGGGTATTTTCTCCAGCTCTGTTAGGTGATGGTCTTCTCTACTCCTCTTCTGCTTGGTGCACCCCATGTGAGGGCTAGCAGCAGCTTGGATCTTGTTGTCTTCCTCATGGGCTTGCTCCTTATCCTAAGTGTCCTCCTTCTGCTGTCAGGTTGGGTAGGAGGTGGGCAGCTCTGAAGGATGCTGCTGCTCTTTGAGGCTTAACCTAGTCACAGGGGTGGTGGGGTGGTGGAGGGGAATGGCAGGGCAGGCAGGAGATGTGTGGGGCTGCTGAGTGGTGGTTGACCCTCTTTTTCTCCCACCCCATCCCAGGCGAACGGCGCCTGGAAGCAGGGGCCATGGTGTTGGCTGACCGGGGAGTGGTGTGCATCGATGAGTTTGACAAGATGTCCGACATTGACCGCACAGCCATCCATGAGGTGATGGAGCAGGGCCGCGTCACCATCGCCAAGGCTGGCATCCATGCCCGCCTCAACTCCCGCTGCAGCGTCCTGGCGGCGGCCAACCCCGTCTATGGCCGGGTGAGTGCTGGCGTTTGCTGGTCCCCTCCATTGGGAGGGATGCTGGGAGCCGTCTTGGTGGAGGAGGCAGCTGGTGAAACCCAAAAGATCCCTGCAAACCAGTGACTTGGTTCTTGCTAGGACTGGGATCCATGGGGCAATGAAGACCTGGTTGGTTTGGTCTCTGTTGCTGCTTGTGGCCCTCCTGGAGGAGAGAGGGGCTCGTGGTGTTTCTCACCCTGGCTCAGTTCTGCTTGGGTGTCTTGCAACAGGCCAGTGGACCTTCATCCTGGTGACATGCCTCAGTCTTGGTGTCAGATCTGGGATCACAAAAAATAGGTGTTTTCCTTGCAAATGAGAGCTATGCTGACCTTCCAGGATGGGGAAAAGAGGCCTTACTCCTGCAGCAGGCTGGATGTACTGTGGTGTCCAGCTGCCTGAACATACATCCTTAAAGGCCTGGCCTGAGAAGGTCTTCCCAGCCTCCCTGGCAGCCAAGACTGGGCCATGAGGGTCTTGTGTAACCCCTTATATTGTCCTCTTCCAGTATGACCAGTACAAGACACCCATGGAGAACATTGGCCTGCAGGACTCCTTGCTTTCCCGCTTTGATCTGCTCTTCATCGTGCTGGACCAGATGGACCCCGAGCAGGACAGGGAGATCTCAGACCATGTCCTGCGGATGCACCGCTACCGCAACCCCAGTGAGCAGGATGGGGATGGTGAGTTGCTTGTAACTGTAACCTTGTTGCTTCTCAGGCCTGTCCTTCCTCATTGGGTTGCCACCCCTTGGTGGTGGCTCTTTGGGTTCAGCATCCTGGCTTTGTGGAGGACTGCTTTTGGTGGCTTTTGGAAGTTGCTCTAGAGGCTAAAAGCCCCATTCTCTGTGACCCTCCCTCCCCTCTCCAGCCATGCCCCTGGGCAGTGCCGTGGAGATCCTGGCTACGGAGGACCCCGACTTTGTGCAGGAGGAGGAGCAGGAGCTCCAAGTGTATGAGAAACATGATGACCTTCTGCATGGGCCCAGCCGCCGCAAGTGAGTCCTTCATTCCGCATCCCCTGGAGCTCTCGGGGGGGTTTCCAGCACTATGATTTGATGGGTTTGGCTTGAGTATCCAGTGGCTGATGGCTGGTGCCAGGGACGCTCCAGATGGTCTGTGGGGAGGTACATGGGCAGAGTGCCAAGGGAGCCCTGCTCTGGGCTTGATCTCATGCCAGGCAGGTGAGGAACATCTGGAGCTGAATTCCCCACATGCCTGGGTGCCCATGAAGAGTAAAAAGTGGGAAACCCACTTCTGAAACACCCTTTGCCCATCCCCACCTTGGAGGACACGGGTGTGCGTGCATTCCCTGCAGAGAGAAGATCGTCAGCATGGAGTTCATGAGGAAGTACATCCACGTAGCGAAGATGATTAAACCTGTCTTGACCCAGGAGTCAGCGAGCTACATAGCAGAGGAGTACTCCCGCCTGCGCAGCCAGAGCCAGATGAACTCGGACATTGCCAGGGTGAGCCCCGGGAGCAGCTCCCTGTCAGGCTAGGAGGAGGGAAACTGAGGCACAGGCTCCCCTCTCTCCTTACGGGGGTTTTCCACCACGGACGTGACACCTCTTAGTGAGGTGGGATGCTGCAATGGGGGTCAGCCTTGCAGAGACACCTTTTTCTGTCCCCCCTAGACCTCCCCCATCACGGCCCGTACCCTGGAGACCCTGATCCGCCTCTCCACGGCCCACGCCAAGGCCAGGATGAGCAAGACCATTGATCTGCAGGATGCTGAGGCAGCTTTGGAGCTGGTGCAGTTTGCCTACTTCAAAAAGGTGGGGTGAAGGTGTCCTTTGTCTTCTGGGGGGGTCCTAAAATTGTCATTGGAAAGGTTGGGTTTGGCGCAGGGTGAGCACCCTGGGCCGCTGGTGGGGTCCTTTCCTGGTGATAGTGTGGGATGAGGCCACCATGGTGGGATCTTGGGTCCCTTGGGGTTGGTCCCCTAAAAGGAGCTTGAGTGGAAACGGGGCCTGAGTCCATCCTGTCTTTGCCACACAGGTACTGGAGAAGGAGAAGAAGCGCAGAAAGCAGGTGGAGGATGACTCGGAGACTGAGGAGGAGGAGGATGAGGAGTCACAGCCCAAGGAGGAGCGCAGGGTGAGCAGGTAGGAGCCAGAGCAAGGGAAGGGGGGCGATGTCATGCAAGGGGCACCATCCTCATCTGAGGTTGCAGGAGGCAGTGCTGGCCTTAGGGAAATACTCCACGTTTTGCTCAACCTAATGGATTGTCTCCCCCCAGTTTGTGGTAGAGGGACATCGTTATTTCGTAGATAAGGAAACGGCTGGATGGCCATGTCCAAAGAGTTGCAGTCAACAACTCGATGTCCAAATGGAGATCAGTAACGAGTGGTTCCCTCAGGGGTCCGTGCTGGGACCAAGACTATTTAATACCTGTGCAAACCTCATGAAGTTCAAAAAGGCCAAGTGCAAGGTCCTGCGTCTGAGTTGGGGCAGCCACCAGTATCAATACGGGCTGGGGGGTGAATGGATTGAGGGCAGCCCTGCGAAGAAGGACCTGGGGTGGGTGCTGGTGGATGAAAAACTGGGTATGAGCTGGTAACGTGTGCTTGTAGCTCAGAAAGCCAAATTGTGTCCTGGGCTGTGTCACAGGCAGCATGGCCAGCAGGTTGAGGGAGGTGATTCCTCCCTTCTGCTCTGCTCTGGTGAGACCCCCCCCTGAAAAGTAGATATAGATTGAACATAGGAAAAAAGGTTTTATGATGGGAGTGGTGAGACCCTGGCACAGGCTGCCCAGAGCAGCTGTGGGTGCCCCATCCCTGGCAGTGCTCAAGGCCAGGCTGGATGGGGCTTGGAGCAACCTGGTCTAGTGGAAGGTGTCCCTGCCCACGGCAGTGGGATTGGAACTAGATGGTCTTTGAAGGTTCCTTCCAACCCAAACCATTTGATGACAGCCACAGCCCTCAGACTGGTACCAGCTTGGGTCCTGTGCCATGGGCAGGGGCTTGTGGCCAGCCAGAGGGTGGTTTACTTGTGAGCCACAGGTATGGTCCTGGACATCTCCAGGCACTCAGGGCAGGGGGGGTCCTGAGATCTGCAGTTCAGTTGCAGCCGGGGTAACATCTTTTTCTCGCACCCAGGAGAAAGAAGGCACGCACAGGAGACAAGGGAGACTCCTACGACCCATATGACTTCAGTGACACCGAGGAGTTGATGCCGGAGGGTGAGTCCCTGGGGTTTTGGTGGCACCTGGCTCCTGAGGGTGCTGCTGCTTTCTGCCCTGGTGGGTCTGCACACCCTGGGGAGCAGCGATGCCCTGGGGTCACTTGGGGTCCCTGGCATGATGCGGCACCATCCAGCTCCACAGATTAAGATGAATTTATTTTTTTTTTAATTTTTTAAACCCTCCGTGGCTCTGTGGGACAGGAGAGTTAGTATTGACGATTAATTTTTTCCCCTCCACTTCCAAACTGCTGCAGAAGTAACAACATTGGGAGGGAGTTTGGCATCGCCCACCCTGTCCAAAGCCCAAGTGCTTTGGCTCTGTGGGTGCTTGGACACCAGGCAGGTTGGAGGTAACCCTTCCTTCTGCTCCAGTTCAGGCACACGCTCCAAAGACGCCTGAAGCCTCAGCCGCTGGCGAAGTGAAGAAACCGGAGTTGGCTGAGCCGAGGTGAGTGGGGGCTGAGAGAGGCATCTGTTCCTGTGTGTTCCACTCCACCCTGGTGGGTCCAGGCTGTTGTCCGGTGCTGAAGATGCATCTGTGGTGGGTGCTCCCAGCTCTAGTTTTGGCTTTCCTGCTGGGTGCTGCTTCTGAAATAATAAAGGGCTGAGGAATCCTGGAACATCCTGGGTTGGGAAGGAAAGGGAAGGACTTGTCTGTGTGTGTGTGTCTGTGTGTGTGGTGTCCAAGGTGAGAAGTAATCGCCCTTCTCTGACCAGGTTGAAAGCATTCAAAGCTGCTCTCCTGGAGGTCTTCAAAGCTTCCCATGCCCAGTCCGTGGGTCTGAAGAATGTGATGGAGTCCATCAACCGTGACAACCCTGAGCCCTTCTCGCTGGCTGAAGTGAAGGTGGCATTGGCCCACATGCAAGAAGACAATCAGATCATGGTGTCTGATGACATTATCTTCTTAATCTGAACCTCTGGGTGGAAGAGCCCAAGTTCTCATGGAGTCTTAGTCTGGAGACTCTTCGTGTTTGCCTTCAACTCTCCTGAACTATTCACCTGGCTGAGCTGAACTTCGGGGAGCTCAAGTCTGCGCACTTTACAGTCCTTCTTCGCTGTGCTTTGCTGGCACCAAAAAAAGCCAGGAGCTCTGGAAGCTCTCTTACTGTTGCTGTCTTCCAACTGGAGTATTTGGGAAGAGGTTTGTTTCTGCAAGGAGCCAAAAGGAAAGACTTAAGTGCAGATTATCAGTGTTCTTAACATATTGTTTTTAGCATTGGTGGTAGTAATTCCAGCCTTTGAATAAAAAAAAATTGTTTTTAGGAATCCAACAGTCAATAGTCGTGGTGGTAAGAGGCAACATGGGAGCCCCACTCTTAGTAGTGAAGCTTTTATCCCCACCCCCCCTTTTTTTCTTTTTCCTTTTTCCTCAGTTATGTAGCCTAGATCTGCTTCTCTCACAAGTAGTGCTAGATGCCTCATGCCTGTCCTGTTGGCTGTCACCAGCCTCTTTGCCCACTCTTCCTACCCACCTTGTGGAGGATTTGTGGCAATGGAGGAGCAGGTGTTGTCTGACCTGCTCCATCACCCGTGGGGCAACTTGATTTCTAGATTTCACAGTCCTGCCGGGAGTTTTGGCCCCAAGCAGGTGGGAAGGACCTGGGATGCTCAGAGCTGCCCAGGGGACATGTCCCTGGTGCAGATGGGTTCAGTCTCCAGCTGCTCCTGCCTTTGGTCTGGGATCATGCCTGTATGAATATAATGGGACCACCACAAATGGGAGGAAATCTTTTTGGTTTTGTTTAGTTTGGGTTTTTTTCTGTCCTGTTGAGTTTGAGGTGAAGCTTTGGAGAAGACCCTGAACAGCGCAGGCTGTTTGCTGTTGTCCCTGCCCATCTCCGGGCACCGGCACAGTTCCTGTGCCCTTTTTTCTGGATTCCATGAATATTCATTTGAATAATAAAAACGCCTAGTTACTATTTCCCCTATGACTTGTTGCTTACTTGGATTTAAACTGTTCCCACTTCTGGAGTTGCATCTCTGCAGTCTTCTGAGGACCTGTGCTGCTACAGAAAGCCTTCAGGGCCCCTCTGGGCTCAGGGATGGTGTTGGGCACGTTCTCCCACCATGGTGCCTTTACTTTGGTGGACCAGGCATTTGCAGAAATGCCCTTGGGGTGGGTGGGTAATAAATGTGGGCAGCTCTTGCCTCTCCCATCACAGCTACGTGGCCTCTGCCCACGTGGGGCTGTGTGTCCTGGTGGCTAAAAGGACTGGGTAGCATCTCATTGCACAGGGAGGGGGAGACACCCTCGATTTTTCTTCTGCAAACAGACCAGTTGAATTAGAAAAACCTGATTTCCGAGCTGCCGTCATCCAGCACAGCTGTGATAGCGGATTTTTAGGTTTGGAAGGGATTTTGCATGTTTTCAGCCTCCTAAAGGTCTCTGGTTGGATGCATTGCACTTCTACAGAGTGGCCTCAGACCTATGGCTGGTGAAACTGCAAAGGCTGGGAAGGTGAGTTAAGTGCACAGATGGTCAGAGTTGTTCTCTCGCAGTGGTTTTGTTACGCAGCTCCAGTCCTGAGCTTTGTGGGACTGGGAGGGAAGCTGAGCCAGCGTGCTCTGCTCCTGCATGGCCACCGCTGTGGTGGCTTCATGCTGCAAAGCCCCCAGGCAGGAGCAAGGGGCCAAAAGTACCCAGGTGCCTTCTTCAGGGTGTAGGTGCTGTTTTCACACCAACTCATTTGTGGGCGAGGGAACCAACCTTTTTCTCCTGGAAAGGTGCTTGGGTGCTTTGATTATCAAAAGTTTCCTGTGAATTTCTGCAGCGCTGACATTGCCTTGCGGTAGGAGTGGGGACACTGTCATGTCCCTCTCTCCCCCCTGCTTCCCTCTGACTTTTGGAGGCTTCTCCTCTCTGCAGTTCACAGCAGGAATCAGGGAGGGCATTTGGTGAGGGTGGCTTTTTGGAGCTATCTCCTTTTTCTGCTGAGGCCTTTGTGTTTTCCCTGTTACTCACAGCTGGGGAACTGCTAATATTGTAGTTCCCATGGCGAGACACCAGGAGGAGCTCCAGGGGATGTAAAGCTCTGGTTTATTTTACTATCTTATATATATCACAGCCTAGGATGGTAGGATGTAGCTATCTACCTCCCCCATGCGCTGGTGGCCACCTCGGTGTATCCTTTGCAGTTGCTCAGGCCCTTGGGAGAGGGGTCTTTGATAAAAGAAAAACAAATCCCCAATCCTTGGAGAGAAGCTGCCTTGGCTGGTGGGTCTGTGGCTGGTCCATAGCTCGTGGGACGGTCGGTAGGGGCAGGTGAGCAGAGCAGCTGGCTGGCAGCCACCAGGTCCTCCAGCATCCCTGCTCCCGAGTGCAAGAGCGAATCCATGTCGTACGAGGGGACAGGGGCAGGTCTGTGCAAAGAGAGCTGTAACTACTCAGTAGCTTAGGAAACGGAAGGCAGCAGATAGACGTTTGCAAGGATGTGTAGGTAGGAGCACCACAAGGGCTGAGAGCACCTAGGAAGGCAACTTCTTAATTTAGCTGCTCTTTGGCCCACGTGGGCTGTGTTCAGGCCAAACAAATGTACCCTTGAATGCTCCACAGCGGGTTTTGGTTTGGATAAACAAGTGTGTGGTTTCCTCGTCCCTGCCAAAAGAATTCAGGGAGGAGATGCCATGGCGGGAGTAGGTGGGACAGAGGTAGAAAGGAGTGGGATGCAAAGGAGCAGCGTCAGCTGGTTGTCAACATTAAAAAAATCGTTTTGGCAACGAGTGGTCAACTAACCCTATGGATGGAAGATCTGTACCTACAAATCCCAAAGGCAGAGAGGTTTGTGGGGGTCCGCTGAGTCTGACCAACAGCCTGAATCGGCGATATTCCAGAGGTCATCCAGTTCTTGGATGCTCAGCCACATGGACACTGAAGCCACATCTGCTCTAATGAAATAAACAGTGACAGGGCACAGACTTGGGCACTGCACCTCAGGTAGCTATATTTTTTGACTGGTCTTTGGCACTTTTTTGCTGGGCTTAACTAGCCCTCTCCCAAACAACTTTTGGCCGTGATTCAGGAATGTGCATGGGCCGAAGAGCAGTTGTGATATAGCCACCTTATTCTGGAGGCTGGGAGCTTTTCATACAAGCAACATAGCCAGACTGTGCCAATTGGTTTCAGTTCTAGAAAACAGTCTCTGCAACTGTTTAATTTACTTTTTTTTTTTTTTTTTGCTAATATTTGTATAATATTAATTGCTATTATATTTTGTTTCTGGGCTTCATTCTTGCTGATGGAAAAGAACTGATTGAAAATTCCGGAATGGATGAAAATGATGATGGAGTTTGTGATACTTACAAAGAAAAGGAAGGACACCATAGAATAAAGATTGTAATTCTGCAGAAACCTGGCTTGAGTAATGTTAGGGACTATATAGGGAAGGTCCTGCAGGAAGACAGCCTGGAAAAGGATTACTAAATCTTGAAGAAATAATATGAAATGCAAACTGGGTTAAACCCATTTTTAATTCGATATAGATGGGACTAAGTCTAAGCATCTGCAGGAGTTAAGGTTAATTGGCATTAAGATTAATAAAGATTAACTGTGGTCTAAATGTGCCTGTGGCTCTCTACTGAGTCTCAAGCAAGCCTGAATTGCCAAGCTCAACTCCAGGTGCCTTGGTTTTAGATCACTGAGATCAGCTGAACTGAACCAATATATTGGATTCTTTCTGGGAAATCTTGGAGGATGGATGCAGAAAACTGGGAAGGGGAAAAAAATATGGGAGAAAGAAGACAATCAAGCAAAAGTTAATATGCAGTATATGCAGTAAAGGGATGGCAAGACTACAAGGTAAATCATACCAAGCCAATCTAACATTCCTTGACAGGTAATGGGATTTGTGCTCAGGAGATGAACTGTAGGTGTATTTTATCTTGAGCTGTATTAAGCCTATGTGCCTGAGTTGCACATAACTCTCATAAGCATGCTAAAAAAGTGGTCTAGTAATGAAATTTGGAGGTGGTGGGTGAATACTTGCTTGGAAAAGACATACTTAGAGTACTTGTGATATGGGGAGGATGAACAGAACAGGATTCCCACAGGGATTTGTCCTTGGTCCAGTGCTGGTCACCCCTTTGATTAGCAGGCTGGGTAAGGGAAAAGAATATCTTCCTACTAATACTGGCAGACGATGGCCAGTTGGGAGAGGTCTTGAATGTTCAAAAAGCAAAGTTGGAATTTAAGAAATAATATAGAATATATAGTATCCAGTTCAATCAATGTGTGTATAAATCTCCAAATGGAAGTAGGAGAAATCATCTGCCTTAGAGGCTGGAGACTGATGGGGAGAGAATGGTCCTTTAGGAAGAGGCTTGTCATTGAGCAAGTGGATCACAAGCTAAACACGAGCCAATAAGCATCATGTTGGTGTCAAGACCCTGATATATTGTGATGTATAAAATGTTGTAAGGCCTAAAAGACATGGTGGTTTAAAAGAAGAAAGAAATAAGCTTTTTTTTTCCATGGCCACAGAGAATAATAATAAGCTTATTTATAACAAGCAGATCTTCAGGAATAGGTTAGGCAATGAGCAATTGGGAATGATTCAGGCAGAGGTGCTGCTACACCAGGGCTGAGCAGATGCACCAAGTGACTTTTGAAGATCTCCCATTTCCTACAGTACATAAGGGAAATAGTGCACAAGGTGCCAAAGTGTGTGAGGTTTCTGTAAGTCTCTAATTTGGCTACATGATGCCATTTCAAAACACCGTAGACTAAGAAGGGCTTGGACCCAGGCTCTCCAAAGGATCTGAAAGCAAAGTCAGCCAGCTACCTCCATGTCTTTGTAGCCTGACCTAAGGAAGACCTGTCAGGCAGAACTGTACAGCCTGTGACTGCAAATGCAACCTACATCATCTAAGGAAGAGCCTGTATGTGAGCAAGAGGCAGCAGGGCTTTCCCCAGAATGGCCTCAGTGATGTGCTGACTAAAATGACTTTGGTGGGGAAGACTCAGATAACAAAGCTGTGTCTGCATGGCCAAGACCAGCAGCTGACTTTTTAGATGAATCCTGCAAAACAGGTGAGAGCATAAACTTCAGCTCCCACTGAGAAATGGGGAGGGTGCAACCTCTCTTGAGGGACACCAAGCTCCTTTTGAGGTTAAAGACCAGAGGTAATAAAAATAACGATTCAGGGAATCTAACATTGGCAACCAAAGCGTTTGGTGTTGTATGTTCCCTGTTGCTCCCTCTCAAGTCATGTCCCTAATAATTTACCTGATCTCATCCCTGCTGCATGGAGGGGAGAACAGAAGCCCCAGTTCTGGCCTTGACCCTTGTTTTGAGGTGGGTGACCTGACATAGAGAGCCTGCACACCGGTGCCCTCGTGCATCACCCATCACCCAGCTCATCTGTCCTGCTACCTGGGCTCGGTCGCGCCGCAGAGGTGTGAATGCTGTGTTGGGTCGCACACCCTGGTGTCTTATTCCACACACTGTGCCTTAGTATTATACATCTTAAGCCCATAGTGCCCCCCACTCTCTCCGCTGCTATTGAACGCCCTATTTACCTGTCTGCTGCCGGATGGGTGAGCACCCAGGCTACAGGGACTAGGGGCGAAATAGCCACACCAGCGCCCTCAGCATCACCTAATCCCTGCTTACCACTCAACCCATAGCTCCAGCCAAAGTGTGAAACCAAGTCAGAGGTGGCAGTCAAAAATGAGGTTTGCCCATAGAGGAAGCCCAGAGGTGCCGCCGGTCCCCCGCAGCAGTGGCACAGAGCTGTGGTCACTGTCTGCTGGAGCAGAGCGTGCGGACGGCCCCGTGCAGAGGTTTCTGCTGCCAGTATCTATGGCACGCTTGGCAGCCGCGTTTCCCCTTCAATATTTGGTCTTTCCAGTTCACGTCTTTCAGCTGTGGTCTGCAACTTGGTCATGAGCCTTGTCGGTGTGGTAAAGCGCCGTCAGCAAACCCTGCTGGGGTAAGCCGAGATGCGTACAGTCAGGTCTCTAAACCAGAAGGTAGGTGATTTTATGGCGTCACACATCACGAATGGAAAAACCTGGGGTGGTCAGCAAGGCAGGAGTAAGCTGCTGGAGGTATGAGCCCTGCCCTGTGCTTCAGCTGAGCTGTGCTCCGAAACATTTGACCTCGGCATCTGAAGGTTTCAGAGGCTGCGATTTCAGCCCTGTTATCTCCTTTGCTGCTCCAGGCTATGGAAGGTCCTCTGATGCTCTTCAGCTGAGCTGGATGAAGATACCTGCCTCCAAAATGCTGTCTATTCTCACAGCAGCTTGCTGGTGGCTTGCTGGGGTGCAGACACTGACACTGGGTCCAATGGACTCCATGCATGGTACAGGGTTGTGGTGGGGCAGAGGATGCTAGAGAAACACTACTCCCAGCTATATCCTGTTAATTTATTAGAATTTTGGCCATATCTAGTTGTTCTAGTCCCTCCTGCATGGCAGGGCACCTGCTTCCAAAGCAGAAAATGACCGTGTCATCGTAGTGTGACTACCAGCTATGAACATTTGCAGACATGCATCTGAGAAACAGCGCTTGCTTTGCCCAGTAGCAAAGTCAGTGAAATGCAGGTCACAGTTCAGTGCCTGGTGTTTGTTCCTCCGGGTTCAAAGGCATTTGAGTAGTTTTAGTTTCTGTCTGCTCTGGAGTTTTAATTCCGTTTCCTTGGAGGTGGTACCTGAACTGTAGAGAGAAGCTTAGAAGGATGCAGCATCCAAGCCCAAGCTGAAGTCAGGCATGTCTTATACCTGAAGCCCCTGCAGTGCTATGAAAACCTTAACCTAAGTGTGTAAGGAATCCTGCAGTGCAAACAGTGGATTTCTTGATAACAACTCAAGTGTAGAAGATTTCTTGTAGGTGAAATTAAAAATCTCTCTTTTCTTTCCAAGTCCCCATCCCTGCTCCTAGTCCTTGCAACATGGGAGTGAACAGCTTTTTGACATAACTATTTTTCCTCCCTTGCAACGATTTATGTTAGGTGACCTCTTTTTAGATCAAATTTTCAGCGAACTTCAACACAGGTACAGTCATAGGAAATTTCAGGTCAAAGAGGGAATCCTTGCTGAAGTTATAAGCTGCTGAAGACAAAAGGTGTGAGTGGAAAGTGGTGGCCAGGGCTTATAACCCAGTACTTGGCATGATAATGTCATTGCTTCATCGCACGTAACAGTTTCCTCTTAACCCCGTACTGCAAAATCCAACCCATTTCATGGCAATGCCCTTTGCCTTTCACCATGAGCACTCAGGGGAAAAAAAAAGGGGGTCAGTTTCTGGGCTATAAAAGTGAATTTCTGGTAATTCCACCCTCTCTTGGTCTCCCATGCTCCATGTCTCGGTAGATGCATCCGTGGATATATAGATGTGAACAGTCAGAATAGGAATGTGTGTCACAAAATTGGTATTACCTCAGGTGAACTTAGTAACCTGAAACATGACAAAATTGCGTGAGATGAGTTGTGGTCTCTAAACTGTCAGTTGAATTGGACCACAAAATCATGACAACATCCTGCAGTGACATAAAGCGTCAGTCGATGGAGGTTTCTGCCAGTATTATTCAAGAGTGGTGATAGATCAGGGACCGGATTAGTCACTTCTCATTTGAAAATGCCGTGAATCTGTAAAAGGCTCCTGCTTTTCTGGAGAACTGAAAAAGCCATGAATCTGTTGATGTTCTGGAGGACTGAGATGAATTTGGGTGAAGAGTCCTACATTTCAGTCCTCCTTTTCCAGCCTGGCTACATGGCTTTGGGAGAGGATTCTCTCAGGGCTTTTTTCCACGGAGAAACTGATCACACTGGTTACATGGTCTTTTTCTGCAATAAAAATAGCTTTTATATCCAAAGAGAGCTGCTGGTGCTTCTGGAGAAGGGTCTTTCCCCTCCAGTTTGTGGCTGATCCTCACTGGATCCCAGACAGCGGAGCCCTTGCTCCCGCTTCCCCTTTTATTTTCATGCCTCTCTTCCCTAATTATAAAATGGAGATTGTTAGCCTGTGTCATTAGGAGCCATTATTTTCCACGAACAGGAAGGAACAGAGGGGCAGTACCAGGTGGAGGAACCCAAGTAACGTAGTGCCAACGCAGCCCCTGACCCGGCTCTTTCAGGGCTGTCCAAGGAGGATGGTCAACCCAAGTCCAGATGTTGAGACCCACCAGACAAGTCAATGGGGGAGGCTTTCCCCACATCACCTTGCTGGCTACGGGGCTGTGGCACTCATTACAGTGTGCTGGGAAGAGCCTTCTGGGATTGTGCCAGACTTATTATGGGGTGTTTAGGGGAAGGGGCAAAGTTGAGGAAAGGAAAGGATCAGGGTGGATCAGTGAGGAACAAACAGGAAAATGAGAGGAGGGATGGTAAGAGCTGATCATGCGTGAGTGGGATGGTGGGCACTAAGCTTGCCTGGCTGAGTTCTGTGACTGATCACCCCAGTGTGCCCTGTCTTCTCAGTAAATCCTTTTCTTAGCTTTTTTATTTTTTTTTTTTTTACTGTAATTTCACTCTCTTTCTTAAATGCCAGTGCTCCAAGCTCTAAGGGCTATCAGCTGGGTGTCTGGTGTGTGTGCATATTGTGTGAGTACGTATGTCAGCGTGGAGATGCTGAAGACATTAAGCTGGAGTAGCTCCAGGTATTGAAGCAGCCGTAAGTCTGGGCAGGATGCTGGAGAGACTAGAGGGTCTGCAAATTGGCTACTGGAGATACTGGGAGGTTTAGACCAGCTACTGGAGAGATTGTGGGATCTGGGCATTGACTACTGGTAAGGATGTAAGTCTGGAGAAGCTGCCAGGGAGACCCACTGGTGTGTGTTTGTGTCTGTGCATGAAGCAATGGGGAGACTGGGGGATCCAGGGCAGCTGCTGCAGAGGTGGTCTAAGGCCAATAACTGGAGAAATCTGTCTTGCATGTGTGTGTGTGTGTGTCTATACATACATATGTACCTATTTTCCACTAACTTTCATCTGGCTTTCATCCTAATCAGCCAGAGAGAGGAACAAGATGAGGCCATTGGTCCTGACTATTTGCTCGAGTGATTTTTGCCTGTGTCAATCTATGTGGCTGGGCATCTGCATATGTATATATGTATATATGTTATATACATGTTGCATACGTGTGTGTGTGTGTGCCTGTTGGGAATCCATGCTCGGCCTCGCTGCTAGAGGGACATGGGGGCACAGAGCTGTAGCAGCCTCGCCTCTGCTGGGTTTGGTATTTGGGGCTACTGGACCTGGCAGCTCCGAAGAAGGACAGCATTACCTTCTCATCACACTAAGGGCTTCCATGTATATTTTACTGAATAAGTGTGATACACTGGCACAGCAGAGGAAAAAGTATATTGGGAAAATCCTTAAGGAGCTATTAATCCCATCCGGGCTTTAGCTGCTGAATTCTGCAAAGCCCTTACATTATGCATACTGAAGCTTTATCACCATTTGTGATTTAATCAAGTTTGATGAGTTTTTCACAGGATCATCAAAAGACATCAAAAGACACTCCCAGTTGCTTGCCAAGATACCAAATCCACGTGAGTTTGCTCCAACAGCACCACTGAGGATACTACGCTTCCAGCAGCCCCCACACTTCACCCCACACCATAACATGTTGCTGTGCCATCACCATCTACAGTCACTGTGCTGCTGGTGGTGATTCAGCCCTTTCAGGCACTTTAAAATAAGAAAAAAACCTGTTTAAAAATACTTTATATTTTCTCCAGCCCCCCAGGCACTCAGAGGAGACCTAGGCAAAATGCAGTACAGTATGGCCATGGAGATGGTCTACCACATATGTCCAAGGAGTCCATCCAGGAGAAACGCTACTTCAAGGTCCATCCAATAGACAAGGCCAGAGAAGGGGCAGGAAGCCAGCACTGCTATGGCATAGCTCAGGCAGACCCAAAGCTGAACTGAAATGAGGCTTCTGGTGATGGGCTGTAGAGGGAAACCCATGGTGATGCTGGCGAAGACCAGGAAGGCCTATTAGTGCCCTCAGGGCCCTTACAGGGCATGCATGAGTTTTTCAAAGAGCTGTCCAGAACATGTCAACATGGGACTTCAGCAATGAGTGCGAAGGCATCCCAGCTTCTGGTGCCCTGAGGTACCCCAGGAGGAATTCCCCTGGGGATCTGCTCTTCTGCTGCCAGGTCACCGCAGAACAGGAATCCCCGAGATGAGATGGGGGTGGATTGTGCAATTCAAGCAAATGGAGATTAAGTGTGAAGTTCCATGTGCTGTCCTCATTTTGAAACCCTTGTTGGGTGCCTGACTTTGCAGCTTGCTGATCTCTGCTGTTTGGTTTGTGTGAAGCATGTGGAAGTGCATCCACAGATGTGTTTGTGGTGAGAGAACACTAATATTAGAAAGTGGGGGTGGGAAGGGAAAAAAAAAAAAAAAAGCTGCCTGAACTATTTTTTTTCCTCCTTTTCTTCCCTTATCTATCTGTCTGAATAAACTGTATTGGTTGATTTGGGATTCTGATGACACAGTATCTGCCCTCCCCTTTCTGGAGGTAGACGGAAGGAAGTGGGCTAGAAAATGAAATATCAGCTCCTAACCTTGGGTCAGGTAAGTCAGCTATATGCTGCAATGGAAAGGATGGTAGTGGTTGAACTCCACTATAAAAAGGAGACCACAACTGGCTTTGAGACACACGCGGAGTGGAATAGGTCTCGGAGAAGGAGAACTTGTGTTCTGTCACCGTGTGCATCAGCCTAAAGCAGCAGAGAGGTTGCCATGCCTTTTGCCAGCTACGCTGCAGTGGTAAGTAGTTATATTTGGTGTAAGCGTTAAGATGTATTTGCTGCAAGAAAAAAAGCAGATTGCAGATCCCACGATGCTGTAATGTACAAGCAAGCCTTTCGGTCTTAGTGGGAGCTGAATGGGATGCTAAGTTTGTCCGGTACAGCTTTCTGTCCTGAGCTTTTGCAAATGGGTGTGGTGCTTGAGTGGCAAGGAGGCAATGGACTATCCAGGTTTTATCTGTAAGGGCAGCACTGTTGTTGTGGGGTAGGGAGAGACAGTCCTCTCAGACAACGTGCTATCAAAACTGCTGAAATTTCACTGTGAAGTGAATGTCGGTGCATTTAAGTTTCAGCCTGAGTAGTATATGCAGCACTGTCAACTCCTGTGACTTTCTTAAAAACTTTGCATTTATCTGTCTTCTTTTCCTAAAATCCTGCCTCATGGAAATGGCCCAAGAATCTCAGGTTTCAGCGAGAAAAGGGTTATTTCCAGCAGATGGCTGCTAGGTGCCCAATCTTTCCTGTCCTGAGAAAGCATATGGCTTTCTAAGCTTAGGCATGGGGTCAGCTGAGTCCTTAGCCCACCTTGTAGATCATAAGACATTGCTGTTTGACTGCGGAGGAAGACCTTTCATAACTTGTTGGAGAGATGCTCTTCTTGGTGCAGAACCAACCATGAATTAGAATTTGAATCAGAGTTTAGCATCTGTTGTGATTATTATTAGCATCATTGTGCCATTTGCTCATGCTGGCCCATCTTACCCAAACATAAGTGTGAAGATGGTCCATTAATGGTCCAGTCTAGTCAAGACTTGGCTTTTTGTGCTTTCTCTTGACTGAGCAGAGCTAACGACACCTTTCTCTCTCCCAGTTCAGATCACTGCTTTTGGTGCTGGTTCTAGCACTCACTGTCAGGTGCTCACCCCGTGGGAGGGTAGTCCATCCTCTACCCAGCAAGGACAGTGGCTCCCTGAGGCTGAGTGAAGATTGCCTGAACCAAAAAGATCTTAAATTCCCTACAATGGTGAAAGTTGACATTCGTATCAGCAATTCAGATCATGCCTTTAGGATGGTCCATGATGTCAGGAACCGGTCTCTTGCTCCTTGGGATTACAGGTAACTGTTTGGTTGTACCTAAATGGCCAAGGCTGTACTACACAGATTTTCTTGGTGGTGAATGATGGCTGGTTCTCAGCATATGCCTGGAGTCCTGTGAATATTGCAAACACTTCTTGACACATGCTTACGTTTTGGTGTTGAGTGAGGTTTCTCCAAGAGAAATTGTTTGCAGTGCAAAGGGACATCATAGGAACAGTTTCTAATCATCTTGTCAATCTTTGTCAGTCGTAGAATCAAAATCGTTTAGGTTGGAAAAGACCTTTAAGATCAAGTCCAATTGTTAATGTAGCTCTGCCAAATCTACCACTAAACCATGTCCCTAAGTGCTACATCTACGTCTTTTAAATACCCCCCAGGGATGGTGACTCAACCACCTCCCTGGGCAGCCTGTGCCAGTGCTTGTCAGTCCTTACACTGAAAATTTTTTTCCTAATCTCCAATCTAAACCTCCCCTGGTGCAACTTGAGGCTGCTTCCTCTCATCCTATCGCTTGTTACTTGGGAGAAGAGACTGACCTCAACCTTGCTACAATGCCCGCTCAGGCAGTTGTAGAGACCAACAAGGTCCCCCCCGAGCCGCCTTTTCTTCAGGCTAAACAACCCCAGCCCCCCCAGCCGCTCCCCATCAGGCTGGTGCCCCAGCCCCTTCCCCAGCCCCCTGCCCAGCTCTGGACATTCTCCAGCACCTCAAAGTCTGTCTGGGAGTGAGGGGCCAGAACTGACCCTGGGGTTCGAGGGGCGGCTGCACCAGTGCTGACTGCAGGGGGACGGTCACTGCTGCAGCCCTGCTGGCCATGCTATCGCTGACACAAGCCAGGATGCTCTTGGCCTTCTTGGCCACCTGGGCACACTGCTGGCTCATGCCCAGCCAGCTGTTGACCAGCACCCCCAGGTCCTTTCCCACCGGGCAGCTGCCCAGCCCCCTGGCCCCAGCCTGTAGCGTTGCCTGGGGTTGAAATGATGATGAAATAAATTATTCCTCTAGAAAAAAACCAAAGAGGTCGTTACACTGTAATTTTACATTTTCCTAACTGAAAGATATTTTTGAATGCTGAAATTAAAACAAAATCAAACAAAAATGAATAGTCCACTTGCGATCAGTTCTGTGTTTCACCTAGCTCCGCTGCATTCATCAACTCCCAAAGAAAGGTCTGGCAGGATTACCCTCTCAAGATTGACTCCATTTCTAGGGAATCATTCTAAAAATGTTAAGGATAAGGAAATTCTTTGGCCATGTCTCATAGTGAGGATACACAGGTAAATCATATGGTACTTTCATGGAGATAAACCAGAAGATCCTGCCAAACCATGTCGTGCAAGTGCATAAGATGCTTTTGTGTCCCCATCCCCAGGCTCGACGAGGACCCCAACCGCTTCCCCCAGGTGATCGCTGACGCCAAGTGTCGCCTCTCCGGCTGCGTGAACCCACTGGGGCAGGAGGACCACAGCCTCAACTCCGTCCCCATCCAACAGGAGATCCTTGTCCTCCGGCGGGAGCAGCGGGGCTGCCTGCCCACCTACCGCCTGGAGAAGAAAGTCATCACTGTGGGCTGCACGTGTGCTGCTCCAGTCGTTCGCTACCAGTCCTAGGAGGAATTAGTAGGGGAGGCAACATCGGGAGGAAATATCTCCTACAAACATCCTGCTGGAGAAATCCCACAGTCACCCACCTTGCACCCCAGGAATTCAACATGACATTTCCTTTCCAAATCTGAGCAAATTATGTTTAGAAAGTAGTGATTCTTGCTGTTATTAATCTATGGATTTTCGAATGGGAACCACCAATAGCTGGTGATGGAGGGGAGAGAGAGGGATGGAGGAAAAGTGTTATCTGTGACTCCAAGCAGAGAGGAGGTAAAGCAGTGTGGTTGGGTGCGCTTTTTGTTGTTGTTTTTTTGGTTTGTTTTTTTTTTTATTATTTTTTTTTGTTTTTTAATTGTGGCTTATATCAGTTTGTTGAATCAAATGAATCATGCTTTCAAAAGTTGTCCTTGGCAGTAAATTACCCTAATGTATACATGCCAACCAGGACTGCCACAAAAAATTCCTCCTCCTGCACCTTCTCCCTCCCTTCCTCATCTCCTAGCCCCTTTTCTGTCTCTGGCCACCCCTGCTCACTAGCATATTACCACTGTAAATCTGACATAAGTGCCACTAGCCCTGATTGTCATCGCTCTCTGGGTTTGTGTCACTGCTGCTGCGCGGGCAGCAGCTGCTGGCTTATTTCAGAGCGTTTTGGGAAAGAATTGAGTCCACTTGCACTGAATGTTAAAACAGCAAAGAACTAATGACTGTGTATATTTCTATTTATATCTTCTATTTATGACTATATTTATGGCTTTGTATGTGCTCAGAGTATCAAAAAAAAAAGGTAAATGTTGATCCGTATTTATTCAATAACTTATCCGCTGAATAAAAAATGTGTTTTATTTAACAGAATGTTGGTTTATGGTAGCTCATAATGAAAGCAGACACAGAGAACGGGTTTGTGCTGCAGTAGCACTGAGAGATTTCAGCACAGATCAGGCTTTTTCCGGTGCAGTGATATGAGTAAGAGGGAGCGCGAGAGAACTTGCAGCCTAAATAGATGAAAAGATGCAAAAATGTGCTGAAAGTGGTGAAGTGAGGTTATACAGGCAGCGCTGGGGGAGCTGGCAACGGAGCAGGGTTCTCTAGACCTTGGGGATGGTCTCTAGGGATGGTGGGAAAGGAGGTGGGAGACATCGCATTGCAAGGCTGCAGCTGGAATTTGGGATGGGGGTCTAGCCTGGTTCATGGGAGCTGGGAAAGGCCTGTCTGTCCTCTTCCAGACAAGACGTTATCCTTATAAGCAACCTTCTCCCCCACCAGCTGGATGGTTGGCTGAGTGGGAATGCAGGGCAATATGCAAAGATGGCTTAATCTCACTGCTTTGTAGCTAGCCAAATATTACGTGTTGGGCTTGAAGTGATGGATGAGGATCCCTCCACATCAAGGGAACAAGGAATTGTACTTCCAGGGCAGGGTTGCTTGCTGAGCTGAGGTGTCCTAACTTAGGAAAGGAGGAATTGCCCTTTCTCTCCCTTAGCTGCACAAGGGACACAGCATAAAAAGGCTCACTATTTATTATTTAATCAGCTTGCTGCAGTGTTGCTTTTTTTGACATTATTCATCTTTCATCCAGAGCTGAGCCAGATTCTCAGACCTCTGAGTTGGTTTCTGCTGGTGGAGACTTTAAGCCTGTATTATTTTCTTTTTTTTAATTTAAGCCTTCTTCACCTGCATTTAAACCAGGGTAAACCTGCATGCAAGCATTCTCGTTGTTTTGTTTTGGCTGCACAGAAGCCACTTTAAATTAGATCCTCCTGGTGCAGGTAGACCCTGAGCTTCCTCTCCTGAGTAGGTCAGACGAGTTGTTGGGTCTAAATGACTCTTTGGTGCTTGTTTGTCAAGTCGGGTGTATTCCCTGCCCCGCGGGTCACTGGGAGCCAGTTCAGCAAGCCAAGTGTAACCAGGTGGGGAAACCGCCTCATTCAGTTACAAGCATTTGTGCTCATTTGTGGCAGCAGCTCTTTCGTTATGACCACCAAGATCTTCATGTGGTGGAGTGCAAACCCAGGGAGGCGTTTTCTGCTCGCTTTTGTGTAACACCAGCTCTCCTCTTACAGTAACTGCTGACCAGGAAATCTCATGCTGCACACCTCGGTTCTTTCTCCTGACCTATTTCTCTCCCTCTCACCAAACCTAGCTAGTGGGGTTGTCCTCCCTTGTTTTGCAGGGAGAAAACTACCCTACATTTCTCTCTTCAGACATAATTACTTGGCACTGGGTTCATGGCAGCTGAACGGGTGTACGCTCCTGTGCTGATGCTCTGAAACACCCATCAGCTTACCCTAAGAGTTGGTCTACCTGGATGAATTATGAAGAGGCTAATTAAGCAAATGCAATGGTAGCTAATTAAGGAAGTTTCATCCGTGGGTCATGAGGTTTAGCAGCCAGCGCTATCAAATGCAAACCACACACCTCACAGTAAGGCATGCACTTGTACATGGGGATTGTTTCTAAATAAAACAGGCAACAAGGGTTATTTCCTTCTAATGGCATCATTCTTAGAGTGCAGCTGGTTGTAAATACAAGTTGTTATTTTTTAGGTGCTGGCTTTTGCAATGAGGTAGGTGGTTGGCTTTCATTCCCAGCAATCTAAGAACACAGTAAACGAGTTTATGCTTCTTGTAAACAGCATAGTCATATCACCACCAAGAGCAAGTGCAGTTCACAGACGAGGACCAGCCTTTGCTAAAGGCTTTGCTTGTTTTCGTTCCCCTTGCAGCAATGGACCCAGTCCCTGGATGCCCAGCTGGGCACCTCTGGCTCTGAAATATAACTTAGAGCAGCCTGCAGGGACTCGGTTGTTTTACCAGGAGGAGAAGACACAGCTGTAGGTGTAGCAGCAGTCACACAACATCCTTGTATCCTACTGGGCTAAGAAACCTATGGTCACAGGTTGGTATCTGAGCCTCATGGTCTTTTCTATTCCTTTCACCTTCTGATTGCCTGTCGCTAGCCTCCTTTCCCTGTCCCTTTGCTCGCTCCTCCTCCTGGCCGTGCCTGTTGTGGCAGTTCAGACAGGGATTCCGTTGTGTAGCAGCTCTCATGGGATGTTGGAGGGAGCACGCTGCAGAGACCCCTGCACTAGCATGGGCTGGGGGGCACAGCAGTGATGTTGGGCTGGGTATATGCCTCCTCCCAGACCTGTGCTGTGACCTGCGAGTCAGGATTCTTCAGACAGGTGGATACTCCTGGAGCTGTTTGAAGGGACTCCAGACCAGGTCAGCCTTGTTCCACAAAATCATTGCTTTTAAAAGGGCACAGAAATTAAATATGTAAAGAATATAAAGGTTGCAACCTAAAAGATTGAAACAACCCAAGAACTGGTTATGGTCGTGTTTGTGTTTGGTAAGCTAGAGGAGCAATGGCTTGAAAATCCAGAAGTTGATGTGGCTTGTTGTGAGTTAGACCTAACAGACAAAATTTTAAGGGGATGAGCGATTTGCTGGTCACTCCTGTGGAGATCTGTGGTTTGGTGCCAACATGATGGGTATAGATGATGGGGTGAGTTTCCATATCAGATGTGACTGCTGGCTCTCCTGGGATATGGGCTGACAGATCAGACTGCTCCCACGTCCCCATCAAGGGGTAGAATGTGAGACTTGCCTTTGTCTCCTTCCTCTTCTTACTTCTTTGCTCTCTGAGATTATTTTTAACCTTGTGCTTAAGAAGAATCTAGGTGCGTGGGCTCAGTCTGCATCTTATACAGCACTATTACAAGGCGATGATATTAAAAAAGTCCTGCTTAAAATGTCTGTGATTGCCTGATGCTGCTTGGCAGACTCAGAGCTGTCGGTGGGGATGGGACTGATGCTGGCTTTCAGGAGCTGAGAAGATGCCAGCCAGGGTCAGCACCAGAAACAAATCACACTTTCTGTCTTTGCTACTTGCGAAAACATTTGCCATCTTTGCTAATTATTCTCCATGCTTCCAGGGCTGGATTAATGGTAGCAGTTTCAAGCCCTCAGCTCTTCAGATCCACACATTCCTGCTTTCTGTGTAACTTTTCTTTTAATTTATCATTTCTTCAGAAAACTAGCTCAGTTTTCCCACCTTTTACTGTAACATCCACAAAAGATTAAAAATATGTTTGATGCTCTTTGGGGGTTGTGGACTGAGTAGGCTCTACTCAAACGCCTGTTCTCTGGGCATAGCTTTCCATGAGCGAGTTTTAGTGGTTTTACCCATACAAGGTGTCCTGTTTATGTTTTACCTGCATTCTTAGTAAGCACAGTATGTTTGTATCATGATCAAGGTTCCCAGTTCCAGTAAATGAGTAGGGATGGTTTATCTTCTCTCTAACTTGCCCCTATAATTTTTTGGGGTTTGCTGTTTATTTCAGACTTCTGAAGTCTGTACTCCTGACCTCTTTCATGTCATAAGGCTTGCCAGATAGTTGAATCGACATCATCTTTTACAAGCATACGGTATCTGTCCAGCTTGCTTTGATAACTGGCAGTGATAGCATGGTTATCTGATCATTTGCGACACAAATCCAATCTCAAACTTCCCTTTCTGCTGGGTTTTACTCACAGGTTGCCATGCAATCTGGCTACTGAACCGCTGCTGCTCAGATTTTGCAAACCGATGTGAAACTGAGACAGGGAGCAGTGCTGGACTGGAAACCTTTGTGTTGAAGAGGGTTTTGCAGCAACGTTCTTACCCCACACCCCCACACCTCCCCATGATGATATCATTAAAGGACATCAAATTAAGCAGCAATTTGTACTGAAACTCTCCCAAACAAAAAAGAACAAGTTTTACCTGTTGAACCTCAAAGTGATAGGGCGCAGGGGTGAAAGAGGGGTCCTGCTCTCTTCGGTGTCCTACTGTGATCATTATTGACTGTAGTCATGAGTGTTTGCCCAGAGGAACAAAGGCACTGGTTAGGTGACCTCATGGCAGGGTGCACTTTGAATTATTCTGCTCCCTTCCGACTGAACACAGCAATGTGAAGGAAGACCTCTTAGCTGATGATGCCAGGAGTTAGGAGAGAACTTGCAGTAGGAAAGAAAATAGCCCTTGGGCCAAATGAATCCAGGTGATGAAACTATTAAATGCTTCTGCAGGAGCATGTACAACACCCAAGCATCTCGCAGAGGTGAGCATGAAGTTGGCTTGAGGCCAAGTAGATAAAAAAGGGCTGCGTCCCAAGGCACGGATTTAATTGGGTTGGTAAGTGGTCCAAGGGAGAATGACACTGCTGGAAGGGCGACCAAAGTGTCTTTGCAGCCTGTCCACAGAAAGCTGTTGGTGTTTTGGTACTCCAACGGTTTCATCTCTTGCTGACCTGCTTCTGACTTTTTCCGCACAGTAGCTCTCAGCATTGCTAACTACTCTCCATTACTCATGTGCCAACTCCAGCTAACGGCACATCACTACCAGGTAATAAAGGGTGGGACTTACTGTAACTTTAACCGTTAGAAGTTACTTGGGCTGCGGTAGACAATTTGCCAAAGCTCCTTCTATAGCAAGTGGTAGGACATTGAGAGTTTACCTAAAGGACAAGGCAGTCAGCTCTAGTTCAGTCTTCCTGGACTGATACTTATATAACCTCTTGAAAACCTCAAAGGATGAGTGTTCCTTGATGTTTTGGTGGGTTTTTTTTGAAGTCTGTTCCTGTGCTTAATATTCTTGGGACAGTCAGCTGGGGTGAACTTCAGGACTTGCAGGGGACCTTAAGGAAGAGTAGTTGGAGGTAAGGTAGGAAACAAGCTACGTTCGGGTCACATATACTGCTAAATTCCTACATATGGGCAAAGTTCTATCAGCGTTTGAAGGAACATGAGTTCATCGTGATTGCAGATACTGTGATCACTCAGACTTCATGTTTCCTTGGACCAGTGTGTATCTGCTAGATCAAGGGATAGTATGAAACCTGTGGCTGTGCCGTGAGTCTAGCTTACAGGCTGACCCACCTGATTTTACCTGGAGTAGATTAGGGAGGGTTTAGGCTCACTGGCACAACTGGAGGGAAAAACCTCCAGCAGCAAAAGTTGGGATGATCACATCTCCAGTTAGCACAGCTGGATCTGGAGAAGATGTTTTCACCTGAGAGGACTTTGCCTGTCATTAGAAACTTGCACCCCTGAGCTCGGCATCTCTAGAAATTCTCTATTTGCTGTTGCATTTACCAACGGCATTTTGCCAGTGCCTGAGAAGGGTCATGCCTCCCCAGGATGGCAGCAAACAAAACATCCGCATCTTCGCAAACCGGCCTGCCCTTTGACACGTGGAACATTTTCATCTAAGCATTTTCAACCCAAGGTGCTTTAAATAAACCCGCTTGCGGTGCTAGATATCCACCTACGCAAGTCCCAGCAGAACTGTAGTAGAAGTGCTGCGTCAGTGTGCTCTACATTTGAAGCGTTAACTGCTGGCAGCGGACGTGTTGGAAGGACATGAGTATGGAGAAAACTACGATTGCAGTTAGCAATATGTGGTTAATTCCTTCAGTTATCCACCTGACTCACTCATACGCTTCTCCTCGTGTACCCAGGCAGTGACCCTGTTGCACAGAAAATGTATTGGACGGGTTGGGCTGAAATTCGCAGATGGCGTTGGACCAAAGTTAAAACTCAGCAGTGGGAATGCTCTCGCCTCTTTAGGGGAGGGAGTCTCTTTGCCCCGAAAGAAGCATTCAAAGTGTTGTGTTGAACCTCTCTTTGCAAATTCCTTTCAGATAATTAGGTAGATAACAGAGTAGTGACCCACTGCTTTTTTTGCCAGCCTGCCTTTAATGTGAAATCTATTGGGTGTCACTTGGTAAATCATTTTCCTCCAGGTATCTTAGTGTCTCTATCGGTAAGATGGTGTTAATGATACAAGCCCTAATATTTCCATGGGCTTTACGTTATTCTGCAGCATCATGCAAATCTCTTATATGGTCATAATTGAATTGGGTGATTTCTTGCCTTATCAAAAGGGCTTCTTTGTAAAGAAAGGAGAATACCATGGTTTTTTACTATTTTAAATATTTTTTATTACCCAAAGATAAATAAACAGGTACATTATTACTAACATTTCCACCCACATAAATAAAGTTACATAAATAGACATTTCAAAACATAAACTGAAGATGTGCAAATAATTCCCATTACTTTTTCAGCCCGACATATGAAGGTGTCCAGATTCTGAAATCATAGAGTTCAAGATTTTGAGGGAAAACATACTTTTTTTAAACTGAGACTTTTTCATTTTTTAATATATTCTGACAGATTCTAGGTAATCATTATGGCTTGATTCAGTTTTGTGGAGACTGAATTTCAATGCTGTTAGGCAAGGAAGTTCTCCTCCACAGCTCCCTGCTCTTACACTACTGGCTCCCTTTAAGCCTGGTGTCGGATCAAGGGGGTGACACATGTGCAGCCCACAGTGATTATTTTCTTTTCCAGTCGGTATGATTGGTGGCAGCCCTTGTGCTCCCTTCGGAGGACGAGGATCTCCTGCTTGATGGGGACGGAGTTGAGGCTGTGGTCCAGCTGCCCATCCAAATTCACGCATCTGGAGTGGCGGCACGTGGCATCAGCAATTACTTGAGGGAAACGGTTGTGGTCCTCGTCGATCCTGCCAGTGGACGTGAAAGGAAGCAGTTGAAATGGAAATGCTGCTGCATCTCCAGAGGCTTGATAGTCTGGATCACTATGGGCTCCCAGCTCAGGAATCTGGACTTCCTGGGAGATTGCCAATGAAGGGGCAGTAGACCCTCCACTACCGTAGGTTTTTAAGAAATAGTGTAAATAAGTAAATACTGCAGATTTTTAAGTGTAAGGCAAGCATGTCAGGACTGCATGCAACTGCCTTGGCAAAAACAACTTTCTTCAAAAGGGCACTGGCTTTGGAAGACTGATTAGTAATTTTTTGAGCTTCCTAACACGTCAGACTGACTAACGGACCCAAAGACCTTCAGCTTCCCCCCATACCATGAAACGTTCTTAGAGCCTGATGATGATGTTACTAAACCACCACTGAATTTGGTGCAATGTTAACCCTCCAAGGTATTTTTTGACGTCTTAGGTAAAGAATGCCTTTGAAGCTAAAGCTTGCCCCCATATAGAAATTAATTAAGTCACAAAAATAATTTGCTTTGCCTTCTGTATGTTGGCCTAGACCATGTTTTTGCTCTGTGCTCCTTTCTGTATTGGTTATCTTTCAAAGGGGATTCTATGATCTGTGGATACCCTCATATTTCCAAAATTGCTCAACAGCGAAGCACTGAAAATAAAGATGTGGGCATAGCCTTGGCATTATTCTTGACCAGGGCAGCCAGTGGATTTCTAGATCACAGGGACAGACATCGTACCTGTAATCCCATGGAGCCAGAGAGCGGCTGCTGACATCAGGAGTCACTTTGGTGTCCTGGTTCATGCTGCTGATGCTTACATTGACTCTCACCATTTGAGGGAATTTTGAGTCTTTTTTGGGCAGACATCCAGCATATGCTTGCTTGAAGAGGCTCTCCAGCTTGAGTCCAGGCTGTATCACCTTCCCGTCGGCAGAACCACTGGCTGACAGCACGGCCACCAGCATCAGGAGCAGTGAGCTGAACTGAAGAGAATCGGTGCATTTAGGAACACAACACAGGTACAGCTGCTGTGACACAGCGTGCCTAACGACTCTTCTGTGCAGCTGGGAAGTTCATCCACAGTCAGCCTTGCTGG
The DNA here is from genome assembly GCA_035590275.1 of Ibycter americanus. Taxonomy (NCBI): domain Eukaryota; kingdom Metazoa; phylum Chordata; class Aves; order Falconiformes; family Falconidae; genus Ibycter; species Ibycter americanus. Next base: position 75,563,691 of record JAVJGI010000062.1, read on the forward strand.
TAGTTAAAGCCTACACTGCAGGTTGCAGTAATTATGGAAAAATGTGCCATATATCACGTCCACTCTTGCTTTCATTAAGTAATTATTACAGTGCTGACAGGTATGATATACACCCAGTCGTAATATGGTGCTAAAAATATCAAATTATGGAAAATAATATCATACAGGACATAGCATAAAGGATATAACAACAAAAAGGCACTCTAAGGTTGAGTTTTCAATGTATTTCTTGGCTCAGTGTATGTTGCAATAGCCCTGTTCACTAATACACCCGTGCAGCCTCATTGTTGCCCCATGCTGGTGCTATTCAGCTGTCTCTCATTTTAGTTATTTTCAGTTACTAATGGTTTAATCAAGCATTTTAAAGATGGGTGCAGATCTCCATTCCTGACAGTCATCTATTAGAATTGAAATATGTCTCTGTCAAATTGAGGGAGAAAAAAACCAGAAAGCAAGTTCTTACCAGAGAAGCACGAAGGATTGGCAACATCTTCCTTCCTTCTCTTACTGTGGCAGATGCTTGTGCTGGGTTCTGTTGAACTGAAGGTGTTTGGGCACATGCGCTGCTGGACTTTTTATAAGGGCATCTGTGCTGTCCTAGTTAATTTGGAGTAGGTGTTTTTTTCCCAACCTTAACTGTGGTTTCTGACCATAACTTAAATTAAAAAGTGTATATATATATATTCCATTAACGCAGGTGGAAGACAGGATATGGGCTCACCCTTTCTTAGATGTGTAGATGATGTCATTACTTTTAGCTATGTCACATAAGCAGTAACAAACCTCAGTGATGATACTAGAAAACCACCAAAAAAATGGCATTCGCTGCAGTGAGCGGGGGCAAAGTATACAATTTTAAAGTGGAACTAGAGTTGTTATCTAGTCAAACGTAAACTGATGTGTTTCATCATCTTGGGATACTGTAGGTATCAAAAACATTAATGTCACTGGCACTGCCAGATTGGATCCGTTTTCTCCCAGGTCAGTCTGATATCTTTTCATCCTGAATTGGGCAGATGTTGGACAGCTGACCCCCATCCAATTGCTCTCCAATACTTGCCATTTGCTGTCACTTGTCTTGATGCCTGAGGAGTTAGGTTCCTTCTCAAGCTCCCATTTTTTTTCTCAAATGTCCCAGTTTGGATCAAACTATTTTTATTCATGTCTACACCTCAGGTGAGGTATGTCAGTTTTGATCAGAAACCCAAATAGAGTCATCTTCTGTCTGGGGAAAAAAGAAAACAACAACCCAACCATGAACATTGGTTTTGAGCTTGCCATCTTTTCATTTCACTTCAGGCTTTCGTGCTCTGAGACAGGGCTTTCATCCTAAGAAAAGGGATCTGGGAAGTGTGATGAATGTAGTTAAACCTTCAGTTCCTAAGCTAGGGAGAGGACAGAGGGGTTCAAGAGAAACCTTGCAAAGGCTGTGAGATGCAAGATGACTCCTCTTGTAAGCAGGAAAATTGGAAGGAACCACACACACCTCCTCCATGGTATACAGGTGACAGCACGCTGCACTTGGAAATATTGAGAGCTAAAATACCCTGCATCGTGTAGCCCCAAGGCATTGCGACTCCCTGTGTCCCAGACCTGTGTCCTGGGTGACAGTGATCAATGTTCCCATGCAACTCCTAATCCCACCCTGCTGTCTCTCCATCCTTGTAAGACCAATATACTGCAGCTGGGACGTACCCTGCCACGTTAGGATTTAAACATGCAATATTTAAGTATTTCATGTTTAAATATTTAAATCCACATGTTCAAGTGGACCGACTCTATTTGATGAGGTGACAGTCAGAATCCCTTTCTCCAAGTATCTCTTTCACTAAGATACTGTAACCTGGAGAGGTTGAGCGGTTTGAAGGCTGTGCCCTCTTGTGACTTTGGTTCTTTATTGTTGCTCTAGCATATAGCAACTACCTTGTTTTTTCTTAGGCAGGTGTCTTCATGAGCCCTGAATGCTCATGCAAATCTGTGGGCTTGACCCTGAAAGAGACCTTGCCTTAAGGAGGCATGTCTGCATTCACTCCCCTCGTCTGCTTTCAGGGATTTAAATCAACAGCAGGTAGTACTCTCTAGTAAGTATTTTTGTCACCAGGATTTACAGGATGCTCTGGGCCAGGGTGCTTCTGTGGTATCATCATTATCCTTTGTTGAGAGCTCAGAGCTCCACAGTTACGCCAGCCAGCAGCAAAGTAGGGATGTGAAAATTCTCGATAAAGCAGATACTGGCCTAGGAACTGGAAATTTGATTTCTCTTCCAGGCAAAAATCCCAACCACTAGCCTTCAGTGTCTTCTTCTTCCTGGGAAATACTTCATGGCATAGCTCATTAGGACAACTCAATGTCTTCCAAGGAAAGACTGCACCCAGAGTGCTGCAAACCTGGCACACAGAGAGAGGGGAAGGCTCAGATCCCTCAGGCTGCAGCTTCTCAGGTCATGATGCTCATTGTAATGAACTATGAGATATAATAAACCAGCTATTTCTACCTTCTCTGATGAAGTTCCTGGAGAGTAGGTGGGCGATGGACAGACACGAGGGTGTTGATACTGCTCTTAGGGTGAATTGCAGAGACATTCTTTGACCAAGGGGCTTATGTTTTAGAAAGAAGGGAGTGAACGTAGAGTCTATCCTTCTCTAACATTTCTTTCTTAGGAAATGGGTCTTGTCACTTTGCCCTGACAGTGGGTTACAGGTAGCTGGGATGTGCACCATACAGTAACAGTCAGGGTAACAGCCTTGATCTGCTGATCTATACCTTTTCTCAGGTCTGATTTTGGCGATGTTTTCAGAGGAAAATGATGCAAATGAAGTGTGTTTTTTATGTTTGCTTAATATTTAATTAAGCAAATTAATATTGGGTAAGTCCAAATTTTACTCGCCTTGTGCCATCCAAAGGAGGATGTAACTAAGGGTAGAATTTAGTTTGTGGTTTCTGGGATAGACATGACCTATATCAGCTTGTTTAAAAGATGCTGATGCTTGAAAAGTTAAGTGTATAATTCAGTTTCCCTCTTAGAGTTAGAGGTGTACATGTTAAAGGAAACGGTCCCCTCAGAAGGGGTTTTCTCTAATGCCATTTACTGAAATAGCCATTCAAAGTGGGACAGTTAAATTTCCAATTTTAGAAGCAGAAAAGATTTCAAAAGACTACAGAGTAGTGGAAGGTCAAATTCAACCAGCCTGACCCTAAATCCAGGCTCGTCTACTTTAAATGTGTCAGTGGTTTGGGTTACCTCAGTGCTTGAAAGGTGAATAGTGAAGCATTCAAACACAGCTAACGTAACACAACATCACAATACTGAAAAAAAACCCCAAATGCTTTCCATGGTTTATTTTGAGCCATGAACACATTAATTTGCAATTGTCATAGGCAAGATGAGAGGTTCTCAGGAGAAAGTTTACCTCTTGAAATGCTTCCACGAGGTCTGGATAATACAGACAAAACTCTCACATTTCTGGTTCCAAGATTTTTCCAAGTTCTAAATAATTATTCTCTAATTCTTCCTGAATTGTCTGAAGTGAAAACAAAAATTGAACACAATTTTTGCCACGAGGTTAGAATTTACCCCATGGAGTTTGTTTTGTTCTGACACTTAGCTCTCTTTTAGCTAGAGATCTGAAAACTAGGACACTAACAAATGCTTACAAAACCAGAAAAATTAAAGGTTATCTAAAGCCTTTTAACATCAAACCTAGCCTTTCTCTTGGCTCTGGTGAAAGCTTTCTTGCAATTAAGTTGCTACTTAAGTACTTTACCCAGCTGAGATCCTTCAGGCACCCAAATCTGAGTGTGATGGTCTTGATGACACTTTCTCCCCTTAAAGTCACAGTGTGAGTCAGTGCCAGAGCTCTCGTGTCCTGTTGTAAATTAAGAGAAATAACAGATATCTCCATATACTTTAAACAATTTTTTTTCAAACAATTTTTTTTTTTTTCCAGTCACTCTCAGTTAAGTTTATACTACTTCTGGAAAATAAGGAGCTTTTCTGTTTAGATGTAGGAAGATATTTACTTTTTCTTGTCGGAGAGAATACATTTTCTTCCTCCTGAGTTCATATTTTTATAAATCCCTATAAATAAGACAACACTCTTCCTCCTACATACAAGCACTGCGTGACCCACTGCATTGTGGCGGCACTTTCTAGGAGACCAATGTTTCAACTGAGCTGGAGGCCAGTGGTTATCTGAGAGAAACTGAGAACTTGGTGGGGCAAGGCTCTGAGCACCCTGATTAAACACTGAAGCTTAATTTTAGTTTAGTTTAATTTAATCCTGCTCTGAGTGGATGGTTGGATGGGAGACATCCAGAGGTCTCCCTTCAAACTGGTTAAATCACTGCACCAATGTCCTACCCCTTCATCTTTGTACAGGAGACATGGCAGAAAAGGTAAAGTAAACTTTTTCCTCTATTAAACACCTCTACTTTTCCTCCCCTGTAGATGTGGTAGAAATTATCATCTCCTACTGCATACCTAAATTTTCCAAGCACAGCTAAATCAATAGCACAGTTATTCATCCGCTGTGGTTGCTGTCAGTGGTTGACACATGTGTTGCATGACTAATATCTAATAGATATTCAGTAACTGGGAAGTCAACATAAAGTAAACAAACCACTCAATTAATCTTTTGGATTGCTGTTTGGAGGGACAGGAAAAAAAGAGGGCTTCCAGGTATGTGAGTTGGACTTAACAAGAAGCAGGAATTTTATACCTCCTCTGTGGTAATTAATAGATGATTAATATTATATGCCTGTATACATAATATTACAAGACTGTAGTGTAGTCCAGGTAAGTGGAGAGGGGCTTTATGCCGTCAGGAGGTGGGCGCAGGATATGACCACTCAGATTACAGCTGGATCCTGATCAGCAGGGTACCACTACTTGTGTTACTGCAGCGCCCAAGGGTTCATTGTAAAGCTGGGACAAATTAGCACCTAACGCGTAATGGAAGGGGCAATATCTCCTGGTCAACACGAGATACTCGTCTGCATGTTAAGGAAGGTCTGAGAAATGCAATGACTGGCTGAGGAGAAGGAATCTAGGCTGAAACCAGATCATCAAAGGTGGTAAAGATCTTCCTCGAACAGAGATGATTTAATGTGTCCCCTCATTCATTTATTTTTGTGGTTACCAATGATGTTAATGACCAAATAATTTTGTTATCGATTAGAGATCTCTCCGTCAATGTTTATTTTCATGGCTTCAAAGGCATCCGGTGGCAATACATGTCACAGCCAGTTATAAACTCTACAAGAAGAAACCCTTTATGCATAAAATTGGCTGATATTCAAGCTGGTAGAATGGTTTATACAATTAACTCATTTTGAAATTCTCTGTTTGCTGTGCTATCTGCTCGCATCCTGTGTCTCACCCGCACTTTGGCCCCAGCAAATGGCAGGAAGCAAGGGGAGAAGGACTGGGGTCCCTGCTGCTGCCCCGCACCCAGCAGATCCTGCCTGCAGCACTTCCCAAATGTCCATCTGAAGTTTCATTTGCTGCAGGTTGAGACATTTATTTCCCATCCCCAGTGGGTAGAGGGACAAGTTGTTCCTGTCCCCTTTCCCGCTTGGATCATGCTTTCAAGACCTTTGCACATCTGTTTTTCATCTTGCTCTGCCTGGGAGGATCTCCACTTGACCTGTCCATCCCTTGCAGAGCCGCACTCTAAGTTCAGGGCAAATTGTCTGCGTCGTGCTTCAATGTCCTGATGCTCACAGACCCTCTGAGGGGCAGGGAACTGGTACCTGGCACCTCTTCACAACGGCAGCACTGAGAAACTCCCCTGGCTGCACAAAACTGGTGTCAGTATTTCAGGCAGTCTGTGTCCTACCCTTTGGAAAATAGCTATTCTTCCTTTTTGGGACCACTGTAATTAAAATTTATCTGAAATGCAGTAAATTCTGAAGGTTGACAGGAAGTCCTTGGTGTATTTGTCCTTATCTCAACACCAACTGGCAGCTGCAGATTTGTCAGCCTCTTTCACCTCCAGCTATACATACTTTTCCTGCAGAAAATTAGGAGTAGCTGCACTGGAGTGCTCAGTTTCCAAAACTGAGTATCTGTGGCAAACAGGGAGAAAAACATGTTGCAGACTTGTCTGGAGAACATCTGAGAGTCGGTGCTTTGCACCATCCATTGAGGGAAAAAAAAATGAAATTGTCCTTGTGTAGTTGTATCGCTTCCAGATGTTTAAATCTGCAAATATGAGTTTCTCATACATGGGCACAGCTTGTGATTTTACATTTGTGTCTCAGCCCTGACTTCAACAGGACAACAAAAGGAGGAATGCAGCAGTGCATGAGGTTACTCTACAGTTGCGTACTCTCTCCCTGATTCGAGACAGGAGAGAGACCAGAACACGGGACACTGAAATTCCTCACTTTGTACTCTCAAAACACGTCATGAGGATGAAATTTATCTTGGTTCCCAGTCTGATGAATCCTATTTCTTTGGGAAGGCTTACAGAAAGCACAGTGCAAATAAGAATCTGTCCCTGAAATGTTCAACTGTATCTGGACGGAGACCGAAACAGAGGGAAGATGAGGCAGAACTGTAAAACAGGAGCTGTCTCCTGCAACCTCAGTTCTCATCTGCAGGAGGTACTCCCTGCAGTCCTGGGCTCTGATGATGCCTGCGAGGTTTGGGATCTGCCTCCCCAGCCGCTCGGCAGAGGTGAAGCAGCCCTCACCGCGCAGGCACCACACAGCGCCCGCGGGACCGGCTCATGGCTGTGAGCACAAGGCGATGCCGTCGGAAAGGGACTCACACGGAGCATTGAGAGGTCAGTGCTATGTGCCAAAACACCAGCCTTTAGCCGGTGGCTGCTCCGCCACCAGCTTTCCAACAAAATTAGGGTCAGAAAATGAGTTTTATCACCAATGTGTTCACTCTACCGGTATCCCAGGGATTACACTGAGGGCTGCCAGGCAGGTTTCATAAGGCAAGCTGCAGAAATAAAGGTGTTTCCACTGTGACCATTTGCCCACTGCTTGGGTAAAATCTGAAAAACTTGGTCAATCATCATCTCATTTTAAGAACTCAAACTCTTTTTTTTTTTTCTTTCCCCTCACAGAGAAATGACTCCTGGCCGCAGCATTTTGTGTGCAAGAAAGTGTCAGAATTCAAAAGCATTGGAGAATAAGTGACTCAGAGTGGTTTTGGTGAGAGTGGTAAATGCGTAATTTTCAAGCCCATTCACCTAGCTGGGGTTTGAGTTGACTTTTTTTTTTTTTTTTTTTTTAAACAAAAAGAGGAAATTCATCATTTTTCCAAACATATGCAAATTCTGACCGCAGTGCAATGCAGTTTTCAGAACTATCCCAGCCAGAGATTTCAGAGAATACCACTGCAGAAGGTCTCTTCCTCCGAGATGTGTGGCCTCGCAGCAGTGGAGTGGGGGCAATGGGTCGGTGACAGAAGCCCCCTGTCCCATTTTGACCTGAATGATGCCTTTTAGCCAGACTGGTCCTGTCTGTGCTGATGCCGTGGCTACAAGAGCAAAGCGAATAGGTGTATGCCAGGCAGAGCTCTTGAGTAATTTCTCTGTTGAAGTGGACCGCCACTGCTGCTTTTAACAGCTGTTTGTTCTGGGTGGACTGACTGTGCTGAACCCAACTAAGGCTAGAAAAAAGGACTTGTGGTCCTGCCTGTATTTCAGCCAATGTGCCATCCTGCATGACTGTTTATTCTTAACAGCTCTAACAGCTTCTCCATCAACACTGGAGGCCATCATCCATCCTCTGGTGTTCATTTGCAGGCCTTACTCTCTTAATTTTCCATTGCAAAGAGTAGGCAACAAACGACAACCAACAAGTTAGCCCCAAAATGGATACAGGGATGAGAAGGGCCAGTACCAAAGCTCAGCAAACTGTAAGGGTTGGAGGCTTTTCTTTCTTCAGTTCCTTTGAGCCCAAAGTAGATGGGACCATAAGAACATTCGTCGTTCTGGACCAGGAGGAACAAGTAAAGGTCTGCAGGAATGAAGAGCCTGTCATTCCCAGGATATAATCAATGGCCAGGTCACCACATCCTGGGTGAGAATGAGGGTGTTTTTGTGAAGATAAGAGTACTGCAGTTTACTGTCTGGCTTGGGGAGCATAAGATTATATGATCAACCTTGTCTGTACAGCCCAGTCCCTTAAAGGACAGCACCCACAGCCCCAGATCCACTGAGCATCTGTGTCTCATGCTCCCACCCGCTGCAGGACAGGTACACATTGCAGGATCCCATAGTGACAGTAGCACGCATCACGTGGAAGAATCACTTCGACACTTGTGATTCTTTTAATATTTCCATGGCCAAACTCTATCACATCCCATAAGGGAGCAGCAGGCTTTAAGCAAACAGTATCTACATTATGTCAGCATTAGAAGATATGGAGAAAACCTTAACGGACAACAGCTCATTCAAGCCATATCAATGACAGAGAGTTACAAAGAACAAATTAGGATGTAAATTATTTGCTTGCAAAAGACTTGATCAGATAACTTAATTGTTTCATCAGATAATTTCTTCGCAGAAGATAATTCAAGTAGCTCTGCCAGAGTGAAGTTTTATTTGCTGCAGCTCATAAGCCTCCCAGCCAAGGAGCTGTGTGGCTACAGTTCTCACGAATGCTGTTTATACACCCTCTTCGTTGCTAACGGGTCAGTCTAATTTGGTAGAAGAAGTTATGAAGAAGCACACAGACAGAGGTCTCACATGGATCACGGAGGGATTGCGATATCATATTTTGGTCTTTGCTTCCCTTTTGCTCCTCTGGGAATTAAGAAATGTCTGTTTTCTCCACCCCACAGAACCTTTGGGAAGTGGTGATGGGTTATAGGCAATGGTGGAATTGGCTGGGCAGGACGGTGCATGAAGACCTCTCATGGGACACCATGAACTCATGGTGTAGTAACTGCTCGCTTGTGATTCCAGGCTAGGGATAGCTGTACCCAAAACGTAAAGGTGTTTCCCTGCATTTTCTCTCCGGTGTTTCCAACCGCTTTTTCCCTCGTGTGCCCAGATCCTAGACATCCATACACGAATCTGTTCTCCATCTCAAAACCATTAGAAGCATTCTGGTTTGAAGCCAATTTTCAAGAGAATTACTTGCATCATTTGCAGTTTTGAACTGCTGTCCTTTTTAAAATTGAATTTTCCTTGTTAAAAGTACTTAAGAGCTTGAGAGAAAGTGGATTCAATATTTAATAAAATACATCTGCAATCAACCACGTGAGAATTTTGGATTTAGTGTATGGAGAGAGATAAGTATTAAAGACCACAAACCGAACTAAAGAAGCCAATATATAAAAAGTCTGAATGACTAACACCAAACTAGAATCTAAACACGTTTCTCCGTTTCATAAATGTCGTAAGATAAATTTGTATATTATTCTTGCTTTTCATTTTGAAGTGCAATAGCAGGTTTCGTTGTGCAGGCTGGTTGTGTATTTATTTGGACACAATTCCTTGACACAGAATTAAAATATAGTTTTATCCGTCTGTAACTACCTCACAAGCAGAAAAAAAATATGAAATTATCATCTGTGGACTAAAGAGGTTATTTATGTAATTATGACCACACAATTATCATGTTAACAGTCCAGAGACCTTCATCTTTGCATCCAACCTTCACTTCAGAAGATCTGTGCCCTTTTATAAGTACCAATACTTGAAATCAAGCCTTTGTAGATGCACCAAACCTTGAAACACGGTACAGACACTCAGGAACAGAGGAAGCTGTTGCTTTGGAGGGAACAAGCTGAATGGGGTAGGAGCAACAAGCTTTCGGAGGAGAGAAAATAAAAGTTACAGATGATTAGAGGCTGATTTTCTGACTGCTCTTCACATTACCTGTATAAGCCAGGCTGTGCTGAGCAGTGGGAAGGCTGTATAAATGTACAGGATTTGCATGCGCAACTGTAAGAAAACTCTGATTTTCCTGAAGTAACCGGTTAAGGATTTGCTAAAACCTCTTCCAAAACAGTATCGAAATTTTCTCTCCTTTCTTTCATCTCTCTTTTTATTTTTGTTACTGTGAAGACTGAAATAATTGCAATGAAATGTGCCCACACTTCTAACCAAAGAGACAAATCCTCTTGCTGCTTCCTACCAGTTTGCAAAGCCTGTAAAAAACCTTCAGCACATCCCTGCAGAGGCACATCCCCAGAGCCTTCACCTCAGCCACCTCCCCTCAGGGGCTTCCTCTGGGCTGGCTCAGGAGACGGGATTTAGCGCTGAGAGCAGCAGTGCAGGAGATGCTAGATATCACAAGACTTCTGTGGTGCACAAGAGCTGATGACTGATAAGCAACTTCTATGAGACAAGCGGAAGGAGACAAGCAGGCAAAGTACCCAAATGTCTCATCATCCCAGCCCGAAGTTAGTTTGCAAAGGATTCAAGCAGCGTTTTACCATATAAAGTTGCATCTGGCCAAAGTAAAATGTTAATCAGATGGTGGGGTGATTGCTTATCTGTCTTATTTTCTTTCTTTTTTTTTTTTTTTTTTTAGCAAAGGAGGGATGGGCAGAGGCTTTTCTTTTTGCATGTGCGCAGGTGACCTTTGTTCCCTCGGGGGAGGGAATGTTTTAAATTGCATTAAATGGTCTCATGCTTTGCCAAAACCTGGGCATGGCTGGTGGAAGAGCAGATAAATGGTAGTTGGTCAAAAGGTGGGTCTTGGTCCTTCTCCTCATGGATGAGTTATGAGGAGAAAGGAGAGAACGGTGATGCTCTTCCCCTTGGAAAGCAGGCACCAACAGTGGTCCTCCTTGATGATGACGCTCAAAAGCTTTTGGATGCTAAGTGTCTGGTTTTGGAAGATTGAGATAATGAGGCGGATTAAATCGAGCTTACAGAATTCTTCTGTTTTGAATTATTCAATGTGAATATATAGACATGTACATTTATTTCCTCTGAAAAATGGCCATTTGAGATGAATGCAACGCTTACTGAAAACTGACAGTTGTGACAACTAATGACCAGTAAAATTGTATTTTATTTTACATCCATAAATATTATGCAGAGTATTCTCTAGGTGGATTTGCACTATGTTTTCATCTATTGTGAATAGGGAGTCTGCGTAAAGCACAATTGCTGAAGGCTGTTTCTAAAGTGGTTTAGAATTTAAGGTGTGTGCAGTAAGCAAAAATTGGGTCAATTTTATACTTTCTGAAGGCAATGGAACTTGGTAATTTCTAAGAATTATTTCCTTCCTGAATTTACTCATCGTTGCTCCTTGTATCTCATAATTGTTTGGCTAATAAAACGCAATGGAAGAGTATGTCTTTCTGTGTAAGTCAGTGGAAAAAATCACATTAGCAGCGTTGAAGCAAAATGAGATGTGGTGACAGTCAAACCATGTGGATGACATATGTGTGAAAATGCTGCTGACTACAGCCCCCTTCATTCCTGCTGTGCCAGGACTAAGTACGATGGATGGTCTTGTCTTATAAAGCTCAGCAGAGAAAGGAGTGAGATACGGTCCTGCTGTGCTTACTCCATGGTGGAGAAAGCTGAACCACATTCAGTTCAATGTCCAGTGTCATTTCTTGCTTTCCAAAACATATCTTGGGGGACCAAAATGACTCCCAAGTTCACTGGAAAGCATAAAACCCCAAAACATAACATTTTTCTTTCTTTTTATAAGATTTTATTATAAGATTTATAAGACTTTATCATGGAAAGAAACATTTTTCATCCTTAGTGAAGCAAGATATTTTGCTCCAGATCATCACGAAACAAAATTGTGAGTATTTGAGTATTCAGAAAGACCTTTCCTTTTAATAGTTGTTATTTATTATTAGTTTTGATTTATGGTAGTGGTAAGAAATCTGTTGGTGGAAGCTCTGGGTTTATTAACTGCTGAAATGCAGGAGGAACACAAGTATGGGAAAAATACCCTTTGCCCAGTCACTCTAATGCAAAAGATGATTACCAAGGTGGAACATCACATCAAGAAGCTAAATATTAATTTCTGTCTTGTTTTACACATTTTATTTTTCCTCACATTGTTGAGCAAGTAGACATATAGACTTGCTCCCCACTTACTTTTTTTACAGAATTTTTCTGAGGTACTTGGTAGGAGTTGGCTGAAATGTCTTTTCCTTTTTAAGTTATGGGACTCTTTCCACTTATGTGCTGCTTCTCCTGGGCTTTTTTTTTTTTTTTTGGGTTTGGTTTGGTTTGGTTTGGTTTTGGAGTTGGGTTTTTTTTTTTTTTTGTTTGTTTTTTGTTTGTTTTTTTTTTTTATATGGCTGCTTTTTCCCCTTCAGGGGGAAAAAAAAAAGTAATAAGTAATAATCCATTTTTTCATTTTCAATTAAATCTCAAAAAACCCTCAAAACAACTTCTTAATTTTTTTATGTTCAAAATCCATAATCTTTGAGGTGCTGGGAGAATCCCATTATGTTTATAGTAGAACCAATGAAATGATTAAAGAGAAAACAAAGAAACAAACAAAATCTTAACAACTCTGAAAAGGTAAACTGGAAAACAAAAAGGCATCCACACACAAAAAAAAAAAAAGGAAGAAAAGTACAATATTTGAGGGGAAGGGCAGCATTGGCTGGCAATACTGTGCTTTGGTGATACTGTGTGCTTCAGAGGAAGGATGTGAGATGCTGGAAACACTGTTTTGGGTGAACCATGTATGACAGGAGTCACCAGTTGTAACTATCTTAATTTTTAGTTGCTTGGGAAGCCTGCAAGCACTTATCTTATTTCAAGCATCTGTTTAAATGGGACTTGAGCACAAATCTCTTCGTAAACCAGGACTGGATTTAAGCATGTGTTGTACTCAGTCCAGAGACAAGCAAGACCTGCTTGGGAAGACTTTTCCAGCCTTGCTTTCTGCTGTATGTTACTGCTGTAGATAAAGGTTTTGGCTTCTGTTTCTCAGCAAAATCAACATGAAATAAGGTTCAGAGGATATTCTGTAAAAATGGATTATTGCTGCTTTTCACATGCCTGAAACACCTGAGCGAAGGTGTACGGGAGGGAAAATACTCTCCTTGCTTGGGAACGGAGTTCAGTACAGAGTTCCCACAAGAAGAGCCATGAGAAAGGAGCTGCAAAGGTACAAGGTTATGCTCCCTGCTCCATCCACACAGGTAATGGTGTCACAGAGCAGCAGAGAGCCCATCTCTGATGTCTGTGTCATCTGCAGCCTTGCAGGAGCTGCTCAGCTCCAACAAAGGAGGTCACATGAGAGGAGGTCATGTTTTCAATGGTGAAGAAAAGTGGAAAGCCCTTCTGCAGGAACTGCAGAGTTGACCAGCAGATTTTGGGCGGAGGAGGCTGAGCAGAGATGGGCTCAGCCTGAGCATGACTCATCCCAAACACGAGGAGGTTTCCAGCAGCCAGCAGTGGAACAGCTCCTGCAGGGATGTGAGTGGGTGACCATCAAAGGCTCAGGGCAACACGTCCCCAGCACCATAACAGACTGAGCTCACCATAGCACTGACCTCTCAGTGCCTCTGAGCAAGGATAAGGCTGTGTCTGCAAGGAAGGGCAAGCCCATGGGCTGGTCAAAACTGCTGCTCCAAGGGTTAACTCTAACCCAACTCGTGTTGGTGTAAGGGAGGCCAAGCATGGGCAGATGAAATTGGGGATGTGCTGGGACATGCCGTGCTACACCCTGGTGTAGTGCTGGGCTGGCAATGGCATTAGGGGAGGGATATGTTCAAACCCAGAAGGTCACCCAAAGGCACACACAAGACTCTCAGCTAAGGGAAATTCAGTTAATTTATTAGCAACAAATAACCCCTCCCTAAGAAACTTTTAATTACTGACTTGGATACTGAAAAACAAAGAAAGAAAACTATTAAGCAGACACTTAGGGAAAAACCTTCCTCCCCTTCCCACAAAGCTCAGCTCCAGGCCAACACCTGTCATCCCCCTTCCTTGTCTCTAGTCCCTTTGCCACCACACATTGTGATCGGTCCTTGCAGTCCCTTCCTTCGGTGAGTCCTTCATGGGACGCTGCCCCAGCGTGGGTCACCCACGGCTGCAGTCCTGCAGAGGTACCCACTCTGCCACAGAGGGCCTCTGCATCAAGATGGATTGACCAAGCTCCCACACATTATCTGGGTTGCCCCAGCCAGATGTTTGTAGAGCCCTTGCTGGCTCAGCAGACCCTGGGAAGGAGGGGACAGTGGGGACCCTTTGTTTCTTCCCTCAAGGATTTTGTCCCCTGCTGGTGTTTTCCCTGTTGAATCCTGAGTTGCTGCTGAGCACTTGGCCCCAGTCTGTTGTGTCTCCTTCCCCATCCAACACAGCTCTGCTTCAGTGATGGGTCTGCAGCCTCCACAGGCTGGTGCTGGTCCTGGAGTGCTGAACACCAGGAAAAAGTTTACAGATAAGGGCATGCTCCTGGATAAAGGCATGCTCCTGGATAAAGACATGCTCCTGGATAACCCCAAAAGCCAGCCCCTGGCATGGCTAGAGGATTTTAGGGTGGAATGGGTGCTGGATGAATTTGAGCTGTCATGTCCCTGCCATGTCCCTGCTTTGCAGTCACTGCTGGTGCTGTAGGACTTGATCCTTATTGGTGCCTAAGGGATGTCCCAGATCTCCCACGAAGGGCTTGGTCCATGACTAATGTCTGCTGGAAGCATCAAAACAGAGAAGAGCTAACCATCACTGCTGACTGCCCACCACCACTGCCAAGCGAGAGGCTGGGAGAGACCCACCACTTCCTCTCCATCAACCATGTGGGAGATGGGTTAGTACCTGGCAGTGATGCTGTGGTGTTGGCTGAGTGTGGACATGGCCAGACAGGTCCGGCAGGTCTCAGGGACAGAGAATGGGTCCTGGAACAAGTTATTTCTTTAGCAGAAATATGCCTTCTACGTACTGTGCTGGAAGTGTTGGATCTTCTGTTTGGGTTGAGTTTTATTTTGGATGGGACTATATTTCCAGACAACATTTCCTGCCTTGAAAAACACGTTTTTTCTCAACTGAGAAGCTGAGGATTGCACATCCTAACTCTTGCTTTGCCCGCTGTGTTAGGAGGCTCTGGGTATCTACTGCATAACCTGACGCTGTTCCCTGCAGCTGTCCCTTCCATAGATGTGGTGTTACTGCAGGGCAGTGCTGAGGCTGAGCAAACCCAAGCTGTGTAGAGTGCAGGTGCAGTGAGACACGAGATGTTAAAAAATTCCCCTTTTGACTCATCTCCAGGAACTGTTTCAAATCGGGAGCAGGTTGCCTGTGCTAAGAAACCTCCAGGGATTTAGAACTGTGAAATGTGGTATCTCTGCCTGTGTGGTGGTGAAGATCTATGAGCTGCCAGTGATGACAGAGTCCTTGCTCATGATGAATTGTGTATCTGGCATACGAGGGAAACCTGGGTATCTTGGAACAATTTGTCTTTTTTACCTGAATTTACTAAACCTTTAAAATTCGGTAGTGCCAGCAAACCCATATAACATGCATACTCCTTCTTGCCTCTCAGCAAACCCCTACGACATGTGATGGGGACTTAAAAGCTGGTGTCCTTTGCTCTGTCTGTCACACACACATGATCCTGGCCAGACTGTCCCCCTGTGCACTGTCAACCTTGTGTGTCTGGGTCTTCCAAAGGACACTGGCTGTGGAGACCTGGCAGAAATGGAGTTGTGCTCCAATGAATCCCCACAGGAAAAATGCAGGGACTGGGAAGATATGGCACTCTATGGAGCATCTTGTCCTGTAGCAGAGACCCAAGCTGCTTGGGAGAGACTGATGCCAATCCTTACTCTGTACAGGCTGCA
The DNA here is from genome assembly GCA_035590275.1 of Ibycter americanus. NCBI lineage: Eukaryota > Metazoa > Chordata > Aves > Falconiformes > Falconidae > Ibycter > Ibycter americanus. Next base: position 75,579,436 of record JAVJGI010000062.1, read on the forward strand.
TCCATGCTCCCTCCTCCTCATTCATCCAGCAAAAAGTAAGGGCATCATGGATGATGAACATAATGAGCTTTTGTTGATATGCATTTGCTCATGTATTTATTGATAGCTTTGCTTTTTAAAATTTTTTTTTTTGGTGCGATGAAGACAAGGAACAACTTGCTGGTGAATCCCTAAAGTTAGATGCCCAAATTCATTGCCTGTCACAGAGAACAGGTCAGGCCCTGTCAGCAAAGCCATTTTCAAGTTATTTGGCTGCTTTTCTTCATTTGCTGCAGTGTGATGTGGATGAGAAGATTTGGAAGATACCTTGAATGATGATGGGTACGGTGATGTGTCTGTGGTGGGCTAAATGGCTATGGGATAACTGATGTGCTGTTTCCTGTGGGTCACAAATATTTACCCTGTATGTATAGCTCCCTTTTGCATTAAATAAATAAGAAAAGACACAAGGACACAGTGTGCTTTCAAGGATATGTTACTCTTGTTCTTCATGTTTTAATTATTTTCAGATTTTAAATACAAATTCTTTGGACTGGGAGTGCTCAGCAAAAGGGTGTGTGTGGATGTGTGATCGTTAGGGAAAGGGAATAAAGAAGGTTGTGTCTTAGGGTCCTGCAGATCCACATTGACTTAGAAACCTGCTGAATGTTGCAGAGCCAGCAAGCCTTGGATGTGATATTTTAGGCCTGTGGTAATGCTGGAGCAGGCACTCGTGTGTACTTTTGCAGGGGCAAGCACCCTTGCAGTGATGCTTATAAAAACCAAAAACCTATCCCAAACCTTTTCAGGTGGCTCATCCCCAGATGCACCTCTGGAGGTGTTCAGAGGGATAGCAGATCCATCCAGGAGGAAGGGCTGGTGGGGCTGAGCTGAGGCAGAGAGAGGCACACCTTCCTGGCTTGATGTTTTCAACACTGCTATAGCTGGTTGAAGGGGACCAAACCTCCGAGGAAGATGGGCTTGGTTCCGTTTGACCAGCCAGAGCAGAGCATAGCTCCTGACCATGCAACTTGCTTGGCTTCGCTGCACCTTACCTGCAAGGGGAATTGGATAGATTAGACAGGGGCACTGGTGCCCAGCACTGCTTAGATGGAGAGAAGGGTGGTGCAGCACTTAGGACACCGGCTTAGGAGACCTCACCAGTTTCCATCTTAGTTGTCTTCTTGTACATCCATTTTGGCTGAGAACTGATCTATGCACAAGGTCCATGTGATGCCTCAGTTCCTGCATGGTTGGTTGGACTAGGGTGACTTTCCCACTAATACATAAGGCAATAGTATTTAAGGCTGGGGATAAGCCGCAGGAACCAAGTTCTGGGTCCCTGTCTAGGTGTTTCATAGAGTCCGGGCTTGTTTTGGAACCTGGTCCCAGCTCATGAGCCTGGACACAGGTAATGAGGAAAGTCATCTGAAACTTGGAGGACTGGCATTTGTCCATCTTGAGCCACTGCAGCATGTGTCTGAAGATTTCTCTTCATACAAGCAATTTTCTTCCTGCTGCTCTCTCTCTCCTTATTTTCCCTCTTTCCTTTTTTTTTTCTCTTTTTTTTTTTTTTTTTTGTAATTTTTAGATGATAAAGAAAAGGAAAAGCAGGAGGCAGGAAGAGTGGAAAGACCCTTCCTTTGTCAATTGAAGGGAGGTCACCTGCTAGTTGTCAGTCAGGCATCACTTTTCAGAGAGCCGCCCCAAGCCCTCCAGCTGTACCTGGGTGCCTCAGCAAGGAGACAGCTGCTGGAGCGTGAGCAGCGGGGCATGGGGCAGCTTCCAAACAGGACAAAAGCAGCATTTTTCCAACCCTGTGCATAGGCCCCTTTCCATGTGCATATAGTTTTTTAGGGACCTGATACATTTTTCGCTGAAAAGCATTTTAATTAGTAGGAGGTTTTTTTCCTCTTTATTTTTTTCTCCCTTTGCCCTCTCAGTGCTCAGTGTTGGCAGCAATACTAACTCAAGTAACCTTGGGACTCCTTTGCTTGCTTCATGGGGGCTCTTTGCTTCATCAGGTCTATTCATTAGCAAGGAAAGCATCAGCAACATAAACTCTGTATTCCTTATGGAGACATCTACCGTGCTGCCAAAAGAACAGCTCAGACAGACCTTCAGCTACAACATTCACTTCATGCACTCTCCCATCAGCACCAGACTGTTGCAAACGTGATCGAAGTGAGGAAGAACCAGACGTGTCCTTAAGCTGTCTGATAATTTTGCTTTCAGTCAGGGTCTGGGTGCAGATAACCCAACCAGGGGATGGAGGGAGGAACAGAGGGTTGAAACAGTGGCCTTGATCCCAAGCCAGGCTATAAGTTTCCCTAAACCTTAGCCCCATGTCTGCATGACTAGTCTGCATTATTTCTTCTCATGTGTCCTTGCAAGTGTGTGCCTGTAACTTAATCCTGGCCCATGCTGCGCAGCAAGAGTTAATGCTGATTGCAGGCTCCAGTGGAACAGGCGTATGCAGGCTGGAGACAGCTGCAGAAAGTAAATAAGGGATGGGATTCCACTCCAGATTTAAAACTCAAATTTATGCAGTCAGTCAAGACTAGGGACAGGTTTAGCTGACCAGCCAGAAGGGTTGTCTTCATTTGCCGACACATAAGTATCTGGCACCATCTCAGGAGCCACAGGGTATCTGAGACATTGACATGTCACATGCAGGTATGGCATAGGACATACATGAAGAAGGGCTAGAAGCCAGTGGACTATTCTTAGGGTATATCCAAAGCTACTAGAAGCATCATTTTAGGCACCTAAATAAAGTTCGAATCTCCACAGGCTACAACACATCTTCAAAGTGTTAGACATGAAGAGACCACCAGGTGCAGAAAGGAAATGTTGTGTTTGAGACATGGACAACGGGTCGATCGGCAAAGCCAGGGAGAGAACAGAGGTCAGGATTCACACCTCTGCCTGCTCTTTTCACTGGGTGCGTTTTTATCTTGCATAGTTGTTAAGATCAAAGAGAAAAGAATAATTTTCCTCTACTTTGCTTCTCTTCTGAATTAGTCTTCATAACTTAAGAGTTAGGTTTGTAGAGAAGGACAGGATGAAGTGATGTTTGACAAACACCTTCCTGAATTACATGTAGGAGACCACAGGACTTGGGTCAGATGCAGAAGCCTTGGTTTTGATTCAGATCGAAATTTTGCAAAGCATCTTAGTGACTGAGGAACATAAATGTCATTGGTTTCAAGGTCTATATTGGTATAATAGATAGTGCTGAGGTACAAGCACAGGAACTCAGTGGTTTCTGCTGTGTTTAGCACAGTTGTTGGCACAGTTTTGACCTGTGTTAACTAGCACTAACCCTAATGGTTCCCAAGATCAGTTTGGGAATCAGAACAAGTCAAGGACCATTCCCAGTAGGGAGTTTGAAGATGACCGTCTATTTAAGAAGGTGAGGGAGATGAACAGTCATTTTTTGCCCATTGTTTTTAGGGCAAAAGCACAGGTCCTGGCACTATTTAGTCAGCTAACAGTGATGTAGACAGTGAAACCTGGACTTCTAGGTGCCAAAGCCTCTTTGGAGTGTGAGGCCAAGGAATATAAGCTACAGTGGTAAAAGCTAGGCAGCTCCAGCATTGCCTGCAGCAGAGTGCAGCCAGCCTGAACTACATAACTGCCTGGAGGCTGGACAAATCCATAGGTACAAATTTGCTGAGTTACGAGACCTACCTGCCAGGAGTACCTCTCATAGCCAGGTTAAAATTAAGTTTGAACATTAATCACTGCAGCATAGATGTCTCCTTAAGCTTCTAACTAGATCAGCTTTGTAGAGGGAATTTTGGGGTGGAAATGGGAAATGAGGGTCTGAAAACCTTTCAAAACTGAGACCATAATGCTAAAAGCAGTCCCCATCACTGCAGAACTTCAAAAGATTTCCTAAATGCTTTCTTAAAACCAAGATTGATTGAAAACTGCCTAAACTTTTGATTATTTGGCCTACAGTGGAAGAAATTAATGTATGAGAAAAGGTTTGAACTTTTCAGCTCTGTGGAACAGGATATTCAGGATATCCTAGAGATATTCAGGATATCTCTACGCTGTCCTAGATGGGCGAAAGGCAACTGGCCCACTGTCTTGGAGTTTGCACATAAATACGTGGAACTCATTGGTACACAGTGTCATCAGAGCAAAGGATTAAGTCCTTAGAAGAGGAAGGGACATTTGTGTACATGCCAACACTATCCTGAGTTATAACAATATAGATTTAGGGAAAAAAGCCCATCATTCTTTAAAAGGCTGTGTGCCTGCTTTGCTGCACGGTGTCACATTAAATAGGAGGCAACTTTCTGCAGCCTGTTCTATTACTGTATGGAGAGAGTGTATTGCACTGATCTTGATCACTCCACTACAGCAATTCCTGCATCTATGGCATTCATTTTAATCCCATTAAAGAAAATCTTGTAATGAATTACTGTAAGTAAAGGGGAGATCGCATAACCGATGTGAGATCTAGCTCTTACTCAGTCTCGTTCCTTGCAAGTCATTCCTACCCAGTGCTGTTTAATTCACTCCACGTCACTAAATCCAAAGCATTTTCCACCAGCTGAGAATGGATGCCAATTATTGAGGCTATCTGGGTTGTAGTGATTTTCAGAATGTCCTTGAAAACCACTTTCAAGAGAGTGTAAATATTATTTTGTTTAGGTGGAGCCTATAGTCAGATGGGTGATTTTTCTGGAGAAAGATGTGCAGAGTACCTCTTTGTTACCAAATTTGCATGGATTCAGGAGTTTGCAACCTTTTTAGATTTGCGGATCCCTATGGGCTTTCCACAGGCACCGAGGGCACTGTAAAGTGAATATAAGCTGCCTGACTATATTTGACAAAGTAAAATTTAAATAAAATGCAGTTACAGAAAAGCATTTGACTTTTTGTGGTAGCTGGAAGCAGAGGACACTGGTGATGTCTCCCTGAAACCACACACTTCCTTACATTCCATAGCAGCCTAATCCATATGGGGATATAAAGAAGCATGTCATCTCATAAGAGAAGTCTGGGTTGTGACCTCTGGGCAGCAGGACAGCCGTCCATCCTCTGCTCCTGAAGAGGCAGTGCTGCTCCTTGGAGTGTTTCAGCATTTCAGAGCTGATGGTCTGCTTCCTCCTTGGAAAAGCAGTGGCAGCACAAAACCCTGCAATTTCATGGGTGCCCTTGGACAGTTTGGGATGCTTTGGAGGTATATTTTCAGGTGGTTCATATTTTCCAGCACCCGTTGTTTGCAAGCACTCCCATGTGTGCCCAGTGCACAGTGCTGAAGGCTGGAATCTCAGGTGCATGCATGGAAGTGCATGTTGGAGCACGTCTTGAACTTGTTTCAATAGCCCTGAAATCCTGAAAAACTAGAGTTTGCTGTAAAAAAACAAGTCACATGAGTAAGAGATGGTAGATCATGTCCTTTCCTTTCACTTTGTTATTATTACTGATATTGAGGGCCTGGCTCAGAAGAAGAGCTGTTCATACATGCACAGGGAGATAGTCCCTGCCCTGGAGAACTGCCTGGCCAAGTAGGCAAAGCATTCAAAACCAGACAGCAGCTTGCTGGAGCCTGGCCAGGTCTTTCAGAAACAAGCTTTTAAGCTGTAGCATCACAGAGTCATTTAGGTCAGAAGGGACGTCTGGAGGCCTCTTGGGCATCTCCTGGCTCAAAGCAGGGCCAGCTTAGGTCAGATTGCTCAGCACCATGTCTAGCTGAGTTTGCAACCCTCCAAGGATGGAGATGCCTTAGCCTCTTTGGGTCTCTGGCCCAGAGTTTGACTACCCTCACGGCAAAAATCTTGTTTGTTGATATCTAATTGGAATTTCCTGCATTCCAACATGTGTCTTGTCCTGGTGCACCTTTGAGAGGAGTCTGTCATGACACAGAGGCCAGGACATATGGACCCATTTCTGTATTTGATGATAGGAATGACCAGCAGAAGTGAAACACAGGGCAGCCTGGTGCCCACTCCTGTGCTAAGCACTCGGTTTGGGGCTTCTGTGCACTCTCGCCCTCAGTCGGGCAGGCATGCTCAGGGGTGCTAGATGGGCTCAAAGGGACTTCTGGCCATGTTTGGGAAACAGCTTGTTGAAATCAATTTGTTCACGTACCAGATTCACAAAGATAGTTTATTTCTAAGCGGGAGCATCTCTGAGGATGGAGGAGGAGAGGGAAGTAACCAGGCTAGTGATACACAACTAGTCCCCACAAGTCTAGAGTGCAGGAAAAGAAAATAAGTTTTTCTCCCATGTCTTCTCTTCCAAAAGAGCCAAAAGACTAAGGAACGATCTCAGTTGATGAAAAGCACTAAAATCAAGCTGGGAATAGCCCCAAGCTTTGAAGGAAACACAAAGCCTCTTCGAAGGCAGACCCTAGCGAGAGGTTGCTGGCCAGGCACGGACTCTGGATGGCCACCGAGTGTATGCACTGCTCAGGGGCTGCAGACCTTCCTGGAGCGTGGAGGCCTTTCCCCAGCTTTTCTGTCACTCTCCAGGCATTTTACTGTGTGTTCAAGAAGTTGGGTCAGAGTGGTTTTCCATGCCTACAGGGTTCTCCATCCTTCCCTGTGGCAGAGGCGTTCCCCTGCATGATGCTACTTCAGAAAATACCTCTTTTGCAGCTTCCCCCAATATCTGACATTACTGATTTTTCACATCTCACATGCAAGCACCTTGGTTTTTCTGCTCCTACTTTCTCTCCCTGCTAGTTGCTCAGTAAATGTGTGTCATTACGTGATGTATGTCCCCAAAAGAGTTTAGGATAGAAGTCCATCCCGTGGCATGGCTCATTGTAACGCTCAGTTGGGGCTGAACAGGTGAGTCGCCTATGTTTTTACTTACAGTCAGATCTGAAGGACTAAATAATTTGTGGCTAGTACAAGGCATGGAAGGGGATTCATATACTCTGTGCCAGTAGAAAAAGTGATGTCACGACATACATGGCTGGCCCGTGGTACATGGGAAGGTCACAGCAGAAGAGAGACTCACACGTTTCTCCTGAGCCCCAGCTTGGACCCTCCTTCTGTATCTGCCGCCAGTGGAGGAACAATCTGAGTAGCTACAGATATTTGTAAAAGAAATTATTTTGCTGGCACTTTGTTCAAGCAGTATTTCAAGCCTCGGTCATCACCATGTTTGCCAGGGAATGTCCTGGGACAGGTAATAGCTGCTTCCCTTTAAGTAGCAGCAATCCAGCAGATTTCTGCCAGCAGAACTGGGAAAAAAATGTAGTAATTACAAATATAAACTCATAGCTCATACAACATTACTCTTTCTTTTCCATGGATTTAGAGGCTGTTGAGTCTAGGAATGACTCAAATTTATTTTCACTTAGAAACTTTACGATTTTGATATTATACATGCTGCTTTAAGTAATTTTGCTCTTATAAAAAGACTTACTGACTGCAGTGAAAAGGTGAGTGGCTTTTGTGGTGCGTTGCTTGTTTGTTTTAAAGGTAAAGGTAAAAAAGGTAAAGACTTTCCTTTGCGGTTTCTAGAACAATTCATGGCAGGGAATTTCAGATTCAGTCATTACTTCATTAATGTCAGTAACTGAAAAAACAAATGAATGTGAATTTTAAAGGAAGATGAGTCAATGCAGTGACCCAGACATGGTATTATTTCAAAGTCCACAAGATCAGGAGGGGTGTCTGCATTTGCCCTGTATAGAGATTTTCACACCAAGTGCAACACAGATGTTAAAAAAGACCCCCAGCAAAATATTCCTGCTCTTTTTTTTTTTTTTTTTTTTTTAAGTGTAAGGCAGACCAGTATTATAGGATCATTTATTATGATTTGAGATTAAGAACTCAATGTAATATTTGCTTCCCAGTTACATGAAGGCTTTTGACTCAGAAAAAGGTGGGAAACTTGAGTCTTGTTGACATGAGGGTAAAACTCCCAGAAATTTCAGTAGAGCTATGACTCAGTCCGTGGGTTCCCACTCTTTTGGGTGCAGAGATCTGTTTACATGAGTTATCAACAATAATGAATGAATATACGTTTCCTCTTAGCCCAGTTAGCCCTCATGTGGATCTGCATGGTTTATATTAGTCATGATTATAAACACCTAATTGGGTAGATAGGACCAACCCTGTTTCATCTCTGTGCTACCTCTGGGGCCACAAACAGGACTGGAGTAGGGGCTACTGCAACAGCCATGTATTGTAAGAGATTTTTGCCATTGAGGAGAAAAGGTACCCCTGCCAATGGTTTTCAGTTTAGGGTTGCAAAATGACCCCCCGCAAGTCTTTGACCCCAGATTTCTTGCTTCTCATTCCAGTTGCACAAAAGTTTTTGATTGCAAACCTGTAGGTGTCAGGCAGGGAAACTGAGGCATAGCAGAGGGAATTGGACAGATGGGACCAGCATCAGGTCTCCAGAACCCCCACCCCATTTGCTATCAAGTACATTACTGTACCTTCCTATACATGGGTATTGAGCGTGGCAGAGGGGCTCAAGGAGGTGAGATTCAGCTCACTTGGTGTGGGACACAGAGAAGTGGTACACCCAACCTCACCAGGGGCTGGGCTGTTGGCAGCTTTGACAAGGACACATATCATTATCAACTGACAGTGGGAGGCCAGAAGCTTAACCTAGAGGAGACTGAGGGTGGGAGAGAGGAATCCCGTTCCTCTAATAGGAAAAATGGAAATTTGATGTCTAGAAAATAGAGAAGGAAATAACAGCATTACTAAATTTCATGGGTCTAACAAAAAATTCTGCCTAAAGGTGGGGAGACTGAAACAAACGAAAAAAAGGATTAAAGATAAGGGAGGAAAATTCTCATTCAGACATGAGCAGCAGACTTCTTCAGCAAACCTTTCATTTTGGTTCCTGACTTTGGCTAAGCCATCTAAACTCTTGTGTCCTTATAGGAAAGAGCCCTTACCCAAGAGTATTAATTGCTGAATGTTTTCCTATTTTTTTTTCTGAAATAAGCTGAAGAGTTCTAAAGCAAAGAAGTTTAGCATAGACACATTGTCTAGACTCATTTAATATATATGGAAAATATATTGTCCTTCAACAAATTGTACAGAATACTTATAGCTGCTTACTGGCAGCATGTTCTTAAATTTCTTATACGCCTGTATCAAAGTATCATACAAATTCTGGGACCAGATAATGGGTGCAGCATGATTAGGGATGAAACAGACTTAGTCACTTGGAAGATCCTTGATCCCAAGCATGTAGGTGGGCAAATATTCCTAATTTATGTATATTATTCTGGTATAATTTGTTGACTGGGATTTTAAAATCTTATGTAAGTATAAATGGGCACTTATTGATGAGCAAGATTTGTGTAAAATTCAATGACTTGAATAAACTGGGACTGTTGCAGTACAGGCTCACTAGGCTGGCTTTCCAGACCACACTCTTCGAAGATTTAAAAACATCAAAACAGGTAGAATGAAGAAACATGGATTTGGAAATTATAACTAAGTTACTAGAAGTTAAGGAGCTGAATGGGACACATATTTGAGTGTAAAAGATTGAGAAGAATAGCAATACAAGCCTGCAATGAAGGAAGCCAATAGGGTATAAATGCATCCATTTAGAACCAGTATCTTTCTTTTTTACTATCCAAGAATATTATATTCATTGTGAACAGCAAATATGTGAACTAAGAGCCAACAGATCATGCTTTTTTGAGCCACTGAGGGTAACCCAATCGTCTGAGGCATATCCAGAGCCACATCTGTCCCTGCCTGGTGTGAGGAAGAGGAGGAGGAAAGAATGGGGCAGCTGTCCTCCAAGGGTCGCTGTGATTGGGACGGTTTGCCACTGAGGACGAGATGGGAGGTGATACTCCCAAAACAGGCTCTCTAATACGCCTGGCATTCAGGCACTCACTCATCTGGGCTCTTTGTCAAGTTTCTTTTTCCACCCTGTATTTGAAGACGAATGCTTTCCTAGGAGCAGTTGCTACTGGAAGGAGGGAGGCTGCTTAGCCTTTCGTTTGCCTGCTTACACGCACATGCATAGTGAGGTGCAGTGCAAAGCAGGGAATGGGTAAATTAGAGTCATCCTATTGTCTCTAAAGGGGGACGCCCCCCATAACCTGGGAGCTAAAAGGTGTTGTGGTTTCTCTCCCTAACCCTTCCAAATACACTGCCTTTCTCCGCAGGAAGGATTTGATCCCAAACCTTTGCATGGTTGGAATTTACCACCTCATTGTTCCTCTGTCCATACCAAAAGGCACCTTGCATGAGACAAAAACTCATGTAGAGCCTTCTCTTGCTTCTCTTGCAAATTTTCTTTGTGATCACAGGCAAAGCAGTTAGCCTTGGGAGCCAAATTAGTTGTCTGAGGGTACATTTATGCAGCAGGGCTAATTATTCTCATCTAAACACTGTCCCAACCACAGCTTCCAGGAAGCTAAACACTCAGCAAAGCAAGTTTGCATCTGTCTGCAAAATATTGCCTGTATCTAGCCAGAGACTATATTTAGGTACTTGGGGTTTAGAGGTATTTTGTATGCCTGTGTTTTTCAAACTGTGGTAGGGTTTCATGAGGATGTCTCAGAGCTTATTGAGTTTGCTCCATAATCTATGGTAATGAGCTCTCTGCCTGAAGTCAGTGGGAATAAGGCTGCAGTGAGCACCTCTGAAACATCCAGTCCTAGCGTGCTGATATTTCATGTCTTGAAAAAGGGAGGCACTAAGCAGAGTACAAAGCTAGAGAGAATAAGTGAGTTGCCCAAGGTTGTTTGGAAAGGCTGTGTCAGAATCACTAGCAGTCCTGGCAGTATGCCTGTCCATCCTACCAGTCTCCTTGGTTGATTTTCTACCACTTTTAACTCGATATAAAATGGTATTGATGTTATGGTTCTTTAAGTTGTATTTTCTGTTTTATCTGGTCTAATATATTGTGCTTTTAAACTGACATCTTGGCTCTGGTTTAGCCCCGTCATATTTTATTTAGCCAGCCTGATCCTTTGCACCAGAGCAGAATAACTGTCCTTGAGCAAAGCCTGCTCACGCGTATTCCCACATTAGGGGTGGGGAAACTGAGGCACAGAGGTGAAGGTGCTTGCCTGCAACAAGCTGGAGAGCCTGTAGCAATGCCTATACAGGTTCAGCATGGCCTCCCTTGCCCCTTAGCTTTCCTTTTTTTCCCACATTTTGAGTGCAAGTGAAGTTAGAGAATAGTGCAATTCAGGATAACCGTCCTTCAAGAAGCTGCTAGGATTTTTGCCACTGGCTTGAAAAGGTGGGGAATCTCCCTTGTCTTCTTTCTGCATCTAAGACTGTTTAGCTGGGGATTTTTGGATCACTTCATCTCATGAGCCCTTCCCTGTGCTGAAGCTTTCTCCTGGAGGCCAGGAGTCCTGATGGTATGCTCTGAGAGCGGGTGTGAAGGGTACAGCCTTGGGGAAGAGGGCAGGGCCCTTTTCCTCTAATTTCTTTTTTGGTTAGTTCCTCCACATATGGTCCAAACATAGGAAGCTGGGGGAATGCACTCAGCCAGGAGGAAGATAAACCCACGCTGGGCTTTTGACAGCCTCAGTCATGCCTTCCCAATTAGAATAACCCACACTGCTACCAGGCTGGAAGTACAAGGAACAGCCATCTGTGAAGGGCAAGGACCCACAGAGAGGGCCCAGGAGTGTGTCAGGAAGGGGCTGTCTCTCTCCATTGACTCCAGAAGGAGCCAGGATTGACTGTGCTCTTCACTTAGACTCCTCACTTGAGAGTCTAAGGGTAATGAGGATGAATTTGGACCTATGAGTGTCTGTACTCCTGCTTTCCACCCACGAAATGGAGAAAAAACTTCATTGCTGTTAAGGATTCTGGAGTGATAAATATATCAAAGCCATTGTGTAACAGCTGGCTTTGGTGGACAAGGAGGAACTAGCTGAAACTTGCTGGTGACTAATTATTTCAAGCTGAGAATTAAAATCAGAAGATCACTTCCTCTGAAAGGTTTTAGTCACACCTGGGTACCCTTCACAGTCAAAGGAGGCTCCTCAGAAGGAATCTGAGATGGAAGAGCTTCCCAGGAGGTGACACTGGCTCTCCAGCCTATGCTGACTGGCTAAGATCCTACAGTCCTTCCTCAACAGTCCCTGTACCCCCTGGGCTGCTGAAGGTTTCCTTGTGAGCTGAGAGAACTGGCCAACAAGGCACCAAACACCAACATTTCTGCTCTTGTGAAGCAAAGCCTTTTTTTGAAGATGTTCCTGAAACACATCTCTTGGTGTTTTTCTGTCCATAGCTATAAGCCTAAACACATGTACCTTGAAGGGATGCTTCAAAGCCACGACCATGGGCCACATCCAGGCAGTGTGGTCTGGTTCCCGGCAACGGGGTACTGAGTCTGGGGTCCTGTTTGGCACCACCTCACCACCCTTCCCTTTTCCACCCTCAGCATCTCTTGCCCTGCCCAGAGTTCCTTGTGGTTCCTTACAATGCTTCACTTAACCCTGGATATGTGACACTACCTCTTGCCTGTTCTCTCTAGGCTTGGCCATAAATATCAGCAATTCTCATGCCACAGGAGATATTGCATTAAAAAAAGAGTAAATCTCAGACATTACCTTCAGCAAAGCAGCAGTTGACCTCTTCATCCTCCTCTCCTGGGCCCTTTGTGGCTTCATAGCACCCTAGGGGTGTTATCTGGGCTGGCATCTTCAGCAAGGGGTGTTTTCCTCCTTTTCAAGGTTTCCCAAGGAAGCAGGAGCTGGTGTGGTCAGAAATACTGTCCAGCAAGCAGCCTATGCCTGTGGGTGCCGAAGAGTCTCTTAGCAAAGGCTGAGGCTAAAAAAGCACTTGAAGCAGCGTATGCTGCTGACCCCTCTGTGTGTGTGAGTGTGTATGGGGAAGCGGGTATTTCCCCCTCTCCCGCTCTCCTCTGTATCACTGCCGCTGTTTTTTCCTTCTCCCTAGTGACAACCATGTTAAATTCCCCTCCTCTCACTCAGTTTTCTACCGTCTGGGCTCATTTCCCCCACATTGCATTAGCATCCTCCTGACTCCCTTGCTAGGTCTATTGCTAAAGGTTTTCCACCAGTGTTTCTGTCTCGTCCCACTCGGGGCAGACCAGCCTTTGCAGCTCTGGGTCGGGTTGCCCGTTGGCTCTTCACATGCACCTTCCCCTCCCTGCCTTGCTCTACCCCTAAGATGCTCGCCTGCCATCCCTCGTGGTCCCTGCCCCAGCAAGCTGTCACCATCCCTTTTGTACTGCCTACCCCCCCGGGCCAGCCCACCCCACCGCCCCGTTCTCCCACCTGCCTGTGTCCTTTACAGCCTGTGGCCATTCCCATCCCTCCTGTCCACCTCAATCACCCCGCTGACAGCGGCTTGTTGAGTGACACCGCTTCAGCTGTCCCGTGCTGGGAAGGCACTTCTTCATTTTATCCCTTTTTCCGATGCCACAGCTTGGAAAAAAAAACCCCAAACAAACCAAAAATACCCCAGACAAACACCCCCCTCAAAACCCCAGCCACTGAAGATTTCTGAGAATGGAGGCATTTATTGCAGGTACATCAGTTTAGTATTTTAGCAGCCAGAGGGCTGCTGCAGGAGGAGGAGGAGGAGCAGGGATCTGGATCTGGATCTGGTCTGAAATCCTGGTGGGTCTCTTTGGTTAGCAGAGGTGGTTGGTAGGGCAGGAGGAGCTGGGCTTTTGCAAGCGTTGGGGTCAGAGATCAGGGGATGAGCTCAACCAGCTCCACAGGTCACACCGGTACAGCCAGGAATACGAACCCTGCCCTGGGTCCTTTCCATCCTGGTTTCTTTAGAAGTACATCATTAACTATAATTGCTTTCTCTTTTCTTCTCCCTCAGAGCTGTTTAAAAACTGGCATCCCTGGGAGATTGGAAATTAATCCATTCGTATGGGTGGATGTTTGCAGGGAGGTTTTGACCAGTCTCTTGTCTGGCAGATAGTATCAATGGGGTGTCTGAGTGCCTCAGGGTGCCTTTTAGGTCTTCATCCCACCCTGGGAGAGGGAAGTGCTCTCCAAATGTTGTTTATGGTAGGGAAACTGAGGCACAGGATGACCTACCAAGTTCTTGGAAGGAGTTTATGGCACAGCAGGTACTTGAAAAAAATCACACCCTTTATTCTGTGTCTAAACTAGTAATTCAATATAATTGGCACAGTTCCCTGGCCTCGATGCTAAATGGCCTCACACTGGTATCATTAAAGCCTTTTAACCTCCAAAATGGGGTTGCTGCATCCAGCTGCCAGATGGGATGTGTCTTATCCCGTGCAAACTATTGAATGTGCCTGGAAAATGATGGAAGAGAGTATTCGTCTCAGCTAAAACCATGCTGAGGCAAAGTCTGTGCTTGCCAACAGCTTTTACCCACTCATTAACTGCTTCATACAAGTCTTCTCGGACATCATCTTGAAGGTGATGTCTTTTCTTCAGCCTCTTGCTAATGAAGAACATGGCAAGTTCTTCTTTAGTGAACTGCAGGAACAGTTAGTGAACAGTAGGAACACCCACTGTTCCTGCAGTGAGGGTGATGGAGGTCCTGCACTGAGCAGCATTGCCTGGTCCCGTTTCATCTACTTCAGGGCATTGCTCCCCCAGACAGACTTATTACAGGCTGTCTTTTACCACAGAGCCTGCTCCCTGGTTTTTGTCCTCATCCTACCACTACTTTTATCCCAGGTGAGTGTTCAAACCTCTGGAGGTGATTGCAGGGTTATAAGGTCACTCTGCTTTCAACATGAAAAAGTTTCCCTGCTAAAAAAGCTGAGTACACTTCAAAAGTATTTTTCCCCACGGAAGAAAAAATGACACTAAACATTGATATTTTGGCAGAAAATAGGGGGAAAATTAGATATTTTTTTAAAGGGTATCTTAGTTTCAATCTCATAGGAGTCTGGTAAGGAGCAGAGTGACAGGTTTACTTTTCAATTTGCTTCTTTAACTTGAGAAAGATGAGGATGTTTCCAAATTTCAACATAAGGCAAAAAAAAAAAAAAAAAAAAAAAAAGGGGGG
>JAVJGI010000062.1:75594471-75618503 GCA_035590275.1 Ibycter americanus
CCTCCAAGCATTTGGCCTGAGTAGAAGAACATATGGGACAGGGCTCCTGGGTGGCGTGGTGGCGGTGGGGTGGGGAGTGAAAGGAGTGTGAAAAGTATGCAACGAAGATAAGTTACTTAGGGAGATGCATTGTACTGGTCCTGTCCTATCTGGTACAACCCTGGCTCCTTATTCCATGGTAAACAACAGTAATATTAATTTCAAAAAAAGAGGTAACCTGTCTTTTTTTGCCTGAGTTCACTATCACATGTAACTACACAACTTGAAAAAAATAATTTTTTCCTCAAACATTTTTGTAGTGCTCAAAATTTTTTGGACAGTAGGGAAGAAATGCTTATTTGATCTGCTTGTGAAAGATAATAGTTTGGGAAGGAGCATTTCCCCCCGTTAATCAATGTGAATAAATTACCTAAACCACAAAAGCTCCTGCCATTCAATGCGAATTGTTCCTGGTGTTGCTTGCCCGAGATACTACATGGATGGTGCTCAAGGTGCTTTCCTATGTGTTTGCTTCTCTGAAGCCTGGGAGGGTGCAGCACACAGACTGGGGGCTGTATGCCACCCTCCCCTGCCCCCAACAGCCTTCATAGCTGGCATGCTTTGCAGAACAGGTGGGTGCCCCTGTGGCGTGAGCCAGAGCAGTGAGGGTGCTGTGCACATGGATGTCACCCCCTGCCTCGGAGCCTCTGCAAAATCTGTCTGTGGTCAAAGGGGGCAGAAGTGGGATGAAAAGAAATAGGAGAACAAATCTGACCATCTTGTCTTTGCAGTGCAGCCAAGCTCCCGACGTTGGGTTCCACATGGACTCAGCATCCCAGGCTGCATCACCAGCAGTGGGTCAGCAGGTTAGGGGAGGTGATTCTGCCCCTCTGCTCTGCTCTCTTGAGACACGCCCTGCAGCGCTGCATCAGCTCTGGGGCCCCCAACATAAGAAGGACATGGACCTGTTGGAGCAAGCCCAGAGGAGGCCATGAAGATGATGAGAGGGCTGGAGCACCTCTCCTATGGGGACAGACTGAGAGAGTTGGGGTTGTTCAGCCTGGAGAAGAAAAGGCTCTGGGCAGACCTTAGAGCACCTGCCAGTACCTAAAGGGGCTGACAAGAAAGCTGGAAAAGGGCTTTTTAGCAGGGCCTGTAGCGATAGGACAAGGGGGAATGGCTTTAAACTAAAAGAGGAGAGATTCAGACTAGATATAAGGAAGAAATTTTTCTACAATGAGGGTGGTAAAACACTGGCACAGGCTGCCCAGAGAGGTGGGAGATGCCTCATTCCTGGAAACATTCAAGGCCAGGTTGGACGGCACTCTGAGCAACCTGATCTAGTTGAAGATGTCCCTGCCCATGGCAGGGGACTTGGACTAGATGGCCTTATAAAAATCCCTTCCAACCCCAAGCATTCTATGATTCTATGAATACATAATCTTTCCGTTCAACCGTTTGAAATGTACCTGTAGTGTTGTCAGTGCTACGAATGGATAAGTTGCCTGTGGGAAGAACTGCTGGAAAAGCATGGTGATGTCACCAGGATGCTGGAGACACCACCACTCTGTCCTCCCACTCTCCTAATGTTGTGGTTCGATCAGGTTGATGGGAGCATGGGTGCAAGGTCACCATAGAAAGGAAGGAAAAGGAACAACAACGTATCTTGTGCATGGCAGCAATATGAGGTTGTAGGGAGAAGGACATGACAGGGAAAGGAGACACTCATGCCTCAGTTTACCCACCTGCCAAAGAGGGAGAACCATATGGATGACTTTCCATTGCCCTCTAGTAGTTTATCCAGGTTCTGCATTAAACTTGCCATGGAAAGATTACATCTGGGTGGCTGGGGGCTGGCGCTCTCCTGTAACACCCTGGGTAGATGCCTGGTTGGATGTGGTGTCTCTGGAGCGTGCTGGTTCTTGCAGGCAGTGCTGGGTTTCATGAGGATGCGGGGACGGCAGCTGGCACAAGGTGACAAGCTGGCGCATGTGACTTCTTCTGTGACCATGTGAAAGCTGTAAAAAGGAAATGTTTTCTATTTAGAGCTACTGATACACCTTGTAGCGATACTGAGAGCAGCAGTTCAGCTCAGGGACCCCGCATGGTCCCATGTGGTCATGGTGGTCATGAAATTAACCTTGGCTGCTCTGAATTTCCTATGAGGTGTCAGCCTGCTCCTTATAGAAAGAAACGTGGCTGTCCCTCTAACCCCACCACTTTGGCTCATTGCACACACTTGTTAGCTGAACCATTCAGTGCAAAATGGAAGGTCTTTTTTTTTTTTTTTTCTCGTTTTCATTAAAATCCCACTTGTTTGAAAGAAAGAAGTTGAATGTGCTGCATTGTTTTTTGGTAGTTTTTTTGGGTTTTTTTTTTTGAGTCTTAAATAATAACCTATAGGGCATTAATCACCCAAACTATGTTCACTTAATTTTTGTTTTATTTTTATTCAATACTTAAAGATTCGTAGGGATGTGGATAAAATCAGTCTTCTACAGTGCTCCATGCTGATTGTCATTCATGAAATAATTGATATGATGGATAACTATAAACTTGCCAGGCAACTGTTCCTCTTGTAGCATTTGAACCACTGTAACATTAACCAAGAAGAGACTAATTTCTGTGTAAAGTAACCAGTCTCAATAGGAATGAGAAAAGCATAACCATCACTACAGATAGGCATTTTGTATAATTAATGCAGAAGACCTACCTAAACCTTGTGTCTGAGGATTGCACCCAATTGTTTCTTTAATGGCCAGACGCCTGTTCGCTAGAGTTCTCCTCCTAGTGTAGGACATTTATTCAGTAATAGATGGTTGGCAGTGCAAATCTGATCAGTGAAAGGGTTTATAAATATTGGAGCTTTTCACAAGTGTTGGGATGGAGGAGCTGGGGTGGGAAAGCAAGTACAGACTATGTGAGATGAAAAGTTGTAGTGATGTCAACTTCTGCTGTTGCACATAAATGAAGAGATGCTTATATCCAGAGTGAAAATGTTCTGTGATGTGGCTGTGCTTGATCTGCTCAACTGAGCAGAGTCACACCAGACTTTCCCCTCAACAGGATGGGGGACCGCATCCCTGCTGCCAGAGACTGGATGAGGGGACTGGGGAGGGGGCTCAGGCTCTGAGCTGATGATGGACATTTAAAACCTAGATCTCCTGGCAATTTTGTATGGTGGTTCTGGTATTCCTGGATGATGTGAATAGGGTAATTTTGCTTTGCCACTTTGTTTTCTTTTCCTTTGTAAACCTGTAATACCTACCATCGCCTTATAGCTTGGCTGGTTGGAGAAAAGTAACCAGCAGGAGTTGTTTTTTTCATGACTGGTGAAAAACTTAGGTTTTTTTCCATCTTGGTCTTCACTAGCAACTGTTATTGTTTAAAATCCTTTCACTGAGGATCCTTTTTAGTGTGAGAGTAATATAAATGCTATTTATTTTGCTCAGTATTCTGTATCTTTACTGATCTAAGTAGCATATGATCCAGATATTCCTTTGTAACTATGTACCGTGGTGCATCAAAATGCATGGATTTTTCTCATTTTCGTCATCGGTGTAAAGTCCATGTTAGATGGAAGTGGGGAAGAATTATATTCAGTCACTTAAGGTTCATCTTTTTTGGGTCTTCAATGGTGGTGAACATTGATTTGTGTTTCTGTATGTTCCCCGGAGGGATGCAAAGAGGATGGAGGGGAACAGATCATCTGCCCTTCTGGCTGTGCCTTCATTCGCACTGCCTGGGTAAAAGTGGCTAGGAACAAGGAAAGTTGTGGTGCCTCACACCTGCTTGCATATTTGCGGGGGTGGAAAAGAGCAGATGTCCAGAGCTGCCAATTCTGGGAGTCCTGCAGGAATGTGGGGCCTGTGACAGCTGATTGAGCTGGAGAGGGTTTGGGTGGGGGAGCATGCCTGCACACTGCCTGGGAGAGTAGGTGATGGGGAAGGGAAGCGGAAAGTTGGCATAGACTCCAGGATGGAAAAGACTGTTTGAACCTGGAACTCTGATGGCCTGGATGAAGCAACTACATCCTCTACCCTTGGGAGACACCCATTCTTGAGTCTCGCTTCATTTTGAGTGTGCTTTCTGGGTTAGTTGACGGGAAGATCAGGTTGTTGACCTCTTCAGATTTGGCCTGATAAGGCAACTGCCAAAAGATATCATCAGTCCAATTCCAGCAACCAGAACTTCAAATCCAATGGTCCCTTGCACCATTCCTAAAGGACATGAAACACGGGAAGAGATAATAATCTCAAGAAAAGGCCAAGAAATAGCCTGTTTTTAACCCAAAATTCAGTGAATCTCCTAACAAAGTCTCCTGAACCGTGGTCTTTTCTGAACTGGCTGTTGTTGAATTTGATTTGGCAACAAACTTGGTTTGAAAGCACCTGAGTAGGGCTCCACTGAGTGGGTTTGAGCAGAGCAAAGGTTACAGAGGCCCCCAGCTCCTCCCAGCAATGCCAGGAACTCCTGTGGCAAGTGCTCCTTGTTTCCCGTATTAGAGGTTCCCCAGTCTAAGGGATCTGAAGTATTATTCCCTCTTTCATCAGGTTGATATACCATTATGATGACTATTGGCCCACTTTGTTCTTGTGGAATCAAGGTTCAAACAGACAAAGATTACAATGAATTATGCAAACAGCATAGTGCTATCCAGCCGTGGGCACAGATGTGGGAAAGGAATAGGACAAAATTAATAATAGTGTAGAACACCATGAGGATATTATCTGCTTTTGGTGTTGAATTAATGAGAGAAAAATGGCTAATGAGACATTCATTACCTTCACAAACTCTGAGGTATTGTCTGAGGATCCAAGAGGTCATTAATTTCATGTTATTCTGCTGTTATTTTTACTTAGATAAGAAGACCTTAAGTGAAGACCTGAAGAACTGAAGTGAATCACCCAGGGTGCCCTGTAAGTTTACAGCAGAGTTGGCAAATGAACCTGGGCTCCAGGTAGATCCACCTTTTTAGGACATCCAGTCTCAGCTGTGGAGTGGCCACTTCAGATCTCCAGATACTTTCTGAAATCTGGGGAGAAAGGAGAGATATTTCTGAGGCCATCAGTGGTAAAGGTGGGTCAGGTAAGAGTGCTGGGAAGGCAATGGTCTTCACTTCTTTGCTCCTCTTGCCCGATGAAGGTCAGGAGCACCAGGGAGGCTGCTCTGCTGTATGGCCAAGGACTCATTGCAGCAGTAGGACTCCTTTTTCTAGCTATTACCCAAGCCAGAAAGCCACTTGTCACACTGGTCTGCTGAGTTGGACAGCTTGTGGCTACCTTAATTTATTGGCATTAGAACAGGAACAATGTATTCCTGCCTTCCTCTCCTCTGTACCGGGATGTCTTTCTGGGCAGGACATCTCCATTTGCCTTCAAGGCAGGAAAAAGGATCCTGGAGAAGCATTGTTGAGTTCTGGTATGTACTTAGACAAGATAAAAAAAGTGATGTCTTAGGGTAGTGTTTTGATCTCATCCCACTGGTGTTCTTACAATTAAGGAGATTAAGGAGGAGTTCATCGAGGTCCAATTCCACATCTGGCTTTTGGAAAATAGCTTGCAGACAGGCAGGCACACACATGGGTTGCATCAAGCTGTGCATCTTTGTATTTCTGAAGCTAGGGTGTGAAATTTACTGCCCTGACTGCCAAAGGATGGAAAAAATCCTTCCTGCAGTTTCCAGATAAGTTCAGGGCTTCATCCAGCACTCAAGAAAAGAGTTCCTCTCAACCTTTTCTCCCCTCTCCATCCTTGTGGCTGCAAAGAGCAAGTTGCCCAAGGTTCCTCAGGAGCCCCTTGGGGTCGCAGCATGGTTAAGCAGGTCCTGAACCCAAAACCCCAACCCGGAGTCCCTCGGGGCAGGCAATTGCCAAATTATCACCTTGTGTGAGAACACATCTTGAGAGCTAATTGAGCTGGATTTATGGGCATGGGGTTCAAATGCGGGTAGTGCCAAACTTCGTCTGACTTAAATAAATAGAGTCCCCACCAGCAGGCCAGTGATTTGGAACCCTTGCAGATGCCCTTTGCTGTACCTCCACCCAGGAGCTGGAGGCATCGTCCCCAGGCCCCAGCTGTTGCCCTTGAGGTTTACACAGCTGCCGCGGGGAGCGGGGGAGCGAGGGGTGGGGAGCGCAGCCTCGCAAGCGCCTTGGACCCACAGCGGGGTCAGAGGTGGACACGTTTGGGCTAAAAGAGGAACAGGTGGGTAAAGGGCTGACAGCAGGAACACTGGCACTTTTATTTTTAATGGCCTTCCCCCCTGTACGCGCACATACGGCGCTGGAAAACGCAAGACATGACTATACAAAATGCATCTCACCGGACTGAATGAGCCCCCCTCCCTAAAAATAAGGGGATCATCTTACTTTTGGGGGTTGAATATTCATTCAATTTCCATTTTAACCCACGCAAAACGTCTAAATTAAAGCGTTAATGCATGCACTGAAGTGAGCAGACTGTGATCAAGGCTTTCTTACTCAACCCACCTGTGTTCTTTTGTCCTCTCTTTTTCTATTTTTTGCATTGCTCTTGTGTCAGTGAGTCTGTGCAGCAGCAGGCACAAGGATATCTTGATTAGAGCTGTGGGAATAATCAGTTATTCAGACCTCTGGTGGTACTGAAAAGCTGCGGGGGGGTTGGGGGAGGAATCTTGCTGTGGTTTAACAGAAGTATTTTTTTTAAGACAGGGTAGGAAATGGTTTCTTGCTGGATTCAGGCAGTTTATGAAGACCCTATGATCATAGCGAGAAAAAAAGAAGGAAATGTGAAAGAAGTTGTTTTGAGTGGGAAAACAAATTAAGGTTCATAACACTAAAAATAACAGGTGTGCTGGACAACGACCAACCCACCAGGGGTCCGAACTGAACTCTGACACCTTCATTTAAGACAAAAGCAATAAGCAGGTGCCACATCTGTCCTGTAGTTGGTCAAGGTACTTTTGCCAACAGTAAAGGGATTTTTTTCTTCAGTGTCTCATCCGCATAGGCATGTTATTGTTCCAGCCTGGTGGAACTGAATCCTTCCCTCTGCTTTCAGGGACCTGTATTTCTGCCTGAAGATGGTTATAGGAATGGCCAAGCTGACACATAAGCAGAGCTCGTTGTGTGTGCAAGCACCTGAGATACCTGAGAAAAAGGCTTTGCTCTTGCTAGATGGAGTGTAAAACTGTTTGCTTGCAGTGTAACTGCTGTTGTTGAGCCGATGTGGGGGCTCTGTGGCTTCCAGCAACCACAGTTAGTTGACAGCAGTGGAAATGCTGTTACCTGCTGGTATTAGGGCAGGCAATCAGTGTGCCCATAAAAACCAAGGTTAATCAAGCCTATGGTAAAAACTATTCTTTGACCTTGGCAATACAAAGCAGACTTAAGGTTATTTAGGTACCTGCATTGCTTTCTCATGGTGTAATAGATTTGGTGCTCATCTGTGCAACTGCCTTGAGTTTGTGGCTTTTACTCCCAAGAGAAGGACAATATCCCCAAGATGCGGCTCACTGACCAGTACATAAATGTGAGTCCATCTTAACACGGGTCTGTTTGGGAGTTTGTTGTGTGTGACATCGGATTAATAGAGTTAGGATTGAGAGAGATCGTTGATGCTCTGCTTGAACCACCGTGTGATGACAGGCTGTGGAGCTTCGTGCAAGGTGAATGAGGCCAAATCCCACCCCAAAGATTTGATGACAGAAGAAGATCTCATTTTCTATCTGGCTTTACGTGTTTCCCTTCACAACTGGGATCATTGTAAGTTGTTCTTTTTTTTTTTTTTTTTTTTTTTTTCCCCCCCAGTCAGGGCCGTGGCATGTCTTACATAGAAGCCAATTTGTGCAAATAATGAAAAAAAAAAGTGTCACTTGACTCCAGCCCTGAGGAATACAGTGGCAAACCATTCCCTCGCCTGGAGGTGAAGCAAAGCCCGGGAGCAGCCTGCTGCAGGCTCTTTTCTTTCATGTGACTAATACACACAAATCCCCAGTCCTCAGGGGCTTGGGGATCGCTGACAGCAGTGGCAAGCTGTGAGAAAGGGGTGAAGGGAGCAAAACTGTGCTCTCCTTTCATTCACCAGGGTCAGCTGTCCCACCTGTTCCCCCTGCTTAGACATGGGTAGCAGGGATGGAGGGGATGGGGCAGTGGCAGCCTTTAAAATGAAAACTCATCGAACAGAAGGAATTTTGTGTTAAAATGAGAAACAAGTGGGCATTTGCCTTGCCACAAGGGTAGGGATGGGCAGAAGAAAAGAGACTGCTGCACACAGCGGTGATATTGGTGTTTGCCTGAATCACTCCTCTGAGAATTGGGGACCAGGCCAAGAACAAGTTTCCTAATGAAAGACTAATGATGGATGAAGCTCAGTAGGTGCTGGGTTGCAGTTCGATTCAGAAACCCAATCCGCTACCAGCTGTTTATTTAAGCAAATGCCACGGCTTCATTCTGCCACAGTGCCTGCCTAGACTTCCCTGGGAGATTTCTTCTATCAAAGCGACACTTCTTGGTTTCAACCGGCAGTGTTGTCTCTGGGGTCTGCTGTCCGACCTGTGCAGTTCTCTTGTGGGGATGCTGCCACACAGTTTGCAAAGCCTGCAGCAGGCGTCTTTTCCCACAGTCAAGTGGGACTGTGTTTCTTTGGCCCTCTTTAAATTGAAAGCATTTTTAGGCTAGATGCTATCTGGTATTGTGTGGTTACAGAGGACCCAACACAAGAGAGCTGTAGCCTTTCTTGGATACTATTGTTAGCATGATAAAAAGCCCTGTAACACAGAAACTGAAGGAGTGATGGTCCATCACACTGAAACAGAGCCCTGCTTGATGGGAAGTGTGAATGAGATGGTGTGTATGAGCAGCCCAGCAGAGGAAAATCTCTTGGAAGACCTCAATACCAGGATGTTTTTTCACAGTATAGATGCAGCTAGTGCTTGATTTGAAGTTGCATTTTTCCCTCTTGTGGCTGTATTTGTTACTTAGGAGGATTTCTGTGCCATGATGGGTCTGGGAACTGGCCTTGACCTTTGTTTTCCCTGGCCATCCCGTGTGCCTCACAGATCCCACAGGAGCAGGGGACCATCCTCTACATGCTGCTGAGAAGACCAAAGCTGCAGCAGACAAATCCCCTGCAAGGTGCTGGTTTCTTCTTACCCAGTTGCCTTGTGCATCCCCAGGCTCCAGCATCTGCCATGGGCAGGCAGCCGGGCGACTCGCATCCCCTCCGCGACCCGTGCGACCACAGGGGACGCGAGCTGAAACACACTCAACCTTGAAACCAAAGAACCCTCAAACCTGTCATTAAAACAGCTGCACTGGCAATAAATTTAGTATTTAAAGAAGTTCATTGCTTGTTTAAAATGCAGCAAGAGTAGCTATGGGAACAACTTCAACAGTTTTATCATGATGAAAATTGACCTTGGAAAGACATGCAGAAAGGCTCCTGGAAGCGCCAACATTTTTCCTCTCAAAGGAAAACGTTGAGCCTGTTGCAAATCAGCTAGGAAAATGAACCAGGCAAGTCAGGAAGCTCAGTTAGGGGCTGCAAATGTATGTAGAGATAGTAGTAATAAAAGGTTTTAAAATCTGAATAATATGAATGTTAAAATTTTCAGGAAACAAAATGCTTTTTTTTAGTGCAAAGGATCAGGAGTAAAGGGAAATTTGAAGGATACTTTTTGCTTTTCAGCTTCTTAGTTGACTTTCAATCTGTTTTTGCAAAATTCTTATTATGTCCCCTACATCAGCTCATGCAGTATTCGTGTTAATATTCTCTGCCTTCACTACCCTGCCTTGCGTAAATCATGGCAGGCAAGGGAGCAGCTCAGCTGGAGAGGTTATGGCCTGGTGCCTAAAACACCTGAGTAAAGATACAGAGATCTGAGTGCCATTCCTGACCTACCAGGAGCTCTTTCTTCTCCTGACATGGGAAATGTTCATGAACTAGCTGTACTGGCTTTCTCATACTCAGATTTCTGTGCTGAGGTGGTTAATGAGGAATTGAATGTGACAAAACCAGACACCGCTTCTGAAATGCCTCTGCGCATCCCTGGCTGACTATTCCTGCCCTACCTGTGAGCATCCAGACATAAGTGATTCGTGACTTAAGTACATTGAAACTCAGAAGGAAAGATGGGATTTTCTATGTGTTATTTTACAAGCCAAGATGCACCTAAAATCTCAAGCCAGTTTATCTCAGCCCTGCCCCTGTGGCTAGGACCGTGATGGAAAGGGCATGGTTCTTACCATGATAGGGGCAGCTCAGCCTGTTCCAGTAAATCCAGGACCAAACACAGTGGCTTGGTGAGGGCAGAGGTTTAAGGCTGTGATGCTGATGCCATTTGAAGGATGCTCAGGGCTATAGGAAGTGGGGAGGTGGTAGGTACAGTCCACCTTGCATGGTGGGACTCAGTAGCAGTGAGAGGTATTTACCTAGTCTATGGAGACCATCAGGTCCCGATTACAACTAAAGAAATCCAACCCCTGTGACCCCTGGGGGCCAACTCTGAGTATGGCTGATAGATGCCAGATCCCTGCTGAGCATTACTGCACCATCTCAACTCATCTTCCCATGGGTAGCTTCACCCAGCTGGACGGTGAGGGCCAGAAGGAGGAAGGCTGGAATTCAGAGAGGCAAATTCAGTCAGAGTGGGGTTTCCAAATCCCCTAGGTTCCCTTGGAAATCCCAGCTCAGCACCCTGCCTGCTGGTGTCTAACAAGCCTCTCAAGAAAAAAGACATCAAACCCCAGGATTTATTATTAATCAGTCCAGCTTCTTAACACCTTCTCTTGTGACCTTGGTTGCTAGGAAATTTGTGTCAATACACAAAAAGTGAAGTATTAATAGAAAGAAAGAGCAGCTGTAAGAGCTCTGCATGGAGCGGCATGGCCAGTGCAGGGGCTGCCCTTGCAGGACACGCTAGCCTGTGAAGTCTTCCAGACTACATGTCTGCTAGGAAGCCAACCTTGCAGGGCCCCTTTACTGCTTCTGCAGCGGTGCCCATGCTATTAAACTCAAAACCAGCCTCAAAACCTTAGTCACTGCATCCATCCTGCTCATCGGGGGGAGGTGCTGGCCATGCTGACTCCTGAACCATGCCTGGGAATTGTTTGGGCTAATGTGAGCTGGTCTGGGTCAAAACGACTCAGGGATCATATTTGCAATTTGTGATCCAATGAGATGCAATGCCCAAACCTTTGATTCTTTTATTTCGCTCACAGATGTATCTACAAAGTTTGAGGCACAGCCGCTGAAATCTTCTTCAGAGACTTTGCAAACCTGGGAGCTTAGCTCCAGATCCTCAGTACCTGCAGAATTCCTGATTAGAGTTCAGCAGGAGGCTGATGGTGTGAGCGGATAACCTGTCCCCTCTTGGGCACAGAGGGTTTGCAGGTTGCCTGGGGAGGTGACAAATGCAATAGGCAGGGGCTAGAAGAGGATGCTAACTACTGACGGTGCCAAGCTGGGAAGCACAGACCTTTCTCTAAGACCCATGTCTGGACTGAATCCTTAAGTTTAAGCCATTTCATGTTGTTTTTCCCCCACTGTGTGTCCAGCACGGCACACCTTGCATGGGAGAGGAAGGTACTTGTCAACAGCTGTGTCCAGGAGAAGATGATGCTGGTGCAAGCATGAGCCCCATTAGGTTTGCTTTCCTTTGGGGTGTTTTATGCTCTACTTACAGGTGTGGATGCAGGAATTATGAGTGCAGGCACCATTCCCACATCGTTCCCTGGTGACCATGTCTGACTTTGGTGAGGAGAAGGCAGGGAAGGCTGGTGTCCTCCACGTGGGGTGGTTCATGCACCAGCAGGACTGCGAGGGAGGAGGGGACCTCCCGAATGGTTGCAGACAAAATTGCTAAACCTCGCCTTATCCCACATTATCCTCCCCTCAGCTGTTCAGCTGGGAGATGCCATGTGGTGTTCAACAACTGCCGCATTCCTCTCGCGAGGTGGCCGCCGTGCAACGGATGGGGGGAGCACGAGGGGAGCCCTTCCTTAGCTCCAGCAAAGCTCTTCCATCCCAGAAATGCTGCAAGTCCTGGGGAAACTTAGAGTCTCCCATGCTGCTACTCTAAGAGCACCTGCCCTGAAAAAGGCCTCATGGGCAGTGCACTGCCATCCCCATTTTACATGCAGATGACTTGAAGATGGAGCTGTTCAGTCCAAATCATACATTAGTGAGTGAACGAGCTGGGAATAGGTCCCGTGTCTCCTTCCCTTGTGCTTTTTCTGCTTTACCGTGGCCTTTCCCTCAAGTGCAGGGGCTTAACAGAAACCAGTCCTGGACCTGTGTCAGACAGAGCAGTGGCAGCTTGATCGACCTTCAGTTGGGTTTCAGATGGTAGACAGGTCTTCAATGGCTCCATACTTCCATCTAGTGACGAAGAACTACTGCTCAGCCCTCCTGCTTTTCTCGGTGTCCTTTCTGGTTGCAATGCAGGAATGTTTCTCAGATTCACGATGCTGAGCCTGTCCGTAAGGCTATTTCTAGTCACACACCTAAAATCTGCAATCTCCAAACGGATAATTGCAAGCATACACAACCAGATGGCCCGGGGTGAATGTTTCTGGGCAGAACTTTTCTTCAGCAGGAAAAAAATTGCTTGCACACATATGCAAACATACACTTACCCATCAAATGGTACTGCTTTCCTCTTTTTGGGTAATCATATCCAAACCCAGTCATCAGCTTGGAGTGGGAGAGTATTTACACTTCATTTAACAAGACTCCCAATGTGACTCGACCATTCCTCTCCTGATCTGAATTACAGGCCTGTGTTTCTGGTTGTTAAGGACAGTGTTCTTCACCAGCTTCCCGTTTTCTTTTCACCTTTCAGCTCCTTCAGGGGGATGGTTTCCTACACAGTGCCTTACCTGATCTGTGACTTTCTGCACAGAATAAACTCCTCATCCCAGGCAAATCCTTTGGATCTGCAAACCTTGGACATTTAGAATCACAGAGAATTATTTAGGTTGGAAAAGACTTTTAAGGTCATTGAGTCCAACTGTTAACCCAGGACTGCCGAGCTCGCCACTAAACCGTGTCCCTGTGCACCTCATCTATGCATTTTTTAAATACTTCTGGGGATGGTGATTCCACCACCTCCCTGGGCAGCCTGTTCCAATGCGTGACCACCCTTTCAGAGAAGAAATTTTTCCTAGTACCCAATCTAAACCTCCCCTGGTGAAACTTGAGACCATTTCCTCTTGTCCTATTGCTTTGTTGAATTTTTCCTATATAAAGCATTTCCTTAAGGCTGGATCACAAAATGTTATACAGAAAGACAGAGGTGATAGCTCATTTTTTTGCTCACTATGATCTAGAGAGTTTGAGTGACTGGGTATGTTGGGAGCAGGAATGTCAGGGATCTGAAGGCAGCAATAAGCCTTAATGGCCCTGATCAGCCTCACCTGGGACCTTCATCCACACCCTTCCCATGGGTCAGGAGCACTAGATAAGCTCAGCTTTGAGCACACAGTCTCTCCTTGAGCTATGATGTAGGAATACTGGTCTTCAGACCTATCTCTAGTCCTGCCTTCTAGCTGGACTGTGAGCTCATGTTGCAGTTGAGCCTCCCTGCTCTTGAGGGCCCTCCCTAGAGGGACCCTGTACCTGGTCCATCCTCATTTGGGACTATCAGTGGACCTTGTTACCAGTATCTAGCTCAGTCTTCTGTGTTTGGGTTATCGTCTTTGAACTGTCTCTTCTTTGACAATACTTTTTTTTTGAGAATTCCTACAGGTTTACTCTTCCTTCTGACCATGTTTCCACTGTAATTCCAGCTAATAAGTAAACTGAGTGTAGACTGCAGAGCAGGATAGGGTTAACTTTTATTTGGTTCCTGTAATCATTTGCTATATGCAACTGAGACATTGGGGCTTGGCCTAAGAATAAACCAAACACAACTGGTTCCACTGCTGGGCAGTGCTCCAGAACTTCCCTAAAGGTTGATTGCCCATGACTTTGTGCCTCTGAATTGAGGCTGAGGAAGAACAAGAAAACCTCTTTCACCTCCCTTTGGAGATGAGGTAAGAGCATGGATACATACTGCTGTTGTATGATTGGTGTATGGTAACTCATTAAACTGTAGTTATGGTCTGGTGTCTGAGCACTTCCTCTAAATTTTAGTGGAAACTTCTATGAATGCATCCATACCAGTGTAAGGGCTCAACAACCCATCGTGTTTCTGGTGGCTCCACCAAAACCCGTCTGGGTTTCAAACAGATGAGTGCAGAGGTGGGAGTAGGGGTGATACTCACCCAGTTATGCAGCACCTGATTTAGGCTGAGCTGGGTCTTCCCTGCAGCCAGTGGAGGCACTTGGCTCTGCATGGGGTGAATGATAACACTGTGTATGTCTGCTGCACTCTTTTCCACTGCAGGGATGTAGGTGCTTGAGGTGTGGTAAGGGATTTGAACACCCTTTGGGCAGAATTCCTGCCAAATGCAGACACTGTTGGGAATGCCATGGAAAAACTGAATTAAAAGTATATAAGGAAACCCTGAAGTCCACTTGCTGTGAAAGTCACTCTCAGACTGGATATCAGCATATCAAGAAATCATTCCGTCAGTTTCTCTGTCATCTTGTGGGGAAAAAGGGGATAAAATGGATTCGTTGTCCTGTTGGAGGATCTAGTTGTCTACCAATGGAAGAACAATTCCAGGTTACTTCTGTTACGGCCATTAAAGACTTGGAACAAAATGGTTAATAGCAGCAAGTAGCTTAGGTTAATAATTAAGCATGCTCAATGGATGGCTCTGAGCTGTCTGTGACAGCCATTGAGTCTTCAGAGAAACTAGTCTGGTGGGTTTCAGCACACAGTGACTCAGTTACCCATGCAGGCTGAACTGAGTGCCTAACACAACCTCAGACTGAAAATTGTTGTACAGCTGGTGTCAAAGGGATGGAGCAGTTATGCTGGTGTTGGACCCTCTGCACTTGGCTCATTGGAGGAATGGAAGAAGAACAAATTGAATAAGGTAAGTAGTAACAGAAAAAGCCCTAATAAGAATAAAGAAAGTAAACCTAAATGATCTCTTATGAACCTGCTTTGAAATACAAGGTTCACGTGCATCAGGGCTCTGGAGTCTGATCTCTACAAACTGCAGTTACGGTAAAATGTGCAAGAAATACAGGGAGACTAGTTACAGCAGGTCTTGTGGTAGAATAAGCAATAGAAGCTTAGAAGCTGGCTTTATAGGGACAGTGTGTTTGCCATAGTTATGGGGTAACTAAAGCTTCTGCCCAGCCCTCACCTCTGAGAGCATTGCGCTCCTGTTGCATCTTTTCTAGGATGTTAACCCACACTGTGCATCTGTGCTCTTACCCAGCAGCTCTGAGGAGGCCTTTTGTTTGAGATTTCATAACCATGATGTATAGCATTTGGATGATCTTAAAACCATGTTTATGGTAATAGCAATAGGGGAGGGAGCACGTGAAAAACATTATCGGCTTTGCTATAAGGTTTGCCTTTCCTAGAGGACCAACCAGCAGAACTGGTTTCTGGAACACCCACATCGATGGATGTATTGCACTACACTCTAATCTTGCCAAAAAAGTCCCCGCTCCTAAGGGAGGGAGAGGTACTTTACAGGCTGCGCAATATCTCCTTTGGTGTCCATTTTAGACCAGGAGTGTGCTTTTGAAGCAAGTCTTCTTGTCTCCAGATAAGGTGATTTATTCTACGTCACAGGACTGTCCCAGTGAACTGATGCCAGTCCTTCTGGATAAATTCAAATCAAGATTGGCAGCAAACAACACTCCAGCCATTAATGGATGTTCAGTCCTTGGGACTAGGCTAGAGCTAGTGCTGTGCAACACCCCTAAATGCTTGCAGTGTGGATGTTGAGTCTTCAGCATCAGTTGCTTTGCTCTACAGATCTGCTTCTCTTGGGCTGCGCCACAAATGCAGACGTGTCTTTATTCTGGCTTTTGTATTCTTCTGCTTTTATCACCAAATGATTTGCTGCCCAGTCCTGAGCAGTTAGTTCTGCTTTCCATTAATTCCCTCACTTTTGCATGAGGTCAGTATATTGCTATCAAAAATATCCCAATTACCAGATCAGTGCTGGGTGTCTCAAAGTGCTCGGAGAATGCTTTTTCTCTGACATTTTGTCAACTGCCTTGAAACTCCTTACTGTATTACCTGGCGAAGGCCAGAACAGAAGGAAATGGGAACAGAGAAGCAAGTTCCCTTCCCACCACTTTCCTCTTAAGTAAGGAATGTGCAATGCTCCAACGATATCCAGCACCCTTGGACACAAGTTGACCACATCTTTTGATTGATGTTCAAGAGCACTTTGTGCCTATAGACCACTGGTGACTTCTCTGCGTGTGTCAGTCCCTTTAAAAATTACTTAAACCATCGGGTATCCTGGATTGCTGTAGCAGTAACAAAGACCATCACTGCCACTGCCTTTTTCTTTTTTTTTTTTTAATTCTTTGAATAGTCTTTTCTTTAACTTAGCTGTTAATCAACTCATTTTGCTTAATTTTGATTGGTCTTATGAACATTTACAGAAGCCAGCAAAGCAGAGAGTGTTATGGGCGGTTGTTTAGGCTTTTTCAGGTGACCTGACAGGCAGTCACCAATGCATGAGGGCTTGAGTCTTTGCAGCGTATACATTGACTGAAGCAAGACCACTACATGGAAGAACACATGAGCTCTTGGTACCATTGTCCTGTGGAGGAACTAGGCCTGAGGAGAACTGAGGTCAGTTCTTGTCCTTTTGTCCAGTAACTGGCTGATGGAGCAGGGATGTGAAATGCCTTTGCATCATTTTGCTTTTCTGTGTGGGGGATGTGGATTCTCCCTTTGGGAGTTACTGATTATACTGCACCTCATACAGTGATTGTGCATTTTGCCTTCTAGGTCCCACCGTAACAACAATCCAAAAACCTAGATTAGGTTCTTGCCATATGATTTTATCTTTGTCTGGGGCTTTTGTGGTCTGAGCTGAGTTTTAACAACCAAGAGATGTTCTGGGTAAAGGGAACAGTCCCTCACGAAAAGCAGTTGTCCAAGTCTCTGTGCTCACTAGTGAGAATTTGAGCTTTTTGCTCATTTGAAAATGTGGTTAAATTAATTTCCATACTAGTACAAAGCTCAGGGTGAAGGCATAGAAGTTGATGGTCTATATTTTTAAATGTTAGAACAGTTCCTCACATGGACTTTGCAAAGAGAATGTGTGATACATCCGGCTATGATAGCAAGTAAGACCAAGTAGCTTTCTAGTGTACAAGGACTCAAATGTTTATTTTCTTAAATTATTAGAACAGTTCACAGCTGTTGGGATTAAATCTACCAGTGTTCTTCCAAGCAGTTCCTAGGCACACCTGAGGAGCCAGCATGGTCCATTTCCAGTTTGGGGCTAGCTGTGTAAGGCTAGAGAGCTTAATAGCAGAGACAGGTCCTACCATTTGGCTTTGGAGCATGAACATGGTATGATTTAATTTAATGTAATGCAACGATTTCACATGAAGAAGCGTGGAGCTAGGAGAGTTTATCATCAGGGGCTCTAAATCCTGTAATTGTTTTCACCAGTTCACCTGTGTCTAATACTTAAGCAGCCAGCTGAAACATGGCCCCAGTGGGGGAAAGCTCAGCCTGAGCTTGGCTGGAATGTGGTCTGCTCAGAGGGGCATATGTTCTATGTAGGTCTTTTGCATGGGAAGATAGAGAGTATGGTTTGCATTATGTTGATTCTTTATACTGTGTGAGATGTGAATCGGTGTGTTCTCTGTGACTCCACATTGCAGTCCATCTTGTCTGCTGTAACACAGACCATTTCTCCCACAGCCTTGCAGTGTGAAGGAAGAATACAGATGGTGTTTGTTTTAATGTTACAGGAAAGGTCCTAAGGCCCCAGGCCATGATCCTGGAGCCAGACTCCCATGAAATCCCCATCCAAAGTTCAAGATGAACCCTTGGAGATCATTCCTTCTGAGTGCTGAGCTGATGTTCTTTGCAGGTGGGTGATAGAGAGGTGTTGACTCCAACCACACCGGTCATAAAACACCAGCAAAATCTGGTGCTGCTGGGTTGGATACAGATTACTGCGAGTGAGACATGGAGAAGCATCTCTAAAAGCTGTTGGATATTATGGGATATTAACTGCAGCATACCGGATATTGTCTGCCCTTATCAGTGGCTTTTCATGGCACTATGTCCATAACCAGTGGAGACTTCTTGATTAATTGTTAATTTTTTTCTGTTCTATCTGGGTTCATCTCATGTCTGTTGGTTTTCATTGACTTGCTGATAGTCATATGGCTGTTTGCATGTTGATACTGAGGGTTCATGATGCAAGTATGTGCAATATTTGGGTTCAGTGGTCAATACTGGTATACGGTGAGATTGTGTTCGGGTGCAACTAAGAAGTTGAAAATCTCCTGAAATGCTGAACAGGAAAGTGGATATCCCTGTAAATGGACTTCTGGAAAATTCTGATCATTGGCTACAATAAAAGAAGGCAGCCACTGGTTCGCCTTTATTAGCTTTAGAGGATGAGGGTCACCCTAATAAACCCTAAATTACCTTAAGCATTTGATGCCTTTATGAAAGGCATGGCATAGCAAGTTACGAGTGATTTGATTTCATGAAGCAGGAGTTGCTTTCCAGGCCTGTGTGTGTTTCCTAAGCACTTTGGCAAGAAAGAACTGGACAGGCTGTCTTGGAACCAGAAGAGGATATATTTTGTGGGTAGTCCTAAGTTTGGGAGAGTGTACAGAAGTCAGCAAACTCATTTCTTTGAGGACTGGGGGAACAAACATGAGGTTTACTGTCTTTATTTCAATCCTTGAGGAGGACAGGGCACTCAGACTGTAGCTTGGTTCCCCAAGTCCTGAAAGCATCAAAGCCCCCCTGAGGGGAAGCAGTACTGTTGCATGGGGTAGACAGTTGGAGGAAGAAGGATGCACAAGGTGACTAATTTGGATGCCTGAGAAGAAACGAGATGAAGGGTGGGATTACAGGAGGACAGCTGTCAGGCCACTGTGTCTCATCTTGAGTGAGATATTTTAGATGTTTGCATTGCACTTCAGCCTGATGCAGCTGGGTTGTTTTTGCAGTGACAGCCATGGGATTGCTCATTAAGCCTCGAGAAGGCAGTGTCGCTGGAGGGACGTGGATTACTGTTACTCTGGATGGTGAGTTTTAAACTCTTGCGAAGCACGTGTCAAAGTAGCAAAGGATCAGCTCCATACTGAGATCTGTGGTTGGAGTGATGAAGTGACAGACCCTAAGCAACAGAGGCGTGGGCTGTGGCACCCATAACATGAAATTGGCTTCAGATTATTACTTCATAAGCTATTGCTTGTGGTTGCTTGGTTTTAAGTTCTTTCAAAGGAGGAGAAGTCAGATTTTTAACTTATTTTTGCAGATGTAGGGCTAGAAATTTCCTCCCTGCCACCCTTTTTTTTTGGAAGAAAACCTGAAAATATCTGTTCATATGTCCTGTGATGTTGGAGCTTTAAAAACACTAATGCTAGACATGAGATCTGAGTAAAAAAAATCACAGAAATTGATATGGCATGCTCTTTTGGGCCGAAACCAGCTGTAAAAAGCTAAACTTGATTTTCCGCAGTGCTGACTATTGATTCATTGGGAAGAGAGCTGGTTTCTGAGTCAGCTGTACTTTTGGTTTAGCTGCTCAAGTTCTGACACTTGATCATTCATAACTATGATGAATGGTATTAGTCTTATTTGTCTGAATATTGTGCATTCCCACAGAGATGATGAAATGGAGGGAAGAAAGGAAGCTCAGGTCTTCAAGGGAGATGTTTCCCCTGCCTGGCCGGCAGAGACAGTCACAGCTGGGAACTCACAGTTCAAGCAGAGTCTCTTTTTTTTGGTGGGGGGAAGCAGACAGCTAGACTTTGGGAGAAAGGGAAAAACCTTCCTGGGACCAGGACGAAATGTACAGTTTGCTGCAAATCAAGAAACCACTGATGTCATTTAAAGTGAGTCTGTGGGCTGAGAACCACCTGTGAAGATCGTGAGCAAAGGCTGAGTTGTTTGTAAGCCTTCTTCATTTCTAGTTGTATTTGATCATGCTACAAAAGTTAAGCATGTTCAGGTAAAGCTTGACTTTCTGAAGTTTAAAAGTCTTTGATCCTTTGGACATGTCACTCTAAAGAAATGGGCCAAGCAGATCTATCTTACAGCACAGGCTGACTTGAGGTCCTGTCAGCAAAACTATTCAAGGCATCAGCAACTGCAAAGACAGTGTCAAACGGTGCTAATTTTGCAGGGCTTTAAGTATCTGTGAGCATGTGGTTTTTTTCAGTGTAGATGACTGAGGTGATTCAAACTCCCAGTGACTGTCAATCTCTGCAGTAGAATACATGTGGGAGAGACCAAATACTGTCCTAGAGGCAAAAAACCCATGCAGTACCATGGTGGGATGAACTTGGTCTTAATGTGTGTACTGGTTTTGGCTGGGATAGAGTTAAATTCCTTCATAGTAACTTGTTTGGTGCCCTGGTTTGGATTTGTGCTGAAAAGTGTTGGTAACAGAGATGTTTTAGTTACTGCTGAACAGCGTTTGCATGCGGTCAATGTCTATTCTGCTCCTTACACTGACCTGCCAGCAAATAAGTTGGAGATGTACAAGAAGTTGGGAGGGGACACAGCCAGGACAGCTGACCCCAACTGGCCAAAGGGATATTCCATAACATATGATGTCATGCTCAGCAATAAAATGGGGGGTGGGGGGTGGGGGGGTGAGTGGTAGTGGAGTGGGGCTGCATCAGTCATTTGGTGGTGAGCAACTGTTTTCATTTGCATCACTTGTCTTTCTTGGGTTTTATTTTCCTCTCTTTGTTATTTTTTTCTCTTTTCCTTACAATTTGTTCTATTATTATTTCTTTTTCATTATTAAAGTGTTTTTATCTCAGCCCATGACTTTTCTCACTTTTACCCTTCTGATTCTCTACCCCATTCCACTGGGGTGGACAGGGAGTGAGTAGCTGTGTGGTGCTTAGTTGCCAGCTGGGGTTAAATCATAACAATATGAAATTACAGAAACATGATTTTAAAAAGCCTGATTAAGGGCTCTAAGCATTGCGCCTAAAGAGAAGCTGAGTTGGACAAAAAAGTTTGCCATGTGTGAGTGATCCTGTCCTCTTCTGATTGATTGCTTAGGCTCAACATCCCACCAGCTAGAAAGCATGTCTTCAGCCAGTGTGTCCCAGCTGGAGGTCTTCCTGGTGAATCCAGACCTGCCCAGGCTGCCATGTGATGTGTCTCCTCGATATTTTGACTTAGCCACTGTAAGATGCAGAACGAGGTACGATCCATGACTATAGCATGGGTGAGACCTTGCCAGTTGTCTGGTAGGATCCTCATTTTCTTTCAGTGTCCGTACAGGCATTTTGGGAGTTTGAAGGAATTCCTATGGCTGCTGCTGTGGCTGCACCTGAGCACCTCTGAAGCTGTGTTGCATTTATCCTTGTTTCAACTTAATGAAGCCCTAGGCTACCTAGAATGAGAGTCAGTGAGGCTTCTTGGAGAGGTTAGACTCAGATCTTCAGTGGTTTGTAGACACCAAATTCTTAGACACAAAATTCCCAAGAAAATCTTGACAGAGATTTTACCAGCTCTTTGTGTCCTTGACCTGTCCAAGGTTATGGTGAGAGGTTATGAGTAAAGCAGGAAACAAATATGGTTTCAAGCACTGGCTGGGCAATCTAAACTCCCTGTTTTCTATGCTGTCATAACATTAAAGAAGGTTGTTTGACTACAAGACAAAGGGTGTTGCAAGAGGCTGTAAGAGTGACCCTAACGGGGCTCTTCCATCTCTCGCTGCTATGATTTGGCTGGGAGTTAATTCTGCTGAATGCTGTGCGGGGTAACTGTGTGCATTAAGGATGCAGCATTAATTTACAAACCAGGAACAAGACGCCCTGTAGATCCAGGCAGCCCTGAGTTATTTTAATACTAATGAATAACAATTATTGTCTGAGGATGTCTAATGAGCATGTCTGTGTTTTGCATTAATGTACAATTTGGATGGAGTTCTGTGGTAGTCCTCTCACCTTCTGCACTTAACTGTAATTTCTTGCTGTGCCTCCACGTTTCTTTTAAATTGTAGTTTTAGTGTTTGGGTTCATATATGTAAAGTTTGGGTTCGAAGTATAAATTTGCTTTGCTCTATTGAAGCCTCAGTGAACCTGCTAAGACCACCCTGTGAGGGAATTGGCATTTCCTAAAAAATAAACCCAATCTGTATAAAAATAATGTAACACATTTTCTTCCACCTAGGTCTTCACCCCAGGAGGGTTCATACTATGTGGAGGTGATCTTTAAAGGACATTTGATTAACAACCTGACTGGCGTGGAGAAAGAAAACTATACTTTCAAGGTAACCACCAAGCAAGTATAGAAGTGATGATAAAGAACTCAAGGTATTGAAGGGAGTCAGACTTCAGACATAGTATCACAGGGAATAGGTTGAAATTTTCTCTCTCATATACTGTAAGTCTGTTTGCACATCAGGACAAGGTGTTAAGATGCTCCTTCTGTCCCTTAAGACTAGGTGCATCAAGGTACTCATCAGCCTGACACTGGATAGACTAGATGACCTAAAAGGTCTTTCTGAATCAGAAATCTGGGTCCAGGTAAATCTGTCTCTGCACTTAAGCCACACAGTCAGAAGACCCTATTGCATCAGAAGACCCTGTGCTGGCTGCTTCTGGTGTTACCCTCCAGGCTGCAAGGGTGGCAGCGAACAGTCTGCACTGACAGGTAGCCATGAGCAAGAATACCTCCCACGGGCACTGCTGGTTCCAGGAAA
Source organism: Ibycter americanus (assembly GCA_035590275.1). NCBI lineage: Eukaryota > Metazoa > Chordata > Aves > Falconiformes > Falconidae > Ibycter > Ibycter americanus. The sequence continues at coordinate 75,617,231 of JAVJGI010000062.1, forward strand.
GGACATCCCTTCAGGTCGAGGACAGCTCGTCATACCTAAGATGAGTAAGATTTAGAAAGCTCAGACCTCAGCTGTGATTTCATATCTGTTGCTCAGTTGCTTTGTGAGCTTGCTACTCCCCCACACAGAGCAGTATTTTCCCTTTGGTTCTCAATGTCAAAGTAACGCTGTCTTAGGAGTTGTGGGGTATGGTGGTATTTGACCAGTTGATGGTGATGGTGTCAGTATCTCTTGCAGAGCAGAATCCTTAACCATGGCTGTGTGTTTCGTAATGAGGCCTGGTGTATTCAGAAGTCACATCCCACTTCTGTGCTAACTTTAAGTATCGAGCAAGAAAGCCCAGCGTTTTCAGTAAATTGCACATTAAAGCCGAAGAGTCGTTGGGTGGTTCAGCTAGCTTACAGAGTTGATGAAAAATCACCAGGGGATGCTGTTAATGAGGCACATTCCAAGCTAAATAAAACACAATGTGTCTCTTTGTTTTGGGACTGGGACCTGGGAGCTATGCGTATTAAAAATTAATTTTGCCTCCACATTAGATTGAAAAAGCCTGCTTCAGGCAGCAACAAGTCTGAACAGCTCGGAAGACTTGTGTCATCTAGTGGCTATAGCTTTCATGCTGCTTTTGGCTTCTTTCTCCACATCAGCTCTAGCTCAGGGTATGGCGTGATGTTGTCTTTGCTTCTCAGAAGTGGTCGTCACTGGAGTGAGTTTATGGCTACTCATTCATCTTTAACTTGACCATGAGGAGGAGGGAAGACAAAGACTGAGCTTTGAAAGGGAATGTGGTTCAAGGAAATCTTGGGGGGAAAACCCCCCAACGTATGCAATGGTGTCTTTGATTTGATTCAGTAAATGAGTTTTTAATGTTAGTGATTGGGCTGACAGCAGCACCTGTAGGTGCAAGTAAGAATGGGAGAGGGCTCAAAAAGGCGAGGAAGATGAGTGTGTCCAAAAAAAGGCAATGAAGTTGGTGAAGGTTCTAGACCACAAGTCTTAATGAAGAGCAGCTGAGAGATCTGGGGTTGTTTAGCTTGGAGAAAAGGAGGCTCCGGGGGACCTTATTGCTCTCCACAACTGCCTGTGTGAGATAGGAGTTGGCCTCTTCTCCCAAGTAACAAGTAATGAGACAAAAGGAAATGGCCTCAAGTTGCACCAAAGGAGGTTTAAATTGGGTATTAGGAAAAATTTCTTCACTGAAAGAGTTGTCCAGCATTGGAACAGGCTGCCTAGGGAAGTGGTTGAGTCACCATCCCTGGAGGTATTCAAAAGA
>JAVJGI010000062.1:75618603-75630299 GCA_035590275.1 Ibycter americanus
CTGAAAGAGTTGTCCAGCATTGGAACAGGCTGCCTAGGGAAGTGGTTGAGTCACCATCCCTGGAGGTATTCAAAAGACATGTAGACCTGGCACTTAAGGACATGGTTTAGTGGTGGCCTTGGTAGTCCTGAGGTAATGGTTGGACTCTGTGATATTAAAGATCTTTTCCAAACTAAACAGTTCTGTGATTCTAAATAGCAGTTCTAAGTTATTTATTTACTCATATAGCTGTAGTCCGAAAGCGTGCCTTCCTTTTCTGTAACTCTCCTTGTGGCTTTCTCAAGATTTCCAGCTCTTTTTCATTGCCTGTCCAGGTATGTCCCCACTGACACCAAACCACACTGTCTCAGCATCGTCAGCATGTTACAAGATGATATGCAGCTAACCCAGCACTGGATAATAACCAGTGTGCTGGAGACAATTCCTTATCCACAGCAAGAATTTTAAAAACACTTCCAAAGAGTTTCACTGCCTTTGTATTTCCTTTAGTCCTGGGATCCGTATGCTTAGTTTGGACATAAGACACTTTTTAGCTGCTGAAGCCATCCATTTATTTGTCCTCTTTGGTTTGTCATCTTCCAGGGAGGGACAAGGACATTTACAGAATATGCTGATTCCATGTGAATTAACCCTGTGTGGAGGACAATGTGTGCCTCTGGCCGCTCGAGAGATGAGTAGCTCTCCCACATGCTTAGCCAATTGAATAGGATTGCTGTCAATGCAAGCAAAAATTTTCTGGAGTAATTTTGGTTAAAAAAAGTCTCATGGATTTTAGAGCCAACAGGAAAAAGGGACAAAAGGGCTGTTCTACTTGTTGAACATGCAGCCAAAGCATGTGCTGGGTCAGGTGTCTGTGTCTCAGCTACTTTGGGAGGCTGATGTTGACCTTCCTGTACTTGGAAAGCATCCCTGTGTGTTTCCCATCTTCTGAGGCTTGCTTCAAAGCACAGTCTCTGCTCCTTCTTGGATTCTGTTTAAGTCAAAAATAGTACCCCATAGCAGATTTCCAGTATTTCCTTGCTATTCCCTCAGAGGCCAAGTCAGTGCTTTCCCAAAAACACCTCAGATGTATTATACTGCATTAAGATGGACCAATACAAGCTTTTTCTTTGCTACATTGCTTTAGGCTACCCAACAAGTTTGCTGAAGGCTAACTGAAGTATTTCACTTTGTGACTTAGAAACAGTTTTTAAGAGTATACTATTGGGAAGAAAAATGGTGCCATAATGCAAGATGAAATGGAGGTCTCGACTTCAGATAAAGCATAGCTTAGAAATTTTATTGTGTATTAAACCGTATCTTCTGGAACTGACTCAAACCAGGGGGGAAAATCTGGGCACAAAAGGGGATGTAAAAATAGCAGTAAGCTGTACTCTGAATGCAGAGGGGGCAAGAAGGGCGTATTTGTGCTTACTCTCTTCTCAGAGCAGAACTCTGCCTCAAAGATCAAATCTGAAGCGTGAGTCTCTGAATGCCGTTGCCAACCGTGTTGTGAGCAATATGCAATCAGATCTTGTTGGACTGCTGCGAAAATGACTGCCATTTAACAACAAATTTCTCTTTGCAGTTCTCTGCTGCGCAGACACCTGTGGTTTACCAAATTAGTCCGCCATCTGGCATCCCAGGTACGGAACCTTTCTTTAAGCTGGAGCCCACTTTAATTATTATTTGATGTTCCATACATTCTCCTTATGAGGGATATGTCTTGCTGGGGATTAAAATGGGTGCCTCCAGAACTTAATGTCCAAGCCCATGCTGAACACAAAAATGGGTTTGCATAAGGGGAGAGAGTCGTCAGCATTGGGTACGTGAGAAGTGGGTAATACACATGACCAGGTTACTTGGTACTTGGCTTGGGCAGCCCAACTCTGCCTGAGTAGAGAGATGATGTTCAGGAGGTGGACAGGTCTAGTCAGTCTCAACTCTCGAGTCATCTGACCTTATTTATTTAGTAATAGTTTTAAGAATTACATATTAGGTGATGATATTGCAATACCATACAGACCTTTTGGTTATTGGGGCTTTAGATCAGACTTTAAAGTTACATGAGAAGACAGTCATTGGTTTTGGTCTGAACAGTTAACTGTTTCCCCCCTATTTCTAGTCTATTTATATTTGCAGGCTTGTTTAGAAAAAATTCAAATGCTGATTTCCAAAGTCAAGATTAATCACAACATTTTGGTCTCCAGAGTGCAGAAAGGTACCTGGATGATTAGATCACAGAGATGCTCCTAAATCTAAATCCATCCCTCATTTCCAGTTATTTTCAGGTGCAGCTGAGCTACAGATTCTTATGCCTTGCTTTAGAGTGCCTGTATGGAGGTGTCTATGTGTTAGCTGGAGGTTTGACCTCCCAGTGTAGTCAGTGAAGAATGTGAGTAACACTACTCACATTCTATTCACATGTGTCTAGTGCTATTTGAGTTGTCCTGGAGCATGAAGGACCTGCATGGAGCAGGTAGATATGACACAGAACCAGGAAGACTCATTCCCTTCTGGAGCTGCAGTGGGAGGATAGAGTGACCCAAATTTTTGACAGTTCTGTGCAGGCAACTGAACTAAGCTGTCACCCAGTGTGGTCAAGGGAGTGTTGGGAGTGATTCAGCTGGCCACATATATGCTGAGGTCCTCCTTTAGACCCTCACCCTGTCTAGCGTACCAATGATGCCATTTCGGTTGCCTCATGAGGTTCTACAACAGAATTTGGTTAGAATGTGAGGTTTAGTTAACAAAAGAGTTGAGGAAAATGTCTTCTCAGTACAAATATTAAAGATCTGCTATAAATTCAGGAATCAACTTTTTTGTGGGAAACAAAGGTGTGTGTTTTGGGCAAAGTGAATTAAGCGCAGTCACCTTGAACTATGGTAGAAGCTGAGAGTAACCATCAGTGCAGCCGGTTACGCACCTCCACAAAATTCACAAAGAACAAGAATTTCTTTTGCTCAGCTCACAAAATCTGCAAATAAATTCTCTGCTTTTAAAAGACTCCCTTCAATTTCAATTTCTTTTTAAACAGGAAATTTAATACAGATTTATGGGAAAATAATTTCTGGAAGATATGAGACCCTGGACTTCAATGTGGATTATATTGATGGGTAATTATATACAAGCAGCTATCTGACCCAGTCCCTGTAAATTGACATTTCTTCCATCAGCCTCCTTGACAGCAATAAATTGCAACCAGTTGGCCCAGAATTGCCATTTACTTCCTTTGTGGTTTATTGCAGCTCATGAGTTGGGCTCCAGCAAACTTTGTTAATCTAATTGCAACTGGTCCATTAAGCTAGTTGGTTTGTTTACTGGCAGCACAGTCAATCACAGCTCAGTGTGAATTGTACTGTAATTGCGTCTAGTTGCTGTAGATTTTATTTTGGCTAGCAAATTAAAACTTAACTAATTAAAATAATGTCAGAATCTAAAAGTTAAATAAATTTTCCCTTCCATTAGCATTTTTAGAAAAACTATTAGTTTGAAGCAGATGCTTTGGCGAGTCAGAAGACAAAGCAGAAGAATTTGAGACAAAAGGCTTTGTTGTTCACTACTTTAAACACTCTCTGGTCACTCGCTTGTGCTCAAGAAAGGTTTGATTTTTATTTTCTGCTGCTTCTATGGTTACGTGCAACAGAGCAAAGCAGGTAGATTTTAAAAAAATTACTTCAGGACAGCAGCACTTTAAGTACAGTGAATCTAAAACAAGCATGAACGCTGACCTGCTGTCTGTCATATGTATTTACATAGGTATGGAAGAGTTCTCAGATACTGCCAAGTCATGATTTCCTTCCACTTGTGTCAATGGCAGGGAAGAACTAATCTCTGGTGATTATTCTAAAGATGAACTATGAATCTATAGTTACTGTGATGGTATTTTAAGGATAATTTCAGCAGCCCAGGGAAGGTGTGTATTCTCAGCAGCCAGAAATTTTAATTGCAACCTCAGATATTTGACCACTAGATGCTTTTTAACCACTTCTCAGGCTGAATGGAAATGCCCCTTGCTAAGTAATTAAATTCTCTGGTAGTGTGAATGAAAGCACAGTGCAGATTCCTGCCATACCAGCTGCACCCATTTATCAGCCCTAGGCTTTTGCTCACTGGATGCATATTAGCACTCTTTGTTCGATATTAATTATTGTTTTACCTGCCTCTAGTGGAACTGTGAAACCTTTGATCAGAGGAAAGAAAGGCTGGTCTGTCTGACTGCAGGTTGGACGTGCCTGCATGCTCCATTGCTAGATTACTCATTTACAGCTTGAACTCACTGTTGCCAAAAAGGAAATGGCCTCAAAATCTTAACATACCAGACAGGTTCACATTGTAGCTTCACATGAATACTTTGCCCATTTTTGGTGTGTTAGTAAATACATACCAGGTGGGGACTTGGACTTGACCAGAGCAGTCCATCACTCAGTCACACTGATTCAGGATTTGGAGCGAAAAAGAGAACAGTGCTTTATACTTTCAAGTGTGTTTTGCACCCTTTTCCATGCTTTGTATGGGATGCAACTGCCCAGTAATGCTGAACCAAACATTTTGCCAGCATTGAATTTGTTTCTTTTCATCCTTAAATGGAAAGGTATCTCAATATCAGCAAGCTGTATTAACAAAACCCAACTTATTATTAAAATCTCATAAAACTACATTCTGAAACACGGATCATAGCAAAGTGTTTGCATTACAGGTTTTAATTACATATTTTCCTTAATTGCCTGCTAGTTCTCAAAAAATCTTTGCCAACCTTGGCTTATTATGCGAACTATTGTGAATTTATTGGTCCCACCTGATTCCTCCTCTCCAGTGGAAGTTGTCCCTTGTCATATTGGTTCTTTACAGTGGGGATACTTGAATTTTCTATTAGGGGCTTGGATGATTCTTAGCAGAGGGAGTTTGTAGTGTTTTTCCTCAATGAAACAAAGACATGACTGAGCTGCATCTTGAAGCGGTATGGCTGTACAAGCATGATGCTGTACTTGTGCTGCCTGCTGCTTCTGGAATGTAAGGGTGGGTATAATCCTCCTGGAGCTCAGACTTCCAACCCTTCCTGCAGGGAGGAGATATCCAGTCATTCATGGCTAGCACGGGTGTCTTGAAGACGGCCGTGTCACAATCTTTACAGAGGTGCAGTTCTCGCAGTATTTGGGCAACGCACTTTGCAAGTGAAGAGATAAGAGGTTAGGGCTTGTCCAGTTTTCTAGAAGGTTAATAAATGCTAGAAACAAGTGAGGGGAAATTCCTGTCCCATTTGAAAATATTGGCTGCTGATTTTAACAGGATCAGGTTTCCATCTGTGAAGCTCTATGTCATATCATATCTTATCATTCCTGTTTATTTTTTGCCTAGGCCAGCTATCCTTACGGCAGAAGGAGATGGATGGACCAGTCTCTGCTCTTTTGCTGACAGACAAGCTGGAAGCATGTCAGTTCTTGACTTGCCTTTTGTTTGTGTTGGTGCAAGGGCTTGGCACGTCTTGTGCACAAAAAAAGTTCTTGACTTTTGAGGAAGCTGCTCTGCTTTGGCTTTAGGTGGAGAGAGACCATGGGGAGTTGATCGTATGGTCTGTGACTGGGGTGGCTGGATCTCTGTGGCTCTAGTTGTATCCAGGGCCACGGGTTGTCCTCTTCCCCGGAGATGATACACTATGTCCTGGCCACATCTATTCTGTTCAACTCTTTAGACTTCAAAACAGGTTAGCCATTTCCAAGCTGGTTGTTGACCTTGGTCAATATGTTGTCTGCAGTCATATATAGACACTAATTTGAAAGGTGAATTAGCTGACCTGAACCCAAACTGGGCAAGCAGAGCTTTAAAAATTTAACAGTATAAGCAGCAGGCTCTGGTGCCTGGCCCTGGCACTGTTCATGTATCCTTGTATCCCCATCATGTATTAATGTATCCTTGTCTCCTGCAAGTTGCAGGAGACCCTTTATGCTGCTAGCTCTTGCACCCTGTTGAATTACACAAAAAGCCATGGGCTCTGTGGCAGTGTTTCTTTTATAAATGATTAACTTCTCAGACTGTGAGCCCTGGAGAAGGGGGAGGCTGCTTTTACAGGGAACCAGTGGAAAACCTACCCCCACAGAAGTCACTGCTAAAGCTCCTGGGGTCCTCAGTGGACCCTAGGATAGCACTGTAAAATTCCTCCTGGCTCCCAGAAGAGGGACTTAAATGCAAATGTGAGTTGATGACAGGACTTGCATCATTCTGTGGCTCCAGAAGGTTGATGTAATGCCAGCATATCTGGTTTAATTGCTACCTGTTCCTTCTTACAGATCAGGGACATGCAGAGGAGCAAGTAGAGGGGAGACAATTTTGTCCTCCTGTTCACCCCCACTCTGTGCCCAGACTTGTCTCTGCTCAGCTTTTATTTCAAATGAGGGTTCTGAGGATCAGCGGCAGGATCAGCTTCTAGAAACAAGGGTAAAGGAGCCAAGCTGGAGCAGTGCATGTTGCTGGGAGGCATTCTCTGAAGCTGCTGAACTCTTGATCGTTGGTGGGCAGATGGGTTGTTCCTCTCCCATCTCACATGTTTCACTCCATTGTTTCTAAAGGGAGGCAAGCATGACTAGCTCAGATGTATAAGCCCACATCTTTTCTTGGTTAGATGATTCTCACTGTATTTTTCTCTTTTTGTTCCCAAGGCTTAACAAAGTCCTTTGTCTTTTCACAGCTACCCTATTCAGGCAGAAGATGGACTGGGGACCTTGCAGTGCCGGGTGGAAGGGAACCACATAGGTTGGTGAAAAGGGGGGGAAATCATGGGTTTCTGTTATTCCTGCAACTCCAGAAGGTAGAGGAAGGGTGTCAATCATCAGTTTCTGCTCTGTGTCCAAAGTTAGGAATGGTGTGCAGGGCTGAGTCCACATAAGCTGCTTCAGATCAAAGCTTATCAGTCTTCAACATAGACACTGCTGTGATTTTGTGTCCACTGCATGATCTTGGAGAAAATGAAATGCACTGCTTAAGTGAAACCATGATGTGATGTGGACATTGCTGACAGCATTAATGTGAGTTGGGGTCTTTGCTCAGTTTACGATTTTACTTTAATCCCTCTTGTATGTGGTGGACCTTCCCTTTACTGCTTTATTAGAGGAATAAATTGGATGCTCCCTTCTATTCACAATCTCTTTCGTAGCAGGTTAGATGCCCTTCATTATTTCTTGCTTCCAAGCACTCTGAAGAAGCTTCTGATTTCTTTTGGAGGCTTCGAGCAGCAAACTTCCCACTTGAGGAAGATGATTTGAGATAAATATATAAAACAAATTGATATTTAGCTTTCATGTAAACACTGATGGCTCAATACAATAGCCTAAACTTTTGAGATATCTGGATTACCTACGCGCTCTCCAGTGGGGTGTCAGAGTTACTGACGGTCTTGAAAGAGGTCTGCACCTTCCTGGCATGGCAAGTGAGGTCAGATAGGATCCACAGGGTCTAAGATGACACGAAGGGCTTACAATTAGGCAACGAAATCCTGCTCCTGAGATTTGGCTTGCAGGTTCAGATATATAACTCTGTGTATCTACATATAGTATCTACCTACGATCTAAGGCTCTCAGCTCCCTAAGCTGATATTTGGTTCAGTTCCTGCACACACACTCTGCTGAAATCAACACAGTTAAACTGTTTTAAGGAGAGTGTAAGAAAGAGGAGAATCAGTGCCAGGACACGTGGACAAGGTTTGGTAGGATGAACTCTTCACGAAGCCCCCCACACTTCTACCATAAAGCATATTACTTTTCTCTCCTCCAGGGTCCCACAATGTTAGCTTCTCGGTGTTTAACAAAGGAAAGTGAGTAAAAGAAAATCCTTTTCTCTCTTTTTCTGTGGTTTCACATGGGGGCACAGCTGCATATGAGTCCAGGATAAGTGCATGATGTTTTTACTGAACATTGTGTTTCATTACTTAGAAATGAGGTTTTGCTATCTTGAGAAGATGATCATCAGATTGGGAATGAAAAGGCAGAATGTTTCTGCCCCAATCATCTCTGCTTTTGGGTTTTAATACTTTAGATTCATTGCCTGAAGCGTAAGTTATCTGTTAAACCTAGCTGAATAAAATCCTTTCACCTCACTTTTACCTCTTCATCCAAATGAGAAAGAATTTAGCCATAAAAAGAGGTGAAAATGACACTGTCAAAACCATACTTTAATATGGGACAGTACTTCTAAGAAAGAGTTTCAGTCATTAATGGAGTCTCTTGAATTTATGCCTCCATGTGCTGGTAAAGGGTGGTGCTGGTCCTTGTAGAAACGTTCCACTGTTCCTCTGGAGAATGAGTGTCCAGCTCTGCCAAAAGAAGGTCTACTTACTTTAAGTTAAATGGCCAATGTTCGCTCAGGCATTTTCTCTCTTGCAGGTCAGCAGTACACAAAGGCGCTTGGCTCATCAGTGCCAAACAGGAGCTTTTCCTGTATCAAACGCATTCAGGTATTGCACTGATCCACCTCGCAGGCTGCTCTGTCTTTTGGCAGCCCAAGCGTGGTCTAAGACAGGACCTCTCACTGTTGCCCTTTCCGAGGACCTAATCCTGTTGTGTCCTCGTTCTGAGTGTGGTACTCCTCCGGTATGGTCTTGACTAAACAAAAAGCTGCAGATCAAAGATTTCAAGACGATGTGCTAAGGCTGGGTGTTCTGCCATGGGCTACATTCTACATCCCCAGTGAGTTAGTGCTCCTCTCGGGCAGGGGTTGTTTGAACTCTGTTTTGGACAGCCTAATCTGAGACAGTCAGCTACAGAACAGCCATATGGCAGGGTTTGGGATGACATTGCTTTATTGTTGGTCCTTTTCCAGTCGGATCAGTTGTAGGCTTGAGATGTTGCACCTAGAGAAACTTTTCCCCCCTTAAATCACACTGTATTTGGTGAGGTTGAGATTTTAGAAGTGCAGACCTTAGGATGAGATAGATCCCACATCGGCTACAAGGAGGAGATAATGTTCAGCCTTTCCAAGAACTGAGTTCTGGATAAATGGTGAATGGCAGGTTACTGCACCACTAATTAAAAAAAAAAAAAAAGGTACATTAACAATAACCTCCTTGTGACACTTCAAGCTATATTGTAGACAGCAGACAATGAAGTTCTGAGCACCCACTCAAGATTATGGTCATAGGAAAACACTGCCCAAGGTTCAACAAGGCCGTATGCCCAATAGCCAAAGCAGAAGTAGGGTACCAGCGACTGCAGAGCACTGGGCAACCATTGACCTTAGAGGCTGCATAAAGCTGAAAGACCACTTGTTTAACCTGCACAAGTCCTCAGCAGGGTCTCATCAAGTTTTTTTCCATTAAGTTGGCTGAAATTAATGTAATGAATGTACCAGTTCCTTATACGCTGAATCTGAGAAGCTTGGTTTTTTTTTTTAAAAAAAGTAGCTAAGACATAAGTGTTTTGTATATTGTTTATAGCACACAGCTTGTGTCCCCTATAAATTCAAAGAACTTTGTAAAGGAGGGTGATTTTATGTCCTTATTTACAAATTGAGGCACAGTAAAATGAAATAACCCTGCGTGAAGCTGGCTATTGACAGACCACCAGCTGAAACAAGATCTGCCAGATCTATCCAGTAGACTGTACTGTGCTAGCCAGTAGTCAATATTGTAAAAGTAAGGTTTAAGTACCAAGGGAATTAACAAAAATAATACAGATGTAGACCAATGCCCCTCATCTTTTTTGCTCGTCTTTTTTTCAGTACTGTACAAGTACAATTGGTTGGTTAAACTATGACATCTGAGTGCAAAATGGGTAAATGTCATCAAATAGAAAAACAGGTTTCCAGTGTGGAAGGGCACGATTATAACAGAGATAAAATCCTGAAAGATTCTCATGGTCATGATGTGGACGCTCAGTTGTCAGATGTTCAGCTCCCTCCATTTGTTCCTGAAGCCTAAGGGATGATTGGAAAGTGTGGTAACATCTAAACCTATAGGCTAAATGGAGAAACGAGTCAGAGAAGGTCGAAAGGATTAAAAGTTTTACTTCCACTTTTTTTTTTTTAGAGCTCCTCAATAGCACAGAATATACCAATTTGTGATCTGAGCATGACAGATGCAGCCACTGCTAAATAACAGTCCAAGCAGTACAGTATTTCTCCTGTCATGCAGCCAAGTTACCCATGCTGTTACCTGGTGTAATCCCAGTGTCTGCCAAAAACCCTGTGAAGGATCAGTGAGATGCTGGTTTCATTCACAGGAGCCTGCTCTGCTAGAAACACTGCAAGCCCGCTGCTGTCTTCAACAGAAATAGGGCTGGGATTAACTTTTCCAACACTTGCGTTCAGATTTCCCTTTTCCTTCCTCTGCAGGGATAGCCTCTGTATTCCCAGCTGGTGGGAGCCTCGCAGGAGGCACTGATCTTACTGTCACAGGAGATTTCTTTGAGGAGCCGGTGCAGGTTACTGCTGCAGGTAAGCGGACAAACACGTGACATATATATATTTTTTTTCCCCCAATACAGTTGGTCATGATCCTGACCACAAAACCCAACTGATGTTCCTGGTTACACTGTGCAGGAGTTGTAGGACTCACTGCTGGGAAGCTCATGTCATTCTGACTGTGGACATGACCCATTTTGCTTGCCTGACAGTAAAAGCCAAGGCTTTTAGCAAAGTGTTGACCCCTTTTGGAAACAAGATAGAAACACAGCTGAGCTGGAGCATGAACCCAAGTCTCTCACACAGCACATTTGTCTCCTTTTTCCACTGCCAGGTGTCCCCTGTAAAGTCAAGCATGTCTCTCCCCAGCAAATCAGATGCGCCACTGAGCCTGTCAGCCAGGGCAGGAGGCTTGGTGCCCCCCAGCCAGGTACAGTATTCAGATGACTGAAGGTCCAAAGAAGCAAACACATGGAAATGGAAGGCAGAAATCATTTGGTGATGAATTCAGTCAAGAAATGGGGCTTTCCAAAATGCTGTCTGCTTCAATGTCAAGCCAGTTTCTCCTACGTTTGATAGGGAGGAGGACTGCAAAAATGATCAGAGGGTTGGGACACCTCTGCTGTGAGGAAAGGCTGAGAGAGGAGGGGTGGTTCAGCCTGGAGAAGAGAAGGCTCCAGGGAGACCTTATTGTAGCCTTCCAGTACTTAAAGGGAGCTTATAAGAAAGATAGGGACAAATATTTTAGCAGGACATGTAGCCCATAGGACAAGGGGGAATGGTTTTAAACTGAAAGAGGGGAGATCCAGACTAGATATAAGGAAAAAATTCCTGATGATGAGAGTGGTGAGGCACTGGCACAGGTTGCCCAGAGAGGTGGTAAGATGCCCCATCCCTGGAAACATTCATAGCCAGGTTGGATGGGGCTCTGAGCAACCTGATCTAGTTGAAGATGTCCCTGCCCATGGCAGGGGGTTTGGATTGGATGATCTTTAAGGTCCCTTCCAACCCAAACCATTCTGTGATTCTATATAGCAAGGAAAGGCAAGGTGGAGACCTCAGCCCACCACTTGCAGATGGGTGATTCTGGGAGGAAGGTCAGCCTGGTTTTTAGGGCTGTGGGAAATGAAGGGAGAAAAGTATGGATAATATTTAGAGGAAGGATAGCTGAACTAGAGCTACTGCAGAGGCTTCTGAACTAGAGCTACTGCAGAGGCTTCTGGGGACACTGCTTGAGTTGAGCATTGCAGTAGGAAATTATCGTGCATAAAATGAGGCTTAGCTCATTTTGACTGTGGGTCATGTCAGTACCTTTTCCTGCAAGAGCA
>JAVJGI010000062.1:75640370-75681769 GCA_035590275.1 Ibycter americanus
CAGCTAACCTGGGGTTAAGAAGAGATGATGTAGGACTAGAAGGAGATCCAAACCCTTCTGAAACAGTGGATGGAGATCAGCCAGAGATGCTCCCAAACACCTTTAATGACGCAAATTACTGTGTTAGGCAATGGAAGTGCCTGAGATGGTTTCTATTCTGAAAGACCCCAAAATGAAGAGGAGGTAGAGCCATAGGCTAACCTTTGAGAATACAACATGAAAGGGCTACACTGGCAGAGAATAAGTCCTGTAAAAGTGGGATTGTATCCAGTTAAGTCTACAAAAACCTGATGGGAATAGAGCCAGGCTAGGGAGAAGACGGAATGATGCAGCCTCTTCCCTGAAGCTGTTATTTTAGCTGTTACATCACTCAAAGTGACTTGCCCAGGTGTCTATGGGAAACCTCCTTTCAGCAGGTGAACCTCAGTCTGCTGTAACTTTGGCTTCTTGCTTTGTGTTCTGTCCTCTTTCAAGCAAATGCAAAGTAACATGTCATTAGTTTTGAGTGCTCTAAAGACAGCTGGATTCTCCTTTAAAAGGTGGCTAAGTTCTGAAGAAAATTAGGTCTGGTTCCCAGAGCAGTCAAGTCTTTGCATTTTCTGGTGAAATCTAAGGTTTTGGTGAATTCATCAATTACATTTGGGTTCAGAAACAGAGTCCAAGTCAGCACAAAGGAAAAAATGGGCACAATCCAGTTTATATCTCAGTTTTCCCAATATGACAGCTGCTCAACAGCAGCTCAGACTATTGTCCTGCAAAGCCCAGGTCTAAGAAGTTAGGTGGTAAAACAGTTAAACCACAACTCAGACCCAGCTGTTACGTAGAAGTCAGCTAGCACAGCGTAGAAGGATTTGACTTGTGAAAATCTATCCTTGAAAAGCACATTTAATTGCCAGTGTCAAATGCAGTATTTTCACATGACCCGCCAATGGTAAAGGCAAGGATGAGAATACAAGGGGGTGTTTGTGGGGTTTAATATGCATAAACAGAGTTGTAACTAACAGAAAGAGGGGGAATTTTTGCTCCTGGGTGTAGCCTTTACAAGACTGACACTAGAATACTACATACAGAACTGATGACCGCATTTTTCAAAGGGATTTAGAAAAACTATGGGGGGCGGGGGTGGTGGGTGGTGGTGGTGGTGGTGGTGGGGAAGTCATAAGCATGATTATGGGGCTGAAGAAAATGCATAGGAGAGAAAGATTTAAGAAGCTCAACCTGTTTAGCTTACAAAAAGAGGATTAAGAGATGGATTGATCACAGTACTTCTCACCAGGAGGGAAAAAACAAAGGGTGCTTGGCACTGGTGGGCTTCTCCACCTCACAGAGGAAGATGCAAGAGAAACCAGCATGTGATGCTGAAGCCAGGAAGACTGAGAACAGAAATCAGTGCATGCTTTAAAAATGGGTGGGCTGATCACTGTCTTTGGATATCTTCAGAACAAACCTGGCTCTTCCTCTGAACTGAGCATGTGCTGTGCTTTATTCTAATATAACTTGATGCTGTCGGGACAGGAATATTAGCTAATATCTGATGTACCGGCTGTACATCAAACTAGGAGGCTCAGTGGATCTTTTAGTTTATATTCTTGAAATTTGCTCTGCAGAAGCCACCGCTGAGCTCTGTCTGCAGCTGTTATTCATACACTTAACCACACGGTGGCATCATTGTACCACAGAGAGTCTCTTTTTCTTTTGGAAAAAAAGAATTTTAGTGGCAAGGGAGAATCTATTTTAAGTTTTAGAAACTGGGCTTTGGGTGAACTCTAATACACAAAAATTATCACTGTCATTCAGGGGAGGTAAGATTTTGGTAGGCTGGAGGAGACTACAGGATGAAGTAGGGAAAGATTTTTGCTTGGACGTTATAGCTGCTGTCCAGGCTGCATTGATTTAAAAACACCGGTACTGGGATAGAACTTTCTCATGCTTGGTGCTGTATGAACTATGTCTTCTATCCTAATTAAAAAAAAAATGTTTTTCCATCTTTTTCTCTTGTATGCATTGCCTATGTTATGTAGGTATAAGTTGGGAGTATTCTACTCCATTTGAGCTCGGAACGTGTTCTCCTGAGGTCCTTCAAGAGTGTTATTCCCGTAGGTGTGTCTCTGCTGCTGGTTGACATGGGGGTCTCAGGAGTGGGGGTCTTGACTGCTAATGCCTTCATGTGAATCTACTCTGTCACACAGACGTGCTTTGCTTGCGGAGGGCTCTAAGGAGTACGGCTACCTCTACGTCGCCACGGAGGATGTGAGAGTCAGCCTCACCATTCAAAGACTGCAAAAGTCATCCCCACCTATTGGAGGGACCTTCCACATCCACTTCGCCAATACAGTGATATCAGGTAAGAGAAGATGCAAATATAGGTCCTGGATTTCCTTTGCAGGAAGCCAAGTAAAGAAGAACCTTGGAAATACCTGGGGTACAGGCTGGCAAGTTAAACCCTTAGTGGTAATTTCTAGATCTTCACATTTGATGTCCTTCAAGACAGGAATTAAGGATTATAGGGAGGGCAGAATTTCTAGACGTCAGGTATGGGGTTGTTCCAAAATGCAGACAGCCACTATGAAATATTTGCCTTAATATTAAATAACCTTGGATCCAGTCCTGAACTGGGATTTTGCGACCCAAGGTTTCATTATTCTGATATTTCTCCAGCATGTGTACTTCTGGCTGTCTTGCATAACAAGATGCATGCAGGTTGGCAGGAATTTCATTCTCTTTTAGGATTACCAGGATTGGTGATTGGTTTGAAGATACTACAAAAGCTTTTGTGCATAGAATTGCTTGACTTCAATTAGTGACCCTTTTAGACGTGCTAGGTTTTCTTGTCTTTGGGTTAAATAATCAAGGAAGCTTAGAATGAAAGTTAGCAGATTAATCTGAGCAAGGGCAATGAGAAAGTTCTTGACTGAAGAACTAGCTGGTGACTCAGTTATAAAGTCAAATAACAAAACGGAAAAACGTAGCCTTAGAATATTTGTGAAATAACTCTTTTCTCCATGTTGTTACTTAAGATTTTCATGCAACAGCTGAAGGCTGTCTCTGTAATGTCATGCTTTGAATATCATCTTTCAAAAATGTACTCGGTTCCTCTTGCTCCATTCCCAGGTCTTGTGCTTTCCCTTCTTTCTTGTGAATTGGTTTAGAGAGATTTATTGTATCTGCAGCTTTGGATGGCTATAGGTGTTTATGTCAAAAGAAATAAAACTTCATTTGCATTTATTTGGGATTGGACTCTATAAAGTCTTCTTGATAGACTGACTTTTTTCCACACCCATCTCATCTAGAAAGTTTCCAACCTTTCTAGTTTGAAGGAAAATGATTTGCACACTGAATTTTCACGTGTGATATAATGTAAAAGTATTACTTAAAATTTGTGATGGTCCCAACTGGAGAGAAATTACTAGGTTTTCTTGGCTATTAAATAGTGCAGAAGATCTTCAGACTAGATATAAGGAAGAATTTATTTATGACCAGGTTGGTAAACACTGGAACATGTTGCCTAGAGAGGTGGTAGGTGCCCCATTCCTGGAAACATTAAAAGTCAGGCTGAATGGGGCTCTGAGCAACTTGATCTAGTTGAAGATGTCCCTGCCTGTGGCAGGAGGATTGGACCAGGAGATCTGTAAAGGCCCTTCCGACTCAAACCATTCTATGATTCAGTTCCATGATTTTTTGGCATTTGGGGTCCAGTAAATTTCCCTCTGCTGTTCTTTGGCAGTTGCAGAGGTTTGACCCACAACAGCCTTGCACCAACAGTGAAACATCTTTCTTTTCTACCAGCCGGTAGCTGTACTTCCCTAGGAGTGATGATACCCATTGCTTTCTAATGTCTTTTGCAGATGTTTCAGTGCACATCTCCTCCCGCCATCTTCGCAAGCTTTTGCAAGACAATGTAGATAATTCTACAGCCCCATACTTCAACACCAGTGATTTCATCGTGACCAAAGACTTGAGCTCTTGCTATGAAAGCATCTGGACACTCACTTGGAAAACAAAAACTGGGGACTTGCCCAATGTTATCAGGGTACAGTACTTTCTTTTACTAACACCCACTTTGAGCCCCATTCAATGTCTTTGGCCTTGGCTGATTCTTTCTCCCAATGTTTGTTTTTATGGAGACACACATGGGACCTTAGACAATCTATCTTCCTGTCAGGAACAGCATCTTAAGCAGATTCTAGATTAGATGATTAAAAAACCAATTGCCGTTGCAGGAGGAGAAATTACATCATCAGAGCCTGTGCTTCAAAATAAGGAAGCTAGAAAGTAATTTCTGTGCTTTGTTGCAGTTCTGCACAATAAAGGGACTCCTATACTGAAATTAAATCTATTAGAATCACATTAATATTTCAGTACAGTAACTGAAGCTCAGTACAGGTTTGTAGCATCATTTATGGGCCAAGAAAGTCTTTTTCTGTATGGGTTCATATCTGGTTCTCACAAATCTCAGATGAAGGTTCAGTTCACATTCTCCCACCTCGAAATTTGTCATGAACAAAATTCAAACAATGAACTTTGACTTGAAGTAGAAGGGTCTCTTTTGAATAAGTACTAAGACTGAGCTGCTCCCTCCTTCAAAAAGAAAACTTATTTCTTTGTATATCCAGCTTCTAGAAGTGTAAAATTATTTTCAACAAAGGAATGAGTTCCCTTGCTCAAGACATTGGCCTGAAGGGTGAGAAAAGCTTGAGCTGCCTCTTCACCTGTAGCACAGGCTCTTGTTTCATCCAAAGTCATGTATGTGAGAAGCAGATGTTCAAAGCTCTTTCCATGCCTAATTCCAAATGATATTATTGGGTATTAGAAGTTTATTTGCAATCTGGCTCCTGAATCTCTTCGCCTCAGTTTGCAGTCTCTTTGCCTGCAAAGTGAGGGTGGGAACAGGGAAGTGTTATGATGTCTTGGATAATAAAGATTTAGACCTGGAGATAAGATTCCTGGAAGAAGCTTGAAAAGAGGCTTCCAGGAGTTATTTGCTGCCTTGTAAAGACTCCGTATGAACACTGGGGGTATGATTTTAATTTAAAATCACAGAACAGAAAAGGACAAGAAACTTAAATTCTTTGTTCTTTGGCAGGTCTCTGCCAAAAATCTCACTGGTCTGAAACCAGCTGTTTCTAGTCGTGTGGTTTATGATGGGGGTGTGTTTATTGGACCAATATTTGGGGACATGCTTGCTACCTTCAATAACAAAACACAGGTGAGTTAATGTGCTGTCACATTTCTTATTAATTCATCCAGGTTGTGTAGATCCAGGGGTCTCCTACGTACTCTAGGTACCCAGTTCTGCCACTAAATCCTTTCAGAAATCTGCTGTTCTGTGCTTTGCCATAAATTGGTCAGATTCTGCTCCCTGGTTTGGGGAGCAAGATGTTCCTCCAAGAGCTGCTGTGAGTGGGGAGAATGGTTATCATGGGTGATGGAAGGCAATCTATTTCTTTTGAGACAGTGACCGTGGGCTGGCATCGGCTCTGGACACCCACCCTTGGTGGGTCTTATGGTGCTGACCACCAAACTTGGGAATGACGCTCTATTCATCTGCAGTGTTCCCACTGTTACGCTGATGAGCAAAATAAATGAGATGGTGGCTGCGGTAATTGTCTGTGAATGAGGCAAGTCCCTCAGCCTCTGTGGATCTCAATTCAAGTGTGACAAGGGAGTAAGGAGGGCTTCCTGCCTGAGTGAGTCTGCTGGATGGACAAACGTGTTGCAAACTGTGCTCTTGGTTGCTGCAGAGCAGCGCTGGTTGCTGGCTTTGCTCTCAGCAAAGACTGCCAGGCACTGTAGTGATAACAGGGTGATGCTGGATGTGTGCATAAGGCCAGCTGTGCAGCATCTGGGGCTAGGTCATCTTGCTGTTTTTGTAAGCCTGTTCCCCAGACATACAGACTGCCTTTCCCACAGTGGCTCAACCACTTATGATATCTTTGCCACCTGTGTTGCAGATGTACCCTCAAACAGACCAAATGAAACAGAAAGGGCAGCAGCAATCAGATTTCCTCTTTATATTTGAAGCTTTATTCTGGCTTGTTGCTAGCAACAAGTACAAAAATATCCCTCTAATTATTGTGTCTCCATTTCAGCAGAGTACTTGGCAACTCTGTGCCTCTTGTGTTTCTTGGAGATAGTCTGCTTTTGATTTTTGCAGGTGTTTCTGTGCTCCCCTGGCACACCCTTAATACCTGGAAGAGAGATGAAGAGGGGTTCTCCTATGCCCTAGCTCTGCCAGTTGGCTCTTCTGAGATATCAAGATGTCAGAAGAGATATCTCTTTATAACTTTTGTTAGGTAATCAAGGTCACTGCCCAGCTTTCTTCTTTCAGCATGAGCAACAAGGGGAAAAAAAGTAAATTTGAAGGTCTCATGCTGAAAACACATGTTCTGGGATTCATTCTAATCAGCCTTTCAGGGTGATTTAAACACAATAAACTTGTTCCCAGGGTGGGGTGGGAAGGACCAGGTTGTGGCAGGCAGGGTCTTCAATAGGTCACTAGAAGAACAGGAGTTGCGAGGAGCTGTGGGTCCCAGCAAGATGAGAGATAGGATCTTGCAGATACCGAGAAAGGCTGCTGATACAGCTTCCAAAGCTGGGCTTTGCTTTGCCAAAGGTGAGCCCTAACAAGCCTTGCAATTATATTTGTAACGAGGCTGCAGCAGGATAAACAGCTGTCTGACTGTTCTCTCCTCTGGCACAGTCTGAGTGCTCTTGGTAGCTCAGTGTGGCTACCAGCATCACTCTGCAGGTCTCCCAGGTGGATGTGGTTGTAGAAAACACCTCTGTTCCCAGCTTTAGGGTAACCTTCTTCTCTGTCTCCAGGTGGTGGTGGTGGTGAATGATGTCCTTGCAAACTGTTCTGGCTCATGCTCTTTCCAGTTCAGCCAGGAGCTGACACCCTTAGTCAGCGATGTGGAGTATTCATCAGGTAACAGGGGCCCTGTGTCTGGACAAAATGGCAAAAGCACTGTTCTGTGAAAAAGATCTGCCAGATGCTGATGACTTGGTGTGCATGTGTATTTTTTCGGAAATTTCTGATTTTATGGAAACTGTGGTTTCTGGTGGGGCACTTCTGATCAGCTCCAGTCTTAAAATATGTAACACAGACATGTTTTTACAGCAATGTTGAGATGGTAGAGATGTAAAGAGAAAAGAAACAGTGATAGTTTTGGCACTTAGAGCAAAAGGTGGCTCTCAGCACTAGTTATTCTTAATAAAACTTTAAGGAAACACCTAACAGCTGGACAGGGACAGGTAGGAATAGGTGTTGTGGGGGACAATGAGAGATCATTGGTGGTGCAGTTTTTAGGAGGTCCTGGTGAAGATGGTAAAAACTTTTAACTGTTGGTTGAAAGTAACTCCTGGGCATTGTTACACAAAAATTCATGAGTCGTCTTGTTGTTTATATTCCTTCAGATGATAGGTCCCAGGCCACAGTAGTTATCAGGGGAGCCGGCTTCACTGTGGAGAAGCCAGCCTTGCATGTGGAGGTGAACAACATGACCTGCCATGTCATAACGTTGAGTCAAAACAAAGTGGTTTGTCAGATGGAGAAGCTGCCAGTTGGAGTCTACAAGTTGGCACTGCTGGTGAGACCTTATGGCTTCGCACTCAATGGCAGCACAAGAGAAGGCATCTTCCTAAGAGTTGAGCCAAAGCTGGTAGCTATCGAACCTCCGACAGCTTCAGAGATTGGTAGGTCTGAATGCCAAGCCAGCTCTAAAGGGACATCTGCTTTCTGCTGCTTGCTTTTCATGGCGTGTTTTGGTTCTTCTGTACTTTCATTAATAAGGTCTTCACCTGGTGAAAAAGATGTAATATGGCTGGACACATTACATGCAGCCCAAAACACTGGGGCAAGTCTCTTAAAGAGTGACAGACCTTCCTTGGTTCTTTGTGGACCAACCAGTTTCCTGACCAGTTTTGTTTGGGAATAGTGAGTTCGAGTGCAGGTATATTCATTACAGCAAATCAGATGGGTATTAAAGCTTCATAGCTCATCTCTCCACATCCATTTAACACATAGCTTTGTAGTATTTGAGTTAATCTGGCCTAATTGTGAAATGGCTAAACTTTGGTTCATCCCAGTCCTATTGAAGTGAATTCATATTCTGAGTCATAAAATGGAAAACTCATCTGTGTTTAGATACAAAACTGAGAAATCTGGAGAAGCTCAAACTAAACTGAATCTCCTTCCGTTCCCATTACCCCCCCCTTTCCTCAAAACAGAAGAGGAAATAAAGAGTGATACATTCCATCCCTGAAGACGAGAGCTTGGAAGATTTTCCACAGGGCTCTGGGGCCAAAGGACCATTACGACTCTCTCATCTGCCCTGTATGTGACACAGATGAGAAGACTTCGCCTGAAAGTTTCACCAAGGTGTCTAGACAATTGTAGTTAAGGCAAACTAAATGCTGTGAAAGGCCACCCTTTCTTTTCTGGGAGAGGGAAGAGCCTCCTCAACCCAATGAGAAATGTAGAGAACACTCTTGGCGCACTTGAGTTCTTCAGTAAGAACCAAGAGTCTCAGCATGTGACTTGTTTTCAAGCAGCTAGGAATGCACCTAGAGAGAACGTGTTGCAGGTCTAACACTGACAGTAAAAACTAGCCGGCTTTTGTTTGGAAACCTTCTAGTTTCAGTATTTAGGTGCTTTGAGCTCATGGTAACACGCATAGCTGAGAGCAGAAGTACTGGCCTAGGTGCAGCGTGAAGCTTGCTCAGCCACATGGCTTGATGAGCTGACTGTGCCATGCTTGGCCACCTCGGAGGAGGCAGAGACAACCTCTCCGTGGATGAGCCATGAGATGGACTTGGAACAATGTAGAGTTCCAAAGCTGGAAAGCAAGAAGTTACGGCTTTCTTTGCTTTTATTTTGTTGGGGTGCATGGAAAGAAATGTATTCTAACCCTTTTCTTTCTCCCCCACCCCCACAGTGAGAGGGTCATATAGTGCCTTAAGGTTAAAACTCACTTTTGGTTCATAGAAAACCCAAACCAAAGGAAACAAACACCCCCCAAAAGAAAAAAGCCAGCAACGGCAAGTTTTAATGCTTGGGCCTTGCTTCTCATTTCCTTCACTGGCAATCCAGTTCTCCCAATTACAGTGATCCGTCACTCCTTAAGAAGAAAGCAAGTATAATGTTATCTTACATTACATATGCCTTGAACATTTATAATTGGAAAGAATTACAGCTTCCATCTGTGTTTTTAATTTCTTCCATTTAAAATACCTCTCTTCAATCTTATCGTAAAGTGCACATGTGCAGTATTTCATTGCATATGGATATAAGTGTAGATATCAAAACTTAAGAGCATCAGTCTTTACACAACACACATGGATTTTGTACTCTAAATCTGAGGCTCCTTATCTGACAACTGTCACATTAGACAAGTGGCTTCAGGTTTGACTTCTTGCTGTTTCTGACTCTGCAGACTTAACGTTACAGGAGAGGAAGCATCTTGTATTTGCTGCATCAGCTCCCTCTTGTCAACACATCACTGGTCTCAGTGGTACTGTGCTGGGAGATCCCTGTGACCTAACTCTATAAGCACGGGATGCCTTTCTAAAGATATTACCATGTTCCAGTGGATGGAAGGAACTTGCTGTTAACATATCAGTTTGCTGTTACTTGCATGGTTTTGCTGCCAGCCAGAGAAAATCTTGAAGATTAAACTTCTACAATTCTCTGGTGGTTTAAAGGATTAGCAGGAAAAGTTACTTTGAGGAAAAGGTACAAGTGACTCTGCTGTTAATATGTAATGACTTTTCTATAGAAGTTTGCTTAAATCACACATGAAAAGCATCATACCCGGCTGATTTCTAACATAGCCATACTAACACATACACATAAACACTGCATTGATAAAGTTCCTGCCTGAGCAGTCTGTCTGCCCAGTCATAGTCCTAAAACTCTGCAGTACTGATAACTAAAGCAAGCAGCTGTAAGTTTCAAGCAAAATTTCTTTCTTTCTTTCTTTTTTTAAATTAGTCTCTGAACCACATCAAAGAACAAAGTCCAGGTTAGCATTGCCATTAATGTCCATTCCTGTTCTCTTTCCCATTTCTCTTTGAAATATCCCTGAATATTCTAGTCACTTGGAAAAGCAGAGGTGCACCTTGACTATTTGCATTGGAAATGGATGCTGCAGAAAGATCAAGTGCAAGTCTGGCTTGTGTTGGGTATGATTCTGCATGTGATTGAAGAGGCTCAGCTCTGGCTGTCACAAAGGAGAGCTGAGGTTGCTTAGTGCTTCACAGAATCAAACCCTCCGTGACTTTCCTCATAACTCTGCTAAGTCTTGAGCCCTGCCAAGTCCCCTTTCTAACCCAAGTTTCCTAGACACATGCTACAGGCTTTTTTGACAGCAGGGTGCTTGGCAGCTATTTGAACTGTGAAATCACCTGCTGTGTTAAGCTCATTTTCCATTCTTAGTGCTTCTTCCTTCCTTCCTTATTTCATTCTTGGGCTGGGGATCTTTCTAAGGGTGAGATCACAGGCCAGACCTTCCTGGCTTAAATAAGTATGTCATTAAAAAATAAACCGAGAAACAAACCCAGTCCTCCTGTATCATGGACAAGAATTCAAATAATAGGCAAGAAGGATTGCTGGTGAAAGAGAGGAAGCTAGGCACAGCAAGGTAGAAGCAGATCATCAGATCAACTGAGAGACAGTACTGCCTTTTGCAGTCACCTATTAATAAAGAAACCTTTGCATATAAAAATATCTTTCCACATCTTGAATGTAATGGAAGAATTGGTTTTGTAGGAGGAGTGAGAGTGGCTCTCAGGGGGACCAATCTGGAAGGGGTAAACTTGGTGTTGTTTGGCTCTCAGCCTTGCCCAGTTTTGGAGGATGGCAGAAATTCAACAAGAATTGAATGTAAAGTTCCCTCTCGGGTAAGAAACCACATTTTTTTTGCAACAGTCAGCAGCCTACAGGCCTTCCTGCATTTTCCTGGCCTGAAGCTGCACTAGGGGAAGGGCAAATGGTAGCCCATCAGCAAAGTCTTGGTTGTGGGACAATTTACCATGGATGACTCCTACGGTTTAGACCAACTTAATTAACAATAGATTGATCGGGAATTTATGAAAACCAGTGAAACAGCAAAAAATCCAGATTGCAATGTCATTAGCTAAGCCTTGCATAAACAAAACCGGGGCTTTGAACTCCAGCAAAATTGCCCATCTCAGCTTTCCGTGTCTCCTAGTAAATTAAACGTACCTGGGACAACTGCTTTTGATCACATTGCTGAACCCTCTTCAGCTCCAGGTTTTCTACTTTACATCCAGGCCTCCTTTGGATGTTATCCGTGTGTCGTGCAAAAACGTGCCTAGGGGTTGTTAGCAGCAGTGCTCTTTACTGCATGGCAAAGTTATACCCAGGACAATGTTAATAGTTTACACGTAGGGATAAGTGTCTGTGCCTATAACCTACCACAGTTTCATTTATTAGTACAGACATAGCGAATGAAAATCTCCGTAGCCTGGGATTGCTTTAAGGTTTCTAACTTTCTATAGGTGTCCCTTTAAAGTCAATGTAACTGTACATATTTGAGTTTGGTATATGCACAAGTTCTGTTAGTGCCGTGTGCTTGAGTTATTAAGCATGGGAGATGTAGGAATATAGGGAATAACTTTTTTTATTGGTGCATTCTTATCCATGACATTTTTTTCTTTTCTCTTTCTAGGGGACAGAAAATGCTGCGGTCCGTGTGACACTAGTTTCTGGATACCGGTCAACAACAGTTACCAACTTGTTTCAGTATGATCCCTCCTTAAACCCTGCTGTTGTATCGCTAAGCAGAAACAGAAGTGGCATAGCAGGTGAAAAGGCTGCAGATATGTATTGGGCATCACCTGTGAAAGTACTGTTGCTGATGGTGGTGGGGCAGAGGGAATTTAGGTCTATGGAGTTTGGTAATCTGATGCTGGTTTTTTGTTGTTTTCTTCTAACTTTGTAGTCCCTGTGTTTCC
Source organism: Ibycter americanus (assembly GCA_035590275.1). Taxonomy (NCBI): domain Eukaryota; kingdom Metazoa; phylum Chordata; class Aves; order Falconiformes; family Falconidae; genus Ibycter; species Ibycter americanus. The sequence goes on from JAVJGI010000062.1 coordinate 75,652,347, forward strand.
TGCTAGCCCTGCTCAGGTCTGGTTGTTTCACGTTGGTTTTGCTCTAGCATACATGAGATAATGAGGTGCTTGCCCTAGGCCAGTATGGATGATGTCCACAGGATGTCAGGTGTGGCACAGTGCTCCCTTTGTGTCAAAGTTTCTCTAACTCTGCCCTGAAATTATTCCACCCATTTGTTCCTGGTAACAGGTTCAGCTATGACAAGAGAAATGATCTCTAGAGAATGTCCTTCTCCAGGATCCCAGAGGGTTGATCATAAAGTGCATTATGTGCATTTTGGGTTGCTGAAAACAGAATAGAGGGAACACTTGTCTTACTGTCTCCCATTTCCAAGCTAAACTGTTTCTTCCAGTTTGGCCCTGTGTTATGCTATTTTAGAGCATAGACGTCATGGACTTTGTGGGGGAAAAATCTGCAGAAGATCTCATGGAGTGTTTATCATGCCTGGCTTTTGAGTGTTTCTATTAGGGGCTGGGTTCTTTGCTCATTTCCCTTCTTTTTTTTTTTTCCCCACAAGGTTTTGGCTGGGCATTGGGGATAGAAGGCACAACAGTGAATGGTGTCTGCTTACAGACAAGTCTTTTAGGAAGGTTTACTACATTTCTGTGTGGAACCAGGTACCAGATTCCTAGTATCTGAGAGGGAGAGGAAGGAAGATAGGAGGAAGACAGAAATATTCCCACTTTCCTACCCACCCCACTCCCATTCCTCTAAGGATGCAATCATCTGTGGGTCTTTTTCTCGCTTTTTGTAACTTCTCCAGTACACACTTTAATAAAGCTCCCCAAGCTCAGCAGTTTGGCTGGATTTGGTGGAGATGCAAGGAATTAGGTGACTGCCAGTGATGAAATGCACTTCTTGACTCACGCCTGGCATTTCTGTTCCTTTTCCCAAATGCCCTTGTCATTTTCTATTACTCCAGAATGCATAAATAAGAGAAAACGTCCTTTATCATCTGAATATTATTCAGATACCATAGCACCAAGGGGAGATTTTTCTAGCCGCTGGCAGCCCAGGTGCAAGAAATTCCTTAATGTTATTGTGTCTCTTGAACAGTGCTGTGGCTGAGTTCAGTCTCCTATTCAGAACCTCCACGGCTTCGTCTTTTAATATAATTTTCCTCCTATATAATAAAAAGAATAAATAAATTACACCGATGCCTTCCAGGCATCTAGGATTAAGCTGACAATTGACCAAGAGTCCAAAGAGTTCACACTATTAATATATTCAACTTCACAGGCTTTCAAACTTTATTTGACTCTTTGAGCATGCAGAATTGAAAAGCACTGGCTTCAAGATCTGCTTTGGAGAAGCTGGTAGATGAGGGGAGCTTTGTACAGGCTCTCCTGCTTCATGGGAGGCAGAGACTCCTCCAAAGCTGAGGCTGTGGGGCTGAATGGGAACGGTGACCGTGTCTGCTGTGGAGGTGATGCTAAAGCCAAGTGATCCCGTGCTCTGCTTGGGAGACAAAATTGCCACTGAATCTTTACTCAGCATGCATTAACCTATAGAAGTTGATTTTGACTAAGACATGAGAGAGTGAAGCAGGTGAGCTGCTCCTGACTACCTCTCTCTGTGGCTGGGATAACGGTGACATGCGCTCAGTGAAGAAGAGAAATGGGCTAAAATGGAGCTGTTCTGTGACAGCTGATCTTCGCTGGCTGTTCTCAAGGAACTCTGTGGGTAGACAAGTGTTTTGGGCTGGCTGGCTTAGGAGGATGGTAAAAAGATATTAACACCTTTTCCTTGATTAATTTAGGAGAGGGATTTATGTAACGTAGTGGTCTGTGATGGCAGGGAGTTAGACTTGAAGACCCCTCCTCATCCTGTTTATTGCTGCTTCTGTGCAATTGAACCCTCACCATTCAGGGGAGACAGGAGGATGAGCTTCACCTCCTAAACACGTCTCCATCTGCACTTGTTTAGATGCCTTGCATAGCCAGTGAAGAGAAATAGATGTTTCTGTGGTGGGGTTCACCACAGCTTTTTTTTATGTCTCTCTTACAATAAGATGAATCATACCATAAAGACCTCTTTTTCTCTTCATTGACTACAGAATGAGCTATCTCAGTGAAAATGCCTTTATTTGGGCTGTTGGATACCACCCTAATTTTTTAAGCTCTTTCAGGAGGAATTTAGGTTGTGAAATTCCCTTGTTTACTGCCCTTATCCTTTTCTATTACTGCACTATCCGCAAATACAGGAAAGCATCCTCTGTAAACTGAGCATAATTTGGCTCACAATACAGCTTAAATGGGGGAGGACCATGTTTCCTGAAAACAAACTTGGCTGAGTTAGGGTTAATTTTCTACATAATAGCTTGTATGGGGCTATATTTTGGATTTGTGCTGAAAACGGTGTTGACGACACAGGGATGGTTTAGTTATTGCTGAGCAGTGCTTACACAGAGCCAAGGTCTTTTCTGCTCCTCACCCCACCCCACCAGCAAGGGGCTGGGAGAGGACACAGCTGGGATAGCTGACGCCCACTGACCAAAGGGATATTCCAGACCATATGGTGTCATGCTTAGCATATAAACCTGGAGGAAGAAGAAGGAAGGGGGAGAAATTTGACATTTTGGCTTTTGTTTTCCCAACTAACTGTTACATGTGATGGAGTCCTGCTTTCCTGGGGATGGCTGAGCACTTGCCTGCCCATGCAAAGTGGTGAATGAATTCCTTGTTTTGCTTTGCTTGTGTGTGCAGATTTTGCTTTACTGTCTTAATCTCAACCTATGCGTTTTCTCCCTTTCACCCTTCCGATTCTCTCCCCCACCCCACGCAGGGGACCGAGTGAGCAGCTGTGTGGGGCTTGGTTGCCAGCTGGGGTTAAACCATGACAGGAGCATATGTGGGCATCTGACTTTAGATACCAAAGGGAATTCTCATTTAGCTGTGGGAGGCTCCTGTTAAAGTTGGATAACCCTATAGTGCTGAAAAATGTGGTCTGGGTCATTTGTCAGGGATTTAGGAAAAATCCCAGAACTCCTCAGCTCCAGATTGTGTGCTTTACAAAGACTGGATTCGACTCTAATTATCTGCAGATATTTATAGGACAGATGTTCATGGTAAGGGAGCATAGATCCTGTCCTATCCTGAGGGCGTATCAGCAAGCTGAGAGTGGCCATCGATGGTCATAGCCAAGCTCACTGTGCTAACATCTCTGGACAACCCTGGTGGCTGGTGACCTTAACAGTCATGCCAAGGAATGAGTGGGATACAGAACTGTTGTGGTCATCCAGTTTTTGTTTTGGGCTGACGGACAAGACCGGACCTGTTCTGGCATGATGGGACTCCATGCTCTTCCTCAGGCAGTGGTTACGCGTGATAAAATAACACTTGACAAGAAACACTGAAATAGTTCCACCCATTCTCCTCTCTGCAGGGGGTCAGGAGCTTCAAATTGGAATATCCCAGTTTGCCAGCTACCGTGGGTCAGATGTCAAGGTCCAAATCGGGGCCTCATGGGCACAGATCCAGGTGCAGATGGACCGTGGTGTCAATGTGATGCTTCCAGCCTTGGCTGCGGGATGGTACAATGTTTCTGTTATCATCAATGGCATTGCTGTCACTTCACACAGGTGCGTGAATGTGCGTACCTTCCCTAAGATATAAATTCAATTCTCCATCCTGTTTGGTATTTTAGGGTTAATCTGAAAAGAAAGGTAAGAGTTTTTGCAAATTCTGTACCTAACGGTGAAATCTGCAGTGTGGTATAAAATTATGAATAATTATCAAGGCATTTATTGATCTGTGAAACCGAAGTCAGCAAACTGCTAATGCTAGTCAATTAACTCCCCTTGGATCAGTAGGAGGCAGAAGAGAAACATTTTAGAAAAAACAGTTGATTTGATGAAAAATGCATATTCAGGCAATCAAAGGTATTCACAAATTCAGGTCAAATGCAGATAAATCCTGCTGTAGGAAAACAGCACAAGAGAAGAAACACTTTTCATGAGAAAAACAAAAGCTAGTTTGAAAAATAAAAAATGCTTTGTTTGGAGATTTTTTAAATGATGCTGTTTCCATCTTTTAAGGTGACACCTCAAGTTTATGCCTAGATAAATGTAGTATAAATGAGTTAAAATGTGGGGGAATACTGACCTTAAAGTGGGTTGCAACAATGCATTCACGAGCAACGCAGTTTTGCTCCTCAGCCACACAGCTCTTGTCCATGGCAGCTGCTAGGAATGATCCTGAAACAATGGTACTGGGGAGAAGGGAGCTGCTTTTATTGCTCACAAACCACCCTAAGCTGCTTGTTGCATGAATGTACTTCAGAAGGAAAAAGCCTGTGGTCAGTAGGATGACATGCAGGGATTCATCCTATCTGATACCGGAGTCTGTTAGCGACACCATCGCTTCGTCTCCAGGGCCAGAGAGTGGAGGGAGATGGGTCGTCCCAGGAGACAACTCTGATCTCTGGTGGACTGGATTGCAGGCTTGGGAAGGTCTGCTTCTCTGACGTGTCTTTTTAGGGCCGGGGGTGTTTTTGAAAGGAGGGTGATGGGGAGGAGAAATAGATGTAGGTGGGACAGAAGCAGAGCTACACCCTTATCTGAGTGGGCTTCAGGAAGCTGTGTCTGGGTCTCCTCTTGCTGCGGTTACCTCTGCTGTCTCGTGGGAGGATGTAAGGAGGGAAGGCAGCTGGGATGTCTCTTCAGTCCACTTGCATCTCCTGTCCTTGGGCATAGCTACAGTGGCATTTGGCAAAAAAAATCCCTCATTCTTGCTTATTTTGATGGGCAACTCAATTGTACCTCATAGACTAAATTTGGCTCACAGGTTGCCACTTGATAAGACAGTGTTCATAATAATGTAGCTGAAATCACATAGAAAAATTTGGTGTGTGGGGTGGGCTTGCCACTGTGGCATTGAACAAAGGGGCTGTGCCAGGTGGATGTTTGGTCTTCCAACCTAGAAGGAGTTGTAAGAAAGAATAGCACCGCAGCGGGAGAGAAAAATATAAAAAGAAGTACCAAACCCCTTTCTATGTTGCTTGTGTTTTGCAGGATTGAGCCATTAATCCAGTACATCTCGGAGGTCTTCGGCATAGAGCCATGTTGTGGCTCCTTTCTGGGTAAACAGCGTCGGTACATCTGCAGCCACTTAGGGAGGTTAAAGGGATCAAGGGCATAGTTTTCCTGCAGGAATGGAAAGGGCATCCCATTTCACATCAGTTTAAATGAGGGTGGTTTAAATCTGTGACCCTTTATTATGCAGACATCAACTGGCAGACAGCAGCAGTCTGGAAATATGGGATTGTAGAGAGCATCCCTCAGTCTGGTTGGCTGACTCTGGGCTCCCTGTGCTTTGAATTTCATTTCCCCCACTGCTTGCTCATGTCTCCTTGCATGTTCCTATTGGGAAAACAAAGCACACCCACACCTGACTCATCTGTGCTGTTTCCTTCAGTCATTACACTTCCATCTTTCAAAGCTTTCTGTGGGAAAGTTAGGTGGAAAGCAGGGTACAATTGTGGTTTGAATCAAACAATAATTTCAAGTGATCCCAAAGGGGACATTCATTTTTCTTAAGTTGAAATGACAAAAAAACCCACCTTTTCCAATGTTAATTTTAATCAAAAGTGAAATATTTATTATTCCCATTTCAAGCTTTTAAACATTGGAAATAATTTAAATGTGTTTCAGAGCGAAAAATCTCTGAATTAAAAAGAAAAGTTTTACTTTAAATTTTTAAAGCATATTTGGGCTGGTTGATTTATTTTGTCGTTTGGCTGGGGGTGGGGGAGTGTTAAATCCCTGCAGTGAATTTTACATGAACCCTTAGAAATGCTTTTATAGAAGACAGAGAAATTCTTGTGATGCAACCTCAGGTCCTCCACAGATTGCTCTCCCAGGCTTACAACACTTTTAAAGATACAAAAACTCAGAGGCTTTGTGATGTGTGATTAGTTCAATAGTTTGTGAAGTGCCCGAGCCTTGAAAGATCAAAGCAGGGATAGAGCTTGGAAAGCATAGCTTATCATTTATGAAGATTAAGCTATACTAAAAAAAAAAAAAAAAAAAAAAAAAAAAAAAATTATTGCACCCTTCTTTTCATATTGAAGTGTAAATTGAAATTTAAATAAGAACTGATTAACTCTTTGGCTGTAGTTTTATGAATGGCTTAAGCTGATTTAGAATCTCATTGCTGCAAAAAGCACCAGTCCTTCCCCCTTTATCTCTAGTCTTTTGTTGTTTCAACACTTTCGAGGCCACCCGGATTAAGGATTGGAGCTTGCTCAAAAGGAACCCCATCATAAAACCAGTTATTTTTCAGCCAGATCATGGGAAAAGAAAGAGCATGGGCTTAATGGACAAAGAGGTTGAAGCAAGGCAGGGCACTGGGAGTAACGGTACTGCAAAGCAAAGGAAGACAGAGAGAGGCTTTAGCTGGATTCTGGGCTTGGAAACATGGGGTTAGGTTGGGAATGCTGGAGGGTTTGCATTTTTATGATTATTACTTCCTAAAATCCAGACTGCTCCTTCTTCAGTGCTGCCCTTCTTCTCAGCACCCTGGGAGGCAGTGCATATACTGCTGCTTTGCAATGTTATGTAAATTCAGACGTCAGGATTCACACTTATTTCAGATGATTAGCACCTACTCTCACTGGCAAGGGTGGTAGCAGAGACTCCCAAGCCTCCTTCTCCTGTCAGTGTGGAGAGGAAAACTCCACTGCCATGCTGTAGAACAACTGTGCTGGATCAGACCAAAGATAGCCTGTTTCCCAGAGTGACCCAAACATGGGACAATTTAGGAAGATTATGTGAGTGAAGGAGCAATGGATGATGATACTTCAACAGCCTTCCAGCTTCCAGCACTAGACACAAGGACAACCTCATCTGGGAGTCATAACTTTGTATCTAACTCTTCCTGGATTGCTTTTCCATATGAATGATCCTATTAGTTCACACTGAGAGTCTTGTTTAACCCATTTGCTGTTATCTTCCCTGGTCTTCAGTAGATACCCAGGGAATAAAAACATCCAGGGCAAAGACAGGGGAAAGCAGCCAGCCTGCCTTCCTCTAGCCCATGCAGGGGAAGCCCTGGTCAGAGTTGCCTTTGACAGTGGAGGGGGAACAGCTCTTCTCTTCCCCTCCCTGTTCTACCCAACTTAAATGGTGCAGGTTGAGAGTATATAAGTAGGGGAGGGCTTGAAGTTGGAAGCATTCATCAATGTATTGGCTTTTTTGGTCAGTGAACTCCTCTCGGGCAAGTGACCATCAGTGTGTGGCAAATCTGGTGCTCTGCCTGAGTGGCCAGAACTGACGACTGAAGGAAGGTCTGTGATTCTGGCTTTTTGTTTGAAAGTAGTCATACCCCCTTCTGTTTCCCTGTTTGCAGCAGGACCAAACCATCTCTACCATCTCCTGTACAGGCAGTCCCATTCCCTGAAGAATTAATTCTCTGTTTCCTCTCAGGGGTCCTTTCACAGCAGCTTCCTCTAGTTCTGTGGTGGCTTTCTACTGTCATTTACTGCCACGAAGGTCCCTGGTTATCTGATACCTTAGCCTCTTGTTCACATAGGATTATCCTGATATATGGTGGCTATTATCTGTAGATGTCTTGTTCCAAAAAAATAAAGGACTTAATTTCTTCTTCCATTCAGCCTGGCCAAGACTGTCTGCCATGCTTATCAGCTTTATTCTGGCTTGTGATTGTTCACAGACAGTTATTAACTCCTTTCACGCATATAATGTCTTTCTTCCTTGCTTTGTTTCATTCCTAGGCGGAACGTTGCTCACAATCTCTGGGGTGGGCTTCAGTCAAAATCCTGCCCTGATTTCTGTTTCAATGGACAGGCAAACCTGTACGGTTACTCACTTGGCAGAAGAGACAGTTTGGTGCCTGACCCCCCCAGCTGCTAATTTGTCTGATGAAGATTCACAAGACATGTCTGTCAGAGTAAACGTAGTCGTCAGCAGTAGGTCACTTCAACACGCTTTCTTTGCCAAAAAGACCACCACCTTTATTTACCAAAGAGCTTTGACTCCTCTGATTACTGTCATTGAAAAGGAAATCATAGACAGCAGCCTGCTCTTGAGCATCCAGGGGATAAACATCACTGGATCTGTGGCTAAGCTTGGACACAGTGAATGTGACCTTGAGTTTCAACGTGGCAACAAGTCTGCAATGTTTTATCAGTGCTCTTTGCCACTGAGCCGCCTGGAACCTGGGACTTTCACCATCCAGGTTATTCAGAGGCAGCTAGGATATGCTCGTGTGGCAGCAAGGCTGCAGGCCCTTACAATAACTCCAAGGATGACCTCCATATTCCCATCACAAGGATCAGTCTGTGGTGGGATGTTACTCACTATATCTGGTATTGCTTTAAAATCCAGGAGGAATTTGGTCCAGGTCAGCCTGGGAAGTAATTATTCCTGTGAGATCCAGAATTTTGGTAACGATGCCATTAGTTGTATCGTCCTTCCAGGCGCTCATCTTTTGCATTACCACTGGCTGGCTGAGGCGTCTTGGGCTCTTAATGTCACAGTGACTGTCAATGGGATCACCAGTGTCTGTCTTGGAGACTGTACACTTCATCTTCACGAGCAGTGGACCCCCTTCGTAGATCTGGTGACCTGGGAGATGAATGGGATGTTCACCTACGTGATGATCAAAGGACAGAGGTTGGCATGGCCAAGTGATAGCCCCATGGTACATGTGAATAACCAGGCTGTCTGCAAGGTAAATTTCTGGAATGAGACCAGCATCAAGTGCCAGACAGATTGCATTGCCCCAGGGGAGCACAACATTTCCATATCCAACAGGAAAAGTGGGCAAGCTTGCTTTAGAAAGGCATCCAGTGTTCTCACCATCCTGCCTCAGGTGTCCCGGTTTTACCCACGGAACTTCAGTACCAACGGTGGAGGCCTGCTCACCTTAGCAGGCTTGGCACTGAAAGGAAAGAGAATGACTTCTGTTCTCATCGATCATCACCCCTGCCTTGTTCTCAGTGTCACCTGTGTAGCTATACAGTGCACGGTGCCTCCGGGTAAGGGGACTAGAGCTTTGAGTCTAAAAGTAGATAGCATCTCCTATTACCTTGGAAGCATAAGTTACAGCGAGGAGTTCACCCCAGCTTTCCTTTCCCTTGATGCAACTGGTCTCCTTTTAACCATGACAGTATCGCGAGTCACAGAGATGGACACGATCGATGTATTTGTTGGAGACTTTGCCTGTAGCGATGTCACCATCACTGGCTCTGCTTTGCAGTGCTCAGCTCCGCCGCTCCCTGCAGGCGAGTACCGTGTGCTGGGCCTGGATATCCCCAGGGGCTGGGCTTCCTCCAACCTGACCTTCACCTCTCAGCTGACGGTGGCAGCTGTGCACTACAACTGGGGTAAGTCATGGAGGCTTCCTGCAGCTCCTCCACGGAGGGACTGCAGTGACTGGTATTTTTGGCATGAAAGCAAAAATTATAACTTCAAAAAATTACCCTTGTTGAGAACTGGCTGTCAGACTTTGCCTTAAATCCTATTTTCTGTCTTTTTCCAAGGTGGTTTGAATGGAGGAGCACTTTACTTGCGTGGAACTGGGTTTTCCCCAGGGAATACTTTGGTCGCAGTCTGTGGAACCAGCTGTGGACTGTTGGGCAACATGACGATGACTGGCCTGAACTGCCTTGCCCCACGCTTACACGGTCAGTTAAGGTGCAAAGCCTGGCATTGTGTTGAAAATGTCCTCTAAAAAACCTGTCTTGACTCAAAAGTGGGGGGTCCCAGTGTATCTCATCCCAGTGGAGCAGAGCAGCAGCAGCTCTGGAGAAAGGAGAGGAGCCAACATAGCACTGAATTGTGGGTTTTGAGCTCAGTCCGAAGACAGTTGCTGTCAGGGGCAGTTTTTGTGTCAATGGCCATGGGGTTTGGACTAGATCCACCATGCGCCTGTGGCCACTCAGGCTTTGTGGCTGTGTATGAGATGCGCACAACTTCAGCAATTCCTTGTGGCAGCGATTCCTTAGGAGAACTGCCTCACACAAAATGTGCATGAGAGCTGCAGGGTTGGGTACCCAAGTTGCTCTTGGCCATCATGACCATCTTAGTGAGTTGAGCTCCCTTAAATGCCTTTTCTTCTGTGGCCCCCTGTATTTTATGTTTTGGCTGCACGGTAGGACAGTTTCCGTGCCATAAGGGGGTGGGAGGAATAGGATAAATGACTGGGAGGGTGAACAAAAGATGCACTGTGGCCAGTTCATACCTTTTGGAAGCTGGAGATGAGAATTTTAATTCCTTGGGAGGAAGATGGGATCATCCCACAGCCAGAGCATCCTCCTTAACTGGAGAGAGGTGGCAGGGAATGATGCCATAAACTCCAGCTCTCTCAGAGAGAAATAACCCTGCCTCAATTTTGGAGGAAACTCTTTGAAATGGGCATTTCCTGGGACAAGATGTATTCTTCCCTCTCCAACTGGCAGCACAGAATTAGGCTCCTAAGGTCTGCAAAAGGCAGGATTTAAGACTTGGAATTTCAGCATGAGTCATATGCCATTCCCCAAATGCTAAGCACGGAGCCCCTACCTTGGTGCTGCAGCATTCCAACACTTGGGTCACGTAAGACTTCAGCCCCTTCATAGCTCTGATGCTAGGAGAACATCCTGAGATCTACAGAAATATTTGCTGTTCTGCGGCCATGCAGAGATCCATCATCTAAGTGACCAAAGATTCTTAGCCTCCTATCTATTTTGGACCTGGAAGAAAGCTGACAGTGAGAGTGTCCGTCAGGGTAGATGGCCAGGGTTTTGTTCAAATGTGTGTGAACTCTCCATCTTCCAAAACAGACAAAAGTTGACTAGATTAGTTTCTGAGAAACCAGTCCAACGTGAAATATAATGTTCTTTTGAGCAAGGGTTGGGACAAGAAGCATCCAGGGGTCGTCCTCAGCCTCCATTATTTCAAAATTCTAAATTTGTTCATATAATTTTGAATGGTTCCTTTCCTCATCCATGAGGAATGCTAAGAAAAATGAAGAGGGTGGGAAAAAGGGCTTTAAAACCCAACCACAAACGCTCAAAAGAAGACATCAAGAGGTTGTAAGGCCTCAATTTTCTTTCTTTTAAAAAAAGATCCAGGCACAGTCCACAAAACTGCTTATTATTGTCTTTTAAACAAGCAAAAAGACATGGTGCTGGAGTGTTGGCAAAAAAATCAGAGCACAAAACAGGAAAGTCTGGTTATTGCAGGAAGAATAACAGAATAAAATGTAATCAAATTGATCCAAACTGTGAAAACGTTAATAACCGTGTTCGAAATTCACCGGGTGGTAAGGTGGCAGAGGCAGCCTCGGGAAAACCATCTCAGAGGCAGGACCACGATGCCTATCCCTGACACTAGATGTCAGCACGTGCACGCCGATGGCTGGCGGCCGGCCGGTCCCGTGCCTGCAGGGGGGATGCGGAGGATGCGCTGCCTCACTAACCACGGCGGCACGGGCACCCTTGCTTTGAGGCCAGTTACAAGACAACCTCTCTCTCCCCTGCCGTGGATTTTTGCAGTGTGCAGTCTTGCAAATCTCACCAGTCGAGTTACAAACGTTTTTCTCTGTCAATGGAGTATTTACAGGAAAATATTGTTTTATTTTTTTGTTTTGCATTTAAGAAAATGAATGAAAATCCTTCGCAGGCTGCTTATATCTGTGAGTGTTTGCCAGGCTATTCGTACTCCCTGAGACAGTTGTACTCAGCCTGTGTACATCTACATGTGGCATTGGTGAATCTGTATACAAAGCAAGACGCTTTCCAGACAGAGTTCCTCCTAATAATTAAGGGTTACACAACCCCACCGTTCAGGGCATGAATGGACTTAAGTGCAGTTAGTCCAGTCTCACCTCGTGGTTTACATGCTGCTGTTTGCCCAGGGAAGTTTGCCATTTGGCACTCACACATCCAGTGCTCAGACCTTTCTTTCACAGCCTTGTCCACGTGGGAGAGACGGCAAAGTGACTTTGGGGGTCCGGGACCACGAGCCACAAAGGAGATGGGAGGGATAGGTCTGTGGTGCCCCAGGGCCCCTTTGGCATGGAGGTTGGTCCGGCCACTTTGGACGCTTGTCTGATATTTCCCAGCACTGCTTGTGGACTGGGTGATGAGAAGTAAAGGGTTCAAGCTGCACTTCTTCTGTTACAGCATGCTGTGAAGCAGGAATACCTCCCCTCTGGCACTGCGGGATGTCAGGTGGCAGCTCACCGCCCTGGGGTTTCAGCGCTAGGTCATGTTGTGTCTGGCTGGCTTAAGATTAGAGATGTTCACGTGGAAATCTCCAACCAGTCCATCTAGCTTACTCGTGATCAAATCCGTAGGGCAAGGCTCTGCAGGTAGGAAATGTGACTTTCCCTTTTAACAGGGAGTTTTCTAAGACACAAGGAACTGCTGGTCTCAGCAGGATCCATCCATAAGCCTGCCCCACAGGGTCTTCCTTAGGAATGGGTGTTGAGAGGGGTTGCAGCAAGATTTTGGTTTGATCACTGATAAGAGCTGGGCAGGCTAAGTATTGAAACTGTGCTCAGTCCGGAACAGAAGGAGTAGGAATGTAAGCCCAGATGCTTTTATGAAAACTGTTGTTTGTTGCCAGCTGCAGCAAAATTGGAACAGAGTGAAAATTCGCGTTTCACCCTTAAACCTTAAGAAAACTAGATAAAATTAATGAAACTACACTCCCTTCATGGAAAAATAAAACAAACAAAAAGAAAACCCCAAACCCAAACCATCCCTCAAGTCTTTAAAGGTTTGGTAAAGAGAGAACTGTCTTGATCCTGACAGCTCTCCCCTTCTCTGGTTCTTGCTCTGTCACTCGTGTCACAGCGCTGTTGATGAGTACGAATACAGCTGTTGATTCCGTTCAGCTCAGTTTAAATTTACAGAACACGTGATTAATGCCTGTGGGATTGAATTGTGCTCCTGTGAAAGATGGGAAGATTGGCAGGAAGCTTGACGCAGGTGAGAAAATAACTGAATATTACACCTATCAGGTGATAGTAGGGTAGGTACCACATGTAAGTTTTGCAGTGAGCCGGTACCTGAGATTGTACGTTTGAAATTGGAGTGAAAAAAAAAACAAAGAAAAGTGAAAGCGGTGAAGAAGGCACCTTTAAAAAGAGGTGAACTGGTAAGTAGATCCATCAGGGAAAAAGCTGAGTTTGATTTGCCTGGTTGCATCAGCATGCTTGGAATAACAGGTCTGGCTTTAGGACTTCGATGTAACATCCCTTGGGATCTTTGTTGGCGAGTCCTGGACCTACTGTTAGCCAGATTACATTGTTAAAAGTGGATGTTTATGCAACAGGATTTAGATGAAAGGCTAGAAATTAATGAGGCTGGTTTAAAAGGAAGAGAGATATGGCTTGGTGGAGCTCTGTCTATGGGGCAAGAGGGGAGAGAGGAATGAGTTTTGATTGCAGCAGTGCAGATGTACCAAGCAGATGCACTGAGCTAGGACTGAGGAGGACTATAGCCAGGGAAATGGGGTGATTTGTATGAGTAAATGCAGAAGATGTGAAGGGGATGTGTTGTGGCGATTGAGACCTCAGCAGAAACCAGGGCCGCTGACATTTATTGTGGGGATCTAACCAAAGGATCCAAATGGTCCCTTCTGTCTTTCAAATCTGGAAACGGAATTAGGAAAGAAGGGGGGAAAAAGCATATTGATTACACAGCAGGGATGTTCTGACAGTGAGATCTATCAGGCAGTAGAATAGATGTTTGCAAAGTCATCTCTTGGGACTTCTGAAACTTGGCTGTGCGAAATGGATGTCTCCTAGGGAGCAATTCTTCATAGTCAGAGGTTGGACTTGATGACCTTAACAGGTCTCTTTTTTCCTCATTTATTTATTTATTTTAACCTTTGTCTTCTCTGCTAAGCACATGTTAATGTTGTGCTCTTCAGTCCATTTTGTGAGCGGTGGATGACTGGGGATGTGCGGTTTGGCACCAGGAGTCCTTGGGCAGTCGTTCAATCAGTCTGCAGCTGCCCTTGGAACTCCTGTAGGTTTTAGCCTCATCACATGTCCGGCAGTTGTTGTTAAACAGTGATCCAGAACAAAGCCCTTGTGCTGAGCATCCCAGGATCCTGCCTTGAGCCAGAGTATCCCTCAAAGACAGGGCTGGGGGTGGTTGGTCCCTAACCCATTACCAACATGCAGAGATTTGGCTGCCATTGTGTCTGATCTCAAAAGAGAAGCTGTAATGGGATGAATGCGTTCATCTCAGTGATGGGATTGTATTACGTGTTATTAGCAGGTTTTATCTTTACAGGGAATATAAAGCATAAAGCCGCTTCATTCTGAGGTTTGAACGCTAACCAATTAATCAGGGAGAAGTATTTTGTCCCAGAATGGGCAGACTATCCTTTTAGGACATGCAAAGTATGTTGCAATCTTTAGTTGATATTTTTTGTTACTGTTGTGGCAGATTACGGCACCAGTAATACCAAGGGATATTTGAGTTTAATGGTCAGAGGAAGGGGGATGAAAGTAAGGCTAAGATTTCCTCCTAAGAAAAGATACTAGATCCTCTGGGAGCAGGGGAAAATGAGGACCTCGGAGATCCCCAAGGAAGGAATGAGAAATGGACATCTCCTTGAAGAGCTTTATCTCCATCAGATGGACAGGAGCTGTAGGGTGCAGAGATGAGATCTCTCCCTCTTTCCATCTGAAAGGGAGAAGGCAGTCTTAGGTTTCATTCTGGGGTGTATAGGTTAAGCGGGGTTTTCTCGGATTTAGCTTCCACTGATCTCTCCACAACCCTTTGTAACCATGCTCTTTAGCTTAGATTTTATAAATGAATACCTTCATTTGCCTGGTTTGATTTAGAAATTATTTCAGCAGTTGGCAGGATGCAAGGCCTTATGTTCCCACCGGCATGATAACATTGAGATGTGGGCACTTCAGGAATGCTTGATTTCCATGTAACATTTTGGGAGTATCCAAAGAGTAACAGGCTGTTCTGCTGAGCTCTGAGGACTGTGCAGGAACTATCTTCTGGTGGCCTACATTAGCCAGTCAAGCTCTTTGACAGCAGAAAGGTATCTAGGAAAATATTCACATCCTGAGATTCTGTGGATCATTTCTAACATTGATCTTAAAACAGGGTTTGGCTGGTTTTCTACCCAGGGAAACTGTCATGTTCTTTCCAAGGCCACAAAAAAAAAATAAAAAATAAAAAAAAAAAAATCCCAAAGCCTCTTTTGATTAGCTCAGCAACCTGTGGTGGTTTTTTTTCTTTCTTTTTTTTTTTTTTTTTTTCCCTTCAGCTCTGGAACGTGAATTTAAACTTACTTTGACCACCCATCTTCAGAGGGTGGTCCCACACTGGAACAGGCTTCCTAGAGAGGTGGTTGATGCCTCAAGCCTGTCAGTGTTTAAAAGGCATTTGGGCAAGGCTCTTAACAACATGCTTTAACTTTTGGTCAGCCCTGAAGTGGTCAGGCAGTTGGACTAGATGATCGTGGTAGATCCCTTACAATGGAAAATATTCTATTCTATAATCTATATATAGATAGATGAAGAGCCTATATTTAATACTGTATATAGTATTGCTCTAGCTGGTAATTCATCCAAGTTAGCTATACGTTCTCCGTTACCACATCTGAGCTTATCACAGTCTTTTGTGTCACCAGTAGAATAGAATAATAAAACAGAAGGAGCTGTTATACCCTATTACAAAAGGGGAACCAGTTCTCCTGCCTACAGGAAAGTTGGGGGGTTGCAGAGGAAGGAAAAGGGTGGTGCCATTGCTGCTTGGATGTCCTCCATTTTCACTAGTTTTGAGCAGTTCTCAGTCTCTCACTGGCTGAAAAAAAAGACACCCCATGCATGCCACGTCTGTTGGAGAAATTCCTGTGCCGGATTGGTTCTGCTGCAGGTTGTTGCAAAGGCAAGTTCTTCGTAGTATTTAGTCCTCTTGGATGATATTAATTTGCCAAAACACAGATATCTGGTGCTGCTTAAAATGCCCTTGGAATAGCAGCCTGGCCTGAAGGAAGGCATAAGGCTTCTGTGGGAACTACAGAACACCTGAGGTGGCTCTAGACATCATTTCTGGACAATAAAAGCAAAATATAGGCATGGTGCCATAATTCCTTTAGGCTTCTCTGTCTATTACTTGTCTCTCTCATGTTTATATGTAGGTCTTCGAGGCAGGGATTCTGTTAGGCTGTGTTTGAATGGATGCCGAGCAAGAGAATTGTCACTGGATTTGGGAAAGGAAAGAGATTAAGCATGTTGCAAAATGTGTGAAGTAACGATGTGGGTAACTTTTTACTTATTCTAAATCCAGAGAAGAAAAATACAGGAAAATTGTGAACTCTTTCTCTGAAGTTCAGAACAGATGAAATGCTAGGTTTTAATATTTCAAAAAACACCTTAAACATTAAATAGTTATAAACTTTTCAAAAGTACCCCATATGAAATAATAATTTTTAGCAAAAAGCACTAAATCTTTTAACATTAGAAATATAGCATTTTCATATTTTTACCATTTCAAAACCCGTTTTCAGAATTGCTTAGCAGCTAAGACATTCATTGATAATGACACTTTCCCAGCAAACAAGATACCTTTTGAACAAACTGGAACTTAAAAAGGCAAACAAACAAACAAAAAATCCTTCCTTGGTAAATTCTCATTGACTGTGTTTCTGATACTTGAGGAACACTCCTGGATACTGCAGCACAGCCTGTAACACTGTCCACAGACCTTTTCAGGAGTTCATTACAACTGTTTGATTACTTCAGGGTTAATGAAAATTCTCCAAAAGTCTTTACATGTTAGAGTTTGGAGAGAAACAGTTTTGATCTCCGGCATTGTTTAATCCTTAAATGGTTCCTTTTTTCAATTATTAAAACCAAACATTTCAACTGAACTGAACGTCAGTGACAGTTCATTTTTTTTTCGTTAGCATTTTTGTCTGGGTTTAGAATAAGAAAACTTAATTTCTGTTCACACCACTGCTTCCTTAAATACACCTCAAAGCAAAGTAGCTGCTCCCATTACACTTTCTACCACATCCATGGAGTCAAACTTGGACCAAGCCTCTAGCCACACTCTTCTGCAAAGCAAGGTGGGAGATCTCACTTCACTCAAGTTCCCCAGAAGCCCTCCAAGCTGTAGCAATGCTTTCATGAAACCCATTTCTGAATTTCAAAGTTGTGACAGACATTGAGTTGTCACACGTCCCTGGTAAAGGATTTGTGTCTGATCTGTAAACCATGGTCTATCTTTCCCGGGAGAAATGTTCATGCTCGTATTTAATCACTTCTGTCACCTCCTCCTGGACAGAGCAATTTGATCCCAAAGACCATCCTAATGCTCAGTGCACAAAGGAGATTATGTGCTCGCTCACACAAAGCAAAAGGGACTGAAGGAGTTCTACGGAGACCTACTCATTCTCAAAAGGGGTGCACCAAAAGGGAGGTTGGGATATGCACATCAGGAATCCACAATGACAACTGGCAGTAGCTAAGATATGCTTAGTATCAGGGGCTGCTTTCGGTGATTTTTTCACTTTCCTGTCTTTGCAGCTTCTTTGGCCATTCTCTGTGGCCTCACACATTCTTCTGTCGACTGCCGAGAAGACAGAGCCACCTTCATCAAATGTGATGTCCAAGTCACGGTGGGTTCCTACCACCAGAGAAGACCTGTGTCTTACCTGTACGTCTGTGAGGACAGCCCACCTCAGTGGCACTGGGACATCAACCCACCCCAGAGGCGTTTTGCTGGACTCTTTGCCAGGTTGGTGCTGCTTCTCCTCAACAGCTGACTGGGCCCATCCATGAGCAACACACCCCAGAAGGTATCCCACCTTTTGCAGAATTGGCCCCTGCCAAATGATGGACTGAAGGAGCAAATTTCTAGTTCTTAGGTTGAAGCCAGCAGAGCGATTTAGCCTTGAGACCACTAGGGAGCTCCGCTGGGTTGTGAAATTCATTCCTTGTGTCTATCAAGGCATCTCTAGCCCCCCCTCCTTCCCTCCCATCTTTTTAAAGGGTTTGAGAGACATCAGAAAATCCATCTCGTAAACAGCCTGCTTTGTTCCTTCTTAGGTTTTAATATTTATCTTCTGATCCAAAGCAACATCTGGTGGATGCCAATGGGGAAAAAGATTAGGCATTATGAAAAGCAGAAGGTTGTTTTTTTTCCTTCTTCTTTTTTTTTTTTCTTCTCTTTTTTCCCCTTCCTTTCTCCAAGCAGTTTCATGAGTAAAAAGTAGCAGAGAAAATTCAGCAGGGTGTGCGATATTTACTCAGCAAGGGTGCTCAGGCTTTACAAATCCAAGGCCAAGTTGCCCAGTAGTATAAATTGGTACCATTGCTTTTAAAGGAGTTGTGGGGATTTATACCTGCAGAGCACTTACTTCTAGGAGTAAGAGGGAGGTCTGAATTAAGGAATAAATAGATGAACAAAACTTTCTAAAAGACACTAAACAAATAGAGAATTAGAATATCACTGCAATGCATTGCCCATGATTTGCTGTACATGGTGAACCCCGTTCCTGGCTGGTGGGTGATGCTGCAGTCCAGGTATTTCAATGGAGTTGCAGAGATTTGGCCCTCATCTTTATCAGGTCCTTATGTCACAGCTGGTGCTGTGAGTCACCAGAGGGAGTTCCAGATGCCCTGTGTTGAGGGAAGAAAACCAACTGGATTTACTGAACAAAGGCAGCAGACACGAACCGCACCATTTTTTAAACTTGTTTCAAATGAAAAAAAAAAAAGAAAACATTTTTTTATAAAAAGAAGGATCTACATAGTTACAGCATCTGCCTGTCAGTCTGTCATTTGCTTCCCCCCCACCAGTTTTTTTAATTTGACCTTAGTTTCATAAGGAATAGACATCTTAAGAACGATGAAATTTTTGTCAGTTTGGAGTAAATCTGTGCTAGGCAGAAAGAAATTGTTTTCCTGTTGAGGGAGAGCAAGGCAGAATTCTGCCCTGATCTGTTTGCCAGCAAACCGCAGGCCAGAGAGCAGGAATGTACAGCTGGCCAACCGACCTGCCCGCAGTCACGTTGTGCGCTGGTAATGTCCTATGACATCCTAGGAGATGGGGAGGGCAGTTTTCTTGGGGGAGACAAGAGTGTAGGGAGTCTTAGAGGGGTAAAAAGAATTAATCCTGAAATTAAACTAATTTCATCGGTTCCATTGCTCCCAGACTGACTTCAGTGTTTCAGTACAAGAAACTTGCCTTGTCTCACTGAACTTTGCTTTCCTTTTGCTCTCATCAGTGTAACCCCAAACCAGGTAACCTACAGGCTTGAGAGCAACAGGGCAACCCCACATCTGTGTCTTCAGGTTTTTTGCTTTGTGTTTCCTGGGTATCAAATTGGTGCTCAAGTCTTTACTTGTAAAAAATGCATCTGCAATGTGTCTATTTCTATGATTATTTTTCTTCTTGCTCCTTTTCTTGGTTTGAGCTGGTCCTGTGTAAGGAAAAGTCATGCAGTCCGTTTGCTGACTGCTTCCTTATTGTTTTTCACTGTGGTTTTGTCCAATTTAATTGTGAATGTCCCAGAGACAGGGTTTATTATTCCTTCAGGGAATCCTATCAGGGAGATATTTCCGAATCAAATCAATCAACCTTTTTCTTACCTACTGTTTTCCCACTCTTCCAGTGTCTTCAACCTCTTTGTTATTATCATTAGCTTTTCTCCTTGTTGTACCATGCTTGTCTAGTAGTTAGAAATTAAAACTTGGGCTGCTGAGGAATTTTCCAGAGTACTGATGTTTTTTATGGTGAATATATTTCTAAACTGGTTCTTGCTGCAGTGGAGCAGGGGCAAAGAAGATTGATTTCAAGTGAGTTTCCTGATCTGAAAAATCTGGGGAGAAATAGAGGAAGAGGGAGTTTAAAGACATCCAAAGTACCTGTTTCAGAACTCTGGAAAACTTTTGTTTAAATTTCAGTTCAGAAAAAATGTTTAATTTCAAAATATTAATAGAATTTGTAGAAAAGTGTTAGAAAATGGAACTGTTCAAACTAGAAAATAACTATTAGTGGAATTACCAAAATATTACACATTGATTACTGTAATTAATAATAGTAACTAATACTAATAAAAAAAATATGGATTTGAATTCTGTGCAAATGTTCAAGGGTTAAGACATCCATTCCAGGATGGGGACAAAACTACCGAAATCATTCCTGGCTTAATTTCACATCAAATCTCTCCTTTCTTACTAGTTTTATAGTGTTTTGAATAGAGCTTCTCCTAACCTATTCTGTACTATAGCCTATACTTTGTGAGTGTATGCTGGCAAAAGGGTGCAAGTCTTGCCATTAACCACTCTGGTACCAAGACACATCCCTGAATTGCCTTTAATAAGTCACTCCTTCTTTTCTTGCATTTCCTTTAAATGCTGCAATTTGTTAACAGTTTTCTAGTATCAAGGTTTCAGGACGCAGTTACTAGGGGACAGGGAGGAATTGGCTCTTTGACTATAAGCAAAGCTTGTTAAGTTTTTGTAAAAAGATGTGAACAACTGCTCAAAGGTTCTGGTATTGACTTCAGTGCCTGGCAAGTTGGGCCCATGCCCTGCATCCAGCCAACAACAACCCCCTTCTGCCTTTAAAACAGTTGGTTGTTTAAAAGACGCAGCTTTTTCTTGCAGCCTTAAAAAGTTCTAAGCAGTCTTGAAAGATAGCCCAGTCCATTGAATTATTGCACAGGACAAGAGCAGTTCTCAGTGTTGCTATCAAAAGCACGTGTAGTTCCCTACGGCTGGCTTTTGATTATTGATACAGCAGAGGGAAAGGTTCATTTAAATATAACGATAAAAATTCACTGTTAGGAAGGTTCAGCTACTTGCAGAAGGCTTTCCCCCCCTCCTTGTTTCTAATGTAGCTGACGCTTTTAACACTTCAACCCTGAAGAAGGGCAACAAAACAAATACCCCTAAATGCACTGTCAGAGCAGCTCTTTGTTTGTACAATGAGCCGCAGTATCCAGCATGGTTTGGAAATTTCAGGTTCATTAAACCATTGTGATCATCACCCTCCCAACAAAGCTTGGAGTGTTGGCTTTCTAATTAGGTCAATTTTGGTAGGCTCCTGACTTTGGAACTTTAGAAAACCCTGTTAGATGGGGCTTTCCAGAGCCTGAAGACCTTTGAAAATCCTGGTCCTACCTATCTGATCCTCTATTTTGTTGAGCAAATCACTTTATGAATTCTGTCCTTTCTTAAACACTCAGAAAAGTGGTACAATTTCTGAGCTATGTTGGTGTTTGGTCTAACATCCCATCCTGATCCAAAGCCTGTAGAAGTAAATTTGGAAGTTTCCCCCTCATTCTGAGAGATGTTGGATCCTATAGCTCCCCATAATGAAATGCTACCAAAGTCAGCAGCAACTCCAAGGAAAAAAAAAATGTTTCCTCCCTACCACCTTTTCTGTTACTTCTTCATCCTACGCAAAGGGAGGCTTTAGAGCAAATGTCTGTTAGTATAACTGGCACATATATCGAATCTGCTTAGTCTGGGCTGTTAAGTAACTTTAATTAATTTACTAAGTTAATGTTCCAATGCTAGTAACAAAGCATCATTGCAATCAGCTGGGTAGCAGGAATTGGAACCCCTAAATGAGCTCATTTTTTCACAGTTGGAATTAGGGACCAGTTAGCCAGTTGTGTGGTTTTTCCAATTTCTCCACTTGCCCTAGGGGAGTTGCAAGTTATTCATTCCCTATTGCTAAGTGTGAGTAAGATGGGGAGGGGGGAGACAGGAACAAACCCTACACCATGTAGGAGTCCATCTTTGATCCTAACACTGCTGATTCCCTAGCTGTTGTCTGCGCTTATCTTCCTGCCTTGGTCCTAGAGTGGCGTTTGCTACTATTCGTAATAGTTTGGGGAGGCAGAAAGGCATCACTGAGAGATATTTACTGCGTGTATTTTCATCCCGAGCGTGTGCAGATAAAGGGGGGAAAAACAAATAAACAATAAAAGAATGGAAACAAAATTACAGAAATTTGCAAAGTTTGACAAATGGTGGCCAGGAGTTGCCACAAGCTAATGGCTTGCAATGATTAATAAGAGTAAAAATAATTGCATTTCATTAAGATTGATGACACCCCATTTAACCTCCCTTCTCGTTTCAGCCCTAAAGTGGAAAGAGATGAAGTTCTCATCTATAATAGCTCCTGTAACATTACCATGGAAACTGAGGCAGAGATGGAGTGTGAGGGAGCTAATCAGCCAATTACTGCCAAGATTACTGAGATATGGAAAAACTGGGGCCAGAACACTCAGGTATAATCAAATCTTTTTTACAGACTGATTCAAACAGCTTAAAATTAAATTTGTAATATTGTGTACATTTAAAGGGGGCAAAAAAAAAAAACAATTTAGGCAGAGCAGCAGCAATATATAATATTAAATGCTTTCCAACTTTGAATAGCAGTTGTAATGCAGTGCAGCTGAATTAATGGTTAACTATGGTTAATCATGTATTTTATGAGACATAAATGAGCCTTACCTTATTTTCTGGGCAATGTAGGTATTTTTTCAGACTCTCCCTTGTTTATATAAATTCAAAGTCTGTCCTGAAAGTGTTATTTTCTGTTACTTGTGCAGAAATCTTAGCCATGAGATACAGAGTTTCAGCTCACTGGCAGAGACTTAGCATTCAGCATTTGTGCAGTTCTGCTTATATTTGGATTTTGCTCCTCTTCAGTATCTGAAGTAAAATGGGACAGTCTTCTCTGCGCTATGTGTGGGTATAGCAAGAAGACAGACATATGTAAAGAGTTCATGACAAAAATTTATGACTCTGAATTACCATCATTGTAGGGCTCTGTATCTGAAAAGGTTCACTGCAAATGTATAATGTCGTTTTAGAGTTCGCGTGACGTTGCAGAGTTTTTGGGGTCTTGAGCTAAATACTGGGTTGTGCCACCTGTGAGAAGAAATTCAGAGGGGCTGGATATTTGGCGAACATCAAACATCCCTTTGTCACTAACCTTTCCTAAATGAGCAGCTCCTGAGAAGTGGTGGGGACCTACCATGTACAGGGCAGTGCAAGTGGGAAGAGTTCCCCACCTGACTTATGGTAAAAAACCAAATGCTGTTTTTTAATCTATTAAATCAAATTATCACGCAGTCTTCTTGATACAGTTGAAACCTAGGGAAATGAAGTTTGTTTGCTTAGCATTGATGTTAAAGTTATACCATGGTAATTTTTAACTCTGACATCTGTAATGACGTTTCCTTTACTCCCCCATCCCACCCCAAAAGTAGCTGCAGTGCCCTGGCAAATTTTGGTGTGTTTCTAGTATCGGATTCTAGATCTTTTACTAAGAGCCTCTGACTATTTGCCTTACCTTACACGTATGTTACTATTGCAGCTGAGTATCCCAAAATACGATTGCTTGCCTTCATTCTGTGAAGTCTGTCCTTGGTCTGTGAAGGAATGTCACGTGTAGCCCTTTCCTATTCGTGTTCATTTGCCAGTCAGCCTTGCTAGTTATACTACCAGAAATGTGCCCAGCTAAGGAGAAAACCAAACCAAAAAAATTGCTAGTTGGCAACTGCAGGAGGTCAGCAAAGGGAAGTGCTCAGGCAAGTATGGGATCAAATGGTAACTGCCCCTTTCTATTCGTATTTTCCTTCCCGAATGTGATAAGGTCATCTCTACAGCCCCAGAGCCTGGGCTGCAGCGTGGAGGAGCCATTACCTACTGCTGGCTGCGATCTGAACAGCTCAGCTGTGTCACGGGTCCTGTAGTCTCGGTAATGAGATGATGACAGGTTGTCTTTTGACTCAGGTGGGAGCAAGAATAGGAAGAAGTGGTGAGGTTTGTTCCTGCTATGGTTTTTCTGTTCAGAGTGGGGAAAATCAAGGAAGTCCTAAGTGTCCTGAATGAACAAACTCATTCAGGGAGAGCAGGACAAAACCAGCAGTGCTTTTAGATCTGGGATTTGTGGCTGCTTAATGAACCCAGAGGGCCTTTGGAATCATTTTATCCCTCTTCCCAAAACCAGCCTGGGTGAGCAGAGGTGGATGGGTGGGGAGTTCAGATAAATGGTTTCAATTTTGGTCCCTTTCTAGCTGACAGCATCCTGTTAAGATTTACGACTTGGTGCAGCATATACATGCTTCACTGTAGAGGTTTAAATCATGTCATGTGAACTGGCCTTACCTTTCCAGTGGAAATAATGGTCCCCAGGTTCAGCACTAAGCGGTGAAATGCATTAATAGCACCACGTGCCTTAGGATAATGGTGCTATTAGCAGGCAGAACAACTCTGTGTACAAGTAATGGGGCTGCATCTCTTTATAATAACATCTGGCACTTCCATTGCACTCTCATGCAAGGATCTCAAAGCGCTTTGTAAAAAAACAGGCCTGATCCGTAGCTTTTCTCAGCATAACTATACTGCTCAGTGTTTTGTTTTCTGCTTACTCTTCTGCCAGCAGAACGATGCCCGGGCAGGCTGATAACTCAGCAGCGTCTTAGCACAGCTGGGCTTCGTGGGAGGGTTGGGGCAGAGATGATTAGATGATGATGGAGCAGGATTAGCTCCAGGATGGCACTGGAAGTAAAAAGGAGCATTGCAGAAAGGCTGACAGAAGCTTGTATTATCAAGAGCGTGGGATGAATGGGCATTGGCAAGAAGAGAGAACAACCTCAGTTCAGAGCAGAAAATAATTAAAAAAAAAAGTTTGGTTCTGGGAACTTGAGTCTAAGAGATACAGACATTAGGGTAAGGTCCTTTTTACTTCAGTCATTATAAGACACCTAATAGGACCTGTCTGTAATTCTAGAAGAGATGAATGTGATTAGTTGGGATTTGGTAGGTTGGAAATGAGGTGAACGTAGGCTGTGAATGTGACAAGGTTTTGCAGCACTCTCCTGGTGGGAGAATGCCGGGCAGAAAGATCCAGAGATGCGTGGGAAGGAGCGTGGTGGGTGTATGAGGGAGACCGGGTGCCATGAATATCCCCAGTAGCAGGGAACCAAACGCCAGTGAGATGGTGATCTCTTCCAGGTCTGGGTTTCTATGATGCTTTTAGCAGCCCTGTTACCCATAGCTCACAGATGTGACCTCCAACATCGAAGAGAAATCCATGCATAAGGATCCTGGTGTACAGTGAGTGGCAGAGGCATGTCCGTTGGCTTGATCTGCCTTCTTTGACCAGCAGGAGCCTTGCATTGGATGGAAATAGTCCGTTTTTCTCTTACCTGACTCTGCAGAACAGTATCCAGGCAGAGAATTCACTCTGGACCTGTCAGCTTTACTAAAAATTGCATTAAATGGCTGTTGTAACTCATCCAGGAATCAGACCTTAGCCATGCTTGTTGGGTTTTGAATAACAACATGTTGTCAGATCAATTCCTCCATTTTTCTGGGCACATCCAGAGGATATTATATGCATTCCCATGGTGTTCCCCCACCGTCTGTTTGAATTGCAAGTGCGTATGTACGCCAAGGACGCTGAAGAGATTAGCAAATGCCGCAAATGTTGTTCCTCGGAGTGTTAGAGGTGGTTGTCCTCTGAACTTCTTTTATGGCCTTAGATGGGCAGAAACTCCAAGTGCTAGAGGATCATTGTACGTAGATAGAAATTCTTCATAGGTGTAATTCTGCCCACCCCCCTCACCCCCCCATTTCTTTAACTCCAATTTTCCCCTGATAATTTTCATTAATATAAATCTTTATATGTATTTAAGAGATTAACTCTAGATATCTTAATTTTTGGATGATCTGCATGAGATGGCTAAGCTTAATTCTGCAGGGAAGAGAGTTCTTCCACCTTTGATTTCAATATAACTTTGCTGGAAAATTGAACTGTAGCTATCATAAAAAATTAGAAGGTTATTTTTGAAAATGCTGGCTGTTTTGTTCATGTTGTGCATGCTGTTCCCTTGAGTCAGGTACTTGAATTTGCTGTCTAGGTTGAATCCCTCTGAAAATTTTTGGGCAGAATCCTCAGGAAAACAGCTGTATTTTCTGGTAAGTGATGCAATATCCATCACTTAAGTTTTGTCCCTTCAAAGCTGATCTCCAAGCTGTTGCTTGCATGGTTACAGTCTGAGCTGGGCTCAGCTCCGAGTCTAGAGGATCTCCAAGATTTCTGTGAGTTTCAAGTTGCTGGCTGGAGGTCCGTGAGTTGCATGGCAGACTTCATGAAATTTGAGTTCACCAACCTGGACTTTTCCTGGGGATTGGTCTGTGTCCCACCCACCCCTCCAGAGAATAGCTTTTATACTTTTCTTCAGAAACTGATTTAGACCCTTGCCTCACTTTCTGTTTAAAGTATTTTATCCCCTATGACTTAATTAGGTTGTGTGAAGTAAGCAGGAGGCCACTGCCCCACTGTTGCATTCAGCATCATTAGTGTTTGTATCTTGCTCCATTATTATCTAAGGAAGAGTTGTAGAATTATTTTTATATTGGTGTGTAATGCAGTTTAGCCTACTGAAAGGAGAGGGGGACCCCCCCACACACACACACACCCGCCCCCCCCACCTCAGCACTGATTGTGTATCCCACAGGACTTAATTAGTTCACAGTTTCACGATACACTGAATACTGGGAAGATATGAATTAAATAATGAAAGGGAGAAGAAAAGTTCTAATGCTCACTCAGTACCTGTCCACTTCCACCTTGGTTGCATAATGAGATGTCAGCTACCGTGACACTGATGAGACATGCAAACCACGCTGATAACACAAGTAAAGGATGCTCATGGGAAGGTTTGACCAGGCTCGGATGTCTCTGAACCCATTATGCTTAGTGAGCCTTCAGATTATTATTCCGGATCACTGGACCAGACCTAATCATCATGCAAGCATGCTGTTTGAGCAGTGTTTCCCTGCTCTGACTCCCCCCCCTCCTCTGGCCCAGATGGGTGATATAATGTTCGTCAGAGGGCAGATGCCGTGTATATTAAGTCAGTCGTAGGGAAGCTGAACTGGTATACTAGTGAATTCTCTACAACCCAACCCTCGAGGGGTCCCTATTAAGAAATAGAAGGCTAATAAAAAATAACTTGCTAGATAAAAATGCCATCCTAGATTATGGCTCTGCCTGGGTATGCTGTGCTGCCTTTAGTTTGTTTTTAAATAGGGCATTAAAGGAAGGTCTTGAGATTTAAGAAGTGGCTTAGAGTATTGAGGATCTGTAAATTCTTGGCTTGGTGATTGATACTGGGATAACTGCTTTGTTCACTTCTCAGCAAAAAAAAAAAAAAAGAAAAAAGGGGAGAAAAATAAAACCACAAAGGCTGTGTCTGAGATATGCGGTCACCTAAGATACCCTGGCTGTTCAGCTTCCACTTAATGTAATCAGAACTAGCTCTCCAAATCCCTTGAATTCCGCTGCAGATCTTAGAATCAATCCTTTCTTTCTTTTTTTTGCCCTTGTTTTCCCCATTTACCATCTCTCTGGATGCCGCATTATTTGGAGGAGAGGGAGGAGATGAGATAATATTGCCCATTGGAGATATACTTTATAAAGGTGGCAAATCCTAGGCAGCTTTCTGGAAAGCCTAAAAGGTTCTCCGGAAGCACAGAGCACTCTGAACATAAAGGGCTCTTACTTTGTTATTCACAGCAGGACCGATGCCAAACCTCTCAACCATGTTGTCAATCTGTGAGGGACACAAGTGATGGGAGGTGACTCTGCTTTGCAGGTCCAGCAGGCTCTTTGCGCTCTGCGTAGTAGACGCCTGATGCTCTTTCACTCTCGTTTTAGTGCCATCATCATGTTGAGTGGATGTTTGATGGGTGCATTTTTGAGGGTGATAGGCTCATAGTTGGTTGTGCCTGCGTGCAGACATGTGCGGGCTTCCAGTCCGTGGTCAGATAGGTTTATAAGTATCTCCTGTTTAAAAAATCCCGATGAAATAAAAAAATCCAGTAATTTCAGCAGGGTACCAGTGCCTAAGGATGAAGGTGTGGGGTATTGTCTTTCAAGCTTCTTTGCCTTCAGAGCCCTGGCACACTCTAATATCTACACTGTCTCCCTTTGGTGCCCTTTGGCCATCTACTTCCACCTGCCCTCCATCTCCTGTACTGTCCTTTTTTTCCTGGAGCACAAAACAGTGCCAGAAAGGCCAAAAAAATCCTCTCTCTGCCTTCTCCAGTGCTCTCCTTTGCTGGAATGCCCATGAGGGAAACTGCTACACCAGTCTGAGCGTGGTTAAACAGGGTAGGGATGAGACGCGCTGCCTGTGTGAGGGTGGATGCATCCTGGTCTGAGCAGGAGCCCGCAAACGAGTCCTGGCACCATGTGCTAGCAGAGATGGAGCACTCGGGTTTGTGCTTCCTCCACCTCGGTGCAAGGGAAGCAGTGCTGCCTGCCCTGTGTCACTATTTTGGGGAGATGGATGCTAAAGGGTGCTTCAAAAGTGGACTTTCCTCTTCTTCTTACCTTAATGCAGAAAAGTTTTCAGGGGAAGCAACAGAGCAGATTCCATCTTGATACGTAGTTTGTTTGTAAGGGTTAATAAATCAGCTCCCCTTTTCTCAACTGGAGGGAGAATTATAAGAAAATAGGATATTTAATTCCTGTGTATCCTTTTAGATACTGTAAAACACCAGATGCCTTTATTTGGCCATCGGGGGTCACATCTCGCAGAGGCTGGGGAATAGTTTCCTTTGACTACAGCTTATTAGGGAGGATCCTGATAGTACCTGACATTATGGTGTCTTGGGCTTTGATTAGGGCTCCCGGGTGCTTTGTCAGCACAAATAGCCAAAAATAACCATGTCACACAAGACAGGATGTCAGGAGTAAGACTAGATGAAACTCTTTTAAACTATTGTGTGTATATTTTTCATAAATATGCACTTTGCAACAGCCCAGCAAGCCCACCCTTGCATCTCCATGTTCCCTATTTTCTTACCCTGCTAGCTTGGTCACAGTGTTATTTTCAGAAGGGGGTAGGGAAGGCAACAAAACCAAGCAAGATTTGCAAGCCTCACAGAAAGGAAGTGGAGGAGTCCATAATAATCTAATAAAAAGAAAACCAGAAAGCCAGTCTTGGGGTGCGGATGCTATCACAGCAGAGAGGTACCATCTGCAAGGTTGTTAAGATGTAGAGAACCAAGATGGCCTTCACAGTAACCACAGGCAATGTGAAGAGATAAATGGTTGACCTGAGCCCGTGTCAGGCTAGGATTGATGCCACTATCAGCCCTAGTGCCTTTGCAATGATTTTTTAAAAAATCTCTGATAGAGTGTGTTATCTAGTTACTGGCACGAGGGCAATGGCCTGGAGGCAGTGAGGAGGAGGGGGGAGGAAGAAGCAGAGGAGGAGGGAGAGAAAGAAAAAAAGGTCATTCCAGGAGGACAATCTTTGTTGGACTAAATGAGAAAATAAGGACCTTACTCTGAAAGGGGGAGGTAAATAAATAAATAATAATAAAAAGTGGCTGCTAGGTGCGTGAGAAAAGGAAAAGCAAAATTGCTTCTCTTTCTTTCCCTGTTTTTC